>OY740787.1:60257029-60887029 GCA_963514005.1 Raja brachyura
CAAAGATATTTCAACGGTAATTTACAGGAATTTTATATATATATAGATATATAAAATATATATTTTTCTTTTATAAAATAAATAAATAGAGAAATAAAAAGACAAAAAATAAAAATAGAAGTGATGATATACCTGCCTCACATCCCTCCCCACCCATCAACCAACCCGTAATTAGATTTAATTCCAAATTTGTGTTGTACCATACTATCCTTGTACTAAATCAATGAATGCTGTCCATGTCTTTGAAAAATGCTCTGGTTTTTCTGCTAAGACAAGTCTAATATTTTGGAGATGTAGCGTCTCAGACATGTTTGTAAACCACATTTTAAGAGTAGGGACAGATGTATGTTTCCAAAATTTGAGTATTTGTTTTTTCGCCGTTTTCAGGCCATAATTAAGGAAACGTCTTTGAAATATTGATAGCTCAGAGCAGGCTTCCGACGCACCTAGAATAATCAATTCTGTGTCGGGGTCCAATTTTGTTTTTAGTGTTTTCGAGAAATTTTCAAAATTCCTCTCCAAAAATTATGTAACTTTACGCAAGTTGAAGGAATGTGTTATAGTTGCTTCCTGAAAGAGACATTCATCACAAATAGGAGATACATTTGGAAAGATCTTATTCAGTTTAGGCTTTGAATAGTAGAGTCTGTGCAGTATTTTAAATTGATTAACAAATGTCTAATGTTAATCGAGCAATTGTGTATATATAAAAGGTTTTCTTCCCATCTGTGTTTTAGAATTTTTAGGCCACGTTCCTCCTCCCAAGCTCTTCTAATTATTCTGACGATGAGATTTCTATATTTGAAATGGTGTTATATACATATGATGTTAACTTGTTTGATTCCAAGTTTCTATTCATACATTCGTCTAGTATATCTGGCAGCAAAGTTTGGTAGTCTTAAGTATAAGCTTTCAGATAGTCTCGAATTTGAAGGTATCTGAAATATTGATTACCTTTCAGGTGATATTTCGACTGTAATTCTTGAAATGAGAGAAGAGTTCTCATCTCATAAAGATCTCTGAGTTTTTTGATTCCTAATCTTTCCCACTATGTAAACGTTTTGTCTATAATAGATGGCTTGAACAAAGGGTTATTGGCAATAGGTGAAAGAAGAGATTAATTTCTTAATTTAAAGGTTGATTTCACTTGTCTCCAGATCCGTAAAGTACGGTGAATATTCGGATTTTTATCATGTAATGTGATCTTCAAATTTATTGGGTAGAGAAGAATCGCGCCTATATTAAAAGGCGAACAATCCTCTCTCTCCATTATTAACCAATTTACCTGTTTTCCTGTGTTGTCCAGCCAGCAGATTACATTTTTAATATTTGTTGCCCAGTAATAGTATAAGAAGTTGGGGAGAGCCAGTCCACCAGTTTCTTTGGGTTTACATAGATGCCTTTTGCCAATTCTATGTTTCATAATTCCAAATAAAGTTTGTAATCGGAGAATCAAGTTTTAGGAAGGTATATCGGTATTGATTGGAATAAGTACAGGATTTGTGGGAGGAAGATCATCTTTGTAGCATTTATTCTGCTTATTTGAGACATCGGAAGTGTTTTCTGGAATTGAATAAGAGCGTTTAATTTAGTAACTAGAGGAGGGAAGTTTGCGTTGAATAGAGAAGTATATTTTCTGGTTACCTGAACACCCAGATATTTTATTTTTTCCGTAGCAATTCTAAAAGGGAATTTTAAAAGATGTGTCGGCTCTTGAGGTTTTATTGACATAATTTCACTTTTGTTCCAGTTTATTCTATATCCTGAGAAGGAACCGAATTCCTCTATAAGATTTAATATATTTGGAATGCTAACTTGGGAATTGGTGATATATAATAATACATCATCTGCGTATAATGATATTTTATTATTGGAGTATTTAGAATTATAGCCGTGAATGTTCGGATGTACTCTTATACTTTCCGCTAGAGGCTCAATCGCAAGGGCAAATAACAGGTTGTCTGATTGTCTCTTCTATTTCTTTAATTGAAATCTGTGCTCCTAATTCATCTCATTCCACCGGATTAAGTGTCGGAAGATTACAGTTATCAAGAAAGTTTGTAATTTTTCTTCTTTCTGTTAATGTTTTGGATGTATATAAATTTTGACCAAATCTTTCATTAATGTCTTTTGGAAGTGTTGACAATTCACCTTTATCTGATTTGATTTTTTGGATAGTATGGTCCTTTTCAACTTTTCTTAACTGGCTTGCTAGGCGTTTATGTGGTTTGTCACCAAATTCAAAATTTTCCTGTTTAGTAATTTGAAATGATAATTCTTGTAGATAGAATTTGATTGAACATAAATGTTAATACTGCTATCTTATTATGTTTATCTATAGTCAGATCTATCGCGTTTTCCGAGTCAAGTTGTCTAATCTGTTCTTCTCATTGCAATTGTTCCATCCTATTCTTTTTGGTTTGATATGCTTGATATGAAATGATAGAACCTCTAATAAAAGCCTTAAAAGATTCCCATAATAACGAGGGTGAAATACCTGGATTATCATTGGTCTCAAAAATGAGTTCCATCTGTTGTTTTAAATATTTACAACAATCTGGATTATTTAATATTTGAGGATTAAACCTCCAGAACGATTTTTTATTAAACATTCCTTCTAGTTTTAAGGAGAAGGTTAGCGGGGAATGATCGGAAATAGTACTACTATGGTATTTGGGATTAGTTGTGAAAGGTATTAGTTTAGTGTCCACTAGAAAATAGTCAATACATGTATAGGTTTTATGTACTGATGAGTAGAAAGAGTATTCTCTTCCGGATGGGTTTGCAAACCTCCATACGTCTGTTATATTTGTATTTCTTATATACGTATTTAAGAGTTTGTTGTATTTTGATTTTGTATTATATCTCTTTTGTTGTGAGGATTTATCCAAGTATTGATCCAGAACGCAATTGAAATCTCCCCCAATGATCAGGTTTTGCTGGGTGGAGTCTGAAATTATATTCAAAATTTTATTTAAAAATTATTTACAGGAATTTTCTGAATGACGCTTGATCCGTGCCAGCATTTTGGCATGTTAAAAAACAAAATTAACACTGATTTTAAATGCATGTATACTATAAACCAGATTTCCTGATGAGATACACGATAGTTAGTGACAATAGTATGTCGCTTCTACAATCATCTTCCACTGACGGGACTCCAGGTTCAGGAACAACTTCTTCCCTACCGCCATCAGGCTATTAAACACGACAACAAATAAGCTCTGAACTGCAACAGACTATCATTATTATTGCACTATATTTGTTATTTATTGAGTATGTGTGCATGTGTATACACACACTGAACTTTTTTTCTTCTCCCGTTATATACTATGTTTACATATTCTGTTGTGTTGCGGCAAGCAAGAATTTCATTGTCCTATCTGGGACATATGACAATAAAACACTCTTGACCTAGTGACAATGATGGAATACATTATATTTGCAAATCAGAACACTAGTTTGAAATTCTAAAGTGATAGACGTTGTGGTTAGGCATCTACTGTGTTGCAATTGGCATGCAACCAGAGTGCACATTGAAGATACTGCACAACTGCCTAGGTGTGCCAGGGTTTTTTTGTCTGCAATTGTCTGCCCCCCCCCCCCCCACGTGGGAAAGATTGATTGGCTCCAGGGAGTGCTGACACCGACTCAAAAGTGGAGTCCATTCATTGACTCCGGGAAGCGCCGACTGCCCCCGCACGTGGGAAGGGTTGATTGCGTTGGGGAACGTGTTGCGTTGGGGGAACAGGTGAGTGGCGGACACGAGTTGCGTTGGGGAAACGGGTGAGTGGTGGAATATTGCATTGGGGAAACGGGGCCCAACGGGTCGGGGGTAGGGAGGGGAGAGGGGTTTTGGAGGGAGGGAGTGACTGAGAGTAGGGGAAAGGAGAGGGAGGGAGAGGTGAGGGAGTGGTGGCGGGGAGGACAGGGGAAAGAAATGGGAGGGTGAAGAGGAGGAGGGAGTGCTGGGGGATTAGGGGAAATGAGCCACGCCTGTGCAGTTGGGGGCTAGTGGTAATATTGCGTTGGGATAAAGGGTTGCGTTGGGGGAACGGGTAAGTGTTGGAATTTTTGTGTTGGGGGACCAGGCCTCCCGTGTGACAGGGACCCAACGGGTCCCACTTGGTCTTGTAAGATCCAGAATTCCACAAGCATTTAAAAAAACATTGGCCTCTCATTTTAAAGATGGGCAAGATTTTATCTCCATTGACTGAGTTCAAGTTGAAGTTATACTGCCCAAACTTTATAAAAGTGCTCTGTTCAATGGGTTAGTTAACCAACAAATATATTTTTGATACACACGGCTTGTTTTGCAAAGTTAAAAACAAACATTACATACCAAAATCTTTCTTGCTCCCTTTTCCACCTTCACGACTTTTTTTCAAAACAGCTTTGAACATTGTAGAAACTTTATGAACTTTTTGGCTGTAGTAATAATAAGGTAAGCATTAATTGTAGGAGTGACAATTTAATGCACTCAGTTAAATATTTTCTAACATAATAAAAATAAAGTTTTATTTACAGTATGGGGCCATTGCCGGCATGGTCAGCATCTTTGATCTGTCTCCAACTAACCAGGAGAAAATACAGCTCAAACCACTAAAGCATTCTCATACTTATATTGAATAGGATTTAGATTCTATGATGATGATATGCTATCTTCTCAATAATAGAAGTGTTCATGAGATACAGTTTAAGAATTCTTGTTGCATTGAATTAGTCCTTATAGATGGTATTCAACTTAACTATGCCCCTCTTAATATTATACACATCCAAAAGGACAACCCTGCAGTCTCATGAATGACTGATCTCCAATCTTTTATCATCACAATTTCAATGAGTTTGATTTAACTAGGGCTCATCCAGATGTTATTTAAATGGAAAAAGCAGTGATTCATCCCTTTAGTTAATATTTGAAATTAGGGCGTAGTGAGGTATACAACTAGAACCTAAAATGAGCATCAATAAACAGATCATTGTTAACTAAGTGCCACTAGGGAGCATTAATGCTGACAGGTTCCATCTGGGGGGGAAGACTTGTTGGACTTGATGGCCTGCTTTTGACCTGCACATGTTATCCAACTGCAAGATTGAAAACATGATAATGATGGTCAAGAAAATGGAAGGGAAAAGTTAAAAATAAAATACTAGGCCAAGTGAGATCTATAGTGCCCTCCATAATGTTTGGGACAAAGACCGATCATTTATTTATTTGCCTCTGTACTCCACAATTTGAGATTTGTAATAGAAAAAAAAGCACATGTGTTTAAAGTGCATATTGTCAGATTGTAATAAAGGCCATTTTTATACATTTTGGTTTCACCGTGTAGAAATTACAGCAGTGTTTATACATAGTCATCCCCCCCCCCCCCCCCAGGGCACCATGATTAGTGATGTTACAAAACCAACCTTCAGCGGCGCTGCAGAACTGCCACTGGCTGAGTATGCAACTCCGGCGCCTTTGAGTTGGGGGGGGGGGGGGGGATTAAAATGGCAGTTGTATTGCTTGTCGGAGAGGGATTTCCTCGGGTTGCTAGTCGATGAAGAAAAATCGATCGGACTTCCGTTCCCTTTTTAAAAAAAAAAAAAAAAAATCACTGGACAATTTAATCACTGGATTAAAGCAAAAAGCGACTTTGAACGCCCTCAACGTGACGGATCGTAATTTCAGGACAAAAGAAAGGGTAAGTCGTTTATCTAATGTATAATCTTGCTTCTTGGTGTAGCTTTAGTCTAATTTTACGATGTGAAAATGTTATTTAGTCCCCAAACAATTCAGCCATGTCTTTGCCTGCTGATATGGGGTTAAAATTCACGGCAACATTCCAATCAATCCCATTTCAGAAACACCCACTCGCAAGATTATTAAAATTCTCTTTTTTTTGGACAATCATGTCATAAATCATCTACATTTTGTGTAATTATCTATCCATAATCAATATTTTCATACTAAATATCCACAACTGTTTTCGTCACATGTATTGTGCAAAAAAATAATAATTTTGATTATATTGAGAGTGGATGTTGCTAGATTAATTTATAAGAATTAAACATTAAATTCCTTCCATTTGGCATATGTTCATGACAGTGAGATTACAAAAATAATGTTATATTGTGAATTCTTGTGTGAATGGTATTAGTTTGTTATTTGGATACTTAAGCTATTTAAAAAAAATAGCCTTTTCTTAAGAAATGGATAGATGTTTAGATCTAGCAATTGAATTTAGATGAATTTAATTGATTAGATGTATTTAACTGATTTGATGAAACTGATGAATATGAATTTGTTGTTGGGTATTTACTATTTGTTTTTTGGCATTTAACTTTATCATTTCTACCTTTTTTTTTTAAACTGCAAATATTAATGTTTCTGTTCGTGCTGTTCAGTGTTTTTATTCCTTTACATTTTAAACAGATGTCTCCGAAGAAGAAATGCAAAACTGTTAATCCAAATGCCCAGCAAAAGAGACTGATTTAGACAGCATTTGCAGAGATTATCCAAATTTGGACTACTCCAAATGTGATGATCTACAGGACATTCTTAATGGGAAAGTAGTGGGCGGAAAGGCATGTCATGTGTGGTTTTAAGAGCAAAAACTTGTAGTTTACAATGCCAAAGTTGAAAAGTTGAGGAAAAACAAGGTGTACAGAGTTGCTTATTGGTTACAATCTGAGGAGTATGATGATGCTACTGATTATGATATGCCAATGTACCAGCTAGCAACTAATCTTCTCCATAAAGACTTGGTCTATTGCTAGAAATTGTTTTGGGGGCGTCCACTTCAGTTTTCTCTTCAGGTGTTTGGAGATTTTTCTTTATATATTCTTCTGTAATCAGTTGTGGATGTCTTCCTTGGCCTGCCAGTCCCTTTGCGATTAGTAAGCTCACTAGTGGCCACTTTCTTCTTAATGATGTTCCAAGCCGTTGATTTTGGTAAGCCTAAGGTTTGGCTGATGTCTCCAACAGTTTTATTTTTGTTTCTCAGTCTCATAATGGCTTCTTTGACTTTCATTGGCACAGCTTTGGTCCTCATGTTGATAAACAGCAATAAAAAGTTTCCAAAGGTGATGGAAAGACTGGAGGAAAGACTAGGCGCTGAGAGTTTTCTTATACCTGCATTAAAGAGGCAATTAAACACACCTAAGCAATGACAAACACCTGTGAAGCCATGTGGCCCAAACATTATGCTACCCTGAAATGGGGAAACTGGGTATAAACACTGCTGTAATTTCTACATGGTGAAACCAAAATATATGAAAATGGCCTTTATTAAAATCTGACAATGTGTACTTTAACCACATGTGAGTTTTTCTATTACAAATCTCAATTTGTGGAGTATAGAGGCAAATAAATAAATGATGGGTCTTTGTCCCAAACATTATGGAGGGCACTGCGTCTAACTATATTCTAGCCGTGGCATTAAATTCAGTTCTGAGATACTAATGTAGAATCCAACTCCACACTCATTACGCAAATGGTACAATTAAGCTAGAATACACATGACCACAGTTTTACGCAAAATTGAAACAGTCGAAGAAAATCCTGCTTTCTCAATCCTTCCTACATTTACCAGATTTGATCAAAATGAAAATGGCTGGTGTTCAATGATTCAGGCAAGTAATTTGTTAAATCAAACAATCACATCTCAATTGAAGCCTGATTGAACTAAAATTAAATTGCAATCCAAAATTAAAAGTTGTATTCAATGCAGAATAGGGATGGGTGACGACAGCTTGTTCATGTCCGTCCCACTGTACAACATTATCACAATATACACACAGTCAAACAAAGCAACAATCACAGAAATAATGTAGCACTTTTAAGGATCTTTCACTCAGAAGAAGACTTGGAATCAAAGATACTAGAGGCTTGGAATAAAGATCTGCTAAATAAATGTTAAAGTCTCCAGAAGGCCAAATATGATTATTTGGGAAATTTCAATTCATGTTCAAACATTTCAGCAATCCATGTCAAAGACAAGCATGTCTTGTGGTTCTAGTCTTCATGATCAGAACAGGACTATAACTGGCGTAAACAAATTGCCTGTCCAAACAAATGGCTAGGTTTAAGATAGACGTGCAGACTCGTTGTGTCTGCTGCCCCAACACAAAATTCCACCACTCACCCATTCCCCCAATGCCATATTGCACCACACACGAATAGCCTCCAACTGCGCAGGCACGGCTCATTTCTCCTCATCCCCCAGCACTCCCTCCCCCTCTTCTTCGCCCTCCCTCTTCAATCCCTAGAGAGGGAGGTGTGTAGAGACGGAGGGTGGATGAGGATAGAGAGGGAGAGGGGTAGAGAGGGAGGGTGAGGGTGTAGAGGTAGAGCAAGGGGAGTAGAGAGGGAGGGTACAGGGAGGGGGAGGGGGTAGAGGGAGGGGCTAGAGGGAGAGGGAGTAGAGTGGGGGGAGGGAGTGTAGAGAGGGAGAGGGAGGGGTAGAGAGGGTGGAGTGAGGGTAGATAGGGAGGGAGGGAGGGTAGAGAGGCAGGGGGGTAGAGAGGGTGAGAGTGAGGGATTCCTCCCTCCTCCACCCCTCCCCATCTCCCTCCTCCACCCTCCCCCCATCTCCCTCTACCACCCCACTCCCTACCCCATCTCCCTCCTCCTCCTCCCCTCACTTCCATTCCCTGCTACAGGACCTACCCAGGTCGTACAGCAACGCCAGGGCCTGGAACTCGGCCTGGTTGTCGTACTCAGCCCGGCCCTGGCTGTAGACTCCAGCCATCAGGTCGGCTGCCATCAGGGCTCCTGTGGGCTCATCCCTGACCTCGGACCCAGGCTCGTCCTTGGTTCCAGCAGTAGCTGCTTTTTCAGCCCCAATCACGGCCCCATCCCAAGCCCCGGGCTCGGCTCTCACTCCAGCACCACCCTCCTCGTCGGCAGCGGCCGCCATGTGAGTGTGCTGGAGTGTCCATTCCTCCCGGAATGTCCCATCCTGCCTTGCGAATCCATTGTGACGGCACTCGGGTACGCTGGAGTACCCCTCCCTCCCGAGTGTCCCGTCCTGCCTTGCGAGTCGATTGTGACGTCGCTTGTTTTTTTTTCTGAAATGGGTCTTCGGGCTTTTTAAAAAAAACGTTAAATGATTAAAAAGTCTGGAAATATAGGTGGGAATGTGACGGGAAAATGTTTATCGCCGTGATGGGAAAAATGGGAGTAGAATGGGAAGGCTGTGGCCTAGCGTTTTGAAGAAAATAAGAACATTAACCACATTGACACACACTCAGCCACAAACAAGACAAAGATTTTTAGTATTATAGAGAGAGCAAATACTAGCCCATATTCATGAATGAGGCACAGAGAAAAATGAGTAATTGAGTTCCCCAACTATAAAAGCATGATTGCTTTGTGGCGTTCCTCATCACTAGAAAACATTCTGCATAGAAATAGGAGGACTTGCAATTTTTAGACAAGAATCTCCTCTCCTGCATCACGTCAAATGAACACCTGCATAAAGCACACTGCAAACATGAGATAAGTAATATAAGCTAGATGTTCAGTGGCAACTGAATGAACTAAATGCCACCTATCCAGCATCCTCCAAACTTTCATACAACTTCCCCACCAAGGAACACAAGGTTGGTCTGACGACAACAAAAACAGGAAAATTAAATCTTCTCAAAGCTTCTTCCACCATCACTAACCAATGGTTCCAAAATCACTTTTATAGTGGCCCATGAAAGGATGTCAGACAGTAATTAAGAGTCTACCACATTTCTGCATTTTGGAATCACATGTAGTAGGATCACATTGGGCAAGGAAGAAAGGTTTCTACCCCTGAAGGATATTAGGCTATTCATTTTTTTTTGTGACAAAATGCTAATTTAGATTAGAGAATGCAGATTATTCAGATTCTACAACAGCAGTAGTGGGATTTCAACTGTGCACTATATTTAAACATGATCCACAGCAATCAAACCCTTAAATTTGTGAATCAGCAGTTATTGCTCTACCGACACTGGGAAAGACAGACATCAAGACAACTTTGATTTCATGATTGTCTGAAATCCTAACAGAGTGGAATTCCTTCAACCTTCCATTAAAAAAGTTTAGAAGACATGAGACAAACGCAGGCAGGTGGGACTAGTGTAAATGTGGCATCTTGGTTCCCATGCGCATGTTGGGCCAAAGGGGCAGTTTCCATGCTGAATGACTATGACTATTCATTCTCTCTTCGGCTGTGGCTAGAAAACATGCCACTTACTAATGGACACACACCAAGCCTACTCTAACAGTCTCTCATGAACCTATGTCTTTTCAATTAAGAACAATTAGGTCAGTTGCCACATGGCTCTACCTGCATTTTACGTTCATTCAAAATTCTGGAAATCCCCAATAAACATTGTGCAAGTGCTTTTAAAGGACTGCTCTTGTCAAGGAAGGTGGCCACCACCAGTTTCTCAATGCAGTTAAGGTTGGGCAATAAATATTACCCCTCCCAGCAATGTCCATGCCCACCCCCCCAAAAAAAATGAAGTGGTATTACTTAAGTTCTCCAATGTATGCATTCACTGGATCCATGGAAAGTAAACAATCTTGATAGTGACTGTTCTTGGTCAATGTTGCCTCTCTAGTCAGCTGTTAACTGGAGGTTGTTGCATTAAAAATAACTAAACCTCCCCATTGTTAGTGGCTTAAATATCTCACAATCCATTATGGCATCTGGGAAACATGTATAAGTCATAATATGACACAGTAATACAACAACTTAGGAAAGCTGCGGGATGAAGCTACCATCTGGAATAAACATCAAGCTTCAATTCAACAATAAAGTTTTCTGGTTTTGAACTGACATAAAAACACAGGAGGTTCTAAATTAAATCCAAACTGCAATTGGTACTTCAGTCCCATGGTGCACGTGGCATTTCAGGAGTTTTTCAAAAATTAACCGTAGCAAACCTATGGGAGGGGTGTAGGGGAGGGGGGGGGGGGCTGTGGGGGAGGGAGGGTGTGGGGGGTGGTGGGGGGGAGGGGGAGCCCCCGCTCGAACACAGAACACACCCTCCACTCGCAGAACAGAGCACATGCCCTGTTCGCAGAACACAAGAGCACAGCCCCTGCTCGCAGAACACACTCCCGCACGCAGAACACAGACCCCGCTCGCAGAACACAGAGCACAGCCCCCGCTTGCAGAACACAGCCCTCACTCGCACTCTGCTGATGTGTACTGCAATCCTATTTCCCTACTTTTGTTTAAGGTCCTTTCAAGTGCATGCGAGACAAAAATTAGGCTTGAAAATTTCAACTATCAATTTAACCTTTATAGAACTCAAGATTACTATCACCTCTATAATACTAAAAGTCTTTGTTGCGCGTGTGTGTGTGTGTGTGAATATCTGGTTAATTCCTATTTTCTTCCCAACGTTAGGCCACAGCCTTCCTATTTTCACACATTCTATTCACATTTTTCCAAAATCTCAAAATTTTGTAACATTGCTACACTTGGTCTAGTATTTACATATAAAATTTGTTTTATTTGTTTTCAATAGTCAAGAGTATTTAAATCGGAAGGGAACAATGAAATTTGTGCTTGCTGCAGTTTTGCAGGTACATTAATGCTATTACACAACATACTGATGGTTGTTGGTACTTCCACCTTGGGGAAAAAAGGTTCTGACTATCTATGCCTCTCAGAATGTTATATCCTTTTATCAGGACTCTCCTCCACCTCCGACGCTCCAGAGAAACCAGTCCAAGTGTATCCAACCTCTTCTTATGACCAATACCAATCTAGTCAGCATTCTGGTAAAACCTCTTCCGCTCCCTTTCCAAAGCCTCCACATCCTTCCCACTATGGAGCAACCAGAACACACAATATTCCAGATACTAGCAATGTTACAAAATTTTGAGATTTTATAAATCAAGTTTGCAATTTATCCCATCAAATAAAGCATAAAAATAAGTTTAATTTGACACCTAATTCACATTCATATCTTCAGTATTAAAAACATTATGGCCATTTTCATACTTGGAAATTAGCATCTTGTTCCCTATTGCTTTTCCATTGACTTAACACAAATGTTGTGATCAAGGACAGTCAAAAGCCCATAGCTTTCTTAAAAATAAGAGAACTGAAAGAAATTAAGTTATTATAGATTGAAGCATTCTGAAACAAATATGAAACAATCTTACTTGGATGACCTGAAATTAAAGCATATAATTAGTTAGTTACCCAATTGTAGCTAATTACAAAATTCAATTACTAGATCTAAACATCTATCCATTTCTTAAGAAAATATTAACATTTTTTAAAAAGCCTAAGTGTCCAAATAACATTCACACAAGAATTCACAATATAACATGATTTTTAAATCTCATTGTCATTAATTTATAGGCCAAATTGAAGGAATTTAAGTGTTTAATGCCCGTAAATTAATGGCCATTTAAATCAGCTTGCGAGTGGGATTTTATGGAACGCGATGGACTGGAACAGTGAATTTAACGATGGTTGCGGTGAATTTAAACCCTGTATCGGCAGGAAAAATACTGCAGGTTCGTATGGGTAATAAATCACCGTTTCACAACATGAAATTTTGATTAAGGTCATCTTAACTAGCAAGTTTATATGTAAAAATAAACGGCTTTCCTTTACCTGTCCCCTTCGTGAAATCCGTCCCCGTTGTCGGCGTTCACGGCATTAGAAGCTAATTTTTATTTTACTCAAGCGTGAAATTGTCGTGCGATTTTTAAAAAAAATGAACATACCGGCAGTCGGAACGAAACTTCAGCAAAAGCTCACACCCCGAGAAAATATAACTCCGGAAGGCAGGAGAAAACCGCATTTTAACCCCGCCCCCCCCCCGTCAAAGGCGCCAAAGTCGCGCACACGGCCAGTGACAGAACTGCAGCACCGCTGAAGGTAAGTTTTGTAACATACCTACAAATACGGTCTAATCAAAGTATTATAAAGCTGCAACATGATTTCCTGAGTCCCCGGCCGACGAAGGCAAGTATACCACAAGCCTTCTTTCCCACCCTCTCTAATTGCGTCGCTACTTTTATGGAGCTTTGGACTTGGACCCCAACATCCCTCCGTACATCAATGCTGTTGAGGGTCTTGCTATTAGAAACATAGAAATTAGGTGCAGGAGTAGGCCATTCGCCCTTCGAGCCTGCACCGCCATTCAATATGATCATGGCTGATCATCCAACTCAGTATCCTGTACCTGCCTTCTCTCCATACCCTCTGATCCCTTTAGCCACAAGGGCCACATCTAACTCCCTCTTAAATATAGCCAATGAACTGGCCTCAACTACCCTCTGTGGCAGAGAGTTCCAGAGACCCACCACTCTCTGTGTGAAAAAATTCCTTCTCATCTCGGTCCTAAAGGATTTCCCCCTTATCCTTAAGCTGTGACCCCTTGTCCTGGACCTCCCCAACATCGGGAACAATCTTCCTGCATCTAGCCTGTCCAACCCCTTAAGAATTTTGTAAGTTTCTATAAGATCCCCTCTCAATCTCCTAAATTCTAGAGAGTATAAACCGAGTCTATGCAGTCTTTGTTCATAAGACAGTCCTGACATCCCAGGAATCAGTCTGGTGAACCTTCTCTGCACTCCCTCTATGGCAATAATGTCCTTCCTCAGATTTGGAGACCAGAACTGTACACAATACTCCAGGTGTGGCCTCACCAAGACCCTATACAACTGAAGTAGAACCTCCCTGCTCCTATACTCAAATCCTTTTGCTATGAAAGCTAACATACCATTCGCTTTCTTCACTGCCTGCTGTACCTGCATGCCTACTTTCAATGACTGGTGTACCATGACACCCAGGTCGCGCTGCATCTCCCCTTTTCCTAATCAGCCTCCATTTAGATAATAGTCTGTTTTCCTATTTTTGCCACCAAAGTGGATAACCTCACATTTATCCACATTATACTGCATCTGCCAAACATTTGCCCACTCACCCAGACTATCCAAGTCACCTTGCAGTCTCCTAGCATCCTCCTCACAGCTAACACTGCCCCCCAGCTTATTGTCATCCGCAAACTTGGAGATATTGCCTTCAATTCCCTCATCCAGATCATTTATGTATATTGTAAATAGCTGGGGTCCCAGCACTGAGCCTTGCGGTACCCCACTAGTCACTGCCTGCCATTGTGAAAACGACCCGTTTACTCCTAGCTTCCTGTTTGCCAGCCAGTTCTCTATCCACATCAATACTGAACCCCCAATGCCATATGCTTTAAGTTTATATACTAATCTCTTATGTGGGACCTTGTCGAAAGCCTTCTGGAAGTCCAGATACACCACATCCCCTGGTTCTCCCCTATCCACGCTACTAGTTACATCCTCGAAAAATTCCACAAGATTCGTCAGACATGATTTACCTTTCGTAAATCCATGCTGACTTTGTCCAATGATTTCACCGCTTTCCAAATGTGCTGCTATCCCATCTTTAATAACTGACTCTAGCAGTTTCCCCACTACCGATGTTAGACTAACTGGTCTATCATTCCCCGTTTTCTCTCCCCCCCCCCCTTCTTAAAAAGAGGGGTTACGTTTGCTACCCGCCAATCCTCAGGAACTACTCCAGAATCTAAAGAGGTTTGAAAGATTATCACTAATGCATCCACTATTTCCGGAGCTACTTCCTTAAGTACTCTGGGATGCAGCCTGTCTGGCCCTGGGGATTTATCGGCCTTTAATCCATTCAATTTACCCAACACCACTTCCCGACTAACCTGGATTTCACTCAAGTACTCCTTTGACCCGCGGTCCCCTGCTATTTCCGGCAGATTATTTATGTCTTCCTTAGTGAAGACGGAACCAAAGTAGTTATTCAATTGGTCCGCCATATCCTTGTTCCCTATGATCAACTCACCTGTTTCTGACTGCAAGGGACCTACATTTGTTTTAACTAATCTCTTTCTCTTCACATATCTATAAAAACTTTTGCAGTCAGTTTTTATGTTCCCTGCCAGTTTTCTTTCATAATCTATTTTTCCTTTCCTAATCAAGCCCTTTGTCCTTCTCTGCTGGTCTCTGAATTTCTCCCAGTCCTCTGGTATGCTGCTTTTTCTGGCTACTTTGTACGCATCATCCTTTGCTTTGATACTATCCCTGATTTCCCTTGTTATCCACGGATGCACTACCTTCCCTGATCTATTCTTTTGCCAAATTGGGATGAACAATTTTTGTAGTTCATCCATGCAGTCTTTAAATGTCTTCCATTGCGTATCCACCGTCAACCCGTTTAGAATTGATTGCCAGTCAATCTTGGCCAATTCACGTCTCATACCCTCAAAGTTACCTTTCCTTAAGTTCAGAACCATTGTTTCTGAATTAACAATGTCACTCTCCATCCTAATGAAGAACTCGACCATATTATGGTCACTCTTGCCCAAGGGGGCACGCACAATAAGACTGCTAACTAGCCCTTCCTCATTACTCAATACCCAGTCTAAAATAGCCTGCTCTCTCGTTGGTTCCTCTACATGTTGATTTAGATAACTATCCCGCATACTTTCCAAAAAATCCTCTTCCTCAGCGCCCCTGCCAATTTGATTCACCCAATCTATATGTAGATTGAAGTCACCCATTATAACTGTTTTGCCTTTGTCACACGCATTTCTAATTTCCTGTTTGATACCATCCCCAACTTCACTACTACTGTTAGGTGGCCTGTACACAACTCCCACTAGCGTTTTCTGCCCCTTAGTGTTTCGCAGCTCTACCCATACCGATTCCACATGCTCCAAGCTAATGTCCTTCCTTTCCATTGCATTAATCTCCTCTCTAACCAGCAACGCTACCCCACCTCCTTTTCCTTTCTCTCTATCCCTCCTGAATATTGAATATCCCTGGATGTTCAGCTCCCAGCCTTGGTCACCCTGGAGCCATGTCTCCGTGATCCCAAGTATATCATACCCATTAATAGCTATCTGCACGTTCAACTCATCCACCTTATTACGAATACTCTTTGCATTGAGACACAAAGCCTTCAGGCTTGTTTTTACAACGCTCTTGCCCCTTATACAATTTTGTTGAGAAGTGGCCCTTTTTGATTTTTGCCCTGGTTTTGTCTGCCTGCCACTTTTACTTTTCACCTTGCTCCCTATTGCTTCCACCCTCGTGTTACACCCACCTGCCTCTCTGCTCTTGTACCCATCCCCCTGCCTTTTTAACTGCATATTTTCCCCTTCACTTCAAAACAAGTAAACCTTTCTCCGAAATGTCAATTTTTTAAATCTCCTGTGCTAATTGATAAAGGGTTTTTAGTTCATTGATTAATGGAAAATATTTAAGCAATTTTATAAATAAACTACATGCTTATGTCTGATATTGTACATCCTTTATTTAAAGGTTTCGCAAGCAGCTTTAAGGGCCTGTCCCACTTTCACGACCTAATTCACAACCTCTGCCAAGTTTGCCTTTGACTAATACTCGCAGCATGGTCGTCACGAGGTCGTTGGTAGGTCGTGATGTTAGTCATAGGTACTTGTGGCATCAAGTAGGTCGGGGCGTTTTTCTAGCCTGATGAAAAATGTCCACAAGTAAAAAAGGTAGTGAAAGTGGGACAGGCCCTTTATGTGTCTACTAAACGATTTTGCATTGCAGCAAAACATGGGCATCCTATTTGCATCTAGCAAATCATTATCAGCAAGAAGTCGGGTAATCTCAATACTTCCCTTCAGCCCTTTCATTTTATTTTGCTATCTATGCCTTATTTGACATTAAATTCTTTAATCCAAGCATATGAAAACAGTCTTGGCAATACAGCAAAAATGTGGAAATCTTCTATCCAATTGTTCAGAAATGTTAGTAGTTCAGTATCTAGCTAATTAGGTAACATTTCCTGCATACCTGAGCCCCTGTCCATAGCACTTTTAATCTCACAGAGGCCCTGTATCCTGTTCTCCCTTATTCTCAAAGGGTTTAGTTTACCGAGTTCTCTTTAAACTCAGCTGATTTACCAAAGAGTAATTACACTATCGCATAACTTCTTAAACAAAAGGAATTATAAGTATTTAGAAGTATTTACAGGAGTGAAATTCAATAGTCTGGAAAATTTACATTATGGCACTAAAATTCAGAGCACTGCCAGATTGTAGGAGGTTTACTGTATTTGCGTATCAGAGAATATGCACAACATTTTTCACCCAAATTAAACATCGTGTACAATTCCTAATCTATTACTAACGATAAAACAAAATGCTGGAGGAACTCAACGGGTCATGTGGCATCTGTAAGGTAATACACAGGCGACCTTTCGGTTGGGGACCTTTTTTCGGTCTGAAGAAGGATTCCGATTCAAAATGTCACCTGTCCAATTCCATCCACTGGTGCTACCTGATCCCGAGTTCCTCCAGCACTTAGCTTTTAGTTCGAGATACAAGCAACCTCCAACATTTATGTCTTAAAACCTAACTGACAATAAATCTGCTGTATCTATTCATGATTAAGTTGGAAAATTGCATTGATAATGTCTCCAACTAACAATCACACCTCACCTTTACGTGACCAGTTTCTGATGTTGCCTTCAATGAAAAAGAAGAGATATCAACCAGGATTCATGCAATAGTTTTTGCACTTTCTTCTCTCCCTCATTTTGCTTTTTTTCCCCCTTGTATGGACTTTTGCCTTTGCCAATTTTAGATATTTGTACATTCTTCTCGTGCCTCATTGCCTCCTGAAGATCATCCCTCATACAAACATAATTTAACTTTATTAATCTGTCTTCCCCAAACTCTCAAAGTACAAACACAAGTAAATGCCAGTTGGTCACCAGCAGAGGCATACCTTGCCAATCACAGTACAATCGAAGTGTAAGAGCAGAAAGTAAAGACCTTCCAAGAACATGAAGAAAAGGTATTTAGAAATCAGACATGTGTACATGGCAGATGGCAGGAATAGCAATTACAGGTTTTACCATAAAAGACGAGCAGATATAAATTTGGTTGCCAGGAAAAAAACTGAAGAGTGCAGGAAGATATCAACAGATTAGTCAGATGGATAATAAATTTACAAATTCAATCCAAAGAAGTTTGAGGCTCTTCATTTGGGATATGGAGAAAGAGAACAGATGATAAATGATGTAAGAATAGAAGGGCATTGTCATTAGGTTCCTGAACGAAGCAAGACAAGTAGATACAATGGTTAACATATTAACCAAATATAAGCGAGAAAAATCTTAGACATAGAAACATAGAAATTAGGTGCAGGAGTAGGCCATTCGGCCCTTCGAGCCTGCACCGCCATTCAATATGATCATGGCTGATCATCCAACTCAGTATCCTGTACCTGCCTTCTCTCCATACCCCATGATCCCTTTAGCCACAAGGGCCACATCTAACTCCCTCTTAAATATAGCCAATGAACTGGCCTCAACTACCCTCTGTGGCAGAGAGTTCCAGAGACCCACCACTCTCTGTGTGAAAAATCTTGCTCGAATACTAGAGAACATAGTTTAACCCACCACACTTCTATTCACCACATAAAAAAAGTGATTTAATTTAAGCGCAAAGGAGATTTATGAAAATGTTATTGGTTTGTTATTGTCATGTGTTCCAAGATACAGTGAAGAACTTTGCGTACTATACATAGAAACGTTACAAAATTTTGAGGTTTAAAAATTCAAGTCTGCAATTTATCCCATCAGATAAAGCATAAAAAGTAGTTTAATTTGACACCTAATTCACTTTCATATCTTCAGTATTAAAAAGGTTATGGCCATTTTCATACTCAGAAATTAGCATCTTGTTCCCTATTGCCTTTCCATTGACTTAACACAAAAGCTGTGATCTAGGACAGTCAAAAGCCCATAACTTTCTTAAAAAATAAGAGAACTCAATGACATTTTAAGTTATTATAGAATGAAGCATTCTGAAACAAATATGAAACAATATTACTTGGATGACCTGAAATTAAAACATATAATTAGTTAGTTACCTAATTGTAGCTAATTACAAAATTCAATTACTAGATCTAAACATCTATCCATTTCTTAAAAGATAAACTTTTTAAAAATTGCCTATGTGTCCTAATAACATTCACACAATAATTCACAATATAACATGATTTTAAAATCTCATTTTCATGAATTTATAGGCCAAATGGAAGGAATTTAGTGTTTAATTCCTGTAAATTAATGGCCATTTAGATCAACTTGCGAGTGGGGTTTAGTGGAATGCGGTAGATTGGAGCGTTGCGGTTTGCGGTGAAGTCGGCATGCAAAACACTATCGGTTCATACATTTTTTTTGTCCCCATTTCGCAAGATGAAAATGTGATTAAAGCCTACCTAAAAAGTTTTAATGTAAAAATAAACGGTGCACTTTATTTTCTCCCCTACGTAAAATCCTTCCCGTTGTCAGAGTTCACGGCTTTAGAAGATGATTTTTAAATTACTGTAGTTAATAAATAATCTAGCGTAATTTAAAAATACCTTCATGCATGAAATGTCGGAGCGATTTTTCTTCAGCAACGAAATCGCCCGACATGGATCGATTTGCCCAGTCTGTGGAAAAACGGCACTTTAAACACACCCCCCTTTGAAAGGCGCCAAAGTCACGCACACGGGGAGCGGCAGAACTGCAGCGCTGCTCTAGGTAAGTTTTGTAACATACCTACTATACATGAGTACAATAAAACCATACACAAGCACACGTGTAGGCTCTTGGCAGGTACCATATCAGCATTTAAACAAGTAAAAGACCGTTGGAAAGGTATATAGATAGGAAAGGTTTAGACGAATATGAACCAAACGCAGGTGGGTGGGGCTAGTGTCGATGGGGCATCTTGGTTGGCACAGGCAAGTTGAGCTGAAGGGCCTGTTTCCATGCTGTATGACTCTACACTGTTAATACGAAAATAGAAAGCAAACAAAATGCAGCATTTACTGTTGCAGCCACAGAGAAAATGCAGATAAAGCAAGGGCTGCAAATAAATAGATTGGGACTGGCGAGAGGTCCATTCAATAGCCTGATAACACTGAGGAAGAAGCTGTTCCTGAATCTGGTGGTAGGTGGTTTCATCTTTTGTATCTTATGCCCAATGGGAGAATGGAGAAGAGGGATTGATCAGGCGTCATTGATTATGTCGGCTGCTTTCCCTAGGGGGTGAAAGAAGCTGGTTTGCGAGATGGACTAGGCACACCTCTCTATAATTCCTTGCAGTATTGAGCACAGCTGTTGGCAAACCAAGTTGTGATACATCCTGATAGTGTGGTTTCTATGGTGGATCTACAGAAATTGTTAAGAGTCATTGCAGATATGCTGAACTTCCTTAAGGGCCTGTCCCACCAGCATGCAACTCTATGTGATTAGCGCGACCTAACGTGGTCGCTTGAGCCGTTCGGCGTCGCGGGGCCGGTCCCACTTCGATCGCCGGAGCCGTGCGGAATTGTGCGGAGTTCGTCCCGACACCGCGCGGGGCTCCGAAAAACCGACTATGTCCAAAAATTCCGCGCGGCAACGGGTTGTCGGCTCGCAGTCGCCTCGACATTTACACACCGCCCGGACATCGTGCCTCCCTGAACCTATTTGTAAGTGCCTCCGTGACCCTCTATGTGTGTGGCTCTGTGGCCCTGTATGTGTGTGTGCCTCAGTGCCCCTCTCTGTGTGCCCCTCTAAGTCCTGGCGAACTTACCTTGAACTTGCTCCAAGTTCGCCTCGCTTTGCGCCGCGTTGCGCCACTCACCCAACCTCCGCGCGGCCCCCGCTGCCGGTTTGATCGCGTTCATTGCATAGAGTTGCATGCTGGTGGGACAGGCCCTTTAGGTTCTGGAAAATATTGCCCCCAAGGAAAGCCTGGCTAGGCCGAGATCATATACTCCAAAAGATGCTAAAGAGCTTATCAAATGTGTGAAAATATTTTATGAGACAAGCAAGTCTGATGATAAACTCCGATCTATCTTGGCACAGAGGTTAATAATTATAATGTAGATTTGAGGTAACCGATAGGACGATCACAGGGAGAGTCAAAATCATTTTTATTTCCACCCAGAAGATACCTAATATCTCGAACTTGCTCTGTGAACGATTGGTAGAGTGGAACCATTTATACAGTATCTACATAAGCAATTGATGTGTCAGTGAGTTTTGGACCAGGAACGGGTACATTAAACTGAATTCCAGCCAGCTTGGTCACAATGTGTTAGTATTTATATAATTCTAGATAATAGCATCAACAGTACTAGATTCAACAAAATTTAACTGGTCTAGCACATCAATATTAATGTTTAATCCAAACAGACACAAAAAGCTGGAATATCTCAGACAGCGTCTCTGGAAAAAAGGAATAGGTGACATTTTGGGTCGAGATCCTTCTTCAGATTGAGAGTCGAGGAAGGGAAAACAAGAAATATTGTTTTAATCCCATTTTTTATCCCAGAAAAATAATTAGCAGTTATCGATTTACAGTGCATAAAATGTTGGGCCTTGGTTTTTAAAGTTAAGGAAAAAATGCATCAAGGCTTATAGGAAAGTTTCTGATGTAGGAAGCAGAGTTTGAGCGGAAGACATGGGATAAGCAGTAAGAAGCTCCAAACTCACCAACTTATAACCAAGCCAGTCTGTTTTGGGGAATCAATCACATTCTGAGCTTGAATTATATATTTAAAATCATTGTCAATCTTCAACTACAGTTTTGGAACTTCATAGGAGATCATTTATGGTCACTGAAAGTAGCCAAAGGGGGAAAGAAAACAAACAGTAGCTGGAAACTGGGAAAAATTAAAAGGTTCGAATTGCAGATCTTCAAGTTATGCACAAACTCTCTGCACAAAAACAGTTACACTGAGAGTTCTAACTATTGAATTTATGTCAGGTAATATCAGGTACAGGAACAGCAACTCTATTCATCAGAAAGGAAAGAAATACTGCAATGCCTATGAATAAGTACAATAATGTACACTTTAATTGGAATTGCTTTGATGAATTTCCTGGATCAAAAATTATTCAAGCAAGTAAACCATCCCATGTGGGACTGCAAACCTTGCCAATTTCTAAAAATTCAGATATCGCTGGACAGAATTTGCATATTGATATACGTAGTTCTGGCTTGTGTTGAATCTGATGAAAATGATGCAGTGACAGGTCAACCCCATTTAAAACATCGGGCCCTAAACAACATAATGCAAAAACTTGAGGTGTGAGGTGGAACAAGTTGAGCACAAGAAACTGCTGAGGATAGTTTTGACAAACTAATAAAAACGTAGGCACTCTTCTGTGCTTTGACAGATGTTTAAAAATAACCAAGACGAAGCAGTTTGTAAAAACCCAAAACCCAAAATATCAAAACAGTATCCTTGGTGATGGGTTGGATGAATCTTGCTTTGAAATGTAACACTGTTTTTACTATTTTTGCTGAGGAGGCAAATTGGTGTAGTGGGGAGGTGGTAGAAAGAGAAAGAAAATAATTGAATGGGAACAACAGCTGGAGGAAGCAGGGAGTGGCCATGACTCTATAAATTGAGAGAATATCAAACAAATGCCTGATTTTAAAGACCTTAAAAGAAGTGAAAACAATATTATAGAAAATGTCTTTAAATATGTCGATAACTGCTAATTATTTTTCTGGGAACCAAAAATGGGATTAAAACTATATGTCTAAGGATTGCATTAGTACAATCATTTGTTCAATTCAAAAATTTGAGAAAAACAGCCTAGAAAAGTGATCGCTACACAAATATGTTTAGTTTTAATATTCAACTCCAGTGGTTTTGACTTGTTTGCTGATAAACATATAGTATGAATGAGGCAATTTAGTGATACTCCGAGGATCAAAACGAGCATATGTAAGAGGAATTTATTAATTAATCAGTCATTTGGCTACCTTTAAAAGCAACATAATTATGTATATATTTTCACTCCAGCTATCCTGAAAACTAACAATCCTCCACTTTTCCATCAGTTTTGAGGAACCTGAAACGCTAACGTGTTTTCTTTCCACTGATGCTGTTTGACTGCTTGAGTTCTTCCAGCATTGATTTTGTTCTTTGAGCTAAAAAAAAGCCATACCAGAAATAGAACACACCAAGACAAATATTCCAAGTTGAATAGAGAGGCTTTACATAGTCTGTAATCGGAATGCCAAATTAGGAGCCTTTAAGTGGGTAATCCAAGATATTCTACTCTAGGATTATATACAAAGATTGTTTCAAAGAATTGGTTTGGGGTATGAGTGCTAAATTGGGGTGTGGTGGTAGGGGATATAGGAGCTTGCTGTGGAATGACAAAACCATATGTGAATGAAAAATAGCCAACGGGGTTAATGCCAGACGTGAGAGATTTTCACTGATAGTCAAAGTTTGAAGTGCAAGTGCCATATATTGACATGGGGCAATGTTGAGAATGATGAGAAAATGAATTTTAGGGTGTATAATGGTCAAATGTGAAAGCATTACGATAGGAATTTTCTTTGTAATATACCAGGTAACACAGCATGGAGAATCCAAAGAGATAATTTTTTTTCATATGCTTCATTGGCAATGACTTACCCCACCTTTGGAAAATGAAAAAAGAGTAGCTCTCCAATTTTGACTTTATTTCGCCCTCCCCACTCATTGGTAATCGAACCTTAAAACCAAAAGTTCTATATTTTGAATTTGGATGAGAACTTGGATGTTAAAAGCACTGAACAGCATCCATTTGGATAGTTTCTATTGGTATAGTTTTAATCTTTCAGTATGATGAGAGGGTATAGCAGCAACCTCTTGGAATGGCTATGTATCAACTACTCATAGAAGGTCCTCAAGAGCACCCACTGCACCACAAAATACTAATCACCATTATTTTTCCACATCAAATGAGCAATGCAACTGCCTTAAAAAAAAATCAAATAATCTAAATTGAAATAAAAAACTGAAGGTATTCAAGAAGTAGGAATAACAAGAATGGATTACAAGTAGTTACAAACAGCAAGCATTAACACCCATTTATTACATCCCCACAGCATTACTCACCGAGCCAAAATATGCTTTTCACTGCTTGAGTAAAAACAGCATGGCCATTGTCGAGCATTCATTACACAGGTTACGTTATTTTAAAATGTGTGTCAAAATTCCAACTCATTGGTTCAGAATATAAAACACTTTTCACAGCTAATTAATTACTTTTCTTGTGAGGTCACTGATGTTTGAAGGCTACACGGCAACAGAAAAGGGGAGTTGGGAGACACAAGGAACTGCCGATGCTGGTTTACAAAAAATAACAAAGTACTGGAGTAACTCCGTTACTTGTTTAAGGTAAAATATTGGCTACACATTTGTTCAATACCACTGAATAAATGTGGGCACTTTAAATAACTTTAAACTAGGTCCCGACACATAACAGAAAACCTAGTCTGGTGCTTATCTCTATACTTAACTTGGATGTGTATTTATTTGTCTTTGCGTGTAATCACATCTTCACGAAAAAACGACGTGGTAACAGTAAATCTTTTACATATTCCGGTAGAGATTTTCCCCCTGGAGTCCAAAATCACCTTTCTGAAAATGTCATGTTTTATTTCTCGAGTTATTAATGAAAATGTTCAAACATCTGACAAAACTTTGAATTAAAAAATGACTGCCTTTTGCTGATGACGTCACAATGGGTCTGCGTGCCTTCTTCCTCACGCTGCGAGTGACGTCACCCCCCCACCCCTCCCCCCTAAGACGCAGCCGGAGACATAGTCACGCCCTGGACTGAAGACCAAAGATCATAGCTTAAGTCTACGGCGGCCCAACTCGCGGTCCTTTGGTCAACGCTTGCCCGCCCGCCGCCTCGCTCGGGGTCCTCGTGTCGGCGCATGGTTATTGCCACTCTCTGCCTCTGCCCACTACCCGCTGCCTCTGTCCTCTGCCCCTCCCTCTCCCTTTCTAGCCGCACCTTCGAATTGGGGGCTAGTGATGTCTGCAGGGTCATCAGAGACTTTCCAAGATTGGTGGACACCACAGAAATGGATCCTGGATGAGGGTAAGAGTTTAAATTTCAGGTGTTTTATGTTTTAACTAAAAGTTATTCTAAAACAGGATCAGGGACAGTTTCTTCCCAGCTGCTTTTAGCCAGCTGAATTGTCCACTCATCAGCTAGAGTGCAATCCTGACCTCCCATCTACCTAGTTAGAGGGAGACCAAGCGGAGGCTGGGCGATCGTTTTGCCGAACAACTTGTCCTCCCGGTGGCTCAGCACTTCAACTCCCCCTCCCATTCCGTATCCGACCTCTCAGTCCTGGGCCTCCTCCACGGTCAGAATGAGCAACACCGCAAGTTGGAGGAACAGCACCTCATATTCCGCTTGGGGAGTCTGCATCCTCTGGGCTTAAACATTGAATTTTCTCAATTGTGTTAACCCTGGCTGCCTCCTCCCCTTCCCACCTCTCCCTCAGTCCTCGGGCCCTGGCATTCCTTCTCTCACTATCTCTCCCCCACCCAAGTCGCACTAGCTTCTCATTTTCACACTACAAACAGCTTACAATGGCCTGTTTCCTTTATCATCGATACTTTTTTGCAGGGTTACACAAAAAGCTGGAGAAACTCAGCGGGTGCAGCAGCATCTAGGAGCGAAGGAGATAGGCGACGTTTCGGGTCGAGACTCTTCTTCTGAAGAAGGGTCTCGACCCGAAACGTCGCCTATCTCCTTCGCTCCTAAATGCTGCTGCACCCGCTGAGTTTCTCCAGCTTTTTGTGTAACCCTCGATTCTCCAGCATCCGCAGTTCCTTCTTTAACTCTTTGATACTTTTTTGCATATCTTTCATTCATTGTTCTTTAACTCTCCACATCACCGTCTATATCTCTCGTTTCCCTGATCCCTGACCAGTCTGAAGAAGGGTCTCGACCCGAAACATCGCCTATCTCCTTCGCCCCTTAGATGCTGCTGCACCCGCTGAGTTTCTCCAGCCTTTTGTGTACCTTGTTAGAGATCTTTGAACTATCTTTAATCGGACTTTATCTTGCACTATGTGTTGCACCCTTTATCTGTACCCTATAGATGGCATGATTGTTTTCATGTATTGTCTTTTCTTTGACTGGATGGCATGCAAAAAGTTTTTACTGTACCTCAGTACACGTCACAATAATAAACTAAACAATCAGTATACATAAAATGAGGGTCTCTGGTTAAAGGATCGGAATTGACTAAAGCAGATTAGGAAATAAATAATTAATTGTGTTTATGCTTTCCGACCAGGAAAGCAACCCCCCTCCCTCCCTGCATGTATCAATCTATTACTAGCCATACTTTGGCCTGGCCTATCTTTCTTCCAGCTTTCTTTCCCCCCTCATCAGTCTGAAGAAGTCTTCACCCGAAATATCACCTACACATGTTTTCCATAGATGCTTCCAGTGTGCTGAGTTACTCCAGCACTTTGGAATACTGAAAATAGACACAAAATGCTGGAGTAACTCAGCGGGACAGACGGCATCTCTGGAGAGAAGAAATGGGTGATGTTTGGGGTCAAGACCGTTCGGGACAAGACTGAAGAAGTGGCTCGACCCGAAATGCCACCCATTCCTTCTCTCCAGAGATGCTGCCTGTCCTGCGGAGTTACTCCAGCATTTATGTCTATCATCGATTTAAACCAGCATCTGCAGTTCTGTCCTACACACTTTGGAATACTGAGTTACTCCAGCATGGCGACTTTTTTTAAATATACGCCAACATCTGCAGTTCCTTGTTTCCACAAAGACTTTTCAGGCTCTTTACATCTATGAGATGTA
This sequence comes from Raja brachyura, assembly GCA_963514005.1. The sequence goes on from OY740787.1 coordinate 60,283,684, forward strand.
TGTTTAAAAACGTTATGATACCATAACATTGTGATTAAACATTTACTCCACTTTAACTTTTGACTGATTCCATTTGGTTACGCCCGCCATGAACGGGTGAATGGTGCACATAATGAGGCTTAGAACTATAATCATAATCTAAGCAGCCCGCATTGGTAGAATCTGCTTGCAATTTTCTCAAAACTCTGCATGTGCTTTTTTTTATAAAGAAAACGCAAAGTGCTGGAGGAAATTCAGATGGCATCTGCAGAGGCAATATCGTCTGTCCATATCCCTCCACAGATGCTGAATGTTCGGCTGTTCCTCCAGCACTTTGTGTTTTGCAATATATATGTTTTACAATGATTATTAATGATTTGGGTGAAAGGATTACAAGTAACATTAGCAAATTTGCAGATGACACCAAGCTGGTTGGCAGTGTGAACTGTGAGTAGGATGCTATGAGGATGCAGGGCGACTTGGACAGGTTGGGGGAGTGGGCAGATGCAGTTTAATGTGGATAAATAATAAAACTAATAACTGTGATAAAACTGCACACAATACTCCAGGTGTGGTCTCACTAGGGCCCTGTGCAACTGCAGGAGGACCTATTTGCTCCTACCCGCAAAGGGATCTGGGGGTCCTTGTTCATCAGTCACTGAAAGTAAGCACGCAGATACAGCAGGCAGTGAAAAAAGCGAATGGCCTTCATAACAAGAGGAGTTGAGTGTAGGAGCAAATAGGTCCTCCTGCAGTTGTACAGGGTCCTAGTGAGACCACACCTGGAGTATTGTGTGCAGTTTAATGTGGATAAATGCGAGGTTATCCACTTTGGTAGCAAAATCAGGAAGAAAGATTATTATCTAAATGGTGTCAAGTTGGGAAAAGGGAAAATACAACAGGATCGGGGGGTCCTTGTTCATCAGTCAATGAAAGTAAGCATGCAGGTACAGCAGGCAATGAAGAAAGCAAATGGCATGTTGGCCTTCATAACAAGAGGAGTTGAGTGTAGGAGCAAATAGATCCTCCTGCAGTTGTACAGGGTCCTAGTGAGACCACACCTGGAGTATTGTGTGCAGTTTTGGTCCCCTAATTTCAGGAAGGACATTTTTGCTATTGAGGGAGTGCAGTGTAGGTTTACAAGGTTAATTCCCGGGATGACGGGACTGTCACATGCTGAGAGAATGGCGCGGCTGGGCTTGTATACTCTGGAATTTAGAAGGATGAGTGGGAATCTAATTGAAACATAAGATTATTAAGGGTTTGGACACGCTAGAGGCAGGAAACATGTTCCCAGTGTTGGGGGAGTCCAGAAACAGGGGCCATAGTTTAAGAAAAAGTGGTAAGCCATTTAGAACGGAGATGAGGAAAAATCTTTTCACACGGAGATTTGTGTGTGAAATTCTCTGCCTCAGAGGGCGGTGGAGACTGGTTTTCTGGGTGCTTTCAAGAGAGAGTTAGATAGAGCTCTTTGGGATAGCGGAGTTAAAGGACATGGAGAGAAGGCAGGAATGGGGTACTGATTGTGGATTATGAGTAGTGCTGGCTCGAAGGACCTACTCCTGCACCTATTGTCTATTGCTCAACAACTGCAGTTCCTTGTCTCTCGAGTTTATTTCCCCCAACTTTATAACGCCCTTTAGAAAGAAAAATGATCCATCTGCAGACAAGTTTTCTTAAAATTGTAATTTAAATGTAATCTGTAATCAGAAGGGGCCCCAATTTTGAAATTAAAAGTTAAATTACACGAAAAAACCCCGAGAGACTGCGGTTAAAAACAACATACAGCTGCTGCTGTGATTGAGATCGGCTGCTGCACAGGCGGTCGTCGACATTCACACATCAAACAAACCAGTTCTTCAGGCGGTCAGGGCGTTCCCGGCGACTGAGCATCAAGTCCCCGCGGTGCCCCTGGCCGGGCCGGGCCGCCGACAGCTACCGACCGGCCGCCCGTCCCCTCCCTCCCTCCTCTCCACCGGCTGGCAGTCCGTCCCCCTCCCCGACTACCGTCACCCACCGACGGGACGCTCGTCCGCCGCCATCACCCAACCACCCACCGAGGGGACTCTCCGCCGACCATCACCCACAAATGGGCGGGACGGTCACTCCCGTCGCCGCAACCTTACAGACGGGACGGTTCCCCTCCCCCTCCCCGCTATCCACAGACGGTCCGTCCCGCCGCTGCCATCACCCACAGACGAGAGGGTTCCAGTCACCCACCGATTGGACTCCCCCCGCCGCCGCCGCCGCCATCCCCTCCCCCCGCCGCCGCCGCCGCCGCCGCCGAGCGAACAACCTGGCGTCACCGACGACGCCAGCCCAGCGCTACTTTTCCAGAACTTTCCAGCGGGGGTTCCCCGGGCTCCGCTCGGTCCAGGGGCCGCCCTCCACCCGCCGATAAGTTGACCTGAAAGTGGTGGTGGGGGGGGGAATAAAATATAAAGCCTTTCCGACTTACCGGTCGGATTCGCCCCAACTTTATAACAAAAACAACAAAACTTTGAGAGGTCGTCGAGTCGGGGCTGGAACTTTCCTGTTTTTCGGCCGCCCTCCGTCTGGTCGGGAGCCGCTCTCCTCCTCCCACAGGCTCCAGTGAGCTCATTGGAATGAAGGCTCAGGTCCCGCCTCCGCCTCCCTGGCTCGTCCTCCACCGTCTGCAATCCCTCGCACACCTTCCCCGCCCAGGAATTACTGGCCTCAGGAGCACCAAGAGGAAAGCCACCCAACAGGTGAGATAGACACAATGTGCTGGAGTAACTCAGCGGGCCGGGCAGCCTCTCTGAATAAAATGGATAGTGAGAGATGGTCTCCAAGAGGCGAGAGAGTCAAGAGTGTTTTATTGTCATGTGTACGAAAATGGAACAATGAAATTCTCACTGGCAACAGCATAACAAGCCTGGATTGTTATAACCAAGGTTTAGATTAACAAAAAAAACACAGTGCTGGAGTGACTCAGTAAATTAGGTAGTATTTCTGGAGAACACGGAGAAGTATTCATTCAGGTGACGTTTTGGGTGGAACCCTGCTTAGGTTTTTAGCTTTATTATTGTCACTTGCGCCTGAGGGGGGAGACTGGATGAAAAAACAGGAAAGTGTCAGCCCCAACCAGATGACTCATCACAAAGTTTTTTGTTGTTAAAATTCATATACACTGAAAACCTTTGTTTTGCATGTTATCTAAACAGATCAGATATAGATCATACATAGATGCAATCAGTTTAAACTCAAGTACAGTTGGTATGAATTCCATAAAGTCCAATGTCCTCATTGGGGTAGATGTGAATCGAACAGTACCCTAGCTCATGGGGGAAACCATTCACTTTAGTTATTTTATTATTGTCACGTGTACTGTACTAAGGTGCAGTGAAAAGCTGTTTGCATGCTATCGAGTCAAAGAAAAGACTACACAAGATGACAATCAAGCAGTTTGCAGTGTACAGATAAACAACACATTTGGTGCAAGATACAATCCGATTAAATATAGTTCAAAGGTCTCCAATAAGGTATATGGGAGGTCAGGTGGCATACGCATAGATACAGCAATAAAGAAAATAATCTTTCCTCTCTACATTCTTCCTGGTGGCTGGAATGAAATGAGAGTGTGGCAAGGGTGGTAAGCGTCATTGAAATCAAAGACATCCCTGTCTGAAGAAGAGTCCCAACCGGAAATATCACCCATCCATGTTCTCCAGAGATCTTGCCTGACCCACTGAGTTACTCCAGCACTTTGTGTCGTTTTTTAAAAAAAACTTGAATCACCCAAGTTGTTCCCTTTACTCCTGGAAAAAAGATACTTCGACAGGTACATGGACAGGAAAGGTCTGAAGAAGGGTCTCGACCGGAAACATCACCCATTACTTCTCTCCAGAGATGCTGCCTGTCCTGCAGTGTCATCGCAGAGCTCAAATCGAATATCACATAATATCTAAGATCACAAGGCACAAGAGCCATTTGGCCCATTGAGTCTGCTCCGCCATTCGATCATGGTAGATCTACCTCATTTACCACCTGGGGTGCCGCAAGATTGGCAGCCCTGCCAAGTCTGTTTTTGCCTTTTTTTTAATTGTTAGTCTGTTAAAAGTCTGTGTAAATGTTCTCCGGTTTGTTTTATGTGGGGAGAGGAGGAGGGGTCAGAGGAAACCTTTTTTCAGTTTCTTACCTTGCCGGAGATGCGATTATTTTCCGGGTCGCATCTCAGGGTTTACCATCAATAGAGCCTGGGATGGGATCGCTCCAACTGCGGCCTGCGAACCTGCCATCAAGAGCTCGCAGTCCCGAGAGAGGCTAGTCAGGAAGCTCCAACGATGCAGGGGCTCGACCAGCCCCAACGCAGGGTAAGATCGTCCGGCGCGGGGGAGCAAACACCCCCCCCCCCCCCCCCAAGGCAGGAGCTGACCACCTCAATGCGGAGGGCCCAAACGCCGCCGGCTATGGGAGTCAAGATCGTCTCGTTATCAGAGGGCTCGAGGCCCCCGACTGACAGAGAGCCAAGGGAAGTGATTTGAACTTTTTTTTGGCCTTCCATTAGTGAGGAATGCAGAAGAGGCACTGTGGTGGATGTTTATGTTAAAATGTATTTTGCGTGTTCCATTGCTTTTTATTTGTATGACTGACTTGGCAAATTAAATTCCTTGTATGTTGTAAAACATACTTGGCTAATAAAGTATTATTGTGATTGTGAAAGTATCATTGAGATTGATTCTCCTGCTTTCTCCCTGTAACCTTTGATGCCCTTACTAACCAAGAACCTATCAATGTCTACTTTAAAAATATCCGGTACATTGTCTCCTCAGGCTCAGTCTATGACAAATTCCATAGATTCACCACCCTCTGGTTGAAGAAATTCCTCCTCATCTCCATTCTAAGAGGCTTCTGGTCCTAGACTCTCCCACTACTGGAAACATCTCCATATCCACTGTATCTAGGCCTTTCATTATTCAGTAGGTTTCAATAAGATCCCCCCCCCCCCATGTTCTAGTGAATACAGACCCAGACCCATCAAATGTTCCTCATATTTTAACCCAATCATCTCTTTGATCATTCCCATAACCTTCCCTAGACTCTCTCCAATACCAGCACATCCTTCCTCAGATATGGTTCCCAAAACCACTCAATGTTCCGAACGTGGTCTGACCAAATACTTAAAGCTAGAGCATTATATTCTTGCTTTTATATTCTAGTCCTCTCAAAATGAGTGCTAACATTACATAGGTCTTCTTTATTACCAACTCAACCTGCAAATTAACGTTTTGGGAATCCTGCATCCACACTCAAGTCCCTTTGTCCCTCCGATTTCCAAATCCTCTCCACCCTACATATCATCTGCAAACATGGCACAAAGGCACCAATTCCATTTTCCAGATTGTCACGACAAGTAGCGGACCCAACACGGACCCCTTCGGAACATCACTAGTCACTGGCAGCCAAACAGAAAAACATAGAAAATAGGTGCAGGAGGCAGCCATTTGGCCCTTCGAACCAGCACTGCCATTCATTGTGATCATGGCTGACCATCCACAATCAGTAACCAGTTCCTGCCTTCTCCCCATATCCCTCGATTCCATTAGCCCCTAGAGCTCTATCTAACCTTTATTCCCACTCTTTGCCAATCTTCTATCCATGCTGGTATCTTGTTACCTCTTGATCTAGAGCCCTATACAAATATCTGAAAAGAAGGAATTTCCAGGGCTTTGGGAGAATGGATTGCTGGCGGGGAGAAGGGAGGCAAGTGAGCCAGATTTATTTTACATGGAGCCTCTCTAGACTTATTGTCCCAAAAGCCTCTTTCCATGTAACAATTCAGCTAAGAGAGGAAAGTCATTGAAATAACTAAATTGCAACAGTTGAATAGTGCAGGTCAAGAAGTTAGTTTATTGGCAAGAGCAAGTTTATTTTTACAAAGAAGTTTGCATTTTTCTCTTTTCTAACCATATAAGTGCAATGTTATCTACAATGTCTTGAAGTTAATCATTTAGTTTCAAAAGACAAAACAAATTAATCAAAAGCACTAATTAGATCATTCTAGGATTTGCAAATTGAACTAAAATTGCATGATCCACTGCAACAACTTTTGCAAAGCTACAGAGCTCTAGCTCCGCACTTGTGGAATAGTTATAATCACGCTTTCTTCAATTTTCATACTGGCTGCTGTTGATCGCAAGAATCAAGTTTTAACATTTGCGTGGCTGGTGAATAATGCGAATGCACCTTGGTGGCGAAACCTTCTCCAGAGCTGGCAGAGGTTTCTGATGTACAATTGCAGATGGAAAATTATGACTCAGCTAAAATAAAGAGAAATAAGTATAATTAGCGTATTCTTTGAATTTGTTTAAAGTGCATGGTTCAAAGGGGAATTGTTTGCTTTAACAAAAATGTTCTGCATATTGTGTAAACAATGAAATCATACCCAGCTTGTCAATCCCAGTGGTTGTATGTGACCACAGATAGAGCTCAGGGTCATCGTAATGGCATTACAAAATGATTCAAATGAAATGCCACTTATGCACAACCAGCCCACGTCACTAAAAATTCAATTCATGTTTGGTTTTCTTGTTCTCAATTTCTTTGAAATAAATTGTTAATGCCAGATGGAATTAAGTGGTGCCGATAGATTGCAATGCTCTGGTTTAATGTCACTTTAAGTGAATGTTTTAAATTCACTCACTAGACTAAACACTTGAGGTCTTTGATGTTGCTGTTCAAGGGAAATCTATTCTGCTGGTAAATTAGATTGCCATTTTATTAAAAACAACGGAAGTGATATTGACAAAACAAAAGAACTTGAATATCGGTCCATAATATTTACTTGTTTGGATTCCAGACCAGCACGTAATTCACTTTATTAACGTCTGAAGATGTTAGCAAAATGTACATGGTTTAAGTGATGAAAAGTTATTCATAAACTATGATTTGGTAATGATCAAACATGCGCATGGTACTAATTAATCCACTGTTGACAATGCAATTTTGGTTACAGTGTCATTCTTGTGTGGACATTCTCCGAAACGGGGCAGCTGCTGACAAATGTACACTGGTCAGTAATCAATATATTCAATTACATCCAAAAATTGCTAAGCCCCCCCACAACAAACCATTTTGTCTATAGCAATTAAACAAATCTGCAAATCAATGTTCCTCAAGTAACCTATAGAATAACAGAATATTAAATGTTAAGTGCATTTCACCCTGTTAAAAATTAGAAGGGGGAAAATAAATCAATTTGTTTTACTGCACTTGCACCTAGAAAGTGGCATGCTAGTGGTACAATCAAAATTAATACATAAGCATCAATTAAAATTAAAGAATATAAAGTCTCTACAGCTGCACAGATTTGTGAAAGCTTCATGGTTTAGAATCATACTGGTAATATTTTAGTTCAAATACTCACTTTGTCAATATTTCTAGCCAGGGCAAAGCTCATTTTAGATGCATTGATAGCACTGAAAAATATAGAAAGTGTAATTCCATTACATATCTATACATTGAATACATTTGTGATCAATTTTGAGCTTCAACAAAATAAGACCCTAAGGAGGCAAGCAGACAAGTACTAACACACGGGCAACTGAAGGGGAGAGAAAATATGATCCACTCCACCAGTGGAGAAATAAGTAGTTTCCAGACACCATATGTAAAAAAACTCACTCGAAGAGATCTTTGTGCAGACTGGACCATGCAATCCTGTCCAACTTCAGGTGTTAAAGGAAATTTAATTAAAGTAATACACATTTCATCACCTTTTCAATCACTCACACCCATATATACAGTTGTCATTTTTCACCTTTCAATCAGAATATTGGCCTGAATAGCCTGAAAATGTGTTCTGCTATTAGATAAAAATCTACCATGTATAGCATAATTAAAAAAAGGATTCAAATTTTGGTTGTGTAACAATGGAGGGGACACATTTTGCATGTCTAATCTCCCAAAAAAAGGGAGAATTTATAAAGCCTCAAGTTCAGTTGGAATGGGGGTGGAAGATTGCAACCTTCATGTGGTCCGCCCTGTTTCGATGAATGCAATCAACCCCGGTGTGCACAATCAAATAAGTTCAAATAGAACAAGTTGTCCTACAACTTTAGGCTGTGCACGCCATACTCAAGAAGATGAAGAGTTGGTATGCCATTGTAAGGAACTATGGATATGGAGCTTTCTGTTCTATTCTCATATTGCAAGTCTAACGTCGATTTTTTAAAAATCAATTATATGGAATGAAACTTTGTAACAGAAGTGGTAGTACAATTGTTTTACATGGCAATTGAACTGATAGATCACTTTCTCCAAACCACATAATGTTTAAAAGGCTTTAAGTCCCAGTCAATGTAGGATCAAACACAGCTCCATCACAAAGCCCTGATGAATCTTGCAAACGTTTCTATTGCTTAAAAACTAGTGCAGCCAAGAAAGCTCAAGTTGTATTATGAACCAAGTTTAAAATTCAAACATTGGCAATTAAATATTAAAAATCTCCAGACATCATTTTCTGTCAATTTATTGATGTTAATTAACCACAAACAAATTCAAATGGAGCTCACATACAATGCCCTCCATAATGTTTGGGACAAAGACCCATTATTAATTATTTGTCTCTGTACTCCTTAATTTGAGATTTGTAATAGAAATTAAATCACATCTGGTTAAGGCGCACGTTGTCAGATTTTAATAAAATTCTTATACATTTTGGTTTCACAATGTAGAAATTACAGCAGTGTTTTCCCATAGTCTCCCCATTAGCAGTATGTTTGGGTTCAGATCGGGTGATTGACTTGGCCACCAAAGAATTGACCATTTTATAAGCTTTGGAAAAACTCCTTTGTTGCTTTAGCAGTAGGTTAGGAATCATTGCCTTGCTGTAGAATGAAGCGCCGGCCAATAAGTTCTGAGGCATTTCTTTGAGTGGGCGGCGACCAAATGATTGCCAGTCCGGGGGGAGGGGTGTAATGGTTAATTTGCAGCGTGTGGAAAATAGTGCGCAGCATGCTGTGCGAGCAAACCCATTGTGACGTCTTCAACTTGCTTATTTTCTAACTTACTTGAGATTTTTGAACATTTTTATAATAACTCAAGAAAAAGCTCAAAATGTTCAGGTAAGACAATTTTTTGACTCCATCGGATAAAACTCTACAAGAACATGTAAACATTTTACTGTAAGGGCGTTGTTTTTCAGCGCAGATGTGATTATACACACACACATCCAAGATCAGACTTTCAATAGTTATAAGATATGATTGAACCAAAATCAAGAATTATAAATTCACATTTCAAAAATGGTTTCCCAATTCAGTAGTACTGATTTTCAGTATTCCATACTGATATTTGAGGATACATGAGGTTGCATGCAAAATACTGATTTTCAAAAATCCAGTTTCTGTGTAGTACGTTCTATTGCAGTTATGTGAGAAATACAGATTTCCCCAACAAAATACTGATTTCCAGCCATCAAAATACGGAAATGCTCGGTGAAACTTGGCAGCTCTGCAATTATTCACTATCACATTGTGAGAATTCAAAATGTGACTTGTGATCTTGTTTATGAGTCATCATGGAATTAGAATTTGTTATAATAATGACAGTAAAATATGTTAGTTTGAAAGTGATCATAGTAATGTAAATACACCATTTAGTTTGACTACAACTTTCATGATGGAAATTTAAGTCAAACTAAATGTTGTATTCACATCACTATTCCATGTTGAAATTGATGTGAAGTTGTTAGATCAGGAGGACCATTAAAGTGCACTGCACACACTAACACAGTCAGACAGTAACAGGCAATCAAATCAACACACAAAACATTTTCTATAAAAAGGTTTTCTTTGCTGCAAAAACTTGGTATTTTATTTGCAGTTTTTGCTTGCTCCTTTATGACATGTTACATAACATTTAACAGTACAACTTAATTATTAAACAGGATATCTTCAATTCTTGATTTTAAAAAATGTATACAACAATGACCCCAATCATCCCATCCCACTCATTACTCTTGACTCGATCAAAATTATTTCTGAAATATTGGTTATAAATTTGGAACAAAATGCTCCAAAATAAGGCTCAGAATGCAACAGAGAGCATCTAAAACCCCAGAGCTTCCAGGGCCCGTGACAATACCATTTTGGCCTGGCAAGCATAGGTGACCCACGTGAGCATTAAGCTTGTGTGTAGACCCAGCTGCAGCATCTGCCTCTGGTCTACACACCCTGACAGTCAAGTCTGATGAGGAGGACGCTCTGCTCGAGAGTGACTCAGATGACAATTAATGTGACTTTTACATGTATTTTAACAGCTCTGCCTTTACTTTGCTTTTCAGGAGATGGTTTAAATATCAAGCAGAAAAGTTACACATGTTCTCACAAATAGAATGTTTCTGTTCATTTAAAGTTGATATCCCCGCCAAAATAAATAAATAACCACTTCAGCCATTTTTATTGTCCTTCTGGGCAATCTCACTTGGCAAGTTCCATGACTGATTCAAATAGTCACTTACTTCCATGACTCGTCTTCTTAGTGGGCACAGAGCAAAATAGGTACTATGTACATTCAAAAGTATGGTATAGGTCTGGACAAATAATAATAATAATACAGTAACAAGTATGTTACAAGAAAAAGAAAATCAAAGTACACTTCCATTTTCTTTATTTCTTTTAAATTACAAAGTCCTAGAGCAGAAGGGATATATTATGTATCTATTTTTCCCCTCTTGATGCTGTTACTGTGTCTATCTTCAAAGGTGTCAAACAGATCGATTCAATTCTTTATCAATTTACCTTGCTGTAAATGGGCATAACAGAGATTGATGACTGAAGATTCAAGAGGAAAAGACCCATGCTATGGCCATGTCATGATAATTTTCAGTCCTTCACAGAAAACATGCTTGCATCAATCTGTAGTGTGCATGGTTAAGCATATATGTTACCATGGTCCAGGATTTATTGTCACTAGTTGATCATATGCTGAATAATCCAACCACATTTTTGTTTGGAAGTGGAAAGAAATAATAGAAATTGCATTCATTGCAACGTAAAAAGAGTTGAGATACTGTACTATAATTTTGCTGCATGCCATTGTGGTATATATCATGTCTTGATTGGTGAATATGTTTAGTTTGTGACTTTATTTGAAGCAGGAATAATATGTGAATGCTTCATTGAGCATTATTCCGACGGGTAACTATGCACTTCGTCCGAGCACATTATCGCATGCGTCATGCTGTCTTAAATGACGACCTAAACTGTCATTTGGCAACCTAGAAACCCAGCAGGCAACAGAGAAAAAAAAGTTCCACGAGAGCCCCGACTTAGGCAGTTCCGCCTCTCCTCCATACTGTGCTCTTGCCATCACTCTGATATAAATTAATCTTCATCTCATCTGTCCACAAGACCTTTTTCCAGAACCATGATTGGTTTTTAAGTACTTCTTGGCAAACTGAAACCTGGCCATCCTATTTTTACAGCTAACCAGTGGTTTGCAGCTTGAAGTGTAGCCTCTGTATTTCTGTTCATGAAATCTTCTGTGGACAGTGGTCATTGACAAATCCACCCCCGACTCGTGAAGAGTGTTTTTGATCTGTTGGACAGGTGTTTGGAGATTTTTCTTTATTATAGAGAATTCTTCTGTCATCAACAACATCTTCCTTGGCCTGTCAGTCCTTTGCGATTAGTAACCTCGCCAGTGCTCTCTTTCTTCTAAATTATGTTCCAAACAGTTGATTTTGGTAAGCCTAAGGTTTGGTTGATGTCTTTAACAGTTTTATTCTTGTTTCTCAGTCTCATAATGGCTTATTTGACTTTCATTGGCACAACTTTGGTCCTCATGTTGATAAACAACAATAAAAGTTTCCAAAGGTGATGGAAAGACTGGAGGAAAGACTATGTGCTGAGAGCTCTTTTATACCTGCATTAAGGAGGCATTTGAACACACATGAACAATTGCAAACACCTGTGAAGCCATGTGTCCCAAACATTATGGTGCCCCGGAATGAGGGGACTATGCATAAATACAGCTGTAATTTCTACATGGTGAAATCAAAATGTATAAAAATACCCTTTAATAAAGTCTGACAATGTGCACTTTAACCACATTTTTTTTCTATTACAAATCTCAAATTGTGGAGTACAAAGGCAAATAAATAAATGATGGGTCTTTGTCCCAAACATTGTGGAGGGCACTGTAATTAGCAAATGCTTGAAGGTATCTTTTGCAAATATGTCAGAGGAATTGAACATCACAAATAGTAAATGTAGCAATTGCTCCAAATTAGGAATATCTCTGGTCTCATTTGGAATATTTGTTCAACCTCAACTGAAAAGATTATTTAGTTACTTTAACACTTGTAGGACTATAGGGGCTATTGCTGTAAAGTCAGAAAATCCCAGCAGAATGCATTCTGCTTTATACCTTCACTAGAACTCAAAACTTAGAAAAGATGTAGAATCATTTACCTCGAGCTTGAAAGAGAATTGATTCTTTGGTCTCTTTTTCCCTCTTGTTTGGTGACCTTCATCCTGCTACCTTCTTGAATAGATAAGGTACATATTCAATTTTTTATATTGATAAATCAGTCAAAGTTACAATTATTTTAACCCACGAATTGAATTGTACTAACATTGCTTTGGAATTGTCAAAGAGAACAAGAACTACTTTCAATCATATATATATATTTTTTTAAATGGGGAGTTGGTGCTACTTGCCTCCACCAAGGTAAACGAAATTGTGATCTTATTGATTGGCCCATCCCTGCTTATATTCATGTTCTAATTTTATATATTTTTAAAGCGTTCACTCCATGGTGTCTTCGTATTTTTGCCTTGCATCAGAAAAAATTTCTACAAACAGAAAGCTCTGCAACTCAAACAATAGCGCGTTAGCTGAAAAGATAAATAGAGGTGCAAGCAATAGGGACATTTGGATTCATAGAAGGATTAAAGACAAACAAACCGAAAAATGCCAAAACACACAATATCCTAGTATATTGATTGATTAGAATTTAAGATTGGTTTTCAACAGAACCAAGAAATTAGGAATTAACAAATTTCAATCAAATACAGCCTCGGAAAATAGAGAGGAAAGACCAAAGAAAGTGGCTGCAATAGGGTGCAAGACATTAAATTAAAGCAAGCCAGTCAATGCAAACAGACACAGTGGGTCAAGAAATCAAAAGTACAAAGGTCAAATAGGAACAATAGAATTCCTAGAAATGTGCCAAGTTCAAAGTAAGAGTTGAACAGGTACTTTGGATCTGTCTTCACTCAGGAAGACACAGTCTTCCAGATGTACTAGTGGCCAGAGGATCTAGGGTGACGGAGGAACTGAAGAAATTCACATTAGGCAGGTAGACTGTAGACTACTGGTGTTAGGTAGACTGATGGCTGATAAATCCCCAGGGCCAGATGGTCTGCATCTGGCCCCAAGGGAGTCTCTATAGAAATTGTGGACGCATTGGTGATCATTTTCCAATGTTTTATAAATTTGGGTTAAATTCCTGTGGATTAGACGGTAGCTAATGTTATCCCACTTTTTAAGAAAGGCAGGAGAGAGAAAACAGGGAATTATAGACCAGTTAGCCCGATATCGGTGGTGGGGAAGATGCTGGAGTCAATTATAAAAGATAAAATAGTGGCACATTTGGATAGCAGTAACATGATCGGTCCAAGTCAGCATGGATTAAAGAAGGGGAAATCATGCACGACTAATCTTCAGGAATTTTTTTGAGGATGTAACTCGGAAAATGGACAAGGGAGAGCCAGTGGATGTAGTGTACCTGAACTTTCAAAAAGCATTTGATAAGGTCCCAGATAGGAGATTACTGGGCAAAATTAGAGCACATGGTATTGGGGGTAGGATACCAACATGGCTAGAAAATTGGTTGGCAGACAGGAAACGGAGTAGGGATTAAGGGGTCCCTTTCAGAATGGCAGGCAGTGACTAGTGGGGAACCACAAGGCTCTGTGCTGGGGCTGCAGCTATTTACAATATACATCAATGATTTAGATGAAGGGATTCAAAGTAACATTAGCAAATTTGCAGATGACAAAGCTGGGTGGCAGTGTGAACTGTGAGGAGGATGCAGGGCGACTTGGACAGGTTGGGTGAGTGGGCAGATGCAGTTTAATGTGGATAAATGTGAGGTTATCCACTTTGGTAGCAAAAACAGGAAGGACGATTATCTAAATGGTGTCAAGTTGGGAAAAGGGAAAATACAACAGGATCAGGGGGCGGTCCTTGTTCATCAATCAATGAAAGTAAGCATGCAGGTACAGCAGGCAGTGAAGAAAGCGAATGGCATGTTGGCCTTCATAACAAGAAGAGTTGAGTATAGGAGCAAAGAGGTCCTTCTGCAGTTGTACAGGGCCCCAGTGAGACCACACCTGGAGTATTGGAGTATTGTGTGCAGTTTTGGTCTCCAAATTTGAGGAAAGACATATTTGCGATTGTGGGAATTCAGCGTAGGTTCACAAGGTTAATTCCCGGGATGGCAGGACAGTCATAAGTTGATAGAATGGAGCGGCTGGGCTTGTATACTCTGGAATTTAGGATGAGAGGGGATCTTATTGAAACATAAGATTATTAATGGATTGGACACGCTCGAGGCAGGAAACATGTTCCCGATGTTGTAGGAGTCCAGAACCGGGGCCAGAGTTAAAGAATAAGGGGTAGGCCATTTAGAACAGAGATGAGGAAAAACTATTTCACCCAGAGAGTTGTGCATCAGTGGAATTCTCTGCCTCAGAAGGCAGTGGAGGCCAATTCTCTGGATGCTTTCAAGAGAGAGTTAAGGCCCTGTCCCACTTATGTGTCCTTGGCATGCAAATTACGCAACCTCGTCGTCGCACGGGCATCGTGTGGCCGCGCGGGGCTGGTCCCACTGAGAAGCGCGGAAGGGTATGGAGTTGTGTACGGTATTGTGCGGCGCTCCGGGATTTTGTACCGATCAAAATCTTCGCGCGCCACGGGCCTGTAGCGTAACTGACGGCCAAAGTGGGACAGGCCCAAGACCCTGGCGAGATGCAACGTCTCACCTCCAACAGCAGCAGAAGCAGGCAAACGATCGTTGAACTCAGCCTGGGGCTCACAGCCATTGCGGATCCAGTCCGCCCCCACTTCTACTCCCAGAGCGGGGCCAAGAAAATTGAAGATAGACACAAAATGCAGGAGTAACTCAGCGGGACCTTCAGCATCTCTGGAGAGAATGAATGGATGACGTTTTGGGTCAGAACCTTCTTTCAGACTGAAGAAGGGTCTCGACCCGAAACATCACCCATTGCTTCTCTCCAGAGATGCTGCCGGTCCCGCTGAGTTACTCTTGCAGTTTGTGTCCATCTTCAAATGACGTCACGTGCTCCAGACGGCTGTGCCTCAACGCGACGACGAGGTCGCGTAATTAGCATGCCAAGGACACGCAAGTGGGACGGACTTTAGATAGAGCTCTTAAAGATAGAGTCAGGGGATATCGTGTGATGGCAGGAACAGAGTACTGAATGTGGATGATCAGCCATGATCACAGTGAATGGTGGTGCTGGCTTGAAGGGCCAAATGGCCTACTCCTGCACCTATTGTCTAAATGCCAAGTCCAGCAGATTGTCAAATGCCTAAGTGGTGACCTACAATGACAAATCATTCATTCCCATTACAAACTATTGACCAATATTCACTCCGGATTGTGGGCAGAGCTTGTTGCACAAATATACTGTTGAGGTTGGCATTTACAATTTTTGTACCAAACCTTATATTTTATTGCACACAATGACCATCATTGTGGCAGATGGTTTCAGGACTTTGGTGGGCTCTGCTTTATATTCATTGCAACCAATGCATATTAACTGATTATCAGCCCAGTCAGATGGTCAATACAAATGTAATTTCCACATTTAAATTTAAAAAGTTATATAGGTGCCATGATACAACTCATTCCTATTTTGGGAGACTCAAGATTCTCCAGAAAGCTTATAATAATTGTACTTTTTCCAATTGTAATTACATTCACAGTATGGGTTCCAAAGTTAAGCAACATATGCTATGTTAAATGGGACACCATTAATAGATTTTTTATTTTAATTTTTATAATGGAATTTTATTCTTCCAACATCTCCACCGAATTGAAATGAGATTTCAAAATACATGGCAAGATATTAAATGGAATAAAAGACACAGGGAACAAACTATATCTTGATTCAGAACACACCCAGGCATCAACCTTACTTTGTCCAAGTTAATTTTGATGATACTCATGTTGAATGAGCTTGAGACAGTCAAAACAATTTAATACCCGACATGTTAGAAATCACTTCTTTGATTTTTAGGTGCAAGGAATCCCGTTAATCGTATATTATGGTAACAAAATCCTACAGGTCAGACAAGACAAAAAGTAATTTATTATCTTTTATCAAAAATTGGGTGTGGTTAAAACATTTATGGGGATGAAAGGTCAGTGAAAAGAAATCATTGATCGGAATAAAATGTCAGCCACATTAATATTAACCATTTCCCCATAGATGCTACAAAAAGCTTTTCATTTTGTGTTTTTATGAGCACCAGATTTGTGCTGCAGTATTTTGCATTGGATCCATACTAGTTTATAGTTTAAGCTAATTTTCATGCAAATCTTTCTTCGGATTATTTCCTTGGAAATTCTAAAATTGTTTCAAACACATTTGCTTTTCCTTTAATTTTGAAGAGAATTTAGAAGTATTGGCTCATGTTTCCTTTATTACTAAGACAAGCGAGATGTCATCAACAACTTTAATATACTGCAGTTTATATTTAAAACGGAGAAGGCATGTAACAAATCACTTCAATACTAAAATTAAAATCAGCAAGGATTTAATACAAAATCTGTTCATAATCAAATTATCTGAAAGATGGAAAATGAAATTAGCCATTTTATAATGTACAAAAACAGCTACATTATTAGGTAGCTATCAATATTAAAAATATGTTTGTAATATGGAAGATGAAATGTTTTGGTTTGGAAAAACTTCAATGGTATATTATGGATTTCAGCAATGTCCAGCTATGTGGAGTATTGTAGCTACTTTGGATCTATTACTGTCAGAAGAAGAAAAAAAAGAAAAAGTACCATAAACAGTGAATATGACACACTATACAACTGCATCAAGGGATATGGGGAAAAGCAGGAACGGGGTACTAATTCTGGATGATCAGCCATGATCATACTGAATGGCAATGCTGGCTCATAGGGACAAATGGCCTACTCTTGCACCCATTTTCTATGTTTCTATTTTTGATAGATGACACGTTATGTATACAGGGCTTGGTTATAAGTAAATCTTTAAATACAAAATGTGAGACTGGTAGAAAGTGCATCAAGAAATCAATTTTTTGATAATGTCAGGCTAGAAATGTCAACAAAGACTGCAAATTTTCGATATAGTGCAGGTACGTGGCGTCAGGGTAGGCACTGCCTACCTTGACTAAAATTATAACATAATAATAACTAAATATAAATAATAAAGGCATGGGAGAATTATGCCTAAGAAAGAGACCGATCTCTTAGGTAGGCATAATTCTCCGTGCCTTTCATCCGCAGCGCATGTAACATGGGAAGGTCTGTGCAGCCCACATGCCGTCAGTGCTGCTTCAAGCGTCAATTTCAAGCGGGGCTGAAGGCAGCTGAAACTCTGCCTTTGCTGCACTGCGTATGCAAGTTTCTTGCCGGTTTTTCAACTGTGGTTTGTCGTGTACCAATGATGTAGTAAGTACATTTTGTGTTTATGTTTTTAAATACCGTATTTCCCGGGGTGTGGGAAAAGCTCCTTTCACAGCGTTTGGGGAGTCTGGCCCAGGGTAAAGTTGCGGGGAGGGCACGAATGTTATGAAGGAGGGGGATCAGGATAATGCCACTTGCGTCGCTCCTTGCACGGAGGTGTGGAATGCTGGCCTCACTCATGTCCTTAAATTCAGACAGCGCGATTGAGGTTACTCAGCTGTGGGAATGTAAGGATTTGCAGGAAGCCGCTGAAATGAGCGAAGTTGGCGAGTGGCAGGTGACAGGTGTTCCGACGGAGAGCACTGCCAGAAGTGAGTGGGCTGGCAGAAGGCGGTGAAGTGGCGGCCAGCTCTGCTGTCGGGTCCCGGTGGCCGCTGCTCAAGCTGCTTCTATCCCCAGCTACAGTGCGTGGCTTCGTGCCCGGAGAGCTGCGGTAGCGGTGAGTGAGTTACTGGCAGTATCCCCACCACTCTCCTTCTCAACACTCATGCCCTCCCCACAACTTAACCCCTGGCACAGACTCTGCACACGTTGTGAACGAAACTGTTCCCTGAATTGGTCTAGGAAATCTATCTATCTATCTATCTATCTATCTATCTATCTATCTATCTATCTATCTGAACAATCTGCGCATGCGCGGTTTAATTTTTTTTATTTTTTTATTATTAAGTGGACTGAGTGCCTACCCCGAGTAATTACTCACGGCACGTGCCTGATATAGTGGTATGTTACGCAAGTAGTAACTTTTTAATGTACAAATGAGTTCACATTTTTTAATTCCAAGTGCAGGAGGATAAATCGATTTTCAAACACGCCTGTTGTTCATTTTCCTTTGGACATCAAATTAGAAACAAGGTAATTGGATAAAACAGATAAAGTTTAAAAGGAAATAAATGCCAATATAATTATCTACATTAAAATTTAGAGTACAAGGACAAAATAGTCAAACGCTATGAACAGTTGTGAAAATGCAAATGAGACCAAAAGAGGCCTAAAAATTGAGTATACCAATTTGATTTTAAATAACGTTAGAAAGTGAGGTTTGTTGTGCCATACGCTCACACAGAGAAATTGCTACAAAGTGTTTCAGTTGCCTTAGCAGATGGCAGTTAACGAATATCAGAACAAAAATAGTAAATATATGTTGCAAATACTACGAAATAGTCAAGTGTTCCAGTTAGAATTCAGTGGAGTCCCATTAGCCAAACAAAAAAAGCCTAAATTGTTAAAGGCAATGCAAAAGAATTCTCAACATAAAGCAGTCCCAGGAACTTGATCTTAAAAGTTCTCAATTCAAGAATAATCTATCATGGAACAGGTCCTTTGGACCACAATGTCCATGCCAAGCATGATGCCAACACCATCTCTTATCTACCAGCACAAAATCCATATCCCTCCATTTCCTGCATATTCCATGCCTCTTCAAAAGTCTCTTAAATGCTCTTATTGTATCTGCCCCAACCATCAACCCCAGCATCATGTTCCAGGCACTCACCACCCTGCAAAAAAGGTTGCCCGATACCTCTCCTTTCAACCTTGCTTCTCGCACTTTAAAAAAATGTTCTCTAGCACTAAATGTTTCCTACTCTATTCCATTACTGTCTAACCTTCAATGTTATATACTTATTTCAGGTCTCCTCTTAAACTCTGGCATTCCAGAGAAAACAATCCAGGTCCATCCACCCACTGTCTATAATTTTTCCTAATCCAGGAATTATTCTGGTGAACCTCTGGACCCTTTCCAAATCCTTCACATCCTTCCTGCAATAAGGCGACTAGTACTACATGCAATAGTCCAAATTCAGCCAAAGCAAAGTACTATAAAGCTGCATCATGACTTTCTGGCATTTACAGTGCCCTCTATAATGTTTGGGACAAAGACCCATAATTAATTTATTTGCCTCTGTACTCCACAATTTGAGATTTGTGATAGGAAAAAAAATCACATGTTTAAAGTGCACATTGTCAGATTTTAATAAAGGCCATTTTTATACATTTTGGTTTAAACAATTAAGAATAATACATTAAAAAATAAAGCATTATAGTTTAAACATGTGAATGAAATAAAATACCAGAGCAAAAGGAATCTACAGACTTTTGGTTATTGAGTAGAGCTACTGCTTGAGGGGGGGGGGGGAAACAAACTGTTTTTATGTCCTGCTGTGGCGGCTTTGACAGTCCGGTCGCCTTCCAGAGGGAAGTGCCTGGGCATCTATGGCTGCTGAAGTTACTGGCTCACTTATCTTCATTGATGATACAACTGCTGATCGTAGTAGCATAATGAATTCTGAAGTGTGCAGACACATCCTATCTACTGAAGTTCAAACAAATGCCTCAAAACTCATTGGCGGGTGGTTCATTCTACAGCACGACAATGATCCCAAACATACTGCTAAAGCAGCAAAGGAGTTTTTCAATTCTAAGAAATGGTCAATTATTGAGTGGCCAAGTCAATCACCCAATCTGAACGCAATTGAGCATTCCTTTTATATGCAGAAGAGAAAACTGAAAGGTCTAGCTTCCAAAACAAGCATAAGCTGAAGATGGCTGCAATACAGGCCTGGTAGAGCATCACCAGAGAAGACACCCAGCAACTGGTGATGTTCATGAATCGCAGAATTCAAGTAGTCATTGCATGCAAAGGATATGCAACATACTACTAAACACGACTACTTTCATTTACATGACATTGATGTGTCCCAAAATTTATGATGCCTTGAAATGGGGGGGGGGGTATGCATAAACACTGCTGTAATTTCTACATGGTGATACCAAAATGTATAAAAATGACCTTTATTAAAATCTGACAATGAAATTTTTTGAGATTTTTTTTCTATTACAAATCTCAAATTGTGGAGTACAGAGGCAAATATTTAAATATAAAGGGTCTTTGTCCCAAACTTTATGTAGGGCACTGTATACTCAATGCATTGACCGATGAAAGCAAGCATACCATATGCCTTTTTAACCACTTTCTACTTGTGTTGCCACTTTCACAAAGTTATGGACTTGGACCCAAGATTCTTACAATCAATACACATACAACCAGTTTTATTCGTCACTTGCACATAAAGTGCAAATGAAATGAATTTGCCAGCAGCGGTACAATGAAAAACACACAAATAAAAATTTACCACAAACATCCACCACAGCATTCATCACTGTGGTGGAAGGCACAAAATTTGGCCAGTCCTCCTCCATTTTCCCCTGTGGTCGGGACCTCAACCCTCCACAGCCACCACTGTGGGCATCCAGATAAGTGAAAGTCAAGGCGAGTCTTGAAACGGTGCCTCCCCCACCGGAGACTGCGGCTTCATTAATGCAGTTAAGGGTCATGCTATTAATTGTATACTTTCACATTACATTTAACCTCTCAAAGGGCAACACCTCACACTAGCTCAGATTGAACTATACCTGCCATTTCTCCACAAATATCTGTAGCTGATCTGTATACCTTGACAGCCATCCTCATAGTTTGCGATCCCAGAAATCTTAGTGTCATCTGCAAACTTACTTACATCCAAGTTAGTTGTATGCAAAAATCAGAAACAGCAGCGGTCCCAGCACAGATTCCTGCAAAACGTCCACTGGTCACAGACCTCCAACCTGAATGTTGTCCTTCCATCACAACTGCCTATCTTCTATCAATAAGACGGCTCCAAATCCATCCAACCAAATTAGTTAATCTTAATGCATCTTACATCTTCTGGATCAACCTACCATGGGGAACTATATCAAATGCCTTACTAAACTCCATGAAGACATCATCCACTGCCCTACCCTCAATCACCTTAGTCACCTCAAAATACCTCAATCAAGTTAGTAGGACATGACCGAATCATGTACCATGCCCTAACAACTTATGAATGAACCCATTCATTTCCAAAATTCTATCCTTACACACAATTCCCCCAATCCCCAACTACTGAGATAATCTCCCAATAAGCATTGCTCACATTCCAGTCAAAACCAAGAATTAAAAGGTTAAAATGATCTACAAATCTCACATCTTGATAATAATCATAGAAGGAAGCCAGTCTATCGAGTCATGAATAGTTTCATGTAAAATCCTACATATTGTTTTTCAGATACAAACTCCTTCCACAACTGCCCCTACTAATGCAATCCAGGCCCTAGAGCAACTAGACGTTATCCTGGTACAACTAGACTTTGGCATTCACCTTTACCCTATATTCTGCAGTTGTTGACTCCACAAACGGGAGGAATGTTTCTTTATCTACCATAAATACAGTTCCCGTTACATTGATAAGCTTTAAAAACGTTAAAAGTTGCATGGAGACAATAATTAAAACTCAACAAGAAATATGGGCACAATGACTTCTGTAGATTTTGAACAAATGCCAAAAGAAAAACTTGGCAAATGGGGGAGGGGTGGGTAAAGGAAGTGAATAGGAGGTAAAGTTTAACAAACGACAAACATGAGAGCTCTTGAAGGGTGGATGTGGAGAAACGTTTCCTCTTGTGGAAGAATCTAAAATTGGAGAGGTCAACATTTAAAAATAACAGCTCACCCATTTATGGCCGACAAGGCAAAAATTCCTGCTCTCAGAAGATCGTGATATTTTAGGATTCTTCCTCAAAGGGTGATTGAAGCAGTCTTTAATCTTTTTTTTAAAAGGCAGAGATTGGGAGTTACCTAAACAACAATGTTAAATGTTACCGCGAGAAGAGAGTCGAGGTTATAACAGGTCGGCCATTGTTTTATTAAATAACAAGCAGCCTTGTAGAACCGAGTGGCTTAATCCTAATTGGTTTCGCTCAGTATTCCCGACGCCCGATTACTTTGAGAGACCGTGGTTAAAATACTACATTACCATTAAGTCCCGGTTCACCTTGCTCAGTACCCCTAACTCGATACAGAATGTATTATAATCTGAAACAAGTTTCCAACACAGAAGACTAGACAACAAAAATGAAACTATTTCGTCAAAACCACGTGCCCACGCCTTAATCTCGCACCAAAAGTCTCAACAGGAAAAGGGCGTTTCTCCCTTCATGAAAAAGTCAAATACTTTTTTCAAAAAGTTAAGCAAAACACCTGCTTCCCCGTTTATACCCAGAAGACGACTATTGAGAATTAGAACTGGATCCCACTCTAGAAAGTAAACAAGACAGGGTTGAAAAAATGCCCAAGCCAACCCGAAATAATCATCCCCAACAATAACCAGAGCATTCACCTGGCCTCTTTCTGCTTGCAATCACGACCCCCACCCCCTTTTTTTGTTTATTCCAAGAGACGATAGACAACTATTTGCAGCCACTTCTGCATTTTTGATTGCACGCAGTTAATTGGAGGGTATCGTTTCCATTGATCAGCAAACACAACTGCAAGTAACAGCAGATTAAATAATTAAATTGCAGCTATTACAATAATCACTATTGAAACTAGCCTCGGTAAGGTGAGGGGGAGGGAGAAGACACAAATCCCTTCTCCAAATGCTTATATAAAATATCTATTCAGATTCAAAGCATTTACAATAACATACCAATTAACCCTTGCATATGCTGGCGTGCATTTCAGTTGATTAGTTGCATGCGGATAAGAGTAGTTGTGAAAAGTAAGCACTCAAAGCTTTTCCTGTGTTGGTACAAGCCTGAGTTATCGCAAATCCCTGCCATAATTACATATTTATCACCTCATGTTAACCGCATCTTGTAATTTTTTGCTTCTGTATTACCCAGGAATCTCATCTTGTCAGTATGAGGATTCATTGAGTTTTGTAGTAAAAACCCAGTCTCTAGTTCAGAAATGCAACATTGATATACAGATACAACAGGTCTTTCGGCCGACGATCGATCACCTGCAAACCCACGTATTTTGGATGTGGTAGGAAACGGAGTGCCCGGATGAAACCCAGACGTTCTCAGGGAGAAGGTGTTAACGCTACACAGACATTACCCGGGGTCAGGATCGTCCCGGGTCTCTAGCGCTCTATGATCTTTGCTGTGAAGCAGCACTTCTACTGCGACTCCCTAAAGTCTCTTTGTGTCGTGTTTTCCCATTTTGAACACTGACTAGATTTTTAAAACCCTTACCTGATGGGAAAAGTGTACTTACTTGG
Source organism: Raja brachyura (assembly GCA_963514005.1). Next base: position 60,307,468 of record OY740787.1, read on the forward strand.
CGAGGATCGCCTGTTTTTTCCTTACCTCCATAAGAACAGTTCATAATATCATAGACAAAGAAGCAGAATTAGGCCAGAATCTTCCCATCTTGGCTGCCTGCCATTCGATCACAGCTGATCTATTTTTCGCTCTCAACCCCATTCTCTCCTGCCTTCTCTCCGTGACCTGTGACGGCCTTACTAATCAAGAACTTGTCAATATCTGCTTTAAAATAATAAATGATTTGCCCCCCCACAGTCTGTGGCAATGAATTCCACAGATTCACCATCCTCTGGCTAAAATCCCAACTCATTTCCATTCTAGAGGTATGTACTTTTATTCTGAGGCGGTCCAAGACTCTGCCACTACTGGACAATCCTCTCCAAATCCCCTCTATTTAGGCCTTTCATTCAGCAAGTTTCAATGAAATCCCCCACCCCCTATCCTTCTAAACTCCAGCAAGTACAGGCCCAGGCCTATCAAATGTCCCTTATACCTTAACCCAATCGTCCCCAGGATCATTCTTGCAAACCTCCTCTACATCCTCTCCAAAACCATCACATCTTTCCTCAGATAGACACAAAAAGCTGGAATAACTCAGCGGGTCAGGTAGCATCTCTGGAGAAAACGTCACGTTTCGGGTCGAGACCCTTTGGACTGAAAGTCAGCGGAAAGGGAAATGTGAGATGTAGACAGTGATGTAGAGATATAGAACAAATGAATGAAAGATATGCAAAAAAAAGTGATGATAAAGAAGGCAGTGCCTGAAACATCACTTATTAGTTTTCACCAGAGATGCTGTCTGACCCGCTGTTACTCCAGCTTTTCGTGTCCATCTTCAGTTTAAATCAGCATCCGCAGTTCCTTCCTACACACCTTTCCTCAGATATGGAGCCCAAACGGCTAACAATAGTTCAAGATGCAAGACCTGCTTGCAAGAAAAGGCATGGAGAACCATATGTTCCTCCAGACGGGGTTCCACTCTATACTAAAAATCACAGCCTGGTTACATCTTTGGCACAATATTGTTTTTTTTAACCTTGTTTTGGGGAGGCCTGCATAGGAGTAAGCTTCACTACTGAACTAAAGTTGGAATCTGCTGAATTGCCAGAGGTTTGATCAGAACTACTTCCCCTGAATTTAGTTATTCCATTTAATGTTCTTTCTCGCATAACTGCTGGGATTGTTATTGTGGGTCCATGGTGCAATGTTTCCTCCCCTCCAAACTGAAATTTTAGGCGTGACCAAAAAAAACTGAATCAAAAGTAGTTTATGCTATTATTGTTCTTTCAGGTAATCTGATTGATCACTTCCTTTGTTACTTTTCACTCGTCACATTCTTGCCAAGTAAAAAAATTGCTATTAAACATCTGTTTTTTTAACATTTAAATAACAGATCGAGCGATACACAGGCAATATTTGGAAAGACTATCATTTAATCTGGGTTTAAAACATGATGATTAATCCCCCTCTCAGCCATATCAATATTGAGGATATTTACCCACGAGATGGTAGCAAGAAAGAGATACCATTATTTTAGGTTGGAAAGGGATGGGAAGTGGGACTGTGTTGTGTTTGCTGCATTGTCACATTAACAAAGTCAGGATATTGCAGCATGCCAATGTTACAATTCAATTTCATTTCCTGGTCTCATGTCATTGTTAAATTCACATTGTGGTATCTAATAGCTTTAACACACCATCTAATTTTCAGCATTTTGTATCTTTCTATTTTTCAAATTCTTTATAATTCCAATTACAATCTTAATTTGCTAATATTTATGTTGTCTATATCAGCATAGCATTCCAACATTTTTATTTATGGGTTATTTATGTTGTTTATATCCAAAAATAGTTGACAATTTAATGACATTTAATCTGAATTGTTTATTGCATAATGTGCAATAAACAATAATTCAGATTAAGGTAGTTAACATGTAATTTACAAATTAAACAAAAGTTGATACCCCAACTTGAAGTTATTTTAATGTCAGTAACAAATATCGATTTCTTGATTTTGAAACATTCTTTGAAATATTTTTTGTATAATTAATGAAGCAGTTTGTTCGCAGTGGCAGGACATCACTGATTTCCCTATTAGCAGAACCAAATGGGTTTGTATAGTGCCCTCCATACTGTTTGGGACAAAGACCCATCATTTATTTATTTGCCTCTGTACTCCACAATTTGAGATTTGTAATAGAAAAAAATCACATGTGGTTAAAGTGCATTGTCAGATTTTAATGAAGGCCATGTAGAAATTACAGCAGTGTTTATACATTGTCCCCCATTCCAGGGCACCATCATATTTGGGACACAGCAATGTCATGTAAATGAAAGTAGTCATGTTTAGTATTTTGTTACATATCCTTTGCATGCAATTCATGGACATCACCAGTTGCGGGGTGTCGTCTCTGGTGATGCTTTGCCAGGCCTGTATTACAGCTATCTTTAGCTTATGCTTGTTTTGACTTGGCCATTCAAGAATTGACCATTTTTTAGCTTTGAAAAACTCCTTTGTTGCTTTAGCAGTATGTTTGGGATCATTGTCTTGCTGTAGAATGAACCGCCAGCCAATGAGTTTTGAGGCATTTGTTTGAACTTGAGCAGATAGGATGTGTCTATACACTTCAGAATTCATTATGTTACTACCATCAGCAGTTGTATTGTCAATGAAGGTAAGTGAGCCAGCACCTTCAGCAGCCATACATGCCGGGGCCATACCACTCCCACCACCGTGTTTCACAGATGAGGTGGCATGCTTTGGATCTTGGGCAGTTCCTTCTCTCCTCCATACTTTGCTCTTGCCATCACTTTGATATGTTAATCTTAGTAGTTAATCTAACTAATGTTAATCTAACAGTAGTATTGGAGTTGGGGATGGCATCAAACAGGAAATTAGAAATGCGTGCAACAAGGGTAACACGGTTATAATGGGTGACTTCAATCTGCATGTAGATTGGGTGAATCAAATTGGCAGGGGTGCTGAGGAAGAGGATTTCCTGGAATGTATGCGGGATAGTTTTCTCAACCAACATGTGGAGGAACCAACGAGAGAGCAGGCTATTCTAGACTGGGTATTGAGTAATGAGGAAGGGTTAGTTAGCAGTCTTGTTGTGCGTGGCCCCTTGGGCAAGAGTGACCATAATATGGTTGAGTTCTTCATTAGGATGGAGAGTGACAAAATTAAGTCAGAAACAAGGGTTCTGAACTTGAACAAAGGTAACTTTGAAGGTATGAGATGTGAATTGGCCAAGATAGACTGGCAGGTGATTCTTAAAGGGTTGACAGTGGATGTGCAATGGAAGGTATTTAAAGACTGCATGGATGAAGTACAAAAGTTGTTCATACCAGTTTGGCAAAAGAATAAATCGGGGAAGGTGGTGCATCCATGGATAACAAGGGAAATCAGGGATAGTATAAAAACAAAAGATGAGGCATACAAATTTGCCAGAAAAAGCAGCCTACCGGAGGACTGGGAGAAATTCAGAATCCAGCAGAGGAGGACAAAGGGCTTAATTAGGAAAGGGAAAATAGATTATGAAAGGAAACTGGCAGGGAACATAAAAACTGACTGCAAAAGTTTTTATAGATATGTAAAGAGAAAGAGACTAGTTAAAACAAATGTTGGTCCCTTGCAGTCAGAAACAGGTGAATTGATCTTGGGGAACAAGGACATGGCAGACCAATTGAATAACTACTTTGGTTCTGTCTTCACTAAGGAAGACATAAATAATCTGCCGGAAATAGCAGTGGAACGGGGGTCAAATAAGATGGAGGAACTGAGTGAAATCCAGGTTAGCCGGGAGGTGGTGTTGGGTAAATTGAACGGATTGAAGGCCAATAAATCCCCAGGGCCAGATAGTCTGCATCCCAGAGTACTCAAGGAGGTAGCCACAGAAATAGTGGATGCATTAGTGATAATTTTTCAAAATTCCTTAGATTCTGGAGTAGTTCCTGAGGATTGGAGGGTAGCTAATGTAACCCCACTTTTTAAAAAAGGAGGGAGAGAGAAAGCGGGGAATTACAGACCAGTTAGTCTAACATCGGTAGTGGGGAAACTGCTAGAGTCAGTTATTAAAGATGGGATAGCAGCGCATTTGGAAAGTGGTGAAATCATTGGACAAAGTCAGCATGGATTTACGAAAGGTAAATCATGTCTGACAAATCTGATAGAATTTTTCGAGGATGTAACTAGTAGAGTGGATAAGGGAGAACCAGTGGATGTGTTATATCTAGACTTTCAGAAGGCTTTCGACAAGGTCCCGCATAAGAGATTAGCATACAAACTTAAAGCACACAGTATTGGGGGTTCAGTATTGATGTGGATAGAGAACTGGCTAGCAGACAGGAGGCAAAGGGTAGGAGTAAACGGGTCCTTTTCAGAATGGCAGGCAGTGACTAGTGGGGTGCCGCAAGGCTCAGTGCTGGGACCCCAGCTATTTACAATATATATTAATGATTTGGACGAGGGAATTCAATGCAACATCTCCAAATTTGCAGATGATACCAAGCTGGGGGGTATAGTTAGGTGTGAGGAGGATGCTTGGAGGCTGCAGGGTGATTTGGATAGGCTGAGTGAATGGGCAGATGCATGGCAGATGCAGTACAATGTGGATAAATGTGAGGTTATCCACTTTGGTGGCAAAAACATGAGGGTAGACTATTATCTGAATGGTGGCAGATTAGGTAAGGGGGAGATGCAACGAGACCTGGGTGTCATGGTACACCAGTCATTGAAAGTAGGCATGCAGGTGCAGCAGGCAGTGAAGAAAGCAAATGGTATGTTAGCATTCATAGCGAAAGGATTTGAGTATAGGAGCAGGGAGGTTCTACTGCAGTTGTACAGGGTTTTGGTGAGGCCACACCTGGAGTACTGCGTACAGTTTTGGTCTCCAAATCTGAGGAAAGACATCCTTGCCATAGAGGGGGTACAGAGAAGATTCACCAGACTGATTCCTGGGATGTCAGGACTTTCATATGAGGAAAGATTGGATAGACTCGGTTTGTACTCGATGGAATTTAGAAGATTGAGGGGGGATCTTATAGAAACCTACAAAATTCTTAAGGGGTTGGACAAGCTAGATGCTGGAAGATTGTTCCCGATGTTGGGGGAGTCCAGAACAAGGGGTCACAGTCTAAGGATAAGGGGGAATTCCTTTAGGACCGAAATGAGGAAAACATTCTTTACACAGAGAGTGGTGAGTCTCTGGAATTCTCTGCCACAGAAGGTAGTTGAGGCCAGTTCATTGGCTATATTTAAGAGGGCGTTAGATGTGGCACTTGTGGCTAAAGGGATCAGGGGGTATGGAGAGAAGGCAGGTACGGGATACTGAGTTGGATGATCAGCCATGATCACATTGAATGGCGGTGCAGGCTCGAAGGGCCGAATGGCCTACTCCTGCACCTATTTTCTATGTTTCATCTCATCTGTCCACAAGACCATTTTCCAGAACTGTGGTTGCTCTTTTAAGTACTTTTTGACAAACTAACCTGGCCATCCTATTTTTGCAGCTAACCAATGGTTTGCATCTTGCAGTGTAGCCTCTGTATTTCTGTTCATGAAGTCGTCTGTGGACATTGGTCATTGACATATCCACACCTGAAGAGTGTTTCTGATCTGTCGGACAGGTGTTTGGGGATTTTTCTTTAATACAGATAATTCATCTATCATCAGCTGTGGAGGTCTTCCTTGGCCTGCCAGTCCCTTTGCAATTAGTAAGCTCACCAGTGCTCTCTTTCTTAATGATGTTCCAAACAGTTGATTTTGGTAAGTCTAAGGTTTGCCTGATGTCTCTAACAGTTTTATTCTCGTTTCTCAGTTTCATAATGGCTTCTTTGACTTTCATTGGCACAACTTTGGTCCTCATGTTGATAATAAACAGCAATAAAAGTTTCCAAAGGTGATGGAAACACTGGGTGCTGAGAGCTCTCTTATACCTGCATTAAGGAGGCATTTAAACACACCTGAGCAATTACAAACACCTGTGAAGCCATGTGTACCAAACATTATGGTGCCCTGAAATGGGAAGACTATGTATGAACACAGCTATAATTTCTACATGGTGAAACCAAAATGTATGAAATGGCTTTTATTAAAATCTGACAATGTGCACTTTAACCATGTGATTTTTTCTATTACAAATCTCAAATTGTGTGGACAGAGGCAAATAAATAAATGGAGGGTCTTTGTCCCAAACATTATGGAGGGTACTGTAACAGAACACTGGTCAATGCTTGCCAAATATATGCTGATCTGTTAGTTAAAGTTTCTGGCATTGGAAGTTAAGAAAAAGGAGTGAAATTAGGAAAGCTGGAGATCACCTGAATAAGGAATGATGCAAAGCTGAAAGTGTCATAAGGCACAGAAACAGGCTCTTCACCCCAGCTCGCCGACTGAGATGCTCCATCAACGCCAGTCCTAATTGCCTGGATTTGATCCATATCCCTATCCATGCACCTGTTTAAGTTTAAATGATTTTGTTGTACTTGCCTCAACTTGGAATCAAGTACCAGAGGACATAGAATTAAGGTAAGAGTGGAAAGATTTAATAGAAAATCTGAGGGACAACTTTTTCAGTGGTCAGTATATGGAATGAGCTGCCAGAGGAGGTAGTTGAGGCAGAAATTGTAACAATTAAAATACATTTGGACAAGTATATGTTTGGGAGAGGTTTAGAGGGATATCGGCCAAATGTAGGCAGATGGGACAAGGTAGATGGGACACCTTGACCAGTATGGGACAGCTAATGTGAAGGGCCTGTTTCCATGCTGTATGAATGTATGAATCACTCCTCTGGCAGCTCTTTCCATTATACTCACGACCCTCTGAGTTAAAAAGTTCCCTCTCCAAGTTCTTATTAAATATTTCCCCTCTCAACATGTCCTCTGGTTCTTGTTGCCCCTACGTTAGGTAAAATACTCTGTACATTTAACCTATTAATTCATGTTATTCCTCTAAAAAATCACTCCTGCACTCCTTGGAATAAAGTTGTAGATTGAGTGATAGCTGGCTTATTGTTGGGCGAAGTGCTGAACAAAAGAATTTAAACTTTAGGTCAAGGAACCAATGTGTGTCTGTGGAGATAAATGACAACGGACAATTAGAACTTTGTGCAGGATAGGCAAGTATTTGGAGAAATCGTGTATGACAAAAATGGTCATAGAATAATTGAGGTGGGGGAGTAAATTATGTTAAAAATGATGAGTACACAGACATGTGTGTAGTTTCTGGTTGTGTTTGTTGGAAATTATGTTGTTAGCTGTCTTCTAAAACCAGCTGTAATACAATTGCTGCCTTAGCAAAATCTTTTAAACCATTAAATCATGATTTACATTTATGTTCGTTATAATTAATTTGTAGATATTAAATTGCTTCCTGTTTGATCTAAGCTTTGCAAGGGCTGCTGTACAAAACATTGGTAAAACAGGAAGCTGGAATTACAATCATTCATGGCAACTCGCTCCTTCTCTCCAGAGATGTTGCCTGTCCCGCTGAGTTACTCCAGCAGTATTTTACCGATCATTTATGGCAAACTGGGATACACTTGAAAAATAAGACATTTCTGACAAGAGAATGCTACAGTCAGGGAAGTGCCTGATCAGTCACCAGAAATCACGTCCCATTGGAATGTCAATGGATTGACTCTCAGGATGGTTTAGTTTATGAGGGTTCATCAGGAGAGAAAGGAAATAATATTTCAGCTGATACATCAAGGTCACTGTAATCTGTCAACCTCAAATCAGGGTTTTAATGTCAAGAGTGTTTAAATGTCATATATACCAGAATTTCTTTACTTGCAGCAGCAAAACAAGACTGTAAACAAGGTACTAATTTGCCTATTAGTTAACATAATAGTCAAATAAAAATTCCAAACCAGGGCATCGGAGATGTCCTCATTCTTTAGGAAATAGGGGTTCCCCTCTTCGACTATAGCTGCGACTCTCACCAGGTTCTCTTCTATATCCCATAGTTCCGCTCTCACTCTTCATCCCCACCCCAGTCGAAACGAGGACAGTCACCCTTGTCCTCATCTTCCACCCTACCAGCTGTCACATGCAACAGATAATCCTCCTACTCTTTCGCCACCTCCAACGGGATCTCACCACTGGCCACAACTTCCCATCTCCTCCCGTGTCGGCTTTCCGCAGAGACCACCTGGTCAATTCGTCCCTTCCCACCCAAACCACCCCCTCTCCTGGTATTTTCCCTTGCAACCACAGGAAATGCTACACTTGTCGCTTTTCGACTCCATCCAAGGACCAAAGCAGTCTTTCCAGGTGAGGCAGAGGTTCACCTGCACCTCCTCCAACCTCATCTATTGCATCCGCTGGTCTAGGTGTCAACTGCTCTACATCGGTGAGACCAAGCGCAGGCCAACACCTCTGCACAGTTCACATTAACCAACCCGATATCCTGGTGGCTCAGCACTTCAACTCCCCCTCCCATTCCGTATCCGACGTTTCTGTCCTGGACCTCCTCCATGGCCAGCGAGTCCCACCGCAAATTGGAGGAGCAGTACCTCATATTTTGCTTGGGTTGTTTACACCCCAGCAGTATGAACATTGACTTCTCCAATTTCAGGTAGTGCCCAAAATTCCTAATGCAACCACACAATTCGTAGTTCAGTTCGTGTTTGTAGTGTTCAAGAGCTAAATGGTTGTTGACAAGAAGCTGTTCTTGAAGCTAGAAGGCATTACGGAAGTAGGGATTCTGTATCATTTATTGTTTGACTGAAAAATCCCTTGTTAGGAGTCAGCACAACTAACGGGAATTAAATAACTGGCCTGTTGTAAACATAAGTACGAAGGGGGGAGAATAATCCTGACCAGATTGGAAATATTCATCATTAAATATGAATGATGAAAAGTATTACAGCAATAAGAGAGGCAGATAGAATGTAGAGATGGAAGGAATGGCAATGGAAAAGGGTATATTCATAAGTTCATAGGCAGAATTCCGCCATTCGGTCCTTCAGGTCAATTCCGCCATTTAATCATGGCTGATCTATCTTTCCCTCTCAATCCCATTTTCCCGACTTCTCCCCATAACCTTTGACACCCTTACTAATCAAGACGGTCAATCTCCACTTTATATTATTGACCATATTGCTACATGGTCATTGACTAATGGCATGTGTAGCTCTGAAGTTTTTTTTTAAAATCGGTACTTCTGTGACACAAAAGATCTGAAAAATCAGTTAAAGCAAATGCTTGGTAACTAGTGGTGCTACTTGCTGCTGGAATATTTTAAGAATGTAAACATAAAAAGACACATTAAAATTAAGAGGGAGAATAAACAAAATGTTATTAAACAATAATAGTGATAAAAGTTGTTTGGAATCATAAATATTGGAATCTTACAAATCATGAAAATCATATACCAGTGATAAAAATATATTGATATAAATCATGGATAAAGGTTATTACAGAAATATTAACTCTTTCCATAGACTCTGGCCAATCTGCTGAGAATTTCCAGATTTGGTTTTTATTTTAGGTTTCCAGCTCCTTCAGCTTCAAATAAACATGAGTGTCGGAAGAGTAAATATTGCTCTTCTAGTGAAACAAAGAAACATTCTTGAGCTCAAAACTTCAGTATATGGAATGATCACATTTATTTATAAATGCATATAGCAAATGGCAGTGAAACCAGCCACAGAATGGGAATGGAAAAATAAGTTTTCAGTTTACTGGGAAACACACATTGTTTGAAATTACAAAACTCCTTTAAAACAAAATGCACTTATTTTCATTTGGATTAATTCATCTATTTTAAGACTCTTGTATTTTAAAATTAGCTTCCGTACAGGATACTCCTTTAAGAAATGACTTCAACCTTGTTCACATGGCATTTCCATATTTACACCAAAGAAAGCAAAATTTACAAGGAGTATGCAATACATAATTCAAAGATTCCATATTTCAGTAAAACAAAATGAACATATATATTTAAAATGTCTGTACAAACCAAAACTAACACTTTATTCACAGAAGTTTCACATTTTATTTTGCTCATACATTATCCAACTAATTTCTTCCATCTCAAACCTTTCATCACTTTGCCCACACCACCACCAAACTATAAAAGCTACATAAGAAATCTAACATCTAGTCTGACTTTAAAGACTCATCAATGTTCCTTTGCAGTTCCTTCCATATCCTTTTTCAAATGATGCACATCCTCAATTCCTTCCTTAAAGTTACATTCACACTGTCTCCACTGGAAATCTTTTACATCAATGATTACTTACAATCAAATCTCAAAAATGGAGCAAAAAAACATTTTTCTTCTATTTTGTCTTTCTAATATTAAACCCAGGAGTCTGGAGATCCTGGATAGTGGTCTGCTCGGTAAGGCGGCCGTGTTGTGGAATACAAGTCTACATAATTAGTTGAAGATTTTAGTCCTCGTGATGTATAATCTGTGACTGCTGGATAATGAATTTGGTCATCAAAATAAGGGTCTTCATAACTGTGGGGAGAGTGCATATACATTCTGTAAGCATCATAATTTCTCCTGCTTGAGTCGTCTTGGCCATAGTACATCTGTGGATGCTGATAAAAAAAATGTTAGAATTAATAAAACAGAATTACAGCAACTGCATATGCACTACTAATGAGTAACATATAATACAGCAGAAATAAGGAACTGCAGATGATGGTTATACAAAAAAAAGGACAAAGTGCTGGAGTAACACAACAGGCCAGGCAGTCAAGAACATGGATAGGCAACGTTTCTAGTCAGGACCTTCAGACCAAGAAAAGACACAAAGTACTGGAGTAACTCAGCAGGTTAACAGCATCTCTGGAGAACATGGATAGGCGGGTAATGTTTTGATTCTGGTAAGGTTACGGCCCAAAACGTCAACTAAGCATGTTTTACAGAGGTGCTGCCTGACCCGCTGAGTTACACCAACACTTTGTATCCTTTTTTTCTTATTAAATACTGTTGGTTACACCATGTAAGAGTTGTAAATGAAAATGAATAATTCTCATCAACTTGGTGCCACACTTCCAAATCCCAGAAACAATTTTCCCCTCTTCCTTTCACTTAAGGTGCAATTTATTTTAAGTTATAAACAGTTTTTTTTACAACCTGTTTTTTCAATCAAGAAGTTTAGAAATTTATTTTGAAAAGAAAACATTCCCACAGATTTGAAAATGAGGCGGATTCATCTTCAGAACATAATCGGATTTGATTGTTTGAAAGATACAGCATGGAAACAGGCCCTTCAGCCCACCACGTCTACACCGACCATCGATCGGCCATTCACACTAGTTCTATGTTATCCCACTTTCTCATTCACCCCTTACATACTAGGGACAATTTACAAACCCACATGTCTCCAGGATGTGCGTGGAAACCAGAGAACAGGGAGGAAACCCACGCAGTCACAGGGGGAACATGCAGACTCCACACAGACAGCACCCGAGGTCAACAATGAACATAAGTCTCTGGTGCTGTGAGTCAGCGGCTCCACCAGCTATGCCACTGCACCACTCTTATTTAATTCTGTCCAATAATTTTGATCAACTAGCTGTTGCCCATTCCCAGATAAAGCATACAAGGTTAAGTGCAAAACTGGGCACTCAATAGATATTTTCCAATAGTAATTCACTCTTGTTAATGGATATACCTAATTAAGATGTGAAAACAGTGGGGGGCATTCAATGAGATTCAAAAACAGGCCAGTTCTGATAATGAATCATCAACCTGCAACATTAACTATATCTCTTTCCGCAGATGCTACCTTACCTGTCGAGCATTTCCAGAAATTCTTGTTTTCATTTATTATGTAATTCAGGACAGAGTGAAGTAATTTATTTATCCAGAAGACATGATCTTCCCGGATGATGGAACAGCCACAAAGGGCCAACTTCTATTTCTTTTATGTTCCAATAAAAATGTTTGCAGGAGATACAAATTCTGTTCTAGTGATTAGGAGCGAGGAGGATATTTTCAACTGCAGCAGGACATTTATGGACTATGAAGGAAAGTGGCACTCAGAATAAAATCCAGAAGCGTGAAATCATGCATTTGGAGAGGAATGAGACAAGATCATACACAATGAAAAGGAAGAATCTGCAAGGTCTGGAGGAACAGAAGGGCCTCAGAAGGTATGTCCATAGATCCTTTTGGAATCGCAAATTGTTTCCATAAAATGGTTACAGAGGTTTTGATGGTATGTTTGTTGCTGTGGAAAAGTAATGAAATTTAATCTGAATTGTTTATTTGAAATAAAAAATAATTCAGTTTAAGTTAATTAGGATGTAGTCTTCAAATAAAACAGGTAATATTTCATCTTCAAGATATTTTAATGTCTGTAACTAGCATAGATTTATTGATTCTTAAAACATTCTTTGAAATGTTTTTTTGTATAATTAATGAAGTATAGAATTTGGGAGGTCGTTGCAGTTGTACAAGACGTTGGTGAGGCCACATTTAGAGTATTGTGTTCAGTTCTGGGCACCGTATCATAGGAAAGATGTTGTCAAGCTGGAGAGAAGATTTGCGAGGTTGCCTAGAGGGTCTGAGCAATAGGCAGAGGTTGAGAGGGCTATGCCTTGTAGTAGAGGATGAGGGGTGATCTTATGAAGGTATATAAGATAATGGGAGGAATAGATCGGGTAGATGCACAGTCTCTTGCCCTGAGTAAGTGAATCGAGGACCAGAGGACATCGGTTTAAGGTGAAGGGGAACAGATTTAATAGGAATCTGAGCGGTAACCTTTTCACACAAAGAGTGAAGGGTGTATGGAACAGGCTGCCAGAGGAGGTAGTTGAGGCTGGGACTACCGCAATGTTTAAGAAGCAGTTAGACAGGTACATAGATAGGACAGGCTTGGAGGGATATGGGCCAAATGCTGGCAGGTGGGACTAGTGTAGCTGGGACATGTGTAGGCAAGTTGGGCCTAAGGGCCTGTTTCCACACTGTATTACTCTATGACTCTCTCTATTGAACGTAAACTCAAACAAGTGCCTGACAGAGTTGTGTCTTACATTATCTGCAAAGTTTTTGCAAGATTATGGAACTCTCAGATGTCGAAATTTTCCACTTTATATATCCTCATTCAATACTCACATGAAGTCGTCTTGATTCCTCCTTTGCTGGTGAAGAATAGGAACCTATGTAAATTGGTGACAGCTTACTGGAACCTATAATCAATCATTGAAATTGGATCAGAAAAAAAGATGTGGGATAACTAATAATTCAGCCAAAAGGATACTGTTAATGCAAGTATGGGAAGCAAAATAACTTGAAAAGGGAAAAATAATGCCAGTTGTAAATAAGTATGTTAGAGTGAAAGTTCTTTTAACAATGACTTATTTTGGGCAGAATGAATAGTATGCTGTACATTAAAATAGAAAGAGTGCAGAGGATTGAGAATAGATATAAATACAAAATAAGAATTACTATTTAGTATACAAAATAAGTATTACTATTTTGCTGCCTTGCACTATCAATGTGACATTTAAAGATATTCATATTCACTTCCATGAAATACAGAATCAGAATCACACTTTATTCGACAAGTATGTTTTGCAACATACGGGAAATGTCATTGGCCAGATCAGTCATACAATTAAAGGCAACAGATTACCCAAAAAACACATTTTAACATGAATATCCAACACAGTGACTCCTACACATTCCTCACTGTGATGGAAGGCGAAATAAAGTTCAAGTCTCTTCCTTTGTTCTTCCTCGGTCGTGGGTCTTGAGCCCCCGTTGATCTTACCTCCCGTAGCCGGCGGCGCTCGTGTCAGAATGCGTCGAGGCGATCAAGCTCCCACATTGGGGGGGGGGGGGGGTGGGTATGATAGCGCCCCCGCACCAGGCTATTGAACCGCGTGTCGTGGCTGGTCGTGACTTCTGCGACGTTAGAGTTCCAGACTAGTCTCACCCGAGACTGCGAGCCCTTGTTGGTGATTCCGCGGTGGTCGCCATCCCAGGCAAGGGATCAGCTCCGATATTAAGTCCGCGACCCGCGGTGGGGCTCACAACAGTCCGAGGAGGCTTCCAGCTCCATCAATGGTAGGCCGCAGAGCCCGGAGAATGTGATCCGAAAATTGATCACATCTCCGGGAAGGTAGGAGCTTGAAAAAAAGTTCCCCCAGAATTCTGATAATCTGCTGTCCAATTATTTGAAAATGGTTTGCCACCATCTCCAATACTCCCCTTAAACGCAGCATGTCCCCTTTTCTTGTGCTCACTTTAAACCTATTAAGGGCATCGTATGATAAGCGGTATTCGACAAGGTTTGGTACCTTTTACAATTTCTCCAAATTAATAAGATAAAGGCACCAAGGATATGATTGTTGTTCAATTTGATAACATTGGAGGTAGGATGGCTATGAATATAGCTCAGTTAAGCAAATGGACATAGATCTGGTAAATGTAGTACAATGTGGGAAAATGTGAAAATGTTGGCATGATCAATAAAACCATATGAATACTAAAACGATTGTAGAACTCTGGTAGCCAGGTGCATGATTCACAAAATGCCAGTATGCAGGAACAGCAAGTAACTAGGAGAGTTAGCAGAATGCTATTGCTTATTGCTGGGGCGAGTAGATAGGATCTATTTCCATTATGCAATGGTCTGGAGTATCCACTTATACAATAGTGTATAAACTATTGTCCTTCTTATTTAAGGACGGATTGACAATACACTGCAGCAGTTCAGAGATAGCGTACTGCACCGATACCTGGAATGGGCAGGTTATTTTATAAGGAGAGGTTGGTCAAGATAGACTTGTATCTTATGGAATTAGATAGTTTGAGTGAATCATGGAAGGTCCTGATGAGTCTTGACAGGGTAGATGTAAAATGGATTTGAGAGAATTTAGAGCGGGGGCACTAATTAAAAATACACCGATGGCCATTTGTGACACATAAGGCATTTCTTTCCTTTCAGATGATTCTGAATCTTTGGAACACTTCTTGAAAGAGAGGAGTACAGAGAGCTGCAGGCTGAAAGTATTTGAATACTTTTGGAACAGATGTAGGTAGACACTTGATAAACAATAAAGTCTATGTTAATACACAGGAATGTAGAATTGAGGTTATAATCAAATTAGCCATGCTCTTATTAAATAATGTACAATTGAGGGACTGTGACCTTCTCCTATTTCATATATTCAAATGTAAACTACAACGTCAATCACCATGAAACGTCAATACATGAAAACCATTTTAATTCGTAACTAATAATTGAAATAAACTTCAACTTTGTCAAACAACTTTGCAGACAATATTTCAAAAGTATTTGTAAGGCAATATCAAAATGTTATTATTTATAATACATATTACTTGTTGTATTCATTCCATTTCTTACCCATGGTCAAATCTTTGTGTGTGATACCATCTCCTTGGTTGTTGTAATATTGCACAGATGTCTTTGTCTTCTCATAATTAGATCGCGGATCCTTGATTCCCAAGAGAGCTGGTGAAGAGGTCGTGCTAGCCACTGTAAACAAGATAAAATATTCACATTGAATCAAAAACTTGCATTTATTTATCAATATTTATCATATGACATCACTAAACACTTTAGAGCCAAGGATATATGCTTTCTACACATGAAGGTTAAGGGGCTGTCCCACTGCAGCGACCTAATTGGCGAGTTTAGAAGAGTTTGCCCTCGACTCATACTCGCAGCATGGTCGACACAAGGTCTTTGTAACTCTCCTTCATGCTCGAGCGTACTCGAGGTCTCAGCTACAGTATTTTTTTTACTCGTAGGTTTAGTCGCAGTAGGTCGGCATGTTATTCATAGGTAATCGAGGGTAATCGAAGGTAGTCTTCAACATAGTCGAAGGAGGTCTTCTACACAGTATAACATTGAACCAACCAGAGAGCAGGCTATTCCAGACTGGGTATTGAGTAATGAGGAAGGATTAGTTAGCAATCTTGTTGTGCGGGGCCCCTTGGGCAAGAGTGACCATAATATGGTTGAGTTCTTCATTAGGATGGAGAGTGACATAATTAAGTCAGAAACAAAGGTTCTGAACTTAAACAAAGGTAACTTTGAAGGTATGAGAAATGAATTGGCCAAGATAGACTGGCAAGTGATTCGTAAAGGGTTGACAGTGGATGTGCAATGGAAGGTATTTAAAGACTGCGTGGATGAACTACAACAATTGTTCATCCCAGTTTGGCAAAAGAATAAATCAGGGCAGGTAGTGCATCCATGGATAACAAGGGAAATCAGGGATAGTATAAAAACAAAGATGAAGCATACAAATTAGCCAGAAAAAGCAGCCTACCAGAGGACTAGAGAAATTCAGAGTTCAGCAGAGGAGGACAATTGGCTTAATTAGGAAAGGGAAAATAGATTATGAATGAAAACTGGCAGGGAACATAAATACTGACTGCAAAAGGTTTTATAGATATGTGGAGAGAAAGAGATTAGTTAAAACAAATGTAGGTCCTTTGCAGTCAGAAACAGGTGAACTGATCATGGGGAACAAGGACATGGCAGACCAATTGAATAACTACTTTGGTTCTGTCTTCACTAAGGAAGACATAAATAATCTGCCGGAAATAGCAGGGGACCGGCGGTCAAATAAGGTGGAAGAACTGAGTGAAATCCAGGTTAGCCGAGAAGTGGTGTTGGGTAAATTGAATCGATTAAAGGCCGATAAATCCCCAGGGCCAAATAGTCTGTATCCCAGAGTACTCAAGGAAGTAGCCAAATAAATAGTGGATGCATTAGTGATAATTTTTCAAAACTCCTTACATTCTGGAGTAGTTCCTGAGGATTGGAGGGTAGCTAATGTAACCCTACTTTTTAAAAAAGGAGGGAGAGAGAAAACGGGGAATTACAGACCAGTTAGTCTAACATCAGTAGTGGGGAAACTGCTAGAGTCAGTTATTAAATATGGGATAGCAGTACATTTGGAAAGTGGTTAAATCATTAGACAAAGTCAGCATGGATTTACGAAAGGTAAATCATGTCTGACAAATCTTATAGAATTTTTCGAGGATGTAACTAGCAGAGTTGATAAGGGAGAACCAGTGGATGTGTTATATCTAGACTTTCAGAAGGCTTTCGACAAGGTCCCATATAAGAGATTAGTATACAAACTTAAAGCACACGGTATTGGGGGTTCAGTATTGATGTGGATAGAGAACTGGCTGGCAGACAGGAAGCAAAGGGTAGGAGTAAACGGGTCCTTTTCAGAATGGCAGGCAGTGACTAGTGGGGTACCGCAAGGTTCAGTGCTGGGACCCCAGCTATTTACAATATATATTAATGATTTGGACGAGGGAATTGAATGCAACATCTCCAAGTTTGCGGATGACACTAAGCTGGGGGGTAGTGTTAGGTGTGAGGAGGATGCTAGGAGGTTGCAAGGTGACTTGGATAGGCTGGGTGAGTGGGCAAATGCATGGCAGATGCAGTATAATGTGGATAAATGTGAGGTTATTTATCTTATATAAATGTGAGGACTATTATCTTAATGGTGGTAAATTAGGAAAAGGGGAGATGCAACGAGACCTGGGTGTCATGGTACACCAATCATTGAAAGCAGGCATGCAGGTGCAGCAGGCAGTGAAGAAAGCAAATGGTATGTTAGCATTCATAGCGAAAGGATTTGAGTATAGGAGCAGGGAGGTTCTACTGCAGTTGTACAGGGTTTTGGTGAGACCACACCTGGTGTATTGCGTACAGTTTTGGTCTCCAAATCTGAGAAAATACATTCTTGCCATAGAGGGGGTACAGAGAAGGTTCACCAGACTGATTCCTGGGATGTCAGGACTTCATATGAGGAAAGACTGGATAGACTTGGCTTGTACTTGCTGGAATTTAGAAGATTGAGGGGGGATCTTATAGAAACTTACAAAATTCTTAAGGGGTTGGATAGGCTAGATGCAGGAAGATTGTTCCCGATGTTGGGGAGGTCCAGAACAAGGGGTCACAGTCTAAGGATAAGGGGGAATTCCTTTAGGACAGAGATGAGGAAAACATTTTTCACACAGAGAGTGGTGAGTCTCTGGAATTCTCTGCCACAGAAGGTAGTTCAGGCCAGTTCATTGGCTATATTTAAGAGGGAGTTAGATGTGGCCCTTGTGGCTAAAGGGATCAGGGGGTATGGAGAGAAGGCAGGTACAGGATACTGAGTTGGATGATCAGCCATGATCGTATTGAATGGCGGTACAGGCTCGAAGGGCCGAATGGACTCCTGCACCTATTTTCTATGTTTCTATGACACTTTTTCAAACTCTCCTAAACTGGCCAATTAGGTCGCCGCAGTGGGACAGCCCCTTTAGGGTACAAATAGAACAATGTAAAACAAACACAGGAAAAGCTTCAAGTCTCCAATTTTTTGCAGAGTAATGAAAATATATTCATGGCCCAAAAAGGATTTGATAGAACTAACAGGGAAAGTTTTCGGTACGAATCATTTATGAAGCAAAACTTCCTTAAATTACAGGAGCAACTAAATTTGCATTAGTTAATCAAAAGCAACTCACCAGATTGAAGAACAGGTGACATATTTTGATTAGCTGTTGATAATGCTGGGTAAGATGTGGAAAATTTATGTTTGTCACGTTCCAGCGTTGAAATTGGTGTAATAAAATGGCTTTGATTCCACCCATCCTTAAAAAAAAGACAATCAAGGGGGAGTATAATTATCTGTTTTTTTATTTCAAAGTAAAACAAATATTTTTTGCAAATTTGCTTACCTTTTTATAAATGCTGCGAAGGTCCCGATATTGCCATAATGTGTTTAGGACTTGAGCTGCTGTCTTAACTACTTTCAGTGAATACCTTAATGAAATATAAAGTTTCTTGTAAGTATGACATTAGTCGTTAACCTGTAACACAAGTACATTAACCCAATAATGATTGTAGAAGGAAGCTCAGCAAAGAAATGTAAAATGGATGCTTGGCTGAATACTATTTCATTGATTTCTACGATTGAGAAGACTCATCTGATGGAGATATTTAGTGGAAATATCAAAATATTCTTAACATTTAGAAAAATGAGTTTAATACATTGGAATGTATGAAACTTTGAGAAGACGAGGATGAATTTCTCTAGTCAGAGGGTGGTGAATCTGGAATTAATTAATGCCACAGACGGCTGCGGAGGCCAAGTCAATGGATATTTTTAAGGTGGAGATTGACAGATTATTGATTAGTAGGAAAATGGGGATGAGAGGGAAAGATAGATAAGCCATGATTGAATGGAGGGGTAGACTTGATGGACCAAATGGCCTAATTCTGCTCCTATAACTCATGAAGAAACACAAATAACTGCAAATGTTGAAATCTTGAGCAAATAAAGTGTTCAGAGATTGGCACAAAGTGCTGGAGGAACTCAGCAGGTCAGGGAGCAGCTGTGGAGGGAAATGGACCAGCAAGATTCTTCAGACTACTATTTTTTTACATGTGGCATTCACAATGTTGAAAGTTTGTTCCCCTTGCCAGGAAACTTTAAAACTGGGGGGGGGGGGGGGGGGGTGGAGTCATAGAATTTTGGATAATCGACAAGATTTGGAGAAGGAAGATTGTGAACCTAGAATTTCTTTTCTTAAGGGGTCATGGGTGCTCATTAATCAAATATATATTCAAGGGTGCAACTGATAATTATTGTGCACAAAAGAAAACGGGATAATAGGATAGTCCAATAGGGCTGAATGTCAGAATCCACAAGAAGCTGCATGAAAAACACAGATGATGGGTCTCCCATTTGAAGAGTAAAATGGTTCTCTTTCCGTGGATGCTGCCTGATCTACTGTGTTATCAGCATTTTTTTTAATGGTTTTATTTCCGATGTGGTAGGATCTGTTGCTTTTCTGTTTTGTTAGTATTCAACAAAATTTCGTAAGATGCAACATTTCGTTCAGACTTGCATTTGTTGGTGTATTTTTGAATGACAATAAAGTCTTGATTGATTGAATTCAACTTGAATAGCCTTTCACTGTGTCGACGTAAAATTCAGTTAACATTAACCTTCAGTTTCACGCCACTTTACCTTCCATGAACTTGCTGTTACATAGCATTTGAATTCTCTGTGTCACTTTTGTGCTCTCTTTGGCCTCTAACAAAGTTCAATGAACAGCAAGTCATCTTTTATTTAGTTACTTAACAGAACCTAACATCAAGCACAGTGACCAAATTGTACACCAGAGTGTAATGGTATCCCAGTAGTAATATTGGTATTAGTAATAAATTAAAGCAATACTGGTTGTAACCGTTTTGTTCAAAACATTGCAGAAGTAGGACAGGTAAAATAAAAAAATTCTGCAGGTGCTCAGCAAGGTAGCAAATTGAAGGGAAAGTAGTATTAACAATTCAGATCTCATGATTAAGTTCATATTAGAATGCCACTATTACTTTCCATCACTTGCCTGTGCTATACAACCTTTTCCATAGATTCATTCTGTACTCACAGCACCTATCATTCTGCCCTCACTCTTTATTCAACACTGTACCCATGGTGGATAAACCACTAAACTTTTCTTAATTTCAGCAAATGCACATTGTCATACAGCATGGAAACAGGCCCTTCTTTCCCATGCTGACCAACATGTCCCATTTACACTACTCCGACCTACCTGTGTTTGGGCCATATCCATGGACCTGTCCAAATATTTTTTAAATGTTGTGAGAGTACCTGCCTCAACTACGCCCTCTGGCAGCTATACCCACCACCTTTTGTGTAAAAACATTGCCCCTCAGCGTCCTATTAAAGTATTCCCCCCTGAGGGGCAACTTTTTTTACTTTGGCTTCCCAGATACTTCTGAATTGAAATTACCTTCATACATTTTAGTTTCAGATCAATTAATACTCCCTTTTTGTTTTAAATTACAGATGTTTCTGGCGTTTGCAATTTATAACATGATGACCTCTCAATTGTTTATTTACTTGTCCCACTATAATTTTCCTCTACAATCATTCCTTTTGTCAATGAAACCACATCACGTTTCCATCTCATAAGATAACTCAATTTTTTTTCTTTCTTCCAATGCTCCATTCCTACTTGTGCTTTAATTAAAATACACTAAATAGGCCACCTTCAGCTTACAGCGGGGTTAGGTTCTCAAAGAACCCTTTGTTAAGTGAAAATTCATAGAGCCGGAAGTGTTGCAAATCTTTAATGTTTGCAGGGGATAACAGCTGTCATGGACGCTGAGGTAAAAAAGATTCAATATCCTCCCTGTAATTATGCAGTAAATCAAAAACAATCTGCACTTGCTTCAACAAGCTGAAACATGCCAGATAAAACTTACACATCATTCATCCACCAGCCAATATTGCCAGATGGAACAGCCCAGGTTCTCGAGAGAATTATTTCCATTTCCAATAGCTTGTTTATTACAGATGCTCCCATTACCCCAATCAAATAGACTGTTAAATGTTACTTGTTTTCACAGTGCTGTGTTGAAAAACATATTCCAAATGTGTTATCTACCCTCGTTGTAGTGAATGACACCTTTATGAAATGACAAATTAAATAATATCCTTTGTTATAGCCAAGAGAGATTTATCATGAAACATATTGATCATGACAGAGAGATCATATCTGTGTGTGAGCAGAGGTGAGAGGGATAGAGAGAGAGAAAGGATGGAGAAAGAGAGAGTGAGGGAGATAAATAGAAACAGAGATGAGTTATTAATCTCTAAAATTATTATGGCATCACAGGTAAATGTTACAAATTTGTGACCAATTCCAAAAGAAGAGAAAATAAATATCCTATCACCTTTGTTCCACAAGGGGGGCAGGGACATTCATTGATGCAGGCACAATCATTCAATTTTATTTTGGATCCTTCAGATAATGAAGATGTCTGTACCTGCCTGCAACATGACCTTGATGGGTCATCCAAGCCATCCAGCCCATCAAGTCTACACAACCATTCAATCCAGGCTGATCTATCTTTCCCTCTCAACCCCATTCTACGGCCTTCTCCCTATAACCCGATACCTTTACTAATCAAGAATCTGTCAATCTCCACCTTAAACATACCCATTGACTTGGCCCCCCAGCCGTCTGTGGCACACAAGCTATCACAATGAACCTTCATGAACCCAACTAAATCATGCAGAGCTATTGGAATTCACAAAGGAATCCCTATTATTTTACTTTAGTAGTTTCCAATAGTACTGCTACAGTGAAACTTGCAAACAGTCCATCACTGCGGAAAATAACAGGTGCTGATACATCAAAGGTGCAGATATCAAGTGCTTTAAGACAGCATTTAAAAAATGTTAATTCACCAGGCCAAGTCAGAAAGTTAGACATGCATTACTTTTATTTTGGCGATTCAGAATGGATCATATAAAAACATTTCATTCTTTTCGAAATTGATTGAAAAGGCAGTAACCTCCGGGATAAATGTCAATAAATAATTGTCCAGTCCCTCAGGCTAATGCTGAAAAATTTCACATAGGTCACAGGAGTTTAGGGTGAAAACCTATGAATTGCATTAAATCAGTTTATAGAACAGGAGTTGCCACACATAGTAGACACATGGTACTGCAGATGCCAGTTTATATAAAAGGATGCAAAATGCTGGAATAACAAAGTGTGTCGGGGCATCTTTTGAGAACATGGATAGGTGACGTTTCGCGTCAGAACCCTTCTTGTGTCCTGACCCAAAACATCACCTATCCATGTTCTCCAGAGATGCTGCCTGACCCGCTGAGTTACTCCAGGACGGTATCTTTTTGTATAGCCACATACAGGTTTATTATATTAACTATAAATAAGAAGAATTGAAACAGTGTATATACAACGTGATGGAAGAGTTGCTTCCCATTCATGTACTTGCCTTTCTCCCTTCCCTTTTGTAATGTTTACGAGTTTCTCAACTCCTCCAGCATCAGCTAATGCTTTGGCATTCTCCATATTCTTTATCGTCACCTCATGTAAAGCACAACATACAGCAGCAACAGTGTCATCAGAAAGCATGATTAGTGTTGGGCCCCCTGGAAGGCGATGCACAAGGTCCCGCATTGCATATTTGCCTGGAGGAAAGGAAAAGTTAACATAGAATTAACATAGAGTCTCCTGCCTAGAGTAGGGGAATTGACAACCAGAGGATATAAGTTTCAAGTGAGGGGGGAAAAAATTAATAGGAAGCTGAGGGGTAACTTTTTCACACAAAGGGTGGTGGGTGTATGGAATGTGCTGCTGGAGGAGGCTGTTGAGGCAGACACTATCGCAACATTTGGACAAGTCCATGGATAGGAGAGGTATAGAGGGATATGGACCAAACTCAAGCAGGTGGGACTATTGTAGATGGGACATGTTGGTCGCTGTGGGCAAGTTGGGCCAATGGGCTTGTTTCCACGCTGTATGACTCTAATGACATGTAAAGGATATAGAATCCTAAAGATGCTTAAATAGATTCAAAGCTTACAAAACCCATTCTGTTGAAGCTATATGCAACAGCAGTTTTACTAAAACCGAGGTACTGAATCCTGTTCTTATCAAATTTAGGAAAGATGCGAATCCCCTGAAAATAGTAAAATACTTATGTCGATGAGTGATTTCAACTAACGGTTAGAATGGAGAAAGTGGTGTGGTTCTCGTTGGAGGAAGACGATTTGATGATGTTTAAGATCATCACCGATTCAGAGAGGGTAAACAGAGGGAACTATTCCCATGAGCAGGGTTAAAAGACCAAGGAGCACAGATTTAAAAGTGGGAATGATGGTTTTATTTTTCATAAAAATACAAATGTTATGATCTGGAGCTCACTGCCTGTAGCCGTGGTGGAAACAGAATAAATTAGGACTTTCTGTGAAAGCCACAAAGTGCAGGAGTAACTCAGCGGGGCAGGCAGCAATGTGACGCCTTCTTCAAATTAGGACTTAGAGATTTGTTTTCCTTCGAAATGAAACTGGAAAGGAACGTCAAAATAATTTCCAGGGCTTGGAGAAAGAGTAGGAGAATGGGACTGATAGGATCTTCTTATTAGTTTCTGCCATGATGGGTAATAACATTTCTATGATTCTACAATTTACATGAAAAATTGACTCTTTCTTCTTAAATTTACATTTTTCTTTTTGTTTAAGATGTCTTTAGTTCAAGTCAGGTATGTGGCAAGATCTTAAAGAAAGTGTTAGTTAGCTGGCCATTCTGTAGAGAAACACAGGCTACTTGTAGTGTACCGCAATAGGGCAGTGCAGCTGCAGCTGATGTCTCATTCCATGCATAACTTCATCATCGTGTCAAGGGCAGTTCCATAACTTATTGGATCAAGAGGCCAGATACATGAGTGTGGGTGGGGCAAGATTGTGGACCGGAAGGTATGAGAGCACAAGGCTGGGAGAGAAGGATACACAAAGGAGTGGAGAGAGGGAGAAGAACATACAGAAAAATAAAAGAAAATGCACACTTTTTTAGGCTCTACAATAGATCAATGGGGCTAATGAAAAAAATCATATTCCACTTTAGTAAAATTAAATTTACCGAGTCACAGGCTGCCTGATAGTAATTGTCAATCCTATGTAACTAGTAGGTAAGTAACCCAACTTAGACAAAATTGCTGGAGAACCTCAGCGGGTGCGGCAGCATCTATGGAGCGAAGGAAATAGGCAACGTTTCAGGCCGAAATCCTTCTTCAGACCCAACTTCATGTTGTTATATAAAATGTGAATGTTAAACTTATTGCAATTGAAGTAGAACAACTCAATGGGAACTACTGGATTTGCAAATTGTGACAGTGCTGACATTCTCACCATTGTCAAGAACAATAGATCGAAGGGGACACCTTTTTGATGTCCGCGATATTATTTAACACATACCTATAAGTTCTTTGTTTCGTACATCAAGGGCCATGTTCCTCAAGGCAGTAGCAACAGAGCAAACAACACGATCGTTGTCCATTCTTAGTAATTCAACAAGGATTGGTAGACCTTTCTCTTTTCTGACTGCAGCTCGTATATACGCTGCCCACTGTTAACAGAAAGGGGAAAAAATGTTAATGGATGGTCCATTATAGTCTTAGATGGTTCTGAAATCAATCAATTCACATGTGTGAATCTCAACCTTTTAATGCTATATCATTTCCAACAACTAGTTACATCATTAGTTACTTTATATAATGTATCAGTTTCCAGTCTTCCATTCAGCTTTCTAACACAATTACTTTTTAATGTTAAGATATGTTCCATGCCACCTAGTACAGGGAGAATGGGCGAATAAACTCTTGTCGTTTCATTGTCACTTGAAGCGGAACTAATTGGCAAACGTTATTTTTCCAGCATGATTTTCATGGGCATTTTGGTCACAGGAGCGATTACAATAGCCAGAAAGAAAAATGGTGCAAGGCCAGACACTGAGCAGAAGAGTCAAGAGTTTTAATTGTCATATGTACCAAAAACAATAAAATTCCTACTTGCAGCAGCACAACTGATTTGTAAACATAGTACTCGTAGATAACACAAGAAACAAAAAAAGTTCAATAAATGAAAAACAAACCATTAAAAAATAGCGATATCCCGTGTCAATATTTTGCAAGCAGCACATAACAGAAAAGGAAGTTGAAACAGTTTTCATACATAACGCCTTCTGAAATCTTTGATCATCATTAAAAATATCTTACTTTATCCTCACAACAGCTCCTCAATAGAGTGCTGTTCAACAATGCTACACAAACGGGGCAAGTTTCATTTCCCCAATGTCATGTGTAGGGTTTGCAAACTAGAAAAAAGGACAGAGATTCACAATTCAAGTGCTTGCCTTCACAGAAAGCAAAAATCACTCAAATACATTTGCAGAAAGGAAACACTGTTTACAAACTCTCCAACATACTCTTTCTGGCCTTCGCATTCAACCTACACTGCTCTCAGGGAGATTGGCCAAAAATAACATTTTCTGGCAGTGCCACTCTCCTCCTTACAACAGATTGAGCAGCAAGGACATAGGACACTTGAATAACCTTCAACAACATTAATGATGGATGTGTGTTTGTTTAACATGGCCCCTCATAACATGTTCAATTTAGATCACTGTACACGCCCCCGCAACAAAGATTGTGCGCGACTGCTTTTGTTGGGGCTTAGGTTTATGTAACAAAGTCTTAAGCAAAGCTATGCCATCTGCTGGCAATATCCACATGGGGCTGGTGCAGTGAGAGAATCAGCTAGGTGCTGTTCCTAGCCTGGATTTTATGTTGCCCATTGTGTCCATCAATTTCTTAATCTTGAACTCATGATCTTTGGCAAAAGATTCCAATTGAAAAGGTGAGCCATTCAAAATCTTACCAGAATTATGTTCCAAAACTGTGACATGAAATTTTACATTTTGTAAAGCTCTTAAATTTCATTTACTTTTTAAGGTCTACTCTTAACATTTATGTGTTCCCTCCGCCTGTTGGAGATGCCATCTACATTATGCAGTGCATGACAAAGATGTCAACAGGAAATGTAAGTGTTATTAATGCCTTAACCATACCGGTATTGACCAGTTAGATCTAACTGATGATAATAGACATAATGCAGCTCTGCTTATCTTACAACTATTCAGATGTTTATAACATATTACTGGTCGCTAAGTCCAAATCCTACTGCTTAATAGCAATATGGAAGTACCTTCACTAAAAGGAGTGCAGTGATTCAAAACAGGTGCTCACCACCTTCCTCTTAATGACAATCAAGTTTGGCAATAAATGTTAATCTTACCAATAATGCCCAGACCCTAAAAATAATTTTCAAAATTGATACAAATTAAAATATAGGAACAAGAGCAGGTCATCTCACCCTTCTAATTTGCTCCACAAATCTGTCACTGCTCAATCAAATACAGTGTCCTCCATAATATTTGGGACAAAGACCCATCATTTATTTATTTGCCTCTGTACTCCACAATTTGAGATTTGTAATAGAAAAAATCACATGTGGTTAAAGTGCACATTGTCAGATTTTAATAAAGGCCATTTTTATACATTTTAGTTTCACCATGTAGAAATTACAGCAGTGTTTATGCACAGTCCCTCCATTTCAGGGCACCATAATGTTTGGGACACAGCAATGTCATGTAAATGAAAGTAGTCATGTTTAGTATTTTGTTGCATATCCTTTGCATGCAATGACTGCTTGAAATCTGCGATTCATGGACATCAGCTGTTGCTGGGTGTCTTCTTTGGTGATGCTCTGCCAGGCCTGTATTGCAGCCATCTTTAGCTTATGCTTGTTTTGGGGGCTATTCCCTTTCAGTTTTCTGTTCAGCATTTAAACGGCATGCTCAATTGGGTTCAGATCAGGTGATTGACTTGGCCACTCAAGAATTGACCATTTTCTAGCTTCGAAAAACTCCTTTGTTGCTTTAGCAGTATGAGATCATTGTCTTTCTGTAGAATGAATCGCCGGCCAATGAGTTTTGAGGCATTTGTTTGAACTTGAGTAGATAGGGTGTGTCTATACACTTCAGAATTCATTATGCTACTACCGTCAGCAGTTGTATCATCAATGAAGATAAGTGAGCCAGTACCTTCAGAAGCCATACATGCCCAGGCCATAACACCCCCACCACCATGTTTCACAGATAAGGTGGTATGCTTTGGATCTTGGGCAGTTCCTTCTCTCCTCCATACTTTTCTCTTGCTATCACTCTGATATAAGTTAATCTTCATCTCATCTGTCCACCTTTTTCCAGAACTGTGGTTACTCTTTTAAGAACTTCTTGGAAAACTGTAAACTGGCCATCCTGTTTTTGCAGCTAACCAGTGGTTTGCATCTTGCTGTGTAGCCTCTGTATTTCTGTTCATAAAGTCTATTGCAGACAGTGGTCATTGACAAATACACAACTGACTGCTGAAGAATATTTCTGATCTGTCGTCAGGTGTTTGGGGATTCTTTTTTATTATAGAGAGAATTCTTCTGTCAACACCTGTGGAGGTCTTCCTTTGCCTGCTGTCCCTTTGCGATTAGTAAGCTCACCAGTGCTCTCTTTCTTCTTAATGATGTTCCAAACAGTTGATTTTGGTAAGCCTAAGGTTTGGCTGATGTCTCTAACAGTTTTATTCATGTAATGGCTTCTTTGATTTTCATTGGCACAAGTTTGGTCCAAGTTTGATAAACAGCAATAAAAGTTTCCAATGGTGATGGAAAGAGTGGAGGAAAGACTACGTGCTGAGAGCTCTCTTATTCCTGCATTAAGGAGGAAATTAGAAACATCTGGGCAATTACAAACACCTGTGAGGCCATGGGTCCCAAACATTCATCATCATCATCGGTGGTCACGAAATGAGTATGACTGTCCTGTTTGGGCGGATGCCTGTGCGTGACTTTGTTTAATGTGGGGAAATTGGTGCACAGACAGCCACCACACTGTTCTTGACAGATCTGGGTCAGGATCCAATTGCATGGAGTCCAAGACAACCGGGGACCCTTTTCTGCTGCAGCCTTCATCCGCCTTCCCAGCTGTTGTGACGCTCCACTAAGGTCAGCCATCATCCTCTGCCTCTTCCACCATTGAGGTCTTGGTTGGATTGCTCTTTGTCAGGGACCTCCCCCTCGACCTTACCGCCATGGGTGACCCTACCAGGAGCATAGCTCCAGATGGCATCGCTCTCAGGATCTCAGGACCACACAAGCTTCTCCACCACGACAAGGTGACAATCCAAAACATTATGGTGCCCTGAAATGGGGTAACTATGTATAAACACAGCTGTAATTTCTACATGGTGAAACCGAAATATAGAAAAATGGGCGTTATTCAAATTGTGAAGTAAAGAGGCAAATAAATAAATGATGGGTCTTTGTCCCAAACATTATGGGGGGCACTGTGATTACCACCTGGTTGAGATAGTGGAGATTGACTGGTTCTTATAGACAGTATTCAATTACTCAAGGAAGTTATTGGATGATGGAAAAAAGAAAATTTAGACATGGTACGAAAAAAAACATTAATGGAATAAAACCAATCTACACATAGTGCTGGAGTAACTCAGGCAGCATCTCTGGTGCAAAAGGATGGGTGACGTTTCGGATCGGAACCCTTCTTCAGATCCGAAATGTCACCCATCCTTTTTCTCAGAAATGCTCACTAATGCGCTGAGTTACTCCAGCACTGTGTGTCTATCTTCGGTATAAGCCAGCATCTGCAGTTCCTTTCAACACAAAACCAATCTACATGTCTGAATCAATCTCCTATTAGCTCCTGATTATGCACCAAAGTTGAAAGCAATACCCACTACCTTGCAGCTTTCAGAGCAACACATCCAAATAAACCAAAAATAATTACTTTAAAATTTATATTTTTGATTGCTGTGATATGGAATACAAAAACACTGATTAATTTGATAAGTTACATAGTTTTAAAGTTCAACTGAGTTTGTGCACAAGACCAGGATCTACAATATACATGGATATTTCAGTTTAGTACTTGGATTCAGGTTGAACTCTGAACGATTGCAGTCTCTTGCCCAGAGTAGGGGAATCGAGGGCCAGAGGACATTGGTTCAAAGTGAAGGGGAAAAGATTTAATAGAATTCTGAGGGGTAACTTTATCACACAAAGGATGTTGGGTGCATGGAACAAGCTGCCCGAGGGGGTAGTTGAGGCTGGGACTATCCCAACGTTTAAGAAACAGTTAGACAGGTACATGAATAGGATAAGTTTGGAGGGTTATGGACCAAGTGCAGGAAGGTGGAACTAGTGTAGCTGGGCCATGTTGACCGGTGTGGGCAAGTTGGGATGAAGGGCCTGTTTCCACACAGTATCACTCTATGACTCTAATTCTAATGTGTATCAACATACTAGATGGTGAATTAATCGGGTTTGTGCACAAGAAGAGTGTTCCACAACATTCATAGGAATTTTAGTTGTATACAGGTCCACCACTGATTTTCCAGCAACTGGTGGTCCCCAACCTCCTTTAATGGACAAAATTACGAGAACGCACTAGAAATCCCTCCGAAAATGTGGCGCCTAGGTCAGGTGAGGTGGCCGATCTCAACCACATGGGCACTTCCACAGCCAATCAGCGGGTTCAATTTGCCCGCTGCGGCCGGTGCTCTGGAACTTTGCGGGATGGTGTCTTGGTCCCTCAGCGGCCTAGGCAGACCGTTCGGGTACCATTGGCCTCTTCTTTGAGCCGTGACTTTTGTTGCTCCAGCAAAACAGATAATCTGGAAAGGCTCTGGAACCAAGGCTGCTGGAAAATTGGTGGTGGACCTGTACTAGATTATTTTAGTGAGACAAAATGTTATTCCATATCTCAAAATTATGAGCAGTGATTTAAGAATTATGTAAAGGCAAATTTCCATAACCAGAACAGTTATAGCATGGAGGTAGCCTATACTTGATGGTCGCAGTGTCCTCGGTGTGTCCATGGACCTGTTTTCAAACTGTATGACTGTATCCTCAATAAATTTCCCATCAAAGTGTAATATTCATTTCCAGTCACTAGATGATGTTCATGAGGCATATTGCATTTTGTGCATATGTGCATTTTGATGAAAAAATACATCATTTTTACTCAACAATATAATGAAGGTTTTATTAGGCAACTGGTTTCTTAATAAGCGAGCTCGGTATTCCGAAAAATGCAAGGAATCAAGGGATTTGTCAAAGGTCAAAATCGAATGAAGCGCTGTAGATTCAGTGAGTATAGTTTGGGTCCGAATGTTTGTCTTTTTTCAGTGGGAGTCCTGGGGGGGAGGGGGGGGGGGAACACACACGGGGACGCACTGGGCAGGGGCCTGGGGTGGTGGGGAGGTTGAGACTGGGCGGGAGGGCGGGGGGGGGGGGGGGGGGGGGGGGGGAGAGACCCGCAAGCGCTGTCGAATTGCCACACCAGCGGCCCCAGGCGCACAGATCCACTCCAGCCCAACCTCGCTCCAACTCTAGAGGAACCCGCTCCCCGATAGGCCACTACGGCGACATGCCAGTTCGCCCCTGTTCTTCCTCAGCTGCCACCCCGTGCAAGACGTTGCTTGCACATCACCGGCTTCTGCCCCTATGATACCCGCTGCCACTTCATCCACAACCCCGAGAAGGAGTGAGGGCCCTGGCCTCGCCTGCGCCAGAGCGCCAGCCTTGGCTCAGCCTCCTCCGGCCCAATGCTAGACTGTGCTGTGCTGTGGGCGGCCTTTAGCTCCGACCTGGAGCTGGCCTAGACTCTGGAATTGGGCAAGGGAGGGGGAGGAGGTTGCTGCTGCCACCAGCACCACCAACGGCAGCTCCAGCGGGCTTGCCTGCCCATGGTCGACAGGAGCCCGTCCACAGACTCTCTCTCCGACCAGGACGACTCCAGCAGCAGCGGATCCGAGTTGCTCGTCTTCGAGCAGGGCCAGAGGCAGCCCATCTTCAGCAGTATCTCGGTGTGGGACTGAGGGCAGGTGGGTGGAGGTGAAGGGCTGCCGGCCAACCCGGCAGGACAGGCAGAGCCGAGTTGGAGCCAGTGGCTGCAGTGCCGGCTGCAAGTCCAGGGCCGCCCCGCCAGCCCAGAGCAGCTCCGGACAGGGACGGGACACCAGCAGCAACTCAAGAGCACCCGCAGCGAAGGAGAGCCGACCCCGACCACGGACAAAACGCAAGCCTGCACACAATACAGCACCACCATTGCCGAGACTTTATAGCTAGTGACCTATGACCTGGGAATACCAAACTTGCTTATTTAATGTTTTCAACTTCACCAAGAATTAAATCAGCACATCACATTTGTAAACAATTAATCAAGCCATCAGAAAAAAATATTTAGTTTAGTTTACAGATATAGCATGGAAACAGGCCTTTCTGCCCACCGAGTACATTGCCATTGATCACCCATTCGCACTAATTCTACTGTATGTTATCCCATTTTTGGTTATACTCCATACAGACTAGGGGCAATCTAGAGGCAAGAGACTATGTGTCTACCCAATCCATTGCTCTCATGATTTTGTACACCTCTATAAGATCACACCACATCCTCCTGTGTTCCAAGGAATAGAGTCCGAGCCTGCTCAACCTCTCCCTATAGCTCAGGCCTGGCAACATCCTCCTAATTCTTCTCTGCACCCTTTCCAGCTTGACAACATCTTTCCTATAACATGGTGCCTAGAATTGAACACAATACTCTAAATGCAGCCTCACCAACGTCTTGTATAATTGCGTTGAGTTGTAGAAATTACTTTTGATGAATGCAAGCCTACATAATAAATAATTCACTTTAAATAAAAGTTTATATTTGTAATTCTGGACATACCTTCCAGGTTCCTGCAGACAAATTCTGTAAGGATCCAGCAGATCCTTCCAATGTCGCTGGGTTTGAACTTTCAGCAAGCAGTGTGAGATAGGGTTTCACTATGGAAGGATGCCATAACATTTCAACTCCCTTCGGAGATTTGGAAAATCCAGGGATTGGTCCTACTCCATCCCACTGAAAGAAAACCATCAATGTGTACAACAAGAAACATTTAGAGCAGGTACTCTTGCAACATTTAAGAAACATTTAGGCAGGTACATTGATAGGATAGGTTTGGATGGTTATGGGCCAAAACACAGGCAGGTGGGACAATTGTAGATGGAAAATGCTGATTGGCGTGGGCAACTTGAGCCAATGGGCCTATTTCCACACAGTACTCTATGACTCTAAGATGCCTAGAATTTTATTGCTTCCAGTAGATAGTTATCTCGCAATATCTCATGCAAGTTTTATTGATGTGGATATTATTGGTTAAATTTTATACTTCAGAGTAAAAATTACTTTCTAGTTCTAATCAGTAACACCAGCGAATGAAAATAAATTCTGAAGTAAAATTAAAAGCACCACGTGTAAAATCCACTTTAGTCTCCCACTATTATTCCTGTAAGTTCCTTGTGATACATTATGTCAAAAAGAAAATTGTAATACATACATTCATATTCTGTCATACATCCTTAGGAGGTTCCAGATTAATTATGTTGCCTCAACTACTCCCTGCAGTAACTCAACTCACTTTCCTACTCTTTTCTGGGTAAATGTTTTTCTCCTGAAATCATTAGTCAATTTATCAATATCCACCTTATATTAAAAGCCCCAAGATTTGGACTCCCCCACAATTCAAAACATGTTCTCTACATCTACCCTTTATTAGACACCTTCTCAGCAATAAATCTGAAGCTGAGCCAAGAGCTGCAGCATCTGCCAAAGTTATGTTCTTAAGTCTTAAGCAGGATTTAATGCCCTGAACTTCGAAGATAAGAGACAAAAATAATCCTGTGACTCCAAGACTAACTCAATTTGGCAGGAGAAGGGACCCTGGGTGACAAGGGACATTGATTGTCCGGTAAAGGAAAATAAGGAGGAATATGTTCATTGTAGGGGGGTTTGATCAAGTGAAACCCATTAGTAGTATTGGCGGTAGACACAAATGCTGGAGCAACTCAGCGGGTTAGGCAGCTTCTTTAGTCTGAAGAAGGGTCTCGACCCCAAAACGTCACCCATTCCTTCTCTCCAGAGATGCTGCCTGACCCGCTGAGTTGCTCCAGCATTTTCTGTCTAACTTCGATTTAAACCAGCATCTGTAGTTCTTTCCTACACAGGTGTATAGGCGGTGTAGGAATACACTTAATCAGATAACTAGGCTGGAAAAAAAGTGAACACAACTTGGATTCTCCTTTACCAAGGAACACGTTGGTAAAGGAGAATCTAAAGAGATTCTAGAAGAATGTTAAAGGCAAAATATAACCGTGGGAAAGAATATGGGAACCATTATGATCAATGAGGTTGTCTATATATGTACTGGAGATGATTCGTGTGTAAAATTAATATTTTTTGTCTGCATTTAACACGAAGAAAGGTATGGATGTTAGGGAACTGTGGGAAGTTAATAGTGATGTCTTGAAGAGAGCCCATATTACAGATGAAGTGCTGGAGATCTTAAAATTCACTAAGGTAAATAAAATCATGAGGGGCAAAGTTGAAATGAATAGCCACTGCCTTTCCACAGGGTAGGAGAGTCTAAAATTAATGGGCATAGCTGGAAGATAGGAAAAAGATTTAAAAAATACCAAATTCTGACTTTTTTCCCCCCACACAGGAGATGGTGTGTACATGGAACCAACAGCCAGGTGAAATGATAGAGGCGGGTACAATTATGAAATTTAAGAGGCAATTGGACATATACATTGTTGATAGGAAAGGTTTGTTGGGATTTGGACAAGCTGCAGATAAACTAGATTAGCTTGGTTACCAACTTGGTCAGCATGGATGAGTTGGGCCAAAGGGCCTGTATCTGTGCTGTATAGCTCCATGACTCTATATTAGTAATTGGTGTAGGGAAGGCCTTGCTAAAACACAGGGTTTAAGTTTAAAGTCACAGCATGGAAACAGGCCCTTTGGCCTATTGAGTCCACGCCGACCAGCAATCACCCCGTATACTGACACTACCCTAAACATTAGGGACAATTTACAATTTTTTTACCAAAGTCAATTAACCCAAATCTGTACGTCTTTGGATGGAGGAATCTGGAGCACCTGTCCAAACTCCATACAGACAGTTCCGTAATCAGGATTGAATCCGGGTCTCTGGCGCTGTAGGTAGCAACTATGCCACTGTGCCTCCATTTGGGGCTTAAAATTATACCTCACTGTTTCTGTGAATACAACATGTTTACCTGATCTTCCTGTGGTTCTTTTTTCTTCTTTTTCTTCTTCTTACCCCAGCAACTGGTTTCAGCATCTTTCTTGGGAGAGTCACTACCAAGTAATCCATCCAGTTCACTTGTTCCCATCAAACGGGCTGGTGGAACTTCTAGTTCCAAACGATACGAGAGGTTTCTCAGGATGCAAACACAGTTTTCAACGGTCTGAAATGACAAACATTCACAGATGTCACAAATCTCCTGTATTTTAATTAATGCCTCTTTCATTTTCAACAAGCATCCTGCAGGAAAGCGATCACCTTAAAATGGCAACATTTAAATCTCAATCCTGATAGCTGAACTCAACTAACAAATTTACTACTTTATCTGGAATAGTAATTACAGCTGAGTTGCTCCAGAACTTTGTATCCTTTCTCCAAAGCAGTGGTGCTGGTGAAACCAAAGAACCAATATTTAGATCCTTCAGAAGAGCACATACCCAGCACGCAAAACAAAACTTCAAGTCTTTTGAACATACCTTTATTGCAGTTCTATGCTTGTTCTTCATTTCTTTGTGCTTATTGAAACAAATTAAAAGGAATAAAGCAAAATTGCAGAAATCTATTCAAACAATTTTTAGACTTTGGAGATAGTGTGGAAATAGGCCCTTGGTCCACACCAACCAGTTCTATGTTCCACACTCAGGACAATTTACAATTGTTACAGAAGCCAATTCACCTACAAACCTGTACGTCTTGGAATGTGAGAGGACACTGGAGCTCCTGGAGAAAACCCACACGATCACAGGGAGAACAAACAAAATCCGTACAGACAGCACCTGTAGTCAGTATCGATCCCGGGTCTCTGCCGTTATAAGGCAGAAGGTCTACCTCTACACCACTTTATTCATCTCTTTAAACGGGCCTTTCGGCCCACTGAGTCCGTGCCGACCAGAGATCCTTGCACACCACTATCCTACACATATGGACTATTTACAATTGCTTGCTGTTGCTGTTATTTACAATTGCTTACAATCATGTTTGGTGTTCAGGAAACAGAAATCACAAACCTTGCTATCATAATCTGCAGTATTAACACACATCTGGATGATATACAGTAGTGAATCCACCAAACCCTCACATGATCGAATTTTCCTTCGAGCCTCTTCGCCCGCAGAACTAAGATTTCTGTAAGATGACAAATTTACCACAATACAACGAGTCAATATGTTAAAGTACATTTATTAATACTTAATTTTAAAATAATTTTGACAGTCATTGTGAAGGGGTGACAAGAGCATATGCAGGGAATATTAGTGAAAAAAAAAATTGGTTTATTTAGGAAAAACAAACAGGGATTACTAATATTTTAATTTTAACACATAATACAGGTGCTCCAAGGTTACGAATGACCTGACTTACGGAATCTGACAATGCAAATCCTTTCGTACATTTTTAAAGCATTATTGCTGCTAGTAGTAATAATATTTTCTGTGGTATTTATTATTGACTGGATATAGTATACATTCCATTGGTTTAATTATGCATTGTTAGGATGATTATTCAATAAAATCTAATTATAACAAGTGTATGTGATATCAATTACTGTAGAAAATGGATATCTCTGCCTTCCGGTAAAATTGGCTTGCAGACAGTTCTCAGCAACGGAATGCTTATACAACCAGAGCACTGTCTGTACTTGATTTAGCTCCTTAGTTTAGTTTAGTTTAGAGAAACAGCGTGGAAACAGGCACTTCAACCCCCCACCCCACGCCAACCAACAATCACACATACACCAGTTATCCCAGTTTTGCATCTTACACACTAGGGGCAATTTACTGAAGCCAATTAACCTACAAACCAGCAGGTCTTTGGAATGTGGAAGGAAACTGGAGCACCCAGAGAAAGCCCATGCGGTCACAGGGAGAACGTCCAAACTCCGTACACACAACACCCATAGTCGGGATCGAACCCAGGCCTCTGGTGCTGTTCAACAACTGTACCGCTGCACCACTGTGCCGCTCCATAGCCTTTGCAATAAGCATTTAACATTGCTGCAAAGTTACGGCTATTCAATCAAAAGGGTCATTTATTTACCTTAGACATCCAGTAGTATTTCGTAGCACTAGCGAAGTGTGGAATTTTACTTTCCTGTCTTCGTCATAAGATGAACTACTCCATCCAGAATGAGGTATCACAACATTGTTTGTTAGAGTTGTGAGAGCATCACGGATAAGTGGCATCTTCACCCCATCACACGAAGACAAATTCCAGAGGACTCCTTCAAAAAAAAGTGTCCATTCATTTCCTAGTATTTACTGGCTTTATAACTGTAGTTTGATTCTTAGGAGTAAAAAAATGTTCACTTCTTCAAAATTGCTTTTAGCAGGGGCAAAATATCTTTCTTGATATAACTCCCTTGTTGGAGACGTACCTTTAAAATGGAGATGAGGAGGAATTTCTTTAGCTAGGTAGTGGTGAATCTGTGGAATTCATTGCCAAAGACAGCTGTGGGGGCCAGGTCATGGGTATCATTGGTTACTTAAAACAGAGATTGATAGGTTCTGGATTAGTAAGGGTGTCGTAGATTGCAGGGAGAAGGCAAGAGAATGGGGTTGAGAGGAAAAAAAAAGTTCCCTGGTGCTTTGAGGCAGCGGCTCGACCAATTGCGTCATTGCACCGCTCTAATTGTAGAACACTTGTGAAAATGACTGGCAACTATTTTGAAATAAGATTTCTGCATTGAATTTGTAATCTCAAGCTACATTTTCATGTTTGTAAGTTTGCATTGCTGATTTTCCAGATTTCAGAGAATCAATTATCTGATACAATGTTGATAAAATTCAGTAAATAAGAGGCAAAATATTAAAAATGAAAAAAGATCAAAAATATTAGCTGAAGAAGGGTCCCAACCCAAGATGTCGTCAGTCCATTCGAACTCTACAGATGCTGCGTAACCTGCTGAGTTTTTCCAGCTTGTTTTTATTTGCTCCAGATCCCTAATCCAGATTTCTACGTAGGTCAACTTAGGTTGCTATGTTATTGATTTCTACATTAAATTCTTTCATAGCTTTATTCATTCCTAAATGTTACCAAGTTTTTAGTCTGCATATATCTGCCTCTGTTAATTACAGGGAACGATTACTAACTTTAACCTTCTGTCTCAGTTACACAACTTCAAGCTCAGGTAGAGTTATCAATGGAGAATGAGAAATGAACTTCACTTTTCATTTAACCTTCATGTACTTTTGTGACACTACCATCCAAATGCTTCACCCTTTCTCCACGCCAATACTCTTTAGTATTATGTTAAAATGGCAATTGTTAATGTTTGAACATACATGGCTAGTGTCAATGTCAATTAAAACCAGAAAACGCTGGAATTACTCAACACATCTGGCTACTTTTGTGAAGTGAAATCTTTCAGGGTTGTTACCTTTGTGAAGAGAATTTTCAGCATTTTCTTTTTTATATTTCGGTTTTCCAACAGTTATCTTGCTTTATGGCCATGACTTGTATTCAACTGATGTGCAATTTTTGATTGCAGTCATTAATGCATTTTGGAAAAGAGTGGAGGCTGTGCCTGATACAATGTCCCATAATTCAGGGCGTAATTTTAGCAGAGACTTTCTAAGTAGTAGGACATGGATAAACTGGAAACCTTTTAGTCCTGAAGTTCTTAGATTGCATTGGCCAAGTTCTTTACCTCTGGACCATTCAGAGAGGGGTCTGGGGATCTCACATAAACGGATAAATATTGAAGCATAGAAGGACGCCATTTAAGCTGTTGGCTCTGTGGGAAATACGGAAATCAATGTGGCCTATATGTTCATGCAATGAATCTTGATTTCAGTGTGATTAGGAAGCCGATCGACAACTAATAAATGAAGATGTTCTTCCAGTATAAGAAGAATAAGAAAATTCATAGTACTGACAATAATAGCTTCTGTATGACAAAGAAATAGAAAAAAAACAAAAGGATCTTGCAAAATTCTTCATGTATTTTATCAAGAAATGAGAAAATGGTGTTACAGAGATCCCATCAGCAAGTATTTAAATATTACAAAGAATTGGGCTTTATGGAGTTGAGA
Organism: Raja brachyura; assembly: GCA_963514005.1. The sequence goes on from OY740787.1 coordinate 60,346,058, forward strand.
GGTAGGAAAAGGAAAACTATTTGATCATAAAAGCTCAAACCATACAGCACAGGAATAGGCCCCTCAGCCGATGATGTCTGTGCCGAAATTAAATGATGCTAAATTAAACTAATCCCTTCTGCGTGCACATAATCCATTTCCCTCCATTCCCTGGGTATCTATGTGCCTATCTAAAAATGTATTAAACACCACTGTTGTATCTGCTTCCACCACTATCATTGGCGAGTTCCAGACACTCACTACTCTGTGAAAATAACATGGACATAACATGGAGCAGATCTTTCAAACTTTCCCCCTCACACCTTAAAGCTCTGGACTATTCCCAATCTGGGAAAAAGATTCTGACTATCTACTGTATCTATGCCAGTCTTTTTATACATTTCTATTAAGCCCCCCTTCTCTAACACTCCAGAAAAAACAATCCTAGTTTGTCCAACTTCTCATAACTAATATCCCGTAATCCAGGCAGCATCCTGGTAAACTTCTCTTCAAAGCTTCCACATCCTTGTTGTAATGGGGTGACCAGAACTACACACAATACACCACATGCAGCCTCACCATTTGGGGGTGGCTACAGCATGGACTCAATGCCATGAAGGCAAACATGCATGCCTTTAACTGTATACCTTCCCTTACATTTGACCTCCCATAGTGCAACACTTAACAATTGCCCGGAATAAACTCCCTCAGTCATTTTGCAGCCCATATCTGTAACTGATTGATATTTCGCTGGTTCCTTTGATAGCTTTCCGCACTGTCTGTAACTCCCACAATTTTGTGTGATCAGCGTGCTTACTAACGAACCCATTTAAATGTTCGTCCACGTCATTTACACTTACAGAGGTCCCAGCACAGATCTCTGCAGAATATCACTGCTCAAAGTCCTCCAGCTAGAATAACTCCCTTCCACCAAAACCCTCAGTCTTTTGTGGGTAAACCAGTTCTGAATTATACCACTGTGGATCCCATGCACTGTAATCTTTTAGATCAGTCTACCACGAGGGAGCTTGTCTAATGCCTTACTGAAGTTTATGAAGACAACACCCACTGCCGTATCCTCATCAGTCATCTTTGTTGCCTTCTCAAAAAAATACTGGTCTGACAAAGGGAAGCAGTATTTTCAGGAGGCAGTTTAAACAACAGGATCTCCATTTGAATCAGGGGATACTGAGGTAAGAATCCTATTAAATGACTAAAAATGAAACCATAAAAAATCAAAGGGAATTGTTAATGGTTAGGCTGGCAAGGGACATGAAGACATTGCGATATAGAACAATCATAAATATGAGATTTTACCAGCCCATTTACAAGATATATGAAGAAAATGGTTTTAACATAACAGCAAATGGACTGATGGTGTGCAGTCTACATACGGTAGATGTCTAGGCTATAAATAAGCTAAATACGATCTGATCTCTGGACTACCTGACGATTAGCAAATCTGTTTGTACTATAGTGAGTCCATAGCATTGTAAATCATTTCACACTAGTTAGATGATTTAATTTAAATTTGTAATAAGATCATGACCATTTCTGCCCCAATTTTGTGTGATCAGTTTGTGCAATCATGATCATTTTGTGTCATAGAGTCATATAGTGTGGAAACAGGCCATTTGGTGATGCAATTCGCCCATACCGAACAAGTTGCTCTATATACAATAGTGCCATCTACCTGCGTTTGGCCTATATTCCTCTGAACCTTTCCTATCCACGTACAGTGCCCTCCATACTGTTTGGGACAAAGACCCATCATTTATTTATTTGCCTCTGTACTCATGATTTTGGCTCATGATAAAAAAGTGTTCTGTGGAAGATTGACAGTGAACAGAGAATTGTGATTAACATCATCAGATTGGTGGATGGCATACAGTGGAGGAACACTTTTTACATTAAAACAAAGTGTTGCACAACTCCCAAGGGCCAAAGAGATTTTAATCATATAAAATCATATACAGTGCCCTCCATAATGTTTGGGACAAAGACCCATCATTTATTTATTTGCCTCTGTACTCCACAATTTGAGATTTGTGATAGAAAAACTCACATGTGATTAAAGTGCACATTGTCAGATTTTAATAAAGGCTTTTTTACATATTTTGGTTTCACCATGTAGAAATTACAGCAGTGTTTATACATAGTCTCCCCATTTCAGGGCAACATAATGTTTGGGGGACAGCAATGTCATTAAAATGAAAGTAGTCATGTTTAGGATTTTGTTGCATATCCTTTGCATGCAATGACTGCTTGAAGTCTGTGATTCATGGATATCACCAGTTGCTGGGTGTCTTCTCTGGTGATGCTCTGCCTGGCCTGTATTGCAGCCACCTTTAGCTTATGCTTATTTGCTTATATGCTTCAGATTTCTCTTCAGCATATAAAAGGCATGCTCAATTGGGTTCAGATTCAGATCAGGCGATTGACTTGGCCACTCAAGAATTGACCATTTTTTAGCTTTGAAAAACTCCTTTGTTGATTTAGCAGTATGTTGAGATCATTGTCTTGCTGTAGAATAAACTGCCGGCCAATGAGTTTTGAGGCATTTGTTTAAACTTCTGCAGATAGCATGTGTCTATACACTTCAGAATTATGCCACTATCATCAGAAGTTGTATCACCAATGAAGATAAGTGAGCCAGTACCTTCAGCAGCTATACATGCCCAAGCCATAGCACCCCCACCACCGTGTATCACAGATGAGGTGGTATGCTTTGGGTCTTGGGCAGTTCCTTCTCTCCTCCATACTTTGCTCTTGCATTAATCTGATATGTTAATCTTCATCTCATCTGTCCACAAGACCTTTTTCCAGAATTGTGGTTGCTTGTTTAAGAACTCCTTGGCATTGGGGATTTTTCTTTATTACAGATAATTATTCTGTCATCAGCTGTGGAGGTTTTCCTTGGCCTGCCAGTCCCTTTGCGATTAGTAAGCTCACCAGTGCTCTCTTTCTTCTTAATGATGTTCAAAACAGTTGATTTTGGTAAGCCTAAGGTTTGGCTGATGTCTCTGACAGTTTTATTCCTATTTCTCAGTCTCATAATGGATTCTTTCACTTTCAATGGCACAACTTTGGTCCTCATGTTGATAAACAGCAATAAAAGTTTCCAAAGGTGATGGAAAAAAAGGAGGAAAGACTTGGTGCTGAGAGCTCTCTTACAGCTGCATTAAGGGGGCAATTAAACCAACCTAAGCAATTACAAACGCCTGTGAAGTCATGTGTCCCAAACATTATGGTGCCTTGAAATGGGGGGACTATGTATAAACACTGTTGTAATTTCTGCACGGTGAAACCAAAATGTCAAAAAATACCCTTTAATAAAATCTGACAATGTACACTTTAACCACATGTGATTTTTTTCTCTATTACAAATCTCAAATTATGGAGTACAGAGGCAAATAAATAAATGATGGGTTTTTGTCCCAAACATTATGGAGGGCACTGTACCTGCCCAAATGTTATTATAGTACCAGCCTCAACCACTTCCTCTGGCAACTCATTCCACACACCCACCACCCTGGATTACTCGTGCAATACTATTATTACTGTCTGCATTACTTCTGATCTCACTAATATTGATTGCTGTGAAAATATTTTTTAAATGCAAGATTTCTTTTCAGATGTGTCCAATTCAATTTAATTTTGATAGTTCATTTATTATCTTCTTTCTACAGGTTTACATTTAGGTTTCTACAGTCCTACATTATTTTCTACAGGTGAATTGATCATGGGGAACAAGGACATGGCAGACCAATTGAATAACTACTTTGGTTCTGTCTTCACTAAGGAAGACATAAATAATCTGCCGGAAATAGCAGTGGAACGGGGGTCAAATAAGATGGAGGAACTGAGTGAAATCCAGGTTAGCCGGGAGGTGGTGTTGGGTAAATTGAACGGATTGAAGGCCGATAAATCCCCAGGGCCAGATAGTCTGCATCCCAGAGTACTCAAGGAGGTAGCCACAGAAATAGTGGATGCATTAGTGATAATTTTTCAAAATTCCTTAGATTCTGGAGTAGTTCCTGAGGATTGGAGGGTAGCTAATGTAATCCCACTTTTTAAAAAAGGAGGGAGAGAGAAAGCGGGGAATTACAGACCAGTTAGTCTAACATCGGTAGTGGGGAAACTGCTAGAGTCAGTTATTAAAGATGGGATAGCAGCGCATTTGGAAAGTGGTGAAATCATTGAACAAAGTCAGCATGGATTTACGAAAGGCAAATCATGTCTGACAAATCTGGTATAATTTTTCGAGGATGTAACTAGTAGAGTGGATAAGGGAGAACCAGTGGATGTGTTATATCTAGACTTTCAGAAGGCTTTCGACAAGGTCCCGCATAAGAGATTAGCATACAAACTTAAAGCACACGGTATTGGGGGTTCAGTATTGATGTGGATAGAGAACTGGCTAGCAGACAGGAGGCAAAGGGTAGGAGTAAACGGGTCCTTTTCAGAATGGCAGGCAGTGACTAGTTGGGTACCGCAAGGCTCAGTGCTGGGACCCCAGCTATTTACAATATATATTAAGGATTTGGACGAGGGAATTCAATGCAACATCTCCAAATTTGCAGATGACACCAAGCTGTGGGGTGTAGTTAGGTGTGAGGAGGATGCAGGGTGATTTGGATAGACTGAGTGAATGGGCAGATGCATGGCAGATGCAGTATAATGTGGATAAATGTGAGGTTATCCACTTTGGTGGCAAAAACATGAGTGTAGACTATTATCTGAATGGTGGCAGATTAGGAAAAGGGGAGATGCAACGAGACCTGGGTGTCATGGTACACCAGTCATTGAAAGTAGGCATGCAGGTGCAGCAGGCAGTGAAGAAAGCAAATGGTATGTTAGCATCCATAGCGAAAGGATTTGAGTATAGGAGCAGGGAGGTTCTACTGCAGTTGTACAGGGTTTTGGTGAGGCCACACCTGGAGTATTGCGTACAGTTTTGGTTTCCAAATCTGTGGAAAGACGTCCTTGCCATAGAGGGGGTACAGAGAAGATTCACCAGACTGATTCCTGGGATGTCAGGACTTTCATATGAGGAAAGATTGGATAGACTCGGCTTGTACTCGCTGGAATTTAGAAGATTGAGGGGGGATCTTATAGAAACTTACAAAATTCTTAAGGGGTTGGACAAGCTAGATGCTGGAAGATTGTTCCCGATGTTGGGGGAGTTCAGAACAAGGGGTCACAGTCTAAGGATAAGGGGGAATTCCTTTAGGACCGAAATGAGGAAAACATTCTTTACACAGAGAGTGGTGAGTCTCTGGAATTCTCTGCCACAGAAGGTAGTTGAGGCCAGTTCATTGGCTATATTTAAGAGGGCGTTAGATGTGGCACTTGTGGCTAAAGGGATCAGGGGGTATGGAGAGAAGGCAGGTACAGGATACTGAGTTGGATGATCAGCCATGATCACATTGAATGGCGGTGCAGGCTCGAAGGGCCGAATGGCCTACTCCTGCACCTATTTTTCTATGTTTCTATGTTCTTTCCATTGCTTATTTTTTCTTTATCCTAATGTTTCCTCTTACTGCTTCATCACCTGCATTCTTAACATTACTACAGCGAGAAAAAACGAACTTGTTTAAGAAAACTAGACTTTTAGGAGACATCATAATATTCTGCACAATGTTGTGAATACTAAGATCAATTTTCAAAATGCTACAGGTTTGACACACTTTAGGGACGTAAAATCAAAATGCTGTAACTTTTGCCTTGTTACATTAGAAGATTCTATTACTGCATGATTAAAAGTGCAGAGGCACGAAGAATTCACATATTTTCAGTATTACCAATAACTAATAAAACTGTATTTTCTTCTGGAACTTTTACATTGGTAGTTCTTTTAAAATTCAATTTTATGGAGTAATTGTTTGCATGTAAGGTTCCAGTGAGATCATTATGCTTCAATATATTTCAAAGGAGACATGACTATCCAGTTCTTTCACCGAGAAAGTCTAATTTAGTGTACAACAAAATTAGAAAAATCACTTGATTTTCAAAGTAGTTGGCTATTCGATGCTGCACAACTACTGAAGGGGCATCAGTTAAAAATGCAACAAGCAATTTTTTTGGAATTCTTCTTGTTAAGTCAACAATCTGAAGAAAGGTCCAGACCCTAAACTTCGCCCATCCATATTCTCTGGAGATGCTGCCTGACCTGCTCAGTGACTGCAGAGCTTTGTGTCTTTTTTCATAAATCCGTTTCTGCAGCTGCATGTTTCTACAGTCATCCCCCTTTGTTGATGTTCTTTAACAGGCTTCTTTATTTTTTTCCCCCAATGACACTTCAAAGGCATGCCCAGTGTAGAATTTTCTCTTGTCTGAGTTTGTGTATTTTTGCTAGAGCTTGGCTGGGTGCAACCAGGACAGGAGAGTGGAGCCAACAGCAATGGTCTTAGGCAAAGGTGAGAGAACTTTAAAAGAAATGGGTTGCCTGAGCTTTGGAGGTGAACAGAGAGCTGGAAAGAAATAATGTTGAGCTGAGGACAGTAATAAAAAGCAGATAGAAGTCACAAGCAAACAGCAATGTGCCAAATGTTACACTGGCCAGGCAACAGAGCAGTGTAGCATACTTAAAATATAAAATATGTTAAAAGAGAGAGAAAATTAAAAAGGAAACTTACCAGTTAAAAAAGTTGAAAAAGAAAATGTCAGATGGGCTAATGCTACCTATATGGGAGAACTGAAAGGCAATGAGAGGTAAGTACAACAGTAATGCAAGCAGGTGTTACAGCATTACTCATTAATAGTAGTGTAAGCAGGTGTTATATCAGATATTAGCAACTATAGCAAGTCAAGACAAAATCATTACGCAGGAGGTGAGACATCAAGGGAGGTGTTCAGTTAAAGATGCAGAAATAGTTGAAGCCAAAGTGTTTGCAGCAAATCTCGGAAGCAGCAGCAATATGGCTTGTACAGATGTATCACTTAGGGTAGCGATTCACTGCTTGAAACATCTGCACAGATTTTATTCAATCTCATTAATGTTGCGCCACAGTTACACCAAATGATATTTCTAATCTCCCAACTTTATTATCTACTGCCATTGGTGCAAAGTAATTGACAATGACACCAGGAAATGTCAATCATAGCAAGGTGAAAGCTTCAATAAAGCCACAAAAGTGTAGAAGAAAATAATATTATGCAAGATGTTCAATTTGCAAGAGAAAATGCTTACTCTTTAAAGCTTGTAAGAAAGATGTCCCTGTCAATTGTGTTTATCTGGGTCAAATGCATATTGAAGCCATACCCAAGTCACACTATTCAGTGTAAAGTCTCATTTGACACAAATGTGCCTCCTGATATTCATGTATCTGTCTATTCTGCAATGCCATGCATGACACTCCAAAAATCTCACATTGAACACTAAAAAAACAAAAGAACATTCTGCACAACAAACTGCCAGAGCTTATTTACATTTTTTTTAATGAAAAAAAATGACTCTAAAATTGGCCTAGTTTCTCTTTCATTGGATACTATTTTGATTTAAAAATGCCATGTGCCGTATATGTATTATTTTATAATTCTAGATCTGTAGAGCTGCATTATAACTCAAAATAATTATTTTTTTTAAATTCCCTATATTTTAATGATTACAAGATAATTATGGAACATTAACTACAGCTATCAGTAGTTTTTAATATCACATCACTGTTGATCAATAATTCATTGCCAAACAGTAACTGGTTGGACAGAACCATACAAGACACAAAAGTATTGTAGAGGAGAAAAGAGAAGCCAGTCAATTAAAAAAAATTAGAAATATTGTTTTTCTAATAACGCGATCATGTCTTTGTTTTAGATTCCAAGCTGTTGCCTTCTTCAATGTAATCAATAAGGGAACTTTACAACTGTGACAAGAGTGACGCCATATTAAAATATAATGCGTACAAATTGCCTTAAAAAATATATAAACTTTATTGATTTACAATCACTTTCAGATGGTTTAGTGATCAACTCAGTCACATATAGACACAATTTGCCCCATGGTTCAGTCTCAAATACAAGCATTAAGAATGTGTGAGGTCAGAATAAATTAACTTCATAAATTTCGGTTCATAAATTTATAAATTCCTAAAATAAATTTATCAGTTCCTTAGTTTGATTTTATTAATGGAGTAGAGAAAGGCTTGGATAACATGCCAACACTTACCAGTAATGAGTTCCCTCATTTCAGCATCCGCAGTTTTTCGTAACAAGCGCAATAAGGCTGGGATTCCCCCATCATTCTTTACAGCTATTTTATTGTCATCGGTTGTTCTTCCGTAAACCAGATTGCGAAGGGCACCACATGCATTCTTCTGCACTTCAAGGACTTTATGATCCAGAAGATCAACCAAGTATTTAATTCCACCCAATAGGCACACCTTGGGCAAACAAGCAAGATTATATAATGTCTTCATTGTATACAAAAAAGGATTTTGAATTTCTGTTAAAAATTTCAGATTAAAACAGTACAATAGATCATAAGATATAAAAGTAGAATTAGGACATCAGTCCATCAAGTCTGCTTTGCCATTTCATCATAGCCGATTCATTTTTCGTGGTCAACCCCATTCTCCAGCTTTCTCCCCATAACCTTTGATGCCTTTACTAAACAAGAACCTATCAACCTCCTCTTTAAAAATACCCAATGACTGGGCCTCTACAGCCATCCGTAGCAATGAATTCTACAGATTCCCCATCCTTCAGCTAACAAAATTCCTCCTCATCTCCATTCTAAAGGTACGTCCTTTTATTCTGAGGCTGAGACTCTCCCAGCACGGAAACATAATCTCTATATCATCTATCTCGAACGCAATAATGATCGTACAAACATCAAAAGGTACACATCTCTTGAAATCATCACCATTCATTTGTGTTTCACTGTACCTTGGTAAATGTGACAATAAAATATAATTGAATTATAAATAGACCATGGCAATAGAAAATGGCAATAAATTACAAAAGACCTTAATATCCTAAATCTACATTGTATGCTGTAAAATACTCCCCAGGTTATTGAGAACAATGAGAAAGGTGCAAAAGCGGCCAAAGTGGAACATACAAATTTTTCTGACCGCCAAAATGTCAAATTGACCATTAACAATTCAGCACTTCCATTTTTGGAGATTTTATTTTGAAATTAGTTGAAGGAGCAGAAAACTTGGCAGTGGGTCACTTGCCTGTTTCAGAACATGTCTGATTTTGAAATGAATCTAAGGAAAGTCAGCTGAAGGGTTACTTCACTGTGAGCAGCTTGATAGTTAGGTTTAAAATTGCACCTGTGATATTTTTATGTGTTCTATCATTTATTCTCACATTATCTCATTCTCTTCTTCAATTGCATGGATCATACAAACGCCATTTAGGGATCATCTGTTTAACACTATTTTTCCAAGTGCAGCTTTATAACTGGCTACTAGCTTTGCCCTGCATGCTTTCCAGAATTAATTGTAGAGATTTAAGCTTTTCCATGCCTCCAACAGTGTGAGCGATATCATAACTTTGTCCAAAAAATCTTAAATATTTCTCATGGAACATCTCTGGAAATTTAAGATATACATTTTAAAGTTATCCTGGGTCACATTGCCAGGGATGGTGTTGGAGGCAGATACGATCGTGGCATTTAAGAGGCTTTTGGATCGGTGCATGGATTTGCAGGGAATGGAGGGATATGGATCACATGTAAGTAGATAAGGGTTGGTCTTGACATTGTGAGAAAATTACCGTATTTCCCAGCAATGAAAACGCACCTGCGTCAAAGACGCATCCACATTTTGAGTTGCTAAATTTTGAAAAAAGGCTGGTGGGACAGGATCCAACGTTTGGTTTAGTCAGTAGAAAGGAAGATGTGAAACTCCTTCAAGGAGGCAATGAGGACTGGTTAGCCTCCATCTTCGCCTGTCCCACAATGCGCTGTGCAGTTCAGGTCTGAGGGACGGAGACTTCCAGGCTCAGGGAGATCACATAACGGGGGGGGGGGGGGGGGGGGGGAAAGAGGGAGAGGGAGAGAGCCCGGGACGGAGCAGCCAGTCCTCCGCCCAGTAGCGACCCGCCAACCACCACCTCCACTGGTTGTGCCTGTGCCGGAGGACACCGTGGCTGGCAGGCGGGCCGGCAGAAGGTGCTGAGGTGGCGGCCGGTTCCACTGTCCAGTTCCGGCGGCCGCTCGCAGCCACCCGAGCTACTGAGTGAGTTGCTGGCATGATCCACGACCCCCTCCTTCTCCACACTCCTGCCCTCCCTGCAACTTTACCCCTGGCGGCCCAGCCAAGTTTATTACTTTGTGCAGCCCAGGCCGTGCTGACCCGGGCCAGACTCCCCACCCTCTGTGGAAAGGAACTCTTCCCCCCACCAGCGGCGCTGTCCTTTTACAGCCGCTTCCCCGCTGTAATCGGCCGCTTCTTACCAGACGCCGCGGCTTCCGAAGCCCACAGGCCGAGCTAGGCGGAGGTTGGCGACCTCGGCGAGAGATCCCAGGGTTCCGCGATGTTAAAGCCAGCGCCGCCCGCGGCTGGAAAGTCAGTGCCGCCCGCGGCTGGAAGCTCCGCCGACCACAGCTCCACGATGTTTAAAGTCGGCAGTCCCAGCACTCCGGAGCTCCAACACGGCGATCCCGGTATGGCATCACTCGCTCTGCGATGGAATCCAGTGCTGCGCCGCTGCTGAAGCCGAGGCTTTGGCCGGTCTCCGGTGGGAAAGGCAGTGTCAATCCAGGTGGTAGGTCACGAGGAGGCGGCGAAGATGCGGCTCGGAGACTTTCCCCCTCCCCCCACATAAAAGACCTCCAAAAATAAACTTTAAAACAGACTAAAAATAACAAAAAGAATGAAAGGACAGACAGCTGCAGGCTAGGCAGCCACACTCGATGTGGCCACTATTCGGAGGCTCCGGGCCGCTGAGAGTGTTCTTCTGTTCGAGGGCCTGAAACATCGGGCCCGTAGCGGCGACTGCGAAGGCCTCAATAGGCCCCGACCACAGGTGAACAGAGGAAGAGGACTGAACTTTGGTGCCTTCCCTCACAGTGGGAAACGTTGATTCCGCTGTGGGGGGGATGTTTTTTATGTTATGATAAATTCTAAAGTGTTGTGTTTATCTTATTTGTGTGCTGCATGGTAACTCAAATTTCACTGCACCAATTGGTGTATGTGACAATAAATGTCCTTTGTCCTTTTGTCCCACTTTACAGCCGCTTCCCATCAGCTGCCAGCAATGGGGGATAGACTTGGCTATCCCTCAGTACAGCAACATTGTTCTTGATGCCGAGTCTATCTTTCTTGGCTAACAATCTAACCTTCGGCCTCCAAGATGCAGGTAAATTTTTGTACCTGGGTAGAAAATAATGTCTTCATTGCCGGGAAATAGGGTAGTTTAATTTGGTATTATGTTCAGCACGAACATTGTGGGCCAAGATGCCTGTCCTGTGCTCTACTCTCCTTAAATTATCGTTTAAACAGACATAGGAAGCTGTTTGATGAAAAATTATTTTGCTGCTAGAGATGTTCTAATTAACAGGTTCAATTATTATATTTCAAATATATCCCAACTTTCATGTTTCAAATATTAATACAGGTCCACCACCGATTTTCCGGCAACTGATGGTCTGGCACCTCCTTTAATCCGGACAAATCTACAAGAGTATTGTGTGGCGCATGCTCTTTTGGGACATGTGCTTCTGTTCTGAAAGAGTTAATTGTTTATTTCTTTGTTAATTGTTAATTCTTTATTTTAGTTTCTAGCAGTCCATGGTGCTTTAGAGACACGGGAGGGGTATAATTACTGAGTCAGGTGTGTATTGTTGAATTATTATTACGTGACCTCTGTTGGTCCAGCAAAATAGAAAATCCGGCAAGGCTCTGGAAGCAAGGGTGCCAGAAAATCGATGGTGTACCTGTACTGTGAAAATAGTAATTTTACTAGCATTCATTAAATTCTTTGAGTTCAAAGCCGTACTCCCTTTCACCAAATAGTCTATTAAACTGTACTCAGTTTGATCCTCCACACGCCTAGGGGACAATTCACGGAGAAGGATCAATATAACTTTGTACTAATTTCTACTTCTATATAATAAACATTCTATTTTTCTTTATACTTTATCAGCAAAGTTTCATCATGTTATTTAAGATATGGGGAACAGAAGTGCTAGTCATTTCAGTTCAATTTGTAACTGTCAGCGGGTAAATATTTGCAGTGCAAAAATCAAACATTTCACACATTAAAAAGTGCGTGAATAGAACATATCTGCAAAGTGAATCAAGGAAAACACTAAATTGTTTTTGTAATTATATTAAATTTGCATAAATGGTGTCTTAATGTTTGTCTATAGATTTTAATTTGCAAGTTTTTTGGTCCCTACTTAATATAAACATGACTTTAATCTATGGTGCTTGAACTTAATCCTTAGTATGCCCACATTAGATTTTGAAGTTAATTTTCGCTTTCACACACACAAAGCTCAATTGATCGAGCATCTTTGCTTGCAGCTTTTGTAATAATGTAAAAACAGAACTATTTCCTGCAAATGCAAAATAAATCAGATTAATTTCAGTCTTGTTATTTTCCTGCACTGTCTAGGATATCATGCAAACTTAGAGATTCAAAACACACCACCAAAAATATAATTTATGCTGTTTTCGATTTCCCATGAATAACACTGTTTGCATATTCCATATATCCATTACTTTGCACCTACATACAGGCTTAACCACTTAAAATTAGCTGCAAATACAATGACAACAATTATGCAAATCTATTAAGGAATCTTGTTCATTACCACAAATTTCAAAGTCTTTCAATAAAGATAACATGAGAAACAAACATCTAAAGTTCCTTGCCAACACGGAATAGGGATCTATCTAACAGTCAGGATGCTGGTGAATTCCTATCATTGTGTGGCATGCACTACTTTAGATGGAGAGCTTAATAACATTACGGTTAATCAATAGTATCATCTGAATCTGCTAATACAGTGACATTGATTTATTATAAATCAACAAATCCAATATAATTGCAGCTTAAACAGGCAAGTGAGAAAATGTCCCATAGGTACTCAAATTCAACTCCAGTTGCACCTGCCTTGGGTCTTTCCCTATGCTATCAATTGATTGCAATTGAAAGATGCAGCATAGAAACAGGCCCTTTGACCCACCAAGTACACACCGACCATCGATCACCCATTCATGCTAGTTCTCTGTTATCCCACTTTCGCATCCACTTACACAATTTAGAGCGGTCAATTATTCCGCAAACCTGCATTTCTTTGGGATGTAGGTGGAAACCGGAGCACCCAGAGGAAACCCACACTATCATGGGGAGAACGTGAGAACTGGCGCTATAAGGCAGCAACTCTACCCCTGCGCCACTGTGCCTCTATTATTTAATCATGAAGACAGCCACTATGCTAAGAGGGACAGATTAATAATACGTCAAGCATAACAAAGACATGCAGAATTTTATTCTACCACATTATGCAACTGAGATATCCTTTGCTCCTCAACATCAACCACATGACAAATTGCACAAAGGCTGCAAAAGAAATTTAGCAAGAGCAGCAGCATGCACCTCAGAATGATATGTCAAACAGGTGAATCAATAGGTTCTGTAGAAATATAGACAGAAGTAAGCAATCCCATAACGTACAGATCTCAAAGTTCTGCAATCCAGCTACATCCAAGAAACTGATAATCAGAAGTCAATGCTGGATTTAGATGAAGAGAGGCCCTAGGCTATTCCACTTGTGAGGCCCCTCCCAATCCTCCACCACCACGACTAGAGGAAGATGGAAGAGTGTTTTAAATAATTTGAGTAAAGCCAAAGATGATGACGTGTTTAAAATTGTGTTTAAAATTCCGCAATTCACAATTCCTTCTCTTAAGGACATATAATGTTATTGTTAAATACTGTAGTGATGCATAAATGTTACAATTAACACTGTGAAACACTTTTGCTATAACCGAACTTTGTAAACATTGTGTGGAATAAGCAGGAATTTCACAAAATGGGATCCACTTGAGTGAAGATTTTTTTATTCTGTATAATATTTGTGAAATATTTCTTAACGAATTGTTCCTTATTGACAATAATATTGCAAAATCTGAATCAAATCTGTTTCCAAAAACCATTTACAAAACAAGCATGCTTTTTCCTATCGTTAACAAAGATGCTACAAATAAGCTTATTTTTATTACTAACCTGGCAGTGGCAGCCACAGCACTACACAGTAGGTTTATATCAACGATTATCAGCTCTACCCCTAACATTGCTCCTTGCCAACTTCCTACTTCAAATATCTTTGCACTTCCCTACTTACCCCTGAGTTTTGACTTTAAAAGCCTGCAAGTATCCAAAGATGTTGCCTGCACCCACCATCGCTGCTTACTGGAGCACGTGTGAAAGTTTGTCGGACTCCGGTGCCACCAGATTGACACCGATGTGCAGCTGAGCGTGGCCAATGAGATAAGGGGATGGAAAGCTGCTCTTGTTTATTTATTTATTGCCAGTGCTAGTGTCGAGATATCGGCTTAACAACAGTATTATTCTGAAATGGAGGGCAAAGAAAATTACTGAAGGGTTGTTTAGAGACGACAGTGTGTTGTGACAGCATATGTAAGAAAGGCCTATGACAGTGTCAAAAGTATTATAAACCTTGGCCAGAGCCCCCCTCGATTTTTAGGCCCTAGGCTTCAGCCTGCCAAGCCTATAGATAAATCCGGCACTGTCAGAAGTGAATGTCCAACAACCACACGATTAACAGACAAATTGCAGAGGGTTTAGAAGATAAACAGATAGATCTGGGTGTCAACCAAAATTAAGGAGAATTTGGTGCCTTGAATTCAGCCTAAGTGACCAAGAATAGATTCTTGGGAGACACCAGAAGCAATGGTAATTTGGTGGAAGAGAAACCATTGCCGCAACTGATCTGGTGAAGTTTAGTATTGAAGCAAAATAATGAACTAAAGAATGTTCTGTACAGTCAGATACGTAGTCACTTCACTTAGCTTTATTTCCCCTGTACTTATATCCTTTCTCCTTTTGCCTTCTTATAATAATTATGGTAAAAGCTTATATAAATGGATGTAGATTGATTTTTAAAAATCAGCTGATTTAAGTTTATTTTGCCACTGCAGAAGTTTTCTGATTGAGAAAATCACTGCAGTGAAGACAATTGGGGAGAAAAAGGAATGCATTAGGAATACTCTTAATTTACGGAAGTCTTTTAATGTAAATATTGGAATGATTATCACGCAAACATTTTAAATCCAATCTTAATAAGGAGCAAACTTTTGCAGGTGACCAATGTTGTGTAGCAGTGCACATTATGCAAGCAGCAGAACGTAGAATATCACAGCGCAGGAATAGGCTCTTCGACTCACTATGTCTGTGCCGATTATGATGCCAAGACAAACTAATCTCACCTGCCTGCACATGCTTCATATCCCTCCAATCTCTGCATATCCATGTGTTCATGTAAAAACACTACTATCATATCTGCTTCCACCACCACACATAGTAATTTGTTCCAGGCACCCACCACTCTGTGTACAAAACCTGCCCCTCTCACCTTAAAGCTATGCTCTCGAGTCTTTGACATTTCTATCTGGATATGATGCATTTTTGCAATTTGATGTCGTAAATCTCACTTTCTCTTTCATTCTTTTATACCTCTCCTGAGAAATAAAACACAATCATACCTCTGTTTTTACTTTGTTATCTCCAAAACAGAGGTGCTGTAAATAGGCCGCTGCATTAGCTTGAACTGAAGGAAACTGGTGTTGGAGCATATGAATCACTTCTGGTAATTCTGGGTCACGCCATGCGAACTCTCTGATTTAAAACAGAAATGAGGACATAAACATGAGTAAACTTCTTCTTCAAGCAGACCATCACACAAACCAGCCTCCCTTGCGTTGACTCCACTTGTACTTCATGCTGCCTCGGCAAGGCTGCCTGCAGAATCAAGGACCAGTCTCTCCCCTCAGGCAAGAGGAAAATGCATACCTCCAAATTTAGGGACTGTTTCTTCCCAGCTGTTTTCTCACCGGCTAGAGTGCAGTCCTGACCTCCCATCTACCTCATTGGAGACCTTTGAACTATCTTTAATCGGACTTTCTTGGACTACAATGTTAAATCTTGCACTAAATGTTGTACCTTGTATCTTCTATCTGTGCACTATGGACGGCTTAATTGTAATCATTAGTCCTTTCTTTGATTGGACAACACGCAAACTAAAGCTTTTCACTGTACCTCGGTATACGTGACAATAATAAATTAAACTAAACTAGGCAAATTAATTTAGAACACTTGAATTTAAATCTAATTACTTGATACAAAGTTCTTCCAAGCCTTTATATTCTTCAATACTCTTAGAATTTTTGAAATATGGCAATTTGTTTTCTGATCAAATGATTACTGAATCCACAGATTTTAAAAATGATCTTTTAGTTCAAGGCAAATTTTATCTCCCTGCAGAAATTATGATTATGGACATTCAGGGCTCTCTCCTGCAATTTTGATTGGCATTTTTTGGTTCAATGCCCCATCTATAAACATTTGTGGTATTCTAATATTCAAAATGTGATATGGTTTACTTTTGGCTAATATTTCCTGCTTTTCTTTAAATAGTTTATTTATTATCTTAATTTCTCACTAGTTTATTAATTTCTGCAATTACTGCAGATGCCTGCAAAACACTGTTTCTCTGTGATTCTATCCATTATTCCTTTTTTCATTAGTGCTGCCTCTTGCTCTGATGGCACAGATACAGCAAATTGGGCTTTCACATGCGTAATTACCTTGTGACATGTGCAATGAATCAAGCCCGTGTCAAATTCAGCAGAATGCTAGGATGGCTGAATTTACTGAACCTGTTGATTCAGTGAGTAGTTTAGTTTAGATACAGCATGAAAACAGGCCCTTCCACCCACTGTGTCCACGCCGACAATCAGTCATCCGTTCACACTAGTTCTACATTATACCACTTTCACATCCACTCCCTTACAGACTAGGGACAATTTACAGCAGCGAATCCCGCATTTCTTTGGGATATGGGAGGAAACCGGAGCGCTCGGAGGAAACCTACACAGTCACAGGGAGAAGGTTAAAAACTCCACACGGACCCCACCCAAGGTCAGTTCAGGATCGAACCAGGGACTCTGGTGCGGTGTGGCAGCAGCTCTACCCTGTTTATTATGTCAACAATATAACAGCAGTGGGTAAGCTACAATTATGTCCCAAATGTAGTTCGAAAATTCAGCCACAGTTGCACCTGCCTTGGATCCTTCTGTATGCTGTCAATTGATGGGGATCTTGTTGTAGTTTCATCAGGTGGAATGCTATAATGAAGTCTAGGGTAATTAGATTCAGTTGGTCGGTACTGGGGCACTCTGTACGGATCACCATAATTGCCCACAGAATTCAGGGTAAAGTTGTTTCTTTGGTAAGTCATTGTGCTACGCTGACTGGCTGATCGTTGCAGGTTTCCAATGGCTATAAACACATAAAAGAAACACATTAGGCAATTCAAACTTTTTAACAAAAAAAAGTACTTCACAAACAGCCAGGATTTTAAAGAAAACACAATTTGCAACTTTTCTATCCCTGACCTTAACAGTTTGCAACTCTATCCTCTCAGGCCCACACCTGTCTAATCATCTCTGGCCATTGTCCAACAATCTGCCTGGCAAATAATCCCCTCGCCTGTGTTCACCTTTTACTGGCTATGCTCTGTCCTGCCATTGAATCAATGTGTGGAAACCAGCCCTTCAGCCCACCTTGACCAAAATGTCCAATTTACTATATTCACATCTGCCTACTTTTGTCCCACATCCCATAAAATCTGTCCTATCCATGCACCTGTCTAAATGACTCTTATATGTGGTGATAGTAACTGCCTCAACTACAGTGCCCTCCATAATGTTTGGGACAAAGACCCGTCATTTATTTATTTGCCTCGGTACTCCACAATTTGAGATTTGTGATAGAAAAAAATCACGTGGTTAAAGTGCACATTATCGGATTTTAAATAAGGCCATTTTTATACATTTTGTTTCACCATGTGGAAATGACAGCAGTGTTTATACATAGTCCCCCCCCCCCCCCATTTCAGGGGACCATAATGTTTGGGACACAGCAATGTCATGTAAATGAAAGTAGTCATGTTTAGTATTTTGTTGCATATTCTTTGTATGCAATGACTGCTTGAAGTCTGCGATTCATGGACATCACCAGTTGCTGGGTGTCTTCGATGGTGATGCTATGCCAGGCCTGTATTGCAGCCATCTTTAACTTATGCTTGATTTGGGGGCTAGTTCCCTTCAGTTTTCTCTTCAGCATGATTGACTTGGCCACTCAAGAATTAAACATTTTTTAGCTTTGGAAAAACTCCTTTGTTGCTTTAGCAGTATGTTTGGTATCATTGTCTTGCTGTAGAATGAACCGCCGGCCAATGAGTTTTGAGCCATTTGTTTGAACTTGAGCAGATAGGATGTGTCTATACCCTTCAGAATTCATTATGCTACTACCATCAGCAATTGTATCACCAATGAAGATAATGTAAGTGACCCAGTACCTTCAGCAGCCATAAATGCCCAGGCCATAACATCCCCACCACCGTGTTTCACAGATGAGGTGGTATGCTTTGGATCTTGGGCAGTTCCTTCTTTCCTCCATACTTTGCTTTTGCATTACTCTGATATAAGTTAATCTTCATCTCATCTGTCCACAAGACCTTTTTACAGAACTATGGTTGCTCTTTTAAGTACTTCTTGGCAAACTGTAACCTGGCCATCCTATTTTTGCAGCTAACCAGTGGTTTGCATCTTGAAGTGTAGCCTCTGTATTTCTGTTCATGAAGTCTTATGCGGAGAGTGGTCATTGACTAATCCACACCTGAAGAGTGTTTCTGACAAGACAGGTGTTTGGGGATTTTTCTTTATTATAGACAGAATTCGTGTCATCAGTTGTGGAGGTCTTCCTTGGCCTGCCAGTCCCTTTGTGATCAGTAAGCTTACCAGTGCTCTCTTTCTTCTTAATGATGTTCCAAACAGTTGATTTTGGTAAGCCTAGGATTTGGCTGATGTCTCTAACAGTTTTATTCTGGTTTCCCA
Organism: Raja brachyura; assembly: GCA_963514005.1. The sequence continues at coordinate 60,365,137 of OY740787.1, forward strand.
GTCTCATAATGGCTTCATTTACGTTCTTGGCACAACTTTGGTCCTCATGTTGATAAACAGCAATTAAAAGTTTCCATAGGTGATGGAAAGCCTGGAAGAAAGACTAGGTGCTGAGAATCTCTTATACCTGCATTAAGGAGGCAATTAAACACACCTGAGCAATTACAAACGCCTGTGAAGCCATGTGTCCCAAACATTATGGTGCCCTGAAATGGGGGGGACTATGTATAAACACAGCTGCAATTTCTATATGATGAAACCAAAATGTATAAAAATGGCCTTTAATATAATCTGACAATGTGCACTTTAACCACATGTGATTTTTTCTATCACAAATCTCAAATAGTGGAGTACAGAAGCAAATAAATAAATGATGGTTCTTTGTGCCAAACATTATGGAGGGCACTATACCTCCTCTAGCAACTCGTTCCATACACTCACCACTCTTTGTGTGAAAAAGTTACCCCTCAGGTTCCTATTAAATCTGCCCCCCTCATCTTAAACCTATGTCCTCTGGTTCTCAATTCCCCTACTCTGAGCACGAGACACTGTCCGTCCACCTGATCTATTCCTTCCATGATTTTGTACACCTCTATAAGATCACCCCTCATTCTCCTGTGCTCCAAGGAATAGATTCCTAGCCTGCTCAACTTGTCCCTATAGCTCAGGCCCTAAATTCCTGGCAACATTCTCGTAAATCTTCTCTGCACCTTTTCGAGCTTGGCAACATCTTTCCACAACATGGTGGCCAGAACTGAACACAATACTATATATGGCCTCACCAACATCTTATATAGCTGCAACATGACCTCCTAACTTCTACACTCAATACTCTGACTGATGAAGGCAAAGTATTGCCCCAGCCCCTCCTTTTTTCCAAGCTTCAATTCCCGCCCTCCCACAATCAGTCTAAAGAAAGGTTCTGAACAAAAAAAATTCCCCATCCATGTTCTCCAATGATGCTGCCTTACCCGCTGAATTACTCCAGCACTTTGTGTCTACCTTTCGAATAAACCAGTATCCGCAGTTCCTTGTTAGCACATTCTAACTGGTTCAAGAAGTGGCAATACTAATTGTAAAGGCAAGTCGTTTTTCCTTACAAAGGAGTTCAAACTAATACAAAAATACTAAAAACATGAAAAACCGATAGAAGTTTATTTTAATGACCCCTGCTAAAACAACAATTCTAGCACTAATTTGTTAATTTTAACTACCAGCAGTTACTTTAATACATCGGTGAAGAGATAGAATACATATGAATACAAGATCATGGGTTCGAGATGGACTGCCTACCCCTCCCAAGCCTGTTCTGACGTTCCATATTATGCGTCTTCTTCCAAGCGTAAACACATTCAAACAACAAGCTCTGTATTTGGATTAGAATTATATTCTTCAGTAGCCTATCTTAATCTTGATCTTAAGAGGAAGAGGAACAATCTTTACCTGATGCTGTCCGAAATACTGCAGTTTGCGTGCCGTGATGAAGCTCCACGCCTGCATGGCTGGGGCTGCAAAACACGGGACTTTGAAGTGTTCTTCCCTCGTAGATAGGAGTTATATGTAAATCAGGCGACATGGCTGAACGCATTTCATTTCCCAGTTGACTATGTTGACTGGCGTATGAACTACGTAATCCTAAAACAAAACAGAATCCATGGTTGGCCTGTTAAAGCGGATTTCATTTGGTATCCACAGATGATTACACACAGTCTAATTCTCATAGGGTCACAGTCATACAAGAGAGTCTCCTGTCACCACTAAATCCCTAATGGAATTCAGGAGAATGTACAATGAATAAATACCAAGTGTATAGCTGAGGCCAAGAGCACAGACTAATTTAAGGGAAAGTTAGACTCAAGACATAAAGGAATGGAGGACTGAGATATAGACAGATGGAAAAAGACGTGTGGAGAAAGTGAGTTGTTATTGACTATTTGAGTCATATGGCCTATTTCTCTTATGAAGATAGTGTCCTAAAAGATGTACCTGCAATTTGTTTAGTATAGCTAAGAGATACAGCATAGAAACAGGCCCTCTGAATCCAGGCTGACCATCCATCACCCGTTCACACTAGATCTATGTTAACCAACTTTGTCATCCACTCTCTACACTCTCGAGGCAATATACAGAAGCCAATTAACCTACAAACCGACATATTTGTGGGATGTGGGAGGAAAGCGAAGCACCCAGAATAAACCCACGTGGTAACAGGAAGGACATGCAAACTCCAGATAGCACCCGAGGTCAGGCTCAAGCATGGGTTTCTGGCACTGAGGCACTCTCCCAGCTATGCCACTGTTGGAAAACAAACACACAGAGGGAACAAACCTAGTTGCCCTCGACCACACCAATCTTCTTGTAGAATTACATTTGCCAATGATAACACTCGTAAAAATGACCACTGCAATCCTTTTAGAGACTATTTTCACACCATATCAAAAGGTCCAATGGTGCTTTATTTGTCACATGTGCAACTGCACAGTGAAATTTTTCTTGCATATTTGCACATGCAGGCGCCACCACGTTTTGAAGCCATTTCCCCAGTCCGGTTTGTCCACACGCTCAGTCTACTGGAGTGGTTCCCGATCCAGATACATCCCAGGCTCCTGCAGGCCACACTCCGTCGCCTTCAACCGAATCGGCCCACAAACCGACATTCCGCTCCTCGCTCGGCCATCTTGGTGCCCCAGGGGCGCCTCCTGCAGCCGAGCTTGAAGGTGCTGGAGGCATTTCCCCAATTCACCCTCCTCCCATTCCTTGCTCCTCTCGTCCGACATCTCCAGCTCCCTCCCGTTACCATGGTCCGCGAAGCCTTCGGGTCCTCTGTGCTGGTTTCCGCACCTCGGGAAGGCCTCTGAGGCACGACACTGTGGGAATCTGGTAGAATCTTGCTAAATGTGTTGCAAATGAGGGCTTCATAGTATTGAGATAATTTATTTAAATATTCACAAAATCATCAATATCTGTCCCAGGAATTGAGCTTCAAACCATCTAGGGAATCCCCAGCAGTCTCATCTCCTCTGAAGAAGCAGACCAACATATTGTCGATGAGCGGTGGGAAGGGGAAGCAGTGCATTTTTCCCAAGAGTGAAAATGAAGTGCTCACTGCTCCAGAGAGTTGTAAGTTGCAATCTTATAACCCTTTCTCGAGGTAAAATAGATATGCTCAGTAACTATGTCCTTCAGGTAATGGTGGGGAAATTCAGAAACAAGTTCTTCAATGCAAATCATGCACAATTAATTTGACTAGATAACAAGGACTAATTTAGTTAAAGGCACTTTAGTTAAAGAAAATGTTGATCTTGAATGACAGAGGACTGATTAAGGTACTGTGCTGGAAGAGTATATGGATCTTGACTCCCACACCTGCAGCAACTGTCCACAACCCACTGTTTAAAAACTCTTAAAATCTGTTCGGTGACCCAAACAAAATAGATTAAAAGAAACAGCGGCAGCGCACATACAGAAAATTTTAATTCTGCGGAAGAGGTTGAAAGTCAGCAAGATTGTGATTAACTTCAGGAAGCAAAGCAATACATACATCCCAGAACTGCAGATGCTGGTTTACATCAAAGATAGACACAAAATGCTGGAGTAACTCAGTGGGACAGCAGTATCTCTGGAGAGAAGAAATGGGTGATGTTTCAGGTCGCTGAATTACTCCAGCATTTTGTGTCCCAGCATATATTGATGTTGCTGAAGGAGAGATGGTTGAAAGCTTAAAGTTCCTCGGAATAAATATCACCAGTAGCTTGTCCTGGACCAGCCACTTCGAACCTATGGCCAAGAAAGCACATCAAAGCAAAGTAATTCTTTAGAAGGCTTATGAAGTTTGGCATGTCCCCAACAACTCTCACTAACGTTTACAGATATCCAATACAAAAGCGTTATTGGGATGCATCACAGCCTTCTTTGGGAACAGCTCCATTCAAGACCACAAGAAATTGGCCAGTTGTGGATGAAGAATACATAAAACACACAAACAATCCTCCCTTCTATTGTCTTCATCTATACTTCACGCTACCTCAGCAAGGCTGCTAGGATAATCAGGGGCCAGTCTCATCCAGGTCACTCCCTCTTCTCCCCTCTCCCATCAGGCAAGAGGTATGGAAGTGTGAAAACATATACCTCCAGATTCAGGGACAGTTTCTTCCCAGCTGTCATCAGATGACTGAACGATTCTTTCATCAGCTAGAGTGCGGTCGTGAACTCCCATCCACCTCCTTTGGGACCTTTGAACTATGTTTGATTGCACTTTATTGGATTTCAATGTTATATCTTGCACTGAATGTTGTACTCTATACTTCACCTGTGCACTGTGGACGGCTTGATAGTATTCATGTGTAGTCTTTTCTATGATTTGATTGCATGAAAACTAAATCTTTTCACTGTACCTCAGTACACGTGACAACAATAAACTAAACATCTGCCCATGCTTAACTTTTAGAAAACTTTCTAAACAAAGTCTCCTCAGTAAAGCTTTCAGGCTTTTCTCCAGTTCATTCAAAAGCTTGTTAAACACTCATTTTCCCCTGTTCAGTCTTGATGTTAAAGATAAAATTTAAAAAACATGCTGTCCTTCCAATTTACAAGTGCTAGATTTAATTATAAGATAATTATAAACTGTTATTTTAACTATAATTAGAACTATGTGCTATTCCGGTTGCTTCATTACAGGAAAGATGTTGCGGCTTTGGAGAGGGTGAAGAGGTTTAACAGAATATTGTCTGGTTTAAAGAGTAATAGCTATAAGGAGTGGTAGGACAGACTTGAATTGTTTTCTCTGGAACATGGAGGTTGAGAGGAGATCTGGTAAAGTATATAAAATTATGAGCGCTATAATTAGAGTAGACAGTCAGAACCGTTTTTCCCCCAGGGTGGAAATGTCAAAGGCTAGAGGGCATAGCTTTAAGGTGAATAAGGGGAAAATAGAGGAGATGCGAGGGACAAGTTTTTTTGTAGAATGGCAGGTGCCTAAAACGAGCTGCCAAGGGTGGTGGAGGAGATAGAAATTATAGCGACATTTAACAGTCTCTTTGATAGGTGCATGCATATGCAGGGTATGGACGGCTATGGATTGAAGAGATAAGTTTAACCTGGCATAATGTTTGGCACAGACATTGTGGGCCAAAAGGTATGTTCCAGTGCTGTGTTATTCTATCTTCTATAATGGCACATTTTGCAAATTTTTAAATCTTGCAAGAGCTTGATGCTAATCAATAAAAATCAGCCTCTTTCATGGGGTGGAAGATTCACGTGGTCCGCCCTGTTTCGACAAATGCAATCAACTCGACGTGCACAAACGGAAGATCAAATAGAACAAGTTGTCCAACAACTTTAGGCTGTGCATGCCATACGAAAGAAGAAAAGAAGAAGCCTCTTTCATCAGAGCATTTCTCATATGCCACGTCTGGAATTCATTTTTCTTCCTTGCTTTATTATTCTGTGCAACTTTTTTGTAAAATAAATTCCTTTAACGCACCATCCACTTCTCATCTCTCTTATTTTTTTCTATGGCATTATCTCTGGAAGCATATAATTTAAAATTTGGTGCATTTTAATTTTCTGATGATCTAATCTTTGAAATTAAAATATTCCCAAGGATGAATTAAAAATACAGTAAAAACACACCAGAGGAATATGATATATCAGGACAACAGCATTCTATAGAAATTGCTTATTACTTGTGCATTGATTAGGTATGGCTATGGATGCAGTAGTGAATCATTCAGGAACGGTTTGCGATGACGTGTGCCAATTAACAAATCTTGTTACCATAGAAACCACACTGAAATAAAGGAGTGACAAACAAATACTCCTGAGCCGTTTTAGTCCCATAATACTTTTTCTACATGCTACTTGTGGCAGAGTTGCTGCCTTACAGCACCAGAGATCTGGGTTTGATCCCATCTATCGGAGCAATCTGTACAGAGTTTGCACATTCTCCCTGTGTTTGCGTGGATTATCTCGGAGTGACAATAGACAATCGGTGCAGGAGTAGGCCATTCGGCCCTTTGAGCTTGCACCGCCATTCAATGTAATCAAGGCTGATCATCCACAATCTGTACCCCGTTTTTGCCTTCTCCCCATATCCCCTGACTCCACTATCTTTAAGAGCCCTATCTAGCTCTCTCTTTAAAGTATCCAGAGAACCGCCCTCCACCGCCCTCTGAGGCAGAGAATTCCACAGACACAACTCTCTGTGAGAAAAAGTGTTTCCTCATCTCCGTTCTAAATGGCTTACCCCTTATTCTTAAACTGTGGCCCCTGGTTCTGGAACCCCCCCAACATCGGGACCATGTTTCCTGCCTCTCATATACAAGATCCCCTCTCATCCTTCTAAATTCCAGAGTATACAAGCCCAGCCGCTCCATTCTCTCAGCATACGAGAGTCCCGCCATCCTGGCAATTAACCTTGTGAACCCACGCTGCACTCCCTCAATAGCAAGAATGTCCACCTCAAATTTGGAGACCAAAACTGCACACAATACTCCAGGTGTGGTCTCACTAGGACCATGTACAACTGCAGAAGGACCTCTTTGCTCCTATACTCAACTCCTCTTGTTATGAAGGCCAACATGCCATTCGCTTTCTTCACTACCTGCTGTACCTGCATGCTTACTCTCATTGACTGATAAACAAGGACCTCCAGATCCTGTTGTACTACCCCATTTCCCAACTTGACACCATTTAGATAATAATCTTCCTTCCTGTTTTTGCTATTAAAGTGGATAAGCTCACATTTATCCACATTAAACAGCATCTGCCATGCATTTGTCCACTCACTCAAACAGTCCAAGTCACCCTGCATTTTCATAGCATCCTCCTTACAGTTCATACTGCCACCCAGCTTTGTGTCATCTGCAAATTTGCTAATGTTACGTAACCCCTTCATCTAAATCATGAATATCTATATTACTAAAAGTCTGATCTTGACCACTTCCTGTTGTTCTGTATATTGATTTTAGAAAAAACGCTGCCATTTACGGCTGTGGTTTTTGGCCATCTTACTCAGAGTCCCCCTCCGCTGCACAGGACAAGAGGATTTTTCCCATCGATGAAAAATAAAAGAATTATTAGTGTTTAAAAAATGTTGAGTTTCTCTCTCCTGAAGGCCATGCCCCTTCTGGAGGGACTATAAGACCCGGAAGTGTTGAGTGCCTCAGTCAGTCTCTGCAAGATGGAGGAGCGAGAGGGTTACGTCTCTCAGTCTGAGCTGTGAATAACACTGAACACATGTTTACTAAACTGTGAGTGGTTTTACTGACCTGTCAGTGCCCTGAATGTGGTTTGAAAATATAGTTTGGAAATGCTAAAGCTGTGTTGCCTTTGGTTTGGAAATGCTTAAAACTATGTTGCCTTTGGTTTGGAAATGCTTAAGATGTGTTGCCTAATTAAAGTTGCCATGCCTAATTAAAGTTGCCTTGCCTTCTATATAATTAAAAGTATGATCTTGATCACTTCCTGTTTGCGTTTTATATTGATTTTAGAAAGAACACTACCACGTACGGCTGTGATTTTTGGCCATCTTACTCAGAGTCCCCCTCCGCTCATCAGGTGCCGAGGATTTTTCCCCATCAATGAAAAATAAAAAGTTATTTGTGTTTAAAAAATGTTGAGATTCTCTCTCCTGTCAATCGCGCAATGAAGGGCACGCCCCTTCTGGTGGGAGGGGGGGAGGAACTATAAAAGCCAGAAGTGTCGGCTTGGCTCAGTCTCTGCAAGATGGAGGAGGGAGAGGTCATGACACGCTGTCTTTAGTGGCCTTGCACCCTGCTTGAAATGGTATGAAACTGCACTTGAATTTGGTGGCCTTGCACCCTGCTTGAAATGGAATTTTAACAAATAGCCGTGTCAATTGCCAGCCCACCAGCCATGAGTGAGCTGCCAGCACAACAGACTTGAGTGCCTGAGCTGCCAGCACAACAGGCTTGAGTGACTGAGCCGCCAGCCCAAGAATCCATTCAGCCCACAATGTCCATACTAGCCCTCCGGAAACCAGTTCCTTCAGCCCACAACACCCATACTAGTGCTCCAGAAATCCCCCCCCCCCCCCCCACCAATATTGTAATTGGTGGAATATTGTGTTGGGGGACCAGCCCCCCCCCCCCCGTGTGATGCTGGGACCCAACCGGTCCCATTTAGTCTAGTATATTATAAATAGCTGCGGTCCCAGCACCGAGACTTGCAGTACCCCACTAATCACTGCCTGCCATTCTGAAAGGGACCCTACTCTTGGTTTCCTGTCTGCCAACCAATTTTCTATCCATGTCAGTACTCTACCCCCAATACCATGTGTCCTAATTTTGCCCACTAATCTCCTATGTGGGACCTTATCAAATGCTTTCTGAAAGTCCAGGTACACTACATCCACGGGCTCTCCCGTGTCCATTTTCCTAGTTACATCCTCAAAAAATTCCAGAAGGTCCTAGTCAGCATGATTTCCCCTTCGTACATCCATGCTGACTCGGACCGATCCTGTTACTGCTATCCAAATGAGCCACTATTTCATCTTTTATGATTGACTCCAGCATCTTCCCCACCACCGATGTCAGGCTAACTGGTCTACAATTCCGTTTTCTCTCCCGCCTTTCTTAAAAAGTGGGATAACATCAGCTACCCTCCAATCCACAGGAACAAATCCTGAATCTATAGAACATTGGAAAATGATCACCAATGCATCCACGATTTCTAGAGCTATTTCCGTAAGTATGCTGGGATGCAGACCATCAGGCCCTGGGGATTTATCAGCCTTCAGTTCCATCAATCTACCCAATACCATTTCCTGCCTAATGTGGATTTCCTTCAGTTCCTCCGTCATCCCAGATCCTCTGGCCACTAGTACATCAGGAAGATTGTTTGTGTCCTCCTTAGTGAAGATGGATCCAAAGTACCTGTTCAACTCATGTGCCATTTCCGGTTCCCTCCCACATCCCAAAGATGTACAGGTTTGTAGGTTAATTGGGTTTTGTAAATTGTCCCTAGTGTTTAGGATAGAACTAGTGTATGGGTGATCGTTGGTCGACACGGACTCGGTGGGCCGGAGTGCCTGTTTCCAAGCTGTATCTCTAAAACTAAAATGGAACTTAAAACAAAATTAATTAAAATGACGACAGTAGGAAGGAAATTGAAGAGGTGTTAAAAGAAAGAAGCATATTCCAAATGAGTGTGATAAAAATAACTCACAATATCTAATAAATGTGTAGCTTGGGCTCCCTCCCCTAAACTCCCCTTCCCGAAAGTAAATTGTTTAAACAATTAAAAAACTTGAAAAAACGATTTTCGAAATGTTTAAATCTCCCACCCCATGAAATTCATATTCCTTATAAAAAAATCCACCAAACCAAATCCAGGAGAGTATGGTCTTTAACGGGAACTAGACAATCAAAAGGTGAAGACAAAAAAGTCAGTGTCGTTTAATAAAGTTTTTCCTTTGTGTTTGGTATTATTTCCACAGGAAAAAAGAATGCTATTTTGTTGAGGTGCTAATTAGAATATTTGTTGAAACACTGTTAATTTAGTAGAAAACAAAGAGCAATCCATGTTGCACAATCCTACTGATAAATGCTGGCTCTACCACCACATGCAATTAGTCCAGAACTTCCACTACTGCATATGTCCCAAACCTACTGAATGACAGCTCAGATTGGTAGGCGGATCCATTGGCTGGGATGTCTGCAGCTTGGAAGAGTAGGTGGAGGTAATGAGAACTTTAGACTTTAGAGATACAGTGTGGAAACAGGCCCACAGCCCACCACGTCCGCACCCACCAGTAATCACCCCGTACACTATCACTATCCGACACACTAGGGAGAATTTATAATTTACAGAAGCCAATTAACTTACAAACCTGTACCTGTTTGGAGTATGGGCGGAAACTGGAGCACCCGGAGAAAACCCACGTAGTCACAGGGAGTGCGTACAAACTACACATAAAATTAAAATGCACCTGTAGTCAGGATCGTACCCGGGTCACTGACGCTGTGAGGCAGCAACTCTACCGCTACTGTGCTGCCCCACAGAGAAGATAAACCCAGTCAAGTCAGACCTATTATGAAATGGAAACCTATTGATGACTGAAGAGCAACAGCTACTGGGGTATATTTATTGTGGTTCACCTTAAATTCTTTTGTAAGTGCTTGGAGAGGGACTTCAGGTGACACATCATTTAACCATCAAAATAACCTTTTGCCTGAATTGATGAATGTTGCGTTTGTGCTTCCTTTCATAAAAACAGACCTGCAAGGCTGTCTGGCCGCGTTGGAACCATCCGCTCATAGATTTCAGGCGATTGTAGACAATAAAAATCACCGTCAATGGCATGAGACCTTTGAAGCGGTGCCACCATTCGTTGGGGAACAGCAGTCATTGTGGACCTTGCTGGAGATGGTGATCCGGTTTGACCTTGGGGTGAAGTGTTTGCTCTCGTCTGTATGGCTGTTAAGGCGAGGGGTGAACCCATTCTCAGAGAAGATCCCAAAGTCTGATACGGAGAAGTTGCCCTGCTGGAATTAGTGAGCTGTCTTGTAACTGAACCAATTCGTCTGATAGTGGCTGGTGACGTTGATCGCTGGGCAGTACGTGGCGAACCAGCTCTTTGAGCTGGCAACGTGGAGGACAAGTACAGTGTTGAATTATTGGACCGAGGTTCCGTTAATACTGGCGAGCCACAAGCACTCCCGAGCGACGTTCTCAGAGACCCTCTTGAAGGTGACACTCCTGTACCACACGATGGTGACTGTGTTCTGGATGGGACTGAGCTAACCCGCCTCATTGCCCTACTTGTGTTAACAGCGGCATTCATTGGACCCTGTTTGACAAAAGACGATGCCAAATTATTAACTGTTCTGAAAAATATCACATACAATAGCATGCACAATACCACTGCTCAGAATTATGTTTTTCCAATCAAATAAATTATTTCTTCATTACATTCCTTATCTGCTCTTCATTTACTTGAAAAAAACTGAATGAAAGATTTAGTTTAGTTTAATGATACAGCGTGGAAACAGGCCCATCGACCCACCGAGTCCGCATCACCCATACACTTATTCTATCTAACACACTAGGGACAATGTACAGAAGCCAATTAACCTACAAACCTGCACCTCTTTGGAATGAGGGAGGAAAGCGGAGCACCCCGAGAAAACCTACGCAGTCACAGGGAGAATGTACAAACTGTATACAGACAGCACCCGAGGTCAGGATCAAACTCGGGTCTCTGGCACTGTAGGGCAGCAACTGTACCGCTGCGCCACTGTGCCACCCACATTTGTATTGAATCGATTTAGGATATCTAAGATCCACACCACCATGGCCATGCTCTCATCTTGCTACTACCTTCTGGCAGAAGGCACAGGAGCCTGAGAACCATGACCACCAGGTTCAAGAAGAGCCAAGCAAACATCAGGCTCTTTAATACTACATACTAACCACTACCTTAGCAACTATGATCTACAGAGGACTTTGGTTTTGTACTATTATGGTCTGGTTACCCACTATTACTGGTTATTAATTTCTTGTATTATTGATTATTGTATATTTATTCATGTGTTTATTATCATGTGATTAAATTCATGTAAGAATTTAATCATTCCATTACCAGCACATAAGACAATTAAACACTCTTGCCACTTGATTCTTAAATTAGGTAAATAATAGTAATTCAGGGATTAATAAAGACACTGTTCAGGAACCTTTTGCAGGGTAGTTGATATGTATATGCTACTTATATTATGGTGTAAATTGTATTTGTCTCGCACCAATTTGGTAGACAAATCAACATATATCATCCATACCATTTTATTTAAAACTTTCCATAGTTTAGAGCGCCAGAAAGGGACTTTTTTCCACTTTCACTAATAAATCCAAGACAACTGGTTGAAGCAGGTAGGTTACCATGAGGAAAAGAAACAGGGTAAGATGGACCCGGGGGAGGCGACTCTTTGCGTGCTGGTCCCAGAGCACGGTCAACTATCAGCTAGCACGGTGACGCAGCGGTAGAGTTGACGCCTTACCCGGGTTTGATCCTGACTACGGGTAATGTATGGAGTTTGCATGTTCTCCCAGTGACTGCGTAGGGTTTCCCCGGGTGCCCTGGTTTCCTCCCACACTCCAAAGAATTCTATATTTGTAGGTTAATTGATTTAGGTAAAAATTGTAAATTGTACCGAGTATGTAGGAAAGTGCTAGTGTACAGGGATCACTAGTTTGCATGGACTCGGTGGGACAAAGTGCCTGTTTCTGTGCTGTATCTCAAAACTAATCAGCCGATACAGTCACCTCACTCTTTTAGATCGTCTTTCTACCTGTCACTGTATCTTTCCCTTTGCTCTTTCTATTATATTTGAGTTTAACTTGGTTGTATTTTATTATTATCTGATCTGATTGCAAAGCATGCCTTACAGAGCCTTTCTCTGTACCAATACACGTGACACCAATATACCTGAACCCAAGCCATCTTTTTTTACCTCATTGAATTAGCAAGTTGACATTTAATTAGATATATTGTCCATGAAAAGTTTGTAATAATTCCATGCTCAATGTAAAATGCAACTACTACTGCAAGAAAATTGAGAGATATGGAGTTCAGTTTCACCTGTCGCAATTAAAAATGCAACACTAACTTTAAAGTAAACTCTTAATTGAAAGATCGGTGCAGCAGATTGGAGCAACACCATAAGTGCCAGGACTAAATCCTAGCTTTGTAAAATTCTTGGTCTAATTTCTCATCATAGTAGGGAGACATCTGCTGGAGATGACATCTCTTCACAGGATGACGGCTAATTTAGTCTTATTATTGTCACGTGTATCGAGGCAGTAACAAGCTTGAGTTTTGCGTGCTATCCAATCAAAGCAAATAATTCTCTAAATGAATACAAACCAATGTCAAGTACAATAGGTAGAGCAGAGAGAAAGATACAGAGTGCAGAATATTGTTCTCAGCATTGTAGTGCAACAGATCCAGAGACAAAGTCCAATGTCGGCGATAAGGTAGAGGTAAATTGGACAGTATCTCAGCTAATGGAAGGACCATTCAAAAGTCTAATAACAGAGGGGAAGAAGTTGTTCCTGAGTCTGGCAGTATACGTTCAAGCTTCTGTATTTTCTGGCTGACGGGAGCCGGGAGAAGGAATAACCGAGCTGGGAAAGGTCTTTGATTATGTTGGCTGCTTTCCCAAGGCAGCATGAAGTATAGATAGTTGGAAAAACAGTGAAATTGGTCTCTTTTAAACAGATTTACCCAGTAGTGTAATAACTAACAATATAATAATAGTATTTCTAGACTTTCTAAACTGCACTAACTAAAACTTACTAAATCAATATTCAGTTATAATTTCACACAATGGCACACTTTTCACACAATACTGCAAAAATAGAGTTTGGAACTTTGCCAGTTCATCTCAACTGTAAACAGATCATTTCACACAATTTTCACAGATTACTTTTGCGTCTCATCACCAAATAGACACTATCTGTAAAAAGAGTTCTGATAATTAAACAGAAAAGAACAGAAAAGTTAAAAGTGTTTCCAGAATTTCTGCTTTTACATAGAAACATAGAAAATAGGTGCAGGAGTTTCGAGCCTGCACCGCCATTCAATATGATCACGGCTGATCATCCAACTTAGTATCCTGTACCTGCCTTCTCTCCATACCCCCTGATCCCCTTAGCCACAAGGGCCACATATAACTCCCTCTTAAATATAGCCAATGAACTGGCCTCAACTACCTTCGGTAGCAGAGAATTCCAGAGATTCACCACTCTCTGTGTGAAAAATGTTTTTCTTATCTCGGTCCAAAAAGACTTCCCCCTTATCCTTAAACTGTGACTCCTTGTTCTGGACCTCCCCAACATTGGGAACAATCTTCCTGCATCTAGCCTTCCAACCCCTTAAGAATTTTGTAAGTTTCTATAAGATCCCCCTTCAATCTTCTAAATTATAGCGAGTACATGCCGAGTCTATCTTCATGTGAAAGTCCTGACATCCTAGGAATCAGTCTGGTGAACCTTCTCTGTACTCCCTCTATGGCAAAAATGTCCTTTCCAAAATTGTACACAATACTCCAAGTGTGGTCTCACCAAGACCATGTACAACGGCAGTAGAACCTCCCTGCTCCTATACTCAAATCCTTTTGCTATGATTGCTAACATACCATTCACTTTGTTCACTGCCTGCTGCACCTGCATGCCTACTTTCAATGATTGGTGTACCATGACACCCAGGTCTCGTTGCATCTCCCCTTTTCCTAATCGGCCACCATTTAAATAATGTGTCTCAATGCGAGGAGCATTCGTAATAAGGTGGATGAGTTGAAGGTGCAGATAGCGATTAATGACTATGCTATAGTTGGAATCACGGAGACTTGGCTCCAGGATGACCAAGGTTGGGAGCTGAACATCCAGGGATATTCAATATTCAGGAGGGATAGACGAAAAGGAAAAGGAGGTGGGGTAGCGTTGCTGGTGAGAGAGGAGATTAATGCAATAGAAAGGAAGGACATTAGCGTGGAGGATGTGGAATCGATATGGGTAGAGCTGCGAAACTCTAAGGGGCAGAAAACGCTAGTGGGAACTGTGTACAGGCCACCTAACAGTAGTATTGGAGTTGGGGATGGCATCAAACAGGAAATTAGAAATGCGTGCAACAAGGGTAACACGGTTATAATGGGTGACTTCAATCTGCATGTAGATTGGGTGAATCAAATTGGCAGGGGTGCTGAGGAAGAGGATTTCCTGGAATGTATGCGGGATAGTTTTCTCAACCAACATGTGGAGGAACCAACGAGAGAGCAGGCTATCCTAGACTGGGTATTGAGTAATGAGGAAGGGTTAGTTAGCAGTCTTGTTGTGCGTGGCCCCTTGGGCAAGAGTGACCATAATATGGTTGAGTTCTTCATTAGGATGGAGAGTGACAAAATTAAGTCAGAAACAAGGGTTCTGAACTTGAACAAAGGTAACTTTGAAGGTATGAGATGTGAATTGGCCAAGATAGACTGGCAGGTGATTCTTAAAGGGTTGACAGTGGATGTGCAATGGAAGGTATTTAAAGACTGCATGGATGAAGTACAAAAGTTGTTCATACCAGTTTGGCAAAAGAATAAATCGGGGAAGGTGGTGCATCCATGGATAACAAGGGAAATCAGGGATAGTATAAAAACAAAAGATGAGGCATACAAATTTGCCAGAAAAAGCAGCCTACCGGAGGACTGGGAGAAATTCAGAATCCAGCAGAGGAGGACAAAGGGCTTAATTAGGAAAGGGAAAATAGATTATGAAAGGAAACTGGCAGGGAACATAAAAACTGACTGCAAAAGTTTTTATAGATATGTAAAGAGAAAGAGACTAGTTAAAACAAATGTTGGTCCCTTGCAGTCAGAAACAGGTGAATTGATCATGGGGAACAAGGACATGGCAGACCAATTGAATAACTACTTTGGTTCTGTCTTCACTAAGGAAGACATAAATAATCTGCCGGAAATAGCAGTGGAACGGGGGTCAAATAAGATGGAGGAACTGAGTGAAATCCAGGTTAGCCGGGAGGTGGTGTTGGGTAAATTGAACGGATTGAAGGCCGATAAATCCCCAGGGCCAGATAGTCTGCATCCCAGAGTACTCAAGGAGGTAGCCACAGAAATAGTGGATGCATTAGTGATAATTTTTCAAAATTCCTTAGATTCTGGAGTAGTTCCTGAGGATTGGAGGGTAGCTAATGTAACCCCACTTTTTAAAAAAGGAGGGAGAGAGAAAGCGGGGAATTACAGACCAGTTAGTCTAACATCGGTAGTGGGGAAACTGCTAGAGTCAGTTATTAAAGATGGGATAGCAGCGCATTTGGAAAGTGGTGAAATCATTGGACAAAGTCAGCATGGATTTACGAAAGGTAAATCATGTCTGACAAATCTGATAGAATTTTTCGAGGATGTAACTAGTAGAGTGGATAAGGGAGAACCAGTGGATGTGTTATATCTAGACTTTCAGAAGG
Source organism: Raja brachyura (assembly GCA_963514005.1). The sequence continues at coordinate 60,381,122 of OY740787.1, forward strand.
CTTTCGACAAGGTCCCGCATAAGAGATTAGCATACAAACTTAAAGCACACGGTATTGGGGGTTCAGTATTGATGTGGATAGAGAACTGGCTAGCAGACAGGAGGCAAAGGGTAGGAGTAAACGGGTCCTTTTCAGAATGGCAGGCAGTGACTAGTGGGGTGCCGCAAGGCTCAGTGCTGGGACCCCAGCTATTTACAATATATATTAATGATTTGGACGAGGGAATTCAATGCAACATCTCCAAATTTGCAGATGATACCAAGCTGGGGGGTATAGTTAGGTGTGAGGAGGATGCTTGGAGGCTGCAGGGTGATTTGGATAGGCTGAGTGAATGGGCAGATGCATGGCAGATGCAGTACAATGTGGATAAATGTGAGGTTATCCACTTTGGTGGCAAAAACATGAGGGTAGACTATTATCTGAATGGTGGCAGATTAGGTAAGGGGGAGATGCAACGAGACCTGGGTGTCATGGTACACCAGTCATTGAAAGTAGGCATGCAGGTGCAGCAGGCAGTGAAGAAAGCAAATGGTATGTTAGCATTCATAGCGAAAGGATTTGAGTATAGGAGCAGGGAGGTTCTACTGCAGTTGTACAGGGTTTTGGTGAGGCCACACCTGGAGTACTGCGTACAGTTTTGGTCTCCAAATCTGAGGAAAGACATCCTTGCCATAGAGGGGGTACAGAGAAGATTCACCAGACTGATTCCTGGGATGTCAGGACTTTCATATGAGGAAAGATTGGATAGACTCGGTTTGTACTCGATGGAATTTAGAAGATTGAGGGGGGATCTTATAGAAACCTACAAAATTCTTAAGGGGTTGGACAAGCTAGATGCTGGAAGATTGTTCCCGATGTTGGGGGAGTCCAGAACAAGGGGTCACAGTCTAAGGATAAGGGGGAATTCCTTTAGGACCGAAATGAGGAAAACATTCTTTACACAGAGAGTGGTGAGTCTCTGGAATTCTCTGCCACAGAAGGTAGTTGAGGCCAGTTCATTGGCTATATTTAAGAGGGCGTTAGATGTGGCACTTGTGGCTAAAGGGATCAGGGGGTATGGAGAGAAGGCAGGTACGGGATACTGAGTTGGATGATCAGCCATGATCACATTGAATGGCGGTGCAGGCTCGAAGGGCCGAATGGCCTACTCCTGCACCTATTTTCTATGTTTCTATGTTTAAGAGTCTACTTTCCTGTTTTTGCCACCAAAGTGGATAACCTCACATTTATCCACATTATACTGCATCTGCCATGCATTTGCCCACTCACCCAACCTATCCAAGTCACCTTGCAGCCTCCTAGCATCCTCCTCACAGCTAACACTGCCCCCCAGCTTCGTGTCATCCGCAAACTTGGAGATGTTGCATTCAATTCCCTCGTCCAAATCATTAATATATATTGTAAATAGCTGGGGTCCCAGCCCCGAGCCTTGCGGTACCCCATTAGTCACTGCCTGCCATTCTGAAAAGGACCCGTTCACTCCTACTCTTTGCTTCCTGTTTGGCAGCCAGTTCTCTATCCACATCAATACTGAACCCGCAATACCATGTGCTTTAGATTTGCATACTAATCTCTTATGTGGGACCTTGTCGAAAACCTTCTGAAAGTCCATATATAACACATCCACTGGTTCTCCCTTATCCACTCTACTAGTTACATCCTCGAAAAATTCTATAAGATTCGTCAGACATGATTTACCTTTCATAAATCCATGCTGACTTTGTCCAATGATTTCACCACTTTCCAAATGTGCTGCTATTCCACCTTTAATAACTCACTCTAGCAGTTTCCGCACTACCGATGTTATAACTGGTCTGTAATTCCCCATTTTCTCTCTCCCTCCCTTTATAAAAAGTTTTATTTTACAATCCCTTGTGATGTTGGTTAGATTAAGGCAGGATGTTTCCAAATTAAGTGTTGATTTCAAATATGTCAGACTTTGGCATGGATTGTCACATCCTGCTTTAAACATGCCTCTGAGATCAGGGATTGCACAGAACATAGAAAAGTACAGCACCAAAACGTCACCCATTCCTTCTCTCCAGAGATGCTGCCTGTCCCGATGAGTTACTCCAGCATTTTGTGTCTACCTTCAATTTAAACCAGTATCTGCAGTTCTTTCCTACACAAAGTCAAGCACAAGTTCAGAACCTTCGGCACACAATGTCTGGTCCGAACATGATGCCAAGGCTAAATCTGATCTGCCTTACGTAATTCATATCCCTCTATTCCCTGCATATCCATATCCAAAAGTCTCAGAAATGCTGCTATTGTATCTGCCTCAACCATCGCCCCCAGCAGCATCACTCACCGCCCTCCGTGTAAAAAATGTTGCTCTGCACATCTTCTTTCACCTTTTCCCCCCCTCACATTAAAACTATGCCTCTAGTGTTCGATTATTCCATCCTGGCATAAAGGTTCTATTTGTCTACCTTAACTATGCATCTCACATTTTATATACGCCTATGAAATCTCTCCGTGACCTTCGGCATTCCAGAGAAAACATCCCAAGTCTGCCCAAACTTTTCTTGCAGCTAATATCCCCTAATCCAGGCATCATTCTGTTAAACCTCATCTGCACCCTCTCTAAAGCCTCCACAGCCTTCCTGTAAGGGTGCAACCGGAACTGTGTGGAATACTCCAAATATGGCCTAACCAAAGTTCTATAAAATGTTTACTATTAATTTGCCTAATAGTACCACTGCGGCAACCTAATTGGTGAGTTTAGAAGAGTTTGAAAAAAATGTTGAAGACCTCCTTTGACCTCCTTCAACTATGTTGAAGACTAGCTTCGGGAAAATTGGACACCGAATAGTGGAGATTGAAGACGACGTCCTTCGATCTCCTTCCTGAGGAGATCCTGAGAGAATGGAGCGGCTGGGCTTGTACACTCTGGAGTTTAGAAGGATGAGAGGGTTTCTTATTGGAACATACAAGACTGTTAAGGGTTTGGATACGCTAGAGGCAGGAAACATGCTCCCGATGTCGGGGGAGTCCAGAATCAGGGGCCACAGTTTAAGAATAAGGGGTAAGCCATTTAGAATGGAGACAAGGAAACACATTTTCTCACAGAGAGTTGTGTCTGTGGAATTCTCTGCCTCAGAGGGCGGTGGAGGCCGGTTCTCTGGATACTTTCAAGAGAGAGCTAAATAGGGCTCTTAAAGATAGCGGTCAGGGGATTTGGGGAGAAGGCAGGAACGGGGTACTGATTGGGAATTTTCAGCCATGATCACATTGAATGGCTGGCTCGGAGGGCCAAATGGCCCACTCCTGCACCTATTGTCTATTGACCTCCTTTCAACTATGTTGAAGACTATCTACGACTACCTTCGACTAAGGTAAAAAAATTCCATGGTGACCTTTTTTTGCTCGCAGGCATTTTTCAACATGTTGAAAAATCCGACACAACCTAGCTGAGACCTCAAGTACGCGGGGACTACTCTTGGGCATGAAGGAGAGTTACAAAGACCTCCTAGGACCTCGTGTCGACCATGTTGCGAGTATGAGTCGAGGGCAAACTTGTCAGAACTCGCGGATTAGGTTGCTGCAGTGGGACAGCCCCTTAAAGCTACAGTACCTGGCCTATTGTCTGTCCCTCCGGCCTAGAATTTCGGATTAGGTGATTACTGTTGGTGCTAATATGAACAGGTTCGTGTAGACTTCTTGGGATAGCCTTGATCAAATTCTGGCTGCTGTAGTAACTGCCCGCGTCCTGGTAACCACTATCAGAATAGGAGTTCATTTGCGTAGAGCTTCGCGAGTTTCCGATAGATCCTGCAGTTAAAGCAGATACGTATATTTGGTTAACATAAAAATGAACCAGAGGAAAAATAAAACCGCATTTTGTTGCAACATTTTTTTGAAATATCTGAAATGCTGACATGCTCATGATACTTAAAATTCATATACAACAGACCCTCACTTTCACGAAGAGATGTTTGTTCGGTTCCGAGAATTGGCAATTGCTCACGTCCTGTCTCAATAGTAAAGGAATGGGGATGTGCGCTTTCCGAAACTCTACATCGATTTATTCCTCCTGTTTGTTCTTCTGCAAGAAAAGATGTGAGTTAGAGGTCTTCAAAAATAAAGACTTTTTGCAGAAATGTACTATACTACTTAAAAAGTTAATACACAGTTCCACTACTGATTTTCCCACCAATGATGATCCCGCACTTCTATTAATCAGGACAAATCACAAGAGCGAAGTTGAAATCCACCCCCACCCTCCGCCGGAAGTCCCCCCGAAAATGTGGCGCCTAGTTCAGGTGAGGTGGTCGAACTTGACCTCATCGGGCCTTCCACGCAGAACAGTGGGTCAAATTTGCCCTATGCGGCCAGGGCTCAGGAACTCCAACCTGGCTGAAGCTGGCAGATCTGTTCCCACAGCCAACTTCCAGAGCCGACTTTGCAGGCCGGTATCTCAGTCCTTCAGTGGCCTAGCAGCACTGTTTCAGTACTGTTGGACAAAACGGATAACCCAGCAAGGCTTGGGAACCAACAGTGCCAAAACATTGGTGGTGGATCTTGATCAAACTGCATCTTGGTAATCTGTATCCTATCACAAACTGATAAAGCTTTTTATCAGTGACAATGACATCAAGATTAAAAACTCCCTCCTCTTAGCCAAACTACCTAAGATGTAAGCTGCTTAATAGCCCTGTCCCACGGTACAAGTTCATTCCAAGAGCTCTCCCGAGTTAAAAAAAAAAAAATCAAACATGTGGTAAGCACGGAGAATGAACGTAGCGGGTACGTCAGAGCTCGGGGACGTCTCTTACCTGCTCGTAACGCGAACAGCAGGTATTCGGGAAGACTCGCTAACGGCAGGTAAGCACGGGAAGACTCTTGAAGATTTTTCAACATGTTGACAAATATCCACGAGAGCCCCGAGTACCAACGAGTGGCCATTACCGTAAATCTCCAAGTTCGAATCAGGGCACACTCGGGAGAGCTCTTGGAATGAACTCATACAGTGGGACAGGGGTTTAAGGATGTTTTGTTCTTGGATCATCCCACAATTCAGTGAAATTGTTTCTTGAAAATAATTTAAACTAGCATATTTTCTTTTTTTAAATATATAGTTTAACTAAATCTAACAATGACTAACTTTATGCATTTCATTGGCTTTTTGTGCTTTTCCATTTCAATATGAGATGTTTTAATGGCAATGCAAAATATTTTAGTGGAGACATAAGACACTGCAGGGGATGTTATCTGGAGCAACAAACTCCAGAGGGCGGCACAGTGGCTCAACGGTCTAGCATTACAGCAGCAGAGACCCGGGTTCGATCCTGACAATGGGTGCTGTCTGAGAGTAGTTTGTATGATCTTCCTGTGACCACTTTGGTTTTTTCCAGGTCCCTCATTTCGCTTTCTAAAGACGTGCAGATCTTTAGGTTATTTGGCTTCTGTAAATTGTCCCTAGTTTATAGGATATAACTAGTGTACCAGTGATCACTGGTTGGCTTATAGGCCCTGTTTCCATGCTGGTCCGAAGGGCCCGTTTCCACGCTGTATCTCTAAACTAAACAAGCTGCTGGAGGAATTCAATGGGTCAGGCAGACGTTTCAGGTCAGGACCTTTCATCTGGGCTGAAAGAGTAAAGAGGAGATAGCCAATATAAGGAGGCGGGGGGGGGGGGGGGGTAGGGCGAGGCAAGCACTGGCAATCATTAGGTGAATCCAGGTGAAGAAGGGTTGATTTTTTCCTGGACGGGCACCCCCTAACCAACAGTTTCCAAAAGGATATATGTTTTTTCAAAGGGATTAACCACAGGGGAATCCTACACTCTGCTTATCCCACTGGTCACCCATCTACTTTCTGCTTGCGTCTTATGTGTGACCACCTCACCATAATGCTTCTTTATGAAGCTATCGGCCTCCCAGATAAAGGTTCGAGGCTACCTAAAATTGGAGAATTAAATGTTTAGTTGTAAGTTACCAGGTTACCAGTATTGTCAGGATATGAGGTGCTGCTCCTCCAGTTTGCGAGTGGCCTCCAAATGAACCCGAGTACGTTTAGCTTCAGCCTCCTGTTCCTTCATGTGGTCACAGGAGCTACAGTGGGACGCACTTCCAACTGATGTGCTCCTCAGGGAAGGGGGAGGATTTCCTGACCTCCCACATCCTGCAGAAGGAGCATACTGCTACCCTAACTGCCATCCCCACTGCACTCAGACCAAAGAGGAACTGGTGGGGAGAAAAAAAAAAATTCTTACCTTGTCTTACTTACACCCTACCTCCGTTCATCTTCTTGGCCAAAGTCTTAGCACTTACCCTCAAAACATAGCACTTCACCTCAGCCTCTCCCCAAAACGGCCACGCTGCTGGTCCCTGTCTTCCTTTTATACTCTATGTGGGAGCAGTAATTCCCAAAGACTAACTGCTCGGTGTTAAATCTCCCACGTTGCTCTCCCTCTCAGCTACTCACTCACTGTTGAAACTAACCTGGCCTCTCGCTAACGCCTCCATGTTAAATTTCTTGCGCTGCTCCTTCTCTCAGCTGCTCACTTGCTGCAGAAACAAGAAAGTTCTCGTACACACTTTAGCAATTTACTCCACTTTTCCGTTCTTATACTGTCACTATGCCATCGCTGCTTAAGATCATTGAAATTTCACGGCACCACTACTGTGTAGCTCTTGCTCTTTTGATTTCTATACAAAGGTAGGAATTTGGGGATTGGAATCTGTAGGATGGTGTGAGAATAAATCAGTGAATAAGCTGATAGGAAATCATGTTTGCAATGAACACAGGGAAAAGTTGATGAATACTATTCCATATTTGTCAGAAGTGCCATATCTCTCCAAACCTTTCTTAGCCAAGTAATTGTTCAAATGACGTTTAAATTTTGTAATTGTACCCACCTTACCGCTCCCTCCAGCAACTCTTTCCATATATCCACCACACTGTGCAAAAGAGTTAGGTTCCTTTTAAATCTTTCTCCTCTTACCTTAAACCCATGCCCTCTTGATTGTCTTCCATGGGAAAAGACTGCAGCTCTTCCACTGATCTATGTCCCTCGTGATTTTATAAAGCCCTACATGGGGTTAAAACTTTCCAAATATTGACCAGGACTGCCGTAGCACTCAGGGCTTGCATAGGGTGGAATTTATTGTGTGTTCAGGAAAATCTACTCCGTCAATATGTCAAGGTAAAGGACTAACTTCAATCTCCTCTTGGGAAATAGAGCAAGGCAGATGACTGATGTATTACTGGGGGAGCACTGTGGGACCAGTGACTATAATTCTATTGGTTTTAAAATAACTATGGATTGGGTAAGACGGGTCCAAATGTTGAAGTCCTATATTAGACCAAGGCCAATTTTGATGGTATTATTAGGCCTTAGCTCCCTACACTCCAGGGTCAAAAGATCCAGCCTTTCCCTACACAGTAATATGCCAGCCCTTAACTCTTTTTACTTTTAAAAACCTGCCAGTTTTGGGTTGAGTGATCACCCACTTCATCAACAACTAATGTCAGCTGCAAAACTGGAATCATAAGGTTCTAGTCCCAGCCCAGACACTGCTGTCCCAATATCTACATTGATAACTAACAAATATATTTTAGACCTAATATCCACATTGATATCTAACAAAGTGGTGTTCTATTCATACTATACCATTCCAAGGGGACACAACTTTGTTAGAGATAAAAAAAACCCATAAATGCTGGAGGAAGCAGCGGGTCAGGCAGCCTCTCTGGAGTACACTTATCTAGGTCCTCCATACATATTGCTTGACCCGCTGAGTTACTCCAGCACTTTGTCCTCTATGCAGGTTTTAGGCATCTGCAGTTCCTTATGTTGATGTCTGGGTTCCTGAAGAACTGTTACTACAATTTAAATTAGATATCATTGACCTGCTAAATGTTGGGTTAAAGAATCTTGTATTTAATTTCCTTGTATCAATCATAAAGATTCAAATGTTAAAACCGCTGCAGTAAATCTGTGCAGTATGATTTGCCATGAGTATTGGAGCAGGTATTAGTCAAGGTAAATTACTGAATGTGCAGAAATACCTGACGTGGTTTATATATTAAAAGCAAATATGTACACCTACTCCCTCCTTTTCCTTAAAACCAATACGTTTTCTGAACATTCAGAATGTCGTGAATTTAACCTCTCAGAAGCAGTGGGGCAACATTCTTGTTCTGCACTGATATTGATTTTCTCACATATCAAAATTCAAGTCAACTTGATGATGTGACGTGACTTCTGTTTCTTTGAGGCGCTGTCAAGCAACTACTTGCGATTATTAAACGCATAAAGGTCGGTAAAATTTGCTCCAGGCAATAATAATTGTGCAGCTATACACTGTAGGCGGCACAGTGACGTAGCTGCTGCCTCATAGCGCCAGGGACCTGGGATCAATCATGACCTTGGGTGCTGTCTGTGTGGTGTTTGCCCGAGCTCCCTGTGACTATGTGGGTTTCTTCTGAGTGCTCTGGTTTCCTTTCACATCCCAAAGATGTGTGGGGTTGTCTGTTAATTAGCCTCTGTAAATGCCCCAAATGCTTAGGGAGTGGATAAAAAAGTGGGTTAACATGGATCTAGTGTGAACAGGGGATCGATGGACGGCATGGACTCTGTGGAAAGGTCAGTTTCCATTCTGTATCTCTAAACTGAAGAATTCTCAGTTGCTGACACACATGGCTTGCATCCAACTACTAGTACAATTATTCTCATTAATTAAAAACATTGAACTTTGGACACTTAGAGGAGTGTTCATAAATTTCAATTGAGGCATACGGGAGATGATCTGGTCAGATGCACTTTTAAAGGAGTGTGTTGAAAGGAGGAGAGGAGGAGATTGAGGTGCCATGGCTTAAATCAGGAATTCCAGTCTTGAGGACTTTGACAACTGAACAAACGATAGTCAATTCTGGATTAATTTTTTAACTACTTCACTCCAGAACCAAGGTCACTGGTGTCTCAGTAGATGAGCAGGAGAACATCGATCATGCTTACAATTGTGCATGCCCAGAGGCCAAGCTCCAAGCCATTGGTCACAGAAACAAAATAAGAAGATGAGCCTTGCATTGAATGTCTGAACCAATAGAGATGCTGCCATTACACCACACTACCCACAGACAATACAAATTCACAGCAAGAGCTGAAGAGGTGCATCATTCACAGATTTGGGAGTCAATTTCAGTGAAGGCAGGCATCAACCTCACTGTTAACACACCGGATTATTTGAAGAATAAGACTACTAATTTGGAACAAAACTTGTGGTTTCTGTCTCTGAGACCTGGATTACCTACAACATGCACTGTAAAAATATCACAATGCAAAAGCCTCCAAATTCATCAGTGTCCTCTGAAAAGCACAGAGGAAGGCTGGGATCACTCCTGTCTTGAAGACCACCAGTTTTGTCCCCAGGTAGCCTTGGCGATGTCACCACTGACTCTTGGGAAATCCTAGCCCATTGCTTTTCTGAATTGTAATTGTAATTGAGGCTTGTACTAAAGGTAATTGAGGCTTGTACTAAAACAACATTTAAAAGATATACGGACAGGAACAATCTTTTAATTAAAGACTGAAGCAAATCCCCAAAAGCAGATATTTAACTAACCTTGTTTTATAATTCCTAACTTTATAATTCCTTGTTGAAGGCCAAATAATCGTGATGTAGAAGGACGGTTTTATAGGAAAGGTTTAGAGATATAGGCCAAATTTGGGCAGGTCCCAGGGTAACTGTAGTGTAGATGGGGCATCCTGGTTGGCAAGTTGGGCCTGTTCCTGTGCTGTATGCTTTATTACAGTTTTGGAGAGTAGATCCTAGAACCGTTGAAAACAGCATTCAGTGTTATATGAGTGATGTGTGAATGTGGCATTGTAAATTAGGACATAGAAAGCAGAGTTTTGCTGTCTGTTTACAAGAGGGTGGCGGCCATGAATCTAAATGTCACTAATACATGAATGATGATTTCAGTACCAGATGAGCTGAGGAAGGCAAGAAGTCAGGCAATGTTATGGAAGTACAAACAGACATTGAAGTCAACTGAGGTAAAGTATGATGAAAATGTGGTCTGTTTCATCCACAGAGAAGATATGGACCTGGTAATTAAGGAACTGAATTTGCAGCAATTACCTCGTCCTCCCAAATATAGACCTTTGGCCTTCAGCAAGGAATTATGAACAAGGAAAGTTAAACATCTGCTTTTGGGAATTTCCTTCAGTCTTTAATTAAAGATTTTGTTAATGTACACTTTGTGCTGAGCTGTGTAGCCTGTGGCTGGCTGATCAAAACCAAAATGAACTTTCAACATTTAGCCTTTCAAACTTAAGTGCTGATAATTAGAATCCTGAGCTGTGAATGCGGGATTTTCTGACACATTCAGTGGGTCAGATCAGTCACTGCACTCTGCTATTTTACTTGACAGAGAACCCAGTGGGAGAGACTAAGTTTACAAGTTTTCACTGGCATATTTTGGGGAAGATTACTAATGTCAAGAGGTAACATCCAAGCAATTGATATTCTGGGCCTGTGCCTTAGGAGCAATGTGTTTTTTCCCCCCATTTATTTTAGCTTCATTTCTGAAAGACAGTGCTTTTAATCACAACCATTCCTCAATATATGCAAGGGGTGAGTTCCTGTAACATTTTTTAAATAAATTGGAGGTTAGGAGAAATACATCATTGGCATTTTGGTGTAATGCATTTCAATTGGCAATGGTGTGCTGTACACTATGATGAGAAATTGATTGAGAAATAGATTTAGAAATGGTCACATCCTCAGTCAAAGCATAAATGGGGAAGATCCATATATTGAATGCTTGCAAAAAGGAATACCCATTATTTTATCTATTGAAAATCTTTTTTTTTCAACTTTAATATTCCAAGATATTTAGGCACCTAATAACATATAAACCAATTAATAAGCTAGCCTTTATTTAGATAGTTGGTTGTTGACACAATCAAACGAGAGACGAAGACAACCCCATCCTAATCCAGACTTGCTGTTTTGCACTCACATTTATCATTAATATATATTGTTCACACTGTGAGTTGTATTGCACCCTGGTATGTATGACAAACTAATCTGTATAAGGATCTGTATCAGGCCCCGTATCAACTATGATATTATTGAATGGTGGAACAAATCTTAGGGGTAAGTAGCTATTTCATGTTGCAATGGTCCTGATCTACTGCAACTCGCCCAAGCTTGACTGCTTTACACAAGCCCAGAACTGCTGTCTGTACTTCTTTTGATATCCTTCATTGTAGTTTCCTTACGAGCAACAAACTCAATGTCTTGTATGCCCCATTGAAGGATAATTTTTCTATTCAATTTGCCCCTGACAATGCTGACTTGGCAAATAGTTGGGGCTGGCGCAGCGGTAGAGTTGCTGCCTTACAACGGCCAAGACCCGGGTTCTATCATGATCAAGGGTGCTGTCTGTACAGAGTTTGTACGTTCTCCCTGTGACCACATGGGCTTTCTCCGGAGGCCACAGTTTCCTCCCACATTCCAAAAATGTGCAAGTTTGTAGGTTAATTGTCCTCTGTATATTGTCCCTCGGGTGTAGGATAGAACTAGAATACGGGTGATTGTAGTTTGGCGTGGACTCGGTGAGCTGAAGTGCCCGTTTCCACACTGTATCTCTAAACTAAATTATGTGACTATTCAACTATTGTGAGTTTGCTCTGCCATCAGCATTTGTGGATCACAGTCTCATATTAATTAAAAATTGAACTTTTGCACTTAGAGATGCAATCTACATTTTCAGATTGCATGTCTTATACTGGAGGAACAGTAATTTACTCAAATTAAATAGTTTTATAGTCATACAGCATGGAAACAGGCCCTTCATCCTAACTTGTCCCTGCCAACCAAGATTGCCCTATTTAAGCTAGTCCCATGTTTAGCCCATATCCCACTAAATCTTTTCTATCCATGCTTTTGAAATATTGTTATTGTACTATCTCCTTTGACAGTTCATTCCCTATAATCACCACCTTCTGAGTGAAAATGTCATCTCTCAGGTTACTATTAAATCTTTCCCCTTTCACCTTACACCTATCTCCTCTGGTTCTCGATTTCTCTCTCCTGGGTAAAAGACTGCGCATTCACCCTATCATTTCCCTTCATGATTTTATATATCTCTATAAGGACCCCCCCCCCCCCCCCCCCCCAGCCTCCTACACTCCAAAAAATAACATCCTAACTTGCCCAGTCTCTCACTATATAGTTCAGGACCTAGAGTCCTGACAACCTCCTCATAGTTCCTCTCTGCCCCCTTTCCAGCTTAATGACATCCTTCCCTTAGCAGGGTGACCAAAATATTGAAAAAGGCTGAGGAAATCGTGAACAATGTCCAATCTGTCAATCAGTAATTAATCCAAGTAAAATTGCAAGTAAGACTGCAGAATCAATGAAAGTCTTATGACTTGTTCACCTATCCATGTTCTCCAGAGATGTTGCCTGTCGTGCTGAGTTACTTCACCAGTATACAAACCACGTATAACAGAGAGTTATAGATGTATCCCACACAGACCAGACTTCCCACCATTGACTCCATCTACACTTCATGCTGCCTCAGAAATGCAGCCAACATGATCAACGACTTGCCTTACCCTGGTCGTTCCTTCTTCTCCCTGCTCCCATCAGGCAGAAGATATAGGAGATTGAAAGCATGCACCACTAGATTCAGGAACAGCTTTTTCCCTTCTGTTATCAGGCTTCTGAATGGTTCTTCCATTAGCTAGGATACAGTCCTATTCATCTCTACCGCATTGAGGACATTGGACTTTGGCTATGGAACTGGTGCGCAACAATGCTGTAAACTATATTCTGCACTCTGTATCTTCCCCTTTACTTCACCTATTGCATGAGTTTGACTTGATTGTATTTATGTATGGTACATCTGTTCTGTTTGGATAGCATGTAAAACAAAGCTTATAACTATACCTGGACCAAGTATTAATAATAAACCTACAGCACATTTAAAAATGAAATATATAATAGTACTAAAAACATTGATGTTTTCTTGCGTCAGTTGAATTTAAAAAAATGTCTTTAAATCAAAAATAGATTCCCTCACTGTATTGGCTAAAACTCCCTGCACAGGTACATTAAACACCCCAAACAACTGCACCCCGATTAAAATGAACGCATGCAACACAAAGTTCCAACAATACAACATTTATTTATCAAATTTATCAAGTGCATTTATACGAAGATCCTACAAGCAAAAACAAAGTTACAACTGCAAAGCACACTACTAATACCTGTTGGCCTCCAATGGAAGGATTTTTCAGTTGAGCTGCTGGGAAAGGCAGAGAAGAAAAAAAGAAAAGTTTCATTCAAAGCATACATTAATACAGTTGTTTTGCAGCATGCCAGCTACACTTGTATACATTTCATTACATTGAAAACAATGGAAATTATTAAAATAAAATGAACTATAAAATGAATGATCTTTGTGAATGTTCAAAGTGTTTTAAGATTTTAGGTTCATTAGACTTCTATACCAAGGAGGTTCTTGAATTTCTAGAAATCTCATGTTCTAGAAAATCTCATTATAAAACAATTGTGTCAATTGGGGAAAGGGGGTTAGGGGCTAGAGAGTTTTAGACTCGCAACAACAAAATTATTTCCCCCACAGGTTTTTCAAAATTAATAGACTTTAATAGCTAAAAGTTTACTTTTGTAACTGCAAGCTAAAAATACTGACGGTTGCATGTTACAATATTTTAGTATCAATAATCATGTATAGCACAGGATTTAGTAACAGCATGGTTAGATTGACATGTATACAACAGGTCAAAAGAAAGGGCACATTGAGTAGGTTAATGGAGGATCAGAGGCTGCAGGTAGGAAACCTAGTTGCCAGAGAGCCAATAGAAAATAAATGTTGTCAGATGCTAGATATTGTGGAGCTTGTGTGGCAAGTGGTGGGTCCCCTGAAAACATCGAGCTGGAAAAAGCAATTGCAGGGACATACATAGAAAGTTATAAAGGAACATTGTGAGGGAAACAAGGAATTGCAGTTGCTGGAATTTTGAGCAAAACAGAAAGTGCTGAATGAACTCAGTGGATCAGGCAGCATCTCTGAAGGAAAGGCATGGGCGAGGTTTCAGGTTGGGACCCTTCTTCAGACTGCGAACAAGAATATCTGGCCAATGAATGAATGGGAGCATTTAGAGAGCCAGAATGGGCTAGAGAACATAGGAGTTGCAAATTGCAGCTTGTGAAGACATGCCAATGTGTCGTGCTAGGCATGTTCTACACACCCAGAGGACAGTTTATATTGAATTTTACACTTTCCATTCGTATCAGTCAAACATTTATGCGATTTGAGACAGAAGAAATTGCAGATGCTGGAATCTTCAGCGTAAAACAAAACGTACTAGAGGAACTCAGCAAATCAGGTAGCATTTGAGGAGGGAATAGACAAACAACGTTTCAGACCGGGAATCATCCTCCTTTGTGAGATTGGCTTGGTTTATTTCCCCCCCTCCTTTTATTCCTTATCTTTCCCCTCTGGGAGTGGAAGATTCAGGAAAATTACAATTATTAGTAAACATTTGTTGAAAATTATCATAGAGTTCATTCATGAACATTTTGGGAAAGTTAATATTGATTTATGAATGGTAATGCCGAGAATCCACAGAAATGTGCCTGGCGGCTGTCATATCCTTCCTTCTATTAAGAGCAGTGATGATGTACAACTGGTGCTCAATACAGCAGTTTAATGAGTCCCATCTGATGGAAACTCATCAGGTATACAAAATGGACAAAAAACACACAGCGATTCTGGTAGTGCACAAAGCTCAGTCGCAGTGAGGTGATTCACGTGGATTTTAGAATTACCATCTAAAGGCTTTATGCTTTGGATTAGAAAAGGAAAGCCTTCAGTCTTCAGTGAAAACAGCCTTCAATGACAGATATTGAAAAGCTGCATCATATCAGATGTTTCAGGTGACAGAAAAGTGACAAATGACACAATGCCAAAAAATACAATACTACTACCCGTCACACACAAGACAATAGGTAAAGATTGAAAGCTAAAGAAAAGGTGCATTTCAATATTTTACACTCAGTGCATCCAATGTAGTGCAGCAATCAATACAATCTAAAAGAATTCAGAGCCACATATCCAAAACAGCTCCAGTAGTCTTGTCTCGGCAGTACAATGTTGAGGTTGATGCTGCGAGACTAGAGGGAAATATTTTAATATTGAAGGCTTTGTAAAAATCTAGTGTAAAACACTGTAATGAGAAATCATTTGATAAACTTGATATTTTTAAATAGAGAAAAATATGAAAACATGATCCAAGATATAAATAAGATTATCAGAAGGGAAAAAAAAAAATCAACATTTAAAATTAAATGCAGGACTCATGGATTAAAGCTAAATTGAAATTTAGAACTAGCATCACAAAATGTATTTTCACTGATGGTTCTGCACCTGAAATGGTTTCCTTGTCCATGCAGGGGAAAAAACAAATAAACCTTTAAGAAACAATTGGAACTGGTGAATACAAGTGCAGTGAACCTTTCTAACAAATAAATGTTGGTCATCTATTCTTTAGTGACAGATTTTTATATTGTTTCAAGGATTCCTCCTTTAGTCACTATGATTGAAGACAGGGGTTCAGGGGATAATCAAAACGCATTCACGTGCTCTCCACGAGACATTCAACACCGTCCAAAGTTAAATCTTCCAAACAGAGTCTCTTAATTAATAGTTTCTTTATTGTAGTAGTAAAAACAGTAAGATATTCATCCAAACTTCTTCTTGCACAAGTACATTTTGATTTTCCTCGTGGTGAAACTCGTGCATGGTGGACAGCTGTGACCTCTCCTCCATGCTTCTTCAAACTAAACTCAACTAATTACGAGGGCGTTTGCTTGGGATCCCAGCCCAAACACGCCTCAGACTACGTATAAATCCCACCCACATAATTACAGATAAAATGTAAAGGTAATTGGTTATAGTTATGACATTCTGAGTTAAGCTAAATGGCTACTACATATTCAGCAGGTACAGTCTCATCAAAGGCAACAACACACAAGACAATTTTGCACACAAGTACGCAGATTGTCTTAAGGAAAAATGGGAAAGCCAGTCAAAAATGACTAAGCCTACTTATGTCAGTGAATCACGTCCAAGAACAGACCCCTGGCATAACAGCCTAACACTTATCAATAATACGATTATTTCTGCAAAGAGAGTGACCGTGGAGAATGAAGGACCTCCAGTTTACTCGGGTGCATAAAAGGTTGCAACAAATGAATTTCTGGATTTGATTGACTACAGCTCACTTCCCCAAGCCACAGCTTAAACTTTTATCAACGCTCGAGGACAGATTAATACATTTATACCATAGATAGAATTCTGAAGCATTTTATACACTGGCAATGTATAATATAAACATCAAATTGGATTGCATATTCTTAAACATTAAATGCATCTTGCTATTATTATGGCTTAAATGCAACTACACCAGGCACGTGCTGTCAGGGTTGGCAAGGTAGGCACTGCCTACCCTGACTAAAATTATAATATAGTCATTACTAAATATAAATAGTAAAGGCATGGGAGAATTATGCCTATGTAAGAGACCGATCTCTTAGGTAGGCATAATTCTCCGTGCCTTTCATCCGCAGCGCTTGTAACACGGGAAGGTCTGTGCAGCCCACGTGCCGTCAGCGCTGCCTGAAGCCGTCAGTTTCAAGCGGGCTGAAGGCAGCTGAAATTCTGCCTTTGCAGCACCGCGCATGCGCATCAGCCTTCTGCGCATGCGCAGCGCTAGTTTCTTGGCGGGGTTTTCAAATATAGTTTGTCAATATTTTAAGTGTATGTTAGGAAACAGCGAGAGAAGAATGGAGCTCGTGTACCAATGATGTGGTAAGTACATTTATTGGTGATGTTTTTAAATATCGTATTTCCCGGGGTGTGGGGGTGTGGGGAGAGCTCCTTTCATAGCGTTTGAGGAGTCTGGCCTGGGGTAAAGTTGCGGGGAGGGCACGAATGTTATGAAGGAGGGGATTAGGATAATGCCACTTGCGACGCTCCTTGCACGGAGGCGTGAAATGCCACCGCATTGAGGCTGAGGGGGGGGGGGGAAGAGAAGTAGCTCGGGTGGCCGAGCGGCCGCCGGGCCGGACAGCGGAACCAGCCGCCACCTTAGCTCCTTCTGCCGGTTCCCGCTCACCTCTGGCAGCTCTCCGTCTAAAAACCTCTCTCCTGCCGCTCGCTGGCCTCACTCATGTCCTTAAATTCCGACAGCGAGTTACTCGGCTGTAGGAATTTAAGGATTTGCAGAAAGCCGCTGACATGAGCAAAGTCGGCAAACGGCAGGTGACAGGTGTTCTGACGGAGAGCACTGCCAAAGGTGAGCGGGCCGGCAGAAGGTGCTGAAGTGGCGGCCAGTTCTGCTGTCGGGTCCCGGTGGCTGCTCGTAGCTCCCAAAGCTGCTTCTATCCCCAGCTACAGTGCGTGGCTTCGCACCCGGAAAGCTGCGGTAGCGGTGAGTGAGTGAGTTTCTGGCATTAACCCAACACCGTCCTTCTCAACACTCATGCCCTCCCCACAACTTTACCCCTCGCACAGACTCTCCACACACTGTGAAAGGAACTGTTCCCCCAATTGGTCCCTTGAACAAGTGTTGTCATTCAATAAGATAACAACTGATTTAACTATTCCCTGTACTCCCGTTTTTCCCACCATCTCTCCATCTGCCATCACCCTTCACGCCCCCCCCCCATTCAGTAATTCAGAATAAAGGAGACCAGGAAGCCTTGGGCAAATTGAATTATCACTGTTTTTTATTTATTTCTTTATTTATTTAACGGAGAGAACAATCTGCGCATGCGCGATTTAATTTTTTTTAAGCGTACTGAGTGCCTACCCTGATCAATTACTCACGGCACGTGCCTGAACTACACCTACATGCAAATATAATATTTTTTCCCTTCAATATTTAAATTGTACAGGTTTAGGGAAAACTGCTATTTTTGACTATTTTAAATGACTTTTTTGCGATGCTACAGTTTGGAAAACTAAAAATATCCATCTACCAACAACTGAGGTATGCATTTTTTACTTTGTTAATGGACCACAATCTGACTGATTGTTTGATATTTGGACATTATTTTAAAGCAATTACTTTGGTAAATATTAAATAAATCAATAATAGTCAAATTTGCAACAGTGTAAGCAGCCAATTTGGAGGCATTATAAATATTTGAAATATATCTAAATTCAAAAATAGAGCTTGCATTCAATTTCTCACTGATTTATACGGAAGATTTTGAATTAGTTAGCCTCTAATTGCTTGCATTAGCTGAGTTTCGTTTTAAATTAAAGTCTGAAATAAAAAATATTTGAAAGACGTGCAGAGCAGATCTGTATAGGCTATGAGCGAGAAAATTAAAGTTGAAATAACCTCAGAAGGTACTTGTGTAGGAAGGAAGTATAGATACTGGTCCCCAAAAAAAGGATAGTCACAAAATGCTGGAGTAACCCAGCGGGTCAAGCAGCATCTCTGGAGGAAAATAATAGATGACGTTTTGGGTTGGAACCCTTTTGTCCAGGTTAACCTGCTGAATTACTCAAGCATTTTGTATCTATCTTCAGAAGGTACATGGATGGACATGCAGGGAATGGACAGATATGGATCATGTACAGGCAGATGAGATTAGTTTATCTCAGCATTGTGTTTGGCAGGGTACTATTCTTTGTTCTATTTTTTAAGTAAAGAAAGTAAAAATTTAGCACAGATACAATTTTTGTTCGACAATATTGACTCGATTTATTCCCTTTCCAGAGTACCTGACCTACTGAGCATTTCCTACATTAGGATTTTAGAGCTTTTACCTTCCTTTGTTGATGTACCCTCTCCCTAACTGCTCTCATTAAGATATCAAGCAGAAAACTTCAACAGCTTATCACCATGGCAACTCTGACTTCACTATACCTTCAGTATATCCATCCTCCTCCAACCTGCATTACAGTTTCAGGCTAACTTGTTTTCTCTCTTTTCCAGCCTTCTCCTCTTTACTCCAACCAGTCTAAAGAAGGGTCCCGACCTGAAATGTCACCTATCCATGTTCCCCTGAGATGCTGCCTGATCCACTAAGTTACTCTAGTATTTTGTGTCATGTTTTGTAAACCAACATCTGTTGTTTCTCGTTTCTATGTCACCTATCCATTTTCCCCAGATATGCTGCCTGACCCACCGAGTTACTCCAGCACTTTGTCTTTTTTTTTTCATTTTCCAAGTTTTGATTAAATGGTTTCAACCTGAAATATTAACCATTCCCCTTTCTAAAGACCCTGATTTATGTGCTGCATTTCCACCATTTGAGATTTGTTGTTATACAATGTTGTGCAGTAATGTGAACACTTATTGTGACTTTAACACTATTGAGTTCTCATTATGCCATTCACTAATCCTATTCATACCTTGGAATCCTCTTTCATCCTAATTGTCCACAAGTAACTTGTAAATTAACTACTGTCAAGTACTGCACAGACTTGAAGAGGTTAAACCACTTGAACCAAAAATACTTCTGGATGCTTTCAAGAGAGAGCTGGATAGGACTCTTAAAGATAGCAGAGTCAGGGGATATGGGGAAAAGGCCGGAACGGGGTACTGATTGGGGATGATCAGCCATGATCACATTGAATGGCGGTGCTGGCTCAAAGGGCCAAATGGCCTACTCTTGCACCTATTGTCTATTTAAAAATGTGACAAAGAAACAGAAAATGCTGGTTTTCCATTTCTCAGCACGTCAGGCTGCATTTGTGGGAAGAGAGTTAACATTTCAAGTTGAAAATCCTACATCAGAACTGGGAAGGAGCCGAAAGAAGCTTGTTCAGATGCAAGGAGGATGAGAGAGGGCAGATTCTCTGATAGGGTAAAACCCAGCTGATCATGAGGAAACGTTGTAAGATTATCTAGTAAATGAGAGAATGGGAGCAAAGAGATCCTAGGCAAAAAATAATAATAAATGTGGGAGTTGCAAAAAGCTGAGCAGGAGGATGCGGCTGACAGGTCAGGTTCAGGCCCATATAGACAGAAGTTCTAGAATTTAGTATTGTCTAAAAAGCTGCAGCATGCTCAGACAGAATATCATACGCTGTTCCTCAGGCTTGTGTTGGCCTTTAATGACACAGACTGGTAGATCAGAGTAAGGGGATGGAGAATTGAAGTAATGGACGACAGGAAGCTCAGAGTTACTCCCGTGGAGTAAATGCAAGTGGTTTAGTTTAGTTCAGAGATACGGCACGGAAACAGACCCTTCAGCTCACCGAGTCCTCACTGACCAGTGATCCCCGCACACTAACACTATCCTACCACTAGGGACAAATTACGCATACACCAAGCCAATTAACCTACATACCTGTACGTCTTTGGAGTGTGGGAGGAAACCAAAGATCTCGGAGAAAACCCACGAGGTCACGGGGAGAATTGCTGTAGTAAGCACTATAAGGCAGCAACTCTACCACTGCGCAACCATGCTGCCCTCAAAATGTTCCTCAAAATGATCACCCAATCTGCATTTGATATCTCCAATGTTGAGAGAATCACAGTAAATGCAATGCACAAGATTGGAAGAAGTGCAAGTGATTTGCTGCTTCACCTGGAAAGACTGTTTGTGGCCCTGCACAGTGGGAAGAGAAGATGTGCTGTTCCATCACCTACAGTTAGACAATCAGCAATAGACAATATTGCAGGAGTAGGCCATTCGACCCTTCGAGCCAGCACCGCCATTCAATGTGATCACGGCTGAAAATCCCCAATCAGTACCCCGTTCCTGCCTTCTCCCCATATCCCCCGACTGCTATCTTCAAGAGCCCTATCTAGTTCTCTCTTGAAAGTATCCAGAGAACTAACCTCCACCACCCTCTGAGGCAGAGAATTCCACAGACTCACGACTCTGTTGGTGAAAAAGTGTTTCCTTGTCTCAGTTTAAATGGCTTACCCCATATTCTTAAACTGTGGCCCCTGGTTATGGACTCCCCCAACATCGGGAACATGTTTCCTGCCTCTAGCGTGTCCAAACCATTAATGATCTTATATGTTTCAAGGGAAAGCACTGTAAGATTGAAAATATGATTCTCGACGAACAGGTTTTAAATTGTCCATGAGCCAAAATGATGTAAAAAAATGAACGAATGTCACAATTTAAACAGGCAAGTTTCCATTCCGCTCGAAAATCTAAATCCCAGGGAAGTTATTTAGAGATAACATTCTGGGCATCAGTGACTGAAATTGTGAGGCAAGTTTAATAATGCTGGGTATGTTTATTTTCGGAAGACAGACAGATGGAAGCTATTAAAAGTTCACTTGATCAGTTGGACACTTATCATGTATACCATCTGCTTTATGATGCTGTTTTTAAGGTGAGGGCTGAGGAATTGAAGCAAGGTGTAGATTTAAGAGCCATTGCTCATGTGAAGAGCCAATCTA
Organism: Raja brachyura; assembly: GCA_963514005.1. The sequence continues at coordinate 60,402,549 of OY740787.1, forward strand.
TTATTTTTCTTGGTAGAAATTCCAGCACCTAGGTATGCCACAAGATAGAACTAGAGGTTCCCCAACACCGTCCCTCGGATCTCCTCTCAATGACTTAGTCACAGATTCTGAATGCCCAAACTATCAGATCATTCCGCACTCGACTCCCTGTGAAGTCAAGTGGAAAAGTTCAATCTTATCTAGATTTCTTAGCATGAACTTGGCGTGATTGGGGGGGGGGGGGGGGGGGGGGGGGGGGGGGGAGGGAAGAAGGAATAGGATCTGGGATGTATTTTGTTGAATCTTTCATTTTAGAAAACGTTTACGTGTTTCAGAATGTGTCCGACATTTCAATGCCTTCACATCTTTGACAGTTGGCAAAGACAATAGCCCAGTCCATCACACAGACCAGACTCCCCACGAGTGATTCCATCTACACTTCATGCTGCCTCGGGATAGCAGCCAACAAAATCAAAGAACTTTCCCACTGCAGTCGTTCCTTCCTCTCCCCCTTCTGTCGGGCAGAAGATACAGAAGCTTCAAAACACGCGTCACCAGACTTGGAACAGCTTCTTCCCCTTTATTAACAGGCTTCTGTATTGCCATTCCATAAGCTAGATTACAGATTCTCCTCTACGTCATTGCGGACATTGGACTTTGTTCCTGGAACTGGTGCACTACAATGCTGTGAACTATATTCTGGACTCTGTATCTTTCTCATTACTCCACCAATTGTACTTTAGTTTGTCTTGATTGTATTTAGGTATAGTATTATCTGACTTTATTGGATAGCATGCGAAGCAAAGCTTTTCTCAGTACATGTGACAATAATAAACCTAAACCACGATGATGCTGGGCTCGAGTCTGGGGTGAGATGCAGCTAAACAGGCTCTGCATTTGAATCTGTTAAGTACGGGCAATAATGACTCTGGGCAATGATTCTAGGCTGTGAAAGGTGTTATACCTTTAAAATGGTTTTATTCCAAACAAATGTCTTGTGCTAGGAAATACAAGAATCCTTACATTTCTGTTCAATCTTGGAGAAAGAAATGCAAAGAGGATTCACGCAATGTAATATTCTTCATCCTGTCTCAAATTATATAGGATCGGTGGTTTACATACAGACTTTCTTCCACAGTTAAGACACAACTTGCCATCTGGCAGATATGGATCTGAATTACTGCTACCGTACAAACCCTTTTAGTCTAGGTACATTTGTTTCTCAATGAAATGTTAAGAATCCAGGTATAAGTCCCACTTTAGTCAATCCACTTTTAATCATCGAAGGAAAAAATAATTTTGTATCACTAGCGTGTCTAACATTGTGCAAGGACCGCCAGGGTAAGCTGACCAATATGGTTATAAGAAAAAGCTGCTAACTCGTCAATGCTCCTTTCATTAACTCTAACGCATTAAGCCTTGTGTTAGTTATTAAGGACCGTTTTCACACTATTGCTCAATTGTTTTATTGTTGAACTGTTTTTGCAAAGTACGGATTTTAATTAGATAATCGATTTATTGATTTACCTCTGCATGTTTCACGTTTGATGGGATTAAGATTCTCTAGGATAATGCCAATTATTTTTTCAGTATAGTCTTGGGAAAGTGGTACCTTAACAAGCAATTTTCAGCCTTAGCACAGTCAGGAATACATTTAACGTCAACATTGTCACTGCTCAGGATTTGCCCAAAGTGAATTTTAAGATGGTTGCAACCTAATATTTCTTCAAACTGGGTACCCATAAATTTAAAAAAATCAACAAGATCATTCCTTCTGCTAAGAACTCATCCAATCTATTGTATGACTGATGTGTTAGTTAGTATGTTATGTATGGTGCATTCAAACTGGTAGAAAATTATTGACAATTCAAACTTGATGATCATACATTATCCATACAAAATGTTGATTTTCCACAGACACAACTTGAAAATATTGTTTCATTGACATTCGACTTGCACATTGAAAATCAACCAAAGTTTGTTTACTCAGGCATCTGAAAGCAGTAAAAAACATAGGTCTATACCTGACACTGGCGCCACTTGGCGATTCAGTTCCCAGCTTGCATCTTTCTAGTTGATTTGCAACAATCTGCCGTTCCAACTCAAGCTCTCTTGTAAGCCTTTCAAACTGGAGCTCCTGCGACAAAGATAAAAATATACTAAGTTCACAGAGCTAACAAATACAAATTGATTTGATTCTGTTGCATGCCTGAAAGAGTTCAGTTTTACTTTAATGATTGCATCTTACTTTATGGGATGTAAAACAGTTTCTTCCCATTTTGCACCAACTGCACATTGTCAATATATATGTCCTGTGGCAAAATAAATCTCTCTGCAATTTCTTGCATTCACATTGAGATCCAAACAAATGATCAACTATTTCCCGACAATCTTATACACATACCTCTCAGCAATGATTTGCAGGTTTCCAACAATCACCAGTATTGCAGCATGCAGTAAATATAATGGTGGTTTAAACACAGAAATCCTTCAATTCTGTCTTTAAATGGAGGAAACAATAATACATCATCCACGATTCCCTAATGAATACCCCCCATATTTTTAGCAATTTAATGTTAACTTATTTTTCAATGCATAAATTAGCCAATATGCCTATATTTACACAACTGTTGAAAGCAATTCCTGATTTTTAAAAATATTTTCAGACGAGATAGAGCGCGAGAGCACGAGAGGGAGAGAAAAAAATCTCTAAGCTCTATTGGCCAGATTCAGCAGCATAGCTTTACATCATAATAACAGCCTTCCCCAAAGCTGATCACATGTAAACTGTGCTGGAGAAAGATGAACGTACAGGATTTGCCATCTGATGGCATTATTCATGTAAATAAAAAAGTCGCAAAAAGCAATGTGTACAAATTCAGGCATTTTCAGGAATCCAGACACATACAAAAAACTAGCCATTGCCTCATTTAGCAATATTACTACCATTTCATTGCGATGTTAGCTTTTCCTAATATGCTGGATATAGATATAAAAAAAAGCATGATCCAATCTAACGTAAATTCTTTAATCACAGTTTTATTTTTATTGTAACATAATTCTCTTTTGAGACAAATCAATGCATTTTTGTGAAGGGGAGAGTTGGAACATGCAATGAGCACTTGTATGACTCTTTGCCAAGGAACGGCATGCTGCCAATATCCATGCCATCCAGAGATGCTGCCCGACCTGCTGTGTTAATCCAGCGCTATGTTCTACTGCCAATATCCCTGTTCAAATGGAGCTTGTTGACAAGGAAAAGGTATCACAAAGTCTGGCTGTGCTTAATGTAAACAAGTCATCTAGTCTGGTTGGAAAACGCCCTAAAGTCACTGAAGAAGGATACAACACGTCATCTGTCCATGTTCTCCAGAGATGCAGCCTGACCTGCTGAGTTACTCGAGCACTTTTGTTTTACCCTAAAGAGATTGCAGAGTATGACAATGGCATGCCATAATATTCCATATTGAGTGAATGGTAATCCTAGATGCCAAGAGCACTGAAACAGTGACACCATTGTTCACAAAAGGGTTCAAGAACAGGCTCTACAGGATACTCCCATTCCTGGTGAAACACCCTGGAGCAATAATCAAGGTAATATTAAATGGGGTGGCAAGGAACAACAGATGCGGGAACCTTATGCAGAACACAAAGTGCTGGAGAATCAGGCAGCATCCAGGGAGGACATATAGATACCTGACATTTTGGGTCGGGCCCATTCTTCAGATTGATTGTAGTGGGGGGGAAGGGTGTGGAGAGAAAGCTGAAAAAGAGGTGGGGACAGGACAAAGCCTGGCACACGATTGGTGGATATAGGTGTATTGATTAGAAGATGAGTGGACAACGGATAGAGGTGATAAGGAGACAAAAGGATGTCAGATAAGGGTGAGTAAAATGTAAAGCCAGATAGAGGAATAGTGTTCAAGTGTGTTTATTGTCATGTGTCCCTGATAGGACAATGAAATTCTTGCTTTGCTTCAGCACACAGAACATAGTAGGCATTTACTACAAAACAGATCAGTGAGTCCATATATCACAGGGCTCGAAATTAGCGGTTGCCCGGGTGCCAATGACCACTCAAAGTGCCGCCGGTCAACCTAAACGCCGACTCATTTTGTCCGGCTTGGCAAGCAAACATTGGTTTATGCTGAAAGACACAAAAAACTGGAATAACTCAGTGGGCCAGGCAGCATCTCTGGCGAGTAGGAACGTGACGTTTCGTGTCGGCGGCGGCAACAGCTGTAGTGTGGGGCAAAGATACTAGGAGTGGGGTGACGAAGGGTCGGAGCGAATGACGGGCCCCGCACAGCTGCAACGACAACGGCTCCATCGCCTCCTCCTCCCACACCCCGCTCGGCAGAAGGAGGCCTCCCTCTCCCTCCCAGCCTCAGCGTGTGAGAGGGGTTTTTTTGAAAGCGCCGTTGGTGGATTTGCAGCAGTATCTTTGATTTGCAGGCAGCGGCCGCTATCGCCCTGATAACGGCCGCTGTTTGTAACCCCGCTTTCAAAACAACCCCCGTCACACGCAGAGGCCGGGAGGGAGGGGGGTGGAGGCCTCCTTCCGCCGGGCGGGGTGCGGGAGGAGGCGGCGGCGGTGGAGCCGCGGTCGCGGCCGTTGTTGCCGCTGAAGCAGCTGCACCAAAGATCCTCTAGCTATAGGATTTTTGAGCTGCACCGTGGCGAGGAGATCCCAACCGCCTCCCCCTTTGGCGGCGGCACTTTGGGGTTGGACAGGGACGGCCAAGGCAGCGGGGCGATGTTGTCCGAGGAGCGCTGACCTTCCTTCCTCCTCAGAGGCACCTCCTCCTCCTCCCCCCTCTTGTATGCCCCCTCCGCCCCTCTTATGCTGGGACCCCTCCTCTCCATCCCGCACTGATCCCCATTCCCTCCTCTATTCAGTCCTCACTTACATCCCCTGTGCTCCCCTCCCAATCTAACCCCCCCCCCCCCCAATCTAACCCCCCCCCCCATCCCCCAATCTATTCATCACCCTACCCATCTCGCATTGATTCTCCTGCCACCCCCCCCCCCCATCCCCCCTACACTGGTCCCCAAATTCATCCTGTACTGACTCCCCTTCCCATCCATCCTGCACTTCTCTTCCCAATTCATACTGCACTGATCCACCCATTCATCCCGTGCTGACCCACCCTCCATTTACCCTGCACCACTCCCCCCCCCCCATCCATCCTGTAGTGATTTCCCCATTCATCTTTTACTAATCCCCCATTCATTCTGTACTGCTTCCTCCCATTCATCCTTTGCTGAACCCCCCCCCCCATCTATCCATCAGTGTGAAGAAGGGTCACGACATGAAACGTTGCCTAAACGTAGCTCCGTAGATGCTGCCTCACCTGCTGAAGTTCTCCAGCATTTTTGTCTACCCCCATTCATCCTGTACTGATCCCCCCCCTCCCCCCAATACATCCTATACTGATCCTCCCATTCAACACCACTGACATCCCCCGTGCTCTCTCCTCACAATTTTACATACTCCAACCAACACGTACTAATTCACCTGCCTCAATCCATCCATTCCACACCGATTGCCTTCTCAACCCCCCCGCCATCTATCCAGCCCGCACTGATTCACACACCCCCTGACCCTATTGTGCTTCATGGTCTTCAGAGCGAATATTGACTATGTTATACATTTTGGTTTCACCACGTAGAAATTACAGCAGTGTTTATACGTAGTCCCCCCCATTTCAGGGCAACCATAATGTTTGGGACACAGCAAGGTCATGTAAATGAAAGTAGTTATGTTTAGTATTTTGTTGCATATCTTTTGCATGCAATGACTACTTGAAGTCTGCAATTCATGGATATCACCAGTTGCAGGGTGTCTTCTCTGGTGATGCTCTGCCAGGCCTGTATTGCAGCCATCTTTAGCTTATGCTTGTTTTTGGGGCTGGTCCCCTTCAGTTTTTTCTCCAGCATATAAAAGACATGCTCAATTGGGTTCAGATCCGGTAATTGACCATTTTTTAGCTTTGAAAAACTAATTTGTTGCTTTAGCAGTATGTTTGGGATCATTGTCTTGCTGAAGAATGAACCACCGGCCAATGAGTTTTGAGTTTGAACTTGAGCAGATAGGATGTGTCTATCCATTTCAGAATTCATTACGCTGCTACCATCAGCAGTTGTATCATTAATAAAGATAAGTGAGCCAGTACTGCCATACATGTCCAGGCCATAACACCCCCACCACCGTGTTTCACAGATGAGGTGGTATGCTTTGGATCTTGGGCAGTTCCTTTACTCCTCCATACTTAGCTTTTGCCATCACTCTGCTACAAGTGAATCTTTGTCTCATTTGTCCACAAGACCTTTTTCCAGAACTGTGGTTGTTCTTTTAAGTACTTCTTGGCAAACTATAACCTGGCCATCTATTTTTGCGGCTAACCAGTAGTTTGCATCTTGCAGTGTAGCCTCTGTATTTCTGTTCATGAAGTCTTCTGTGGAAAGTGGTCATTGACAAATCTGCACCTGACTCCTGAAGAATGTTTCCGATCTGTCAGACAGGTGTTTGGGGATTTTTCTTTATTATAGAGAGAATGTTGTCATCAGTTGTGGAGGTCTTCCTTGGCCTGCCAGTCCCTTTGTAATTAGTAAGCTCACCAGAAAGCTCTCTTTCTTCTTAATGATGTTCCAAACAGTTGATTTTGGGAAGCCTAAGGTTTGACTGATGTCTCAAACAGTTTTATTTTTGTTTCCCAGTCTCATAATAGCTTATTTGACTTTCATTGACACAACTTTGGTCCTCGTGTTGATAAACAGCAATAAAAGTTTCCAAAGGTGATGGGAAGACTGGAGGAAAGACTAGGTGCTGAGAGCTCTCTTATACCTGCATTAAGGAGGCAATAAAACACACCTGAGAAATTACAAATACCTGTGAAGCCATGTGTCCCAAACATTATGGTGCCCTGAAATGGGGTGGAGGTGGGGGTGGGGACACACACACACTATGTATAAACACGGCTGTAATTTCTAGATGGTGAAACCAAAATGTATAAAAATGGTATTTAATATAATCTGACAATGTGCACTTTAACCACATGTGATTTTTTTCTATTACAAATCTTAAATTGCGGAGTACAGAGGCAAATAAATAAATAATGGTTCTTTGGCCCAAGCATTATTGAGGGCACTGTAGTTCCCACTGTTCCTTTAACCTCACCCATGCCATATTTTGATAATAAAATACTCTTGATAACTTGCCAGGCCCATGTACACCATGACGGGGACCCCAGTGTAAAATTGGATGTGCACCTTATCCATTGTTCCTTATCCTCGGATGTGCATTGGCACCCAGGCCTAGTATCCCATGGGTAGCATGGAGTGTGCAACAGATATATATCAATGAATTGCATATGAATGCATTGGCAAAATGTTTGCTGATGATACTAAAGATGAAATTATACTGAATACAGAGGGGGTCATTGTGATTAAGAACATTGGGTTGAATGTAACAGTTCTTAGAGGTACATTGAATTAGTATCTTGATATACATTGCACTAATGTACATAAACTGGCATTTGAAATTAAGAATGGCTGTTAAACTATTAGATACACAAGGAGTGATACAGTACAAGCTGGGAGATTATGTTGAAGCTTTACCAGTTAGGCTCCAAATGGAGCGCTATATACAGTATAATCCTCATTTCCACATTTTTTGGAAGCATACAATGACGCAATAAAACCACCCTCTCAGATCATTGCGTTGCTTTGTATTTTCAGATGCAAAGTGGACAGGCCCAAGAATGAAAAGTAAAATTTCGAGAGTAGAGAAATGGAATTGGCCTCTGAGGAACCTGCATTGATAGGCTGAATCATCTCTTCCATCGCTGCACAAGTTTAATGACCTGGGACTAAAGGTTTCATACCTAGTTTGTCAATCCCATAATTTCATTTAAAGCATAATTGATTTCTGAAATCTTCTAAATTGAGTCAATTTCTCATTGCTTTTCAGTAAGACAACACTAAGGGAATATTCCACTGTTTTGTGGTATCCTTACTACCTTAGAAACAGATTATTTTACACAAAACCTGTGGTCTGCCAATTAGAATGTAATTCAAAACTGAAATAACAATAACGTCAGTGTCCAACATGGAATTGGATTAATAGACAACTATTTTAGCAACCATAGAGGAATCCGCTGAGTTACTCCAGCATCTTGCGTCTTTCCATGGTATAAACCAGTATCTGCAGTTCCTTCCTATTTTAGCACACATGCCCATTTATGAATAATTGGTTCAACTATTTTATCAAATTTATCCTCCAATCATGGGGGGAAAAAAATTGGTTTTGTACATATTTAGAACATAAAAACGTAACAAAACTATCAGTTTATGGTTTTGTCAAAGAAATTATTTTCAAAACTTAAAACTCAGAGGTCTAACCAGATTAGTTATAGGGAAATGTATATTTAGATGCATTACCATGTATTAGATAATTTTCCTGAGATATTTAATGGTGACAGTTGGGATAGGGTAGGTACACACTGTAGGGAATCAAGAAACAGAAGGCATAGGTTTAAAGAGAAAGGGGAAACATTTAATAGGAACTTGAGATCAACTGTTTCCACATGGAACGAGCTACCAGTGGAGGTAGTTGAGGCAGGTACAATAACAAACTTTAAAAGACATTTGGGCAAGTAAATGGATAGGAAAGGTTTAGAGGGATATGGGCCGAACACACGCATGTGGGACAAGTGTACACAAACATCTACATCTTGGTCGGCATGGGCAAGTTTGCCCCGTTTCCATACTGTATAACTCCGAAGTCAAGCTTTCACTCTCCCATCATCTAATTGTTTGCATCAAATACAATTACTTTTTAAAAAAGTGTAAATAAATGTAATTTTATGATGTATGAGCTATTAAATCACACAGACAACATCTCTACTAATTAATCATTCTTCATCCCATTACTATTTGAGTAAAAAATGTTTACATTAACCCTTATACAATTCTGCTGCCACATAAGACTACGAGTATGGCAGTTAATTTTGGAGTTTATTCACTTTTGTTTACTTTCAGCTAGTAACAGGGATTAACCTGCTGAAGGAAGTGTTGATTATCGTATCCAGTAAAGCAAGAAATTAGTGATGCATATTGAAAAACAAATGTAAATTAATCTTAATTTTCAAAGGCATACGTGTGAAACAGAGAAATGGAATGTTTCTGAATAAAAAGCAGTAACTGTATATCTTGAAAAGTTCCTTTCCAAGCACAATCTCAACTTTACAGCAAATATCTGTATAATTCGGGACATTTCCCTGCGAGACCAACTTCAGGAATTCCACAAGAATGCAGAAGACCCAAAGTTACTTTTTACTCCAGCATTTTGTGTCTACCCAAAGTTCCACCCGTGGTTCAATGCTATTCCTCCAAATGCATTCCACTTATGGTGTCCTATGAAGAAGTACGTAGGGAATGGATGAGATGGCGGGATAACATAGAACTAGTGTGAACGGTGCTCGATGGTCGGCATGGACTCGTGGGCTGAAGGGCCTGTTTGTATGCTGTATCATTTAATTAATCAATATACTGCACAAGATTAGATCGGCACAGGAACTACTTTACCATTTATTTCAATGGGGGAAATTATTGCCTGTGAAGGACTTCTGCTGTTAGTAGTAATTAATTATGAATGGGAGATCTTTGTTCATTCTCACCAATCCGGACATGTTACTTTCTTGTAGATACCAAGAATCTTGTCACAGTATGATGGCTCTCCAGCAAAAATTAATGCTCTGATGCTCCAGTTGGTCAAGGGCTATTATATTATCAGTGACGCTGTGAGAAAGGAGGCCTTTAACTTATCCCTTTCAGTTGTGGTTTTGGGGCTAGGCTGATGGTGGCAAAAGCGGTTTGCAAGGAGGGTGTACAAGTCCTCCATGATCACGCCTGTATTTTGGGGATTAATGACGGGAGTATGCTGGCTCTGCAAGCTGGAGGGTCACGAGACATTCACTCATCTCAAAGAGAGTTGATGAAATGTCAGACCAGCCTGTTCTTGACAGCAAAAGATCAACAACTGATGACAGCACTCCTTTTCCAGTTGCCCTCTGCAAAGCGCACTCATTGCTTTGATCAAGACATGGACGTGAATGCCCAAGTATTTGTGGTCTAGCACTATGATTATAGAGTGAAATTCAAGTCAATCCCCATGAGGAATATTCATGACACTCCGGGTCTCGAAATTCATATTCAGCAGTGCAAACCTCTACACGTTACATTTTTTGATGTGGAATGGCCACTTTATCATATAACCATATAACAATTACAGCACGGAAACAGGCCTTCTCGGCCCTTCCAGTCCGTGCCGACCATTTATTTTCCCCTAGTCCCATCTACCTGCACTCAGACCATACCCCTCCATTCCCTTCCCGTCCATATACCTATCCACTTTACTTTTAAATGTTAAAATCGATCCTGCCTCAACCACTTCTGCAGGAAGATCATTCCACACAGCCACCACTCTCCGAGTAAAGAAGTTCCCCCTCATGTTACCCCTAAACTTCTGTCCCTTAATTCTCATGTTATGCCCTGTTGTTTGAATCTTCCCTACACTCAATGGGAAAAGCTTATCCACGTCAACTCTGTCTATCCCTTTCATCATTTTAAAGACCTCAATCAAGTCCCCCCCCTTAACCTTCTGCGCTCCAAAGAATAAAGACCTAACTTGCTCAACCTTTCTCTGTAACTTAGTTGTGGAACCCAGGCAACATTCTAGTAAATCTCCTCTGTACTCTCTCTATTTTGTTGACATCCCACTGACTTAATAGAGCAAAACTTAGTTTGTGGGAATAAGATCTAAAACATGAGAGCGTTTCTAAATGGGGAGAGAATCCAGAAATCGGAGGTACAAAGGGACATGTGAGTGCTGGTGCTGGTGCAGGATTCCGAAAAAGTTAATCTGCAAATTGAATCGGTAGTAAAGAAAGCGAACTCAATGCTAGCATTTATTTCAAGAGGGCCCAGAGAAGGTTTACAAGACTGATCCCAGCAATGAGTAGGTTAACTTATGATGAGCGTTTGTCGGCACTGGGCCTGTGCTCGCTGGAGTTCAGAAGAATGAGGGGGGAGCTCATTGAAACGTACAGAATAATGGAAGGCTTGGATAGAGTGGATGAGCAGAGGATGTTTCCACTAGAGGGAGAGTCTAGGACTAGAGGTCATAGCCGCAGAATTAAAGGATGTCCTTTTAGGAAGGAAATGAGAAGTTTCTTTTGTCGGGGGGGGGGGGTGAATCTGTGGAATTCTTTGCCACAGAAGGCTGTGGTGGCAGTTAGTGGATCTTTTTACAGCAGAGATAGATAGATTCTTGATTAGCACAGGTGTCACAGGTTATGGGGAGAAATAAGGAGAATGGGGTTAGGAAGGAGAGATAGGTCAGCCATGATTGAATGGCGGAGTAGATTTGATGGGCCAAATGGCCTAATTCTGCTCCTATCACTTATGACCTTATGAGATATCAGACATCACTACAGGAGCACATACGGACATACAAGATATCGATCAGCAAGAAATGCTCAAACGGATGGGCTCAGGCACAGATGCTCCAATCTGTCGCTCTTTCCCCAACCTCCCCATAAATTATCCCCATAAACCTCCTCCAATTATTCCCTTGTTCCCTAACCTCCCATCCCATTGTTTTCTGTGTCTAAAGGACATTCTGTCAGAGCACAGAAGAGGGCCGGGGGGGAGCACCAAAAGCAACATTCTCAGGTTGGCAAAGAGGCTTGTGGCGGATTCCGAATGTGCTGCTGTGAACTAAATGGCAGAGGAGAAAAAGGGCAGAGGAGATGCCGCATGGGACCACATTTTTTCGCCCTTCCCTTTTCATGGACTCTTTATCTCATCAACACACACTTTCCAGCTGACAGTCCATAATCTGGGCACATAAACCCAGAACTCCCTTTTTTCCCCAGTGGAGAACATCAACTGTGAGGGATTAAGATATTAGTTAATTTATTGGTCTAAGTATTTTGAAATCCAATTACTTTCTAAATGTTAAAAGTTCAGCAAGTTAAAATTAGTGTTTCTGAACTTCAGAACAAATAGCAAGATTTTACAGCCAGCTTTGGTAATCAGCAAAATGGAGCATTTAGATTGGATCAGGAAAGACCTGTGTGAATGTGTCCTGCTCCACCATCCAATATAATCAAGGTTTATAAAGCTCAACTTCTCTTTCCCATACCCCATAAATCGTAGGTGGCATAGAAGGTGACTATTAGCAACCCAAGAGCATGCCACCATAAAAAAAATGTAATCCAGCCCAATTCCACCTTTTAGTTCTTGAAGCAAAATTTTGCAGGTTACAGCTCCATTGATAGCTCACTCGATATATTTGCAAATTGATAAGTTTCCACCATCATTTTGGGCTATGAGTTCTAATGGCTTTATTCTCAAGAAAATCCTCTTAAATAAATCTACTGAAGAGCCACACATTCTAGGGTAAAGAATTCTGGAAATTGACAATAGGTGCAGGAGTAGGCCATTCGGTCCTTCGAGCCAGCACCACCATTCAATGTGATCATGGCTGATCATCCCCAATCAGTACCCCATTCCTGCCTTCTCCCCATATTCCCCTGACTCCGCTATCTTTAAGAGCCCTATCTAGCTCTCTCTTGAAAGTATCCAGAGAACCAGCTTCCACACCCTCTGAGGCAGAGAATTCCACAGACTCCCAACTCTGTGAGAAAAAAGTGTTTCCTTGTCTCCATTCTAACTGGCTTACCCCTTATTCTTAAACTGCGGCCCCTGGTTCTGGACTCCCCCAACATCAGGAACATGTTTCCTGCCTCTAGCGCGTCCAAACCCTTAATAATCTAATATGTTTCAATGAGATTCCCTCTCACCCTTCTAAATTCCAGAGTATAAAAGCCCAGCCGCTCCATTCCTTCAGTATATGACAGTCCCGGGAATTAACCTGGTAAACCTACGCTGCATTCCCTCAATAGCAAGAATGTCTTTCCTAAAGAGGGACCAAAACTGCACATAATACTCCAGGTGTGGTCTCACTAGGGCCCTATACAACTGCATAAGGACCTCTTTGCTCCTGCACTCAACTCCTCTTCTTATGAAGGCCAACATGCCATTCGCTTTCTTCACTGCCTGCTGTACCTGCATGCTTACTTTCATAGACTGATGTACAAGGACTCCCCAGATCCATTTGTACTTCCCCTTTTCCCATCTTGACACTATTTAGATAATAATCTGCTTTCCTGTTTTTGCTACCTAAGTAGATAACCTCACATTTATCCACATTAAATTGCATCTGCCATGCATCTGCCCACTCCCCCAACCTGTCCAAGTCACCCTGCATTCTCATAGCATCCTCCTCACAGTTCATACTGCCACCCAGCTTTGTGTCATCTGCAAATTTGAAAATGTTACTTTGAATCCTTTCATGTAAATCCTTGATGTATATTGTAAATAGCTGCGGTCCCAGCACTGAGTCTTGCGGTTCCCCACTAGTCAATACCTGCCATGCTGAAAGGGACTCATTAATCCCTACTCTTTGTTTCCTGTCAGTCAACCAATTTTCTATCAATGTCAGCACTCTACTCCCAATACCATGTGCCCTAATTTTGTCCACTAATCTCCTATGTGGGACTTTATCAAATGCTTTCCGAAAGTCCAGGTACACTACATCCACTGGCTCTTCCTTGTCCATCTTCCTAAAATAAATTCCAGAAGTTCCGAGTCAGAATGATTTCCCTTTCGTAAATCCATGCTGACACGGACCGATCCTGTTACTGCTATAAAAATGTGCTGCTATTTCATCTTTTATGATTGACTCCAGCATCTTCCCCACCACCGATGTTGGGCTAACTCGTCTATAAATTCCCTGTTTTCTCTCTCCCGCCTTTCTTAAATGTGAGATTACATTAGCTACCCTTCAATCCACAGGAACCGATCCTAAATCTATAGAACATTGGAAAATGATCACCAATGCGTCCACGATTTCTAGAGCCACTTCCTTAAGTACCCTGGGATGCAGACCATCAGGCCCTGGGGATTTATCAGCCTTCAGTCCCATCAGTCTACCTAGCATCCATTTCCTGCCTAATGTGGATTTCCTTCAGTTCCTCCGTCACCCCAGATCCTCTGGCCACTAGTACATCAGGAAGATTGTATGTGTCCTCCTTAGTGAAGACGGATCCAAAGTACCTGATCATCTGCCATTTCCTTGTTCCCCATAATAAATTCACCTTTTTCAGTCTTCAAGGGTCCAACTTTGGTCTTAACAACTTTTTTCCTCTTCACATACCTAAAGAGGCTTTTACTATCCTCCTTTATATTCTTGGCTAGCTTACCTTTGTACCTCATCTTTTCTCCCCTTATTGGCTTTTTAGTTATCTTCTGTTGCTCTTTAAACATTACCCAATCCTCTTACTTCCCGCTCATCTTTGCTGCATTGTACTACTTCTCTTTAATTTTTATACTGTCCCTGATTTCCCTTGTCAGCCACGGTCGCCCCTTACTCCCCTTGAAATCTTTCTTCCACTTTGTGTGTAATATTTTTTTATTTGAAGTAAACCGTTTACAATGTATAGCTTACTTTATAAACTAACACCTTAATTCAATATTACTACAAATAACATATCAATACTTAATATCTTCTATTTTTTGGAAATTAAGAAAAAGATATATAAAAGAGAAAAGAAGAGTAAATAAAAAGGAATAAAAAATTCTTCCCACATACTTCAACCATGAAAAAAAAAGAAAATTTGAAAAACAAAAATATTACATATATATAAACAAAAACTAAAGTCATTATACGAAATACTATTTCATTCAGAAATATCTCTAATAAATGCACAATAATATCAAATATAAGTAAGTTATTCGCATCGGATCCGTAGGGTGTCCGTCGAGCCGTGATTCCAAGAATAGCTACTTCTCTAAATACTGTATATATGGAGACCATATCGATTCAAAAGAATTATACCTGTCCAAAAGGACAAATCTAATTCTTTCCAAATTCAACGTCTCCAACATCTCTGCTTTCCACATTTTAATTGTTGGGGATAATGTTCCCTTCCAAAATTTAAGTATCATTTTTTCCCCTATTATTAAACAGTAATCAAAAAAATTTCTTTGATTAACTGTGAGTACCAAATTTGGCTCCGGGATTCCAAATATTATTAATTTTGGGTCTGGGTCGAGTTCAACCTTAAGAACTTCCGAAATAACTTTAAAAATTTCAATCCAATAATAATTCAACCGTGGACACGTTACCAAACTATGTATTAAATTTGCTTCAAGATTCTTACATTTATCACACATAGAGGAGAGACTAGGAAAGATACTTTTTAATTTGGTTTTCGAGTAGTGTAATCTATATATAACTTTAAATTGTATCAATGTGTGTCTGGCATTCAAAGAACACCAATGTATTCTTTGTAAGCATTCTTCCCAAGTTTCTTTTGTTATAGGTAATCCAATTTCATTTTCCCATGCTTGACGATATGTTTCAGTTGTTGGGTTCTCTTTATCTAAAATAATATTGTATATATAAGCTATAAGCTTATTCGTATTTGGATGTAAATTAAACAGCTCATCTAATAAGCCTGGTTCTTTTTTTTTATAGTCTTGTGTGTTACATTTAATAAAATCTCTAATTTGTAAATACCTAAAATGGTGTTGTGAAGGTAATCCAAAAATATCTTGTAACTCTTCAAATAATAAAAATTTTCCATTTCTATAAAGGTGTCCTATCCTTTTAATTCCTGAATCCTCCCACAGTCTAAACCCCGCATCTAAGATTGAGGGTTTAAACAGTGGGTTATTCCTAATTGGTAACCTAAAAGAAAGATTATCCAGATATAGGGTCTTAACTATCTGTTTCCAAATACGCCTATTATTATGGATTATAGGGTTGTCCCTATAAGTCTTTTTTTATACTTCCTTTGGTGCGAAAATAATCGACTCTATATTGAAAGGTAAACAGTCTTCCTTTTCCATTTTTAACCACATTGGTTCAACATCCATATTTACCCACCAAAAATTCATATTCTTAATCTGGACTGCCCAAAAGTAATATAGAAAATTTGGAAGTGCCAGCCCTCCATTTATCTTAGACTTACATAAGTGTTTTTTACTTATTCTATGACTTTTGTAATCCCAGACAAAATTATTAACTATAGTATCAATTTAAAAAAAAAAACTTTTTGGGAGAAAAAAAGGAATTGCCTGAAATAAATATAACAATTGTGGTAAAAAAAATCATCTTTATAGCATTAATCCTACCGATCATAGATATAGGGAGTGTTTTCCAATATGAAATGTTTTTTTTGTTTCTCTAATAATTGATAATAATTAGCTTTAATTAATAATTTATAGGATTTAGACACATTGATTCCCAAATATTTAAATTTATCTGTAACTATTTTTAATGGGTATTTTTGTAGTATATTTACATTTATACCAGTTATAGGCATAATGTCACTTTTATTCCAATTAATCCTATATCCTGAAAATACGCTAAATTCATTTATAACATTGAATAACTTGGGAATACTACATTCCGGCTTAGTAATATAAATCAGAATATCATCTGCATATAAAGATATCTTATTATTTGTTGTGTCAGTATTATACCCATATATTTCGGGTTCTGATCTGATTCTTTCGGCCAGAGGTTCTATCACCAAAGCAAATAATAAAGGGGATAACGGACATCCCTGTCTGCATCCCCTAAAAAGTCTAAATTTAGGTGATAGTATTTGATTAGTTAAAATTCTTGCTGTAGGGTTAGAATATAATATTCTTACCCATTTACAAAATCCATCCCCCAGTTGATACTTTTCCATTATATTAAATAAATATGACCATTCCACCTGGTCGAATGCTTTTTCAGCATCCAACGATATAACTGCTAATTCAATATCTCTCCTTCTTCTCGAGTAGATAATATTAAACAAGCGTCTAAGATTATGTGATGAATAACGTTTTGGAATAAAACCTGTTTGATCATAATGTATTATTTTGGAAATCACTAAACTTAGCCTCCGAGACAGTACTTTAGTTAATATTTTTTGATCAGTATTTAAAAGGGCAATCGCTCGATATGATCCAGGATCTTCCAGATCCTTATCTAATTTAGGAATTAATGTAATTGTAGATTCATTTAAAGACTCTGGTAATTTTCCTAACTCATAGGTGTGTCTATACACTGTTTGTAATCTTGATGAAAGTAGATCATGAAATTTTTTATAAAATTCTGCACTCAGGCCATCGGGGCCCGCTATTTTACCATTTTTTAACGATCCAATTGATTCTTCGATATCTATTACCGATATTTCAGCATTTAATAATTGCCTACTCTCAAAATCTAGCTTTTTAAAATTACATTTTTCTAGAAATGTTTCCATTTCATCTGTTTGCCCTGTTAATTTAGATGAATAAAGATTTTGATAATATTGTAAAAATGTGTCATTAATGTCTTTTGGTATAGTCAACGTATTTCCCTGTACCGATCTAATACTATGTATAGTTTTTTCATCGTCTAATCTTCTGAGTTGTCGTGCTAATAATTTTTTAGGTTTATCACCAAATTCAAAATGAACTTGTTTAGTTTGTTGATATAGTTTTATCACTTGATCAGAGTAAATTTTATTTAATCTATATTTTAATATAGCAATTTTATTACTCAACTCTTTAGAAGGATGTATTATATTTTCACTATCTAATTGTTTTATCTCTTTTTCTAACTTTTGCTCCATTTTTCGATTTTCTTTGTTAAAATGAGCTTGTGCTGATATTATTGCACCGCGCATAAATGCTTTAAATGTGTCCCATAATAATAATGGGGAAGTCTCAGGTTTATCGTTAGTTTCAAAAAATAATTTAATCTGTTTCTCCACATAGTTACAGCAGTCTTTATCCTTTAATATCTGTGTGTTGAATCTCCAAATATTAGTTTTATTAACTATATCTTTTAATTTTATCTTAAATGTTAATGGAGCATGATCTGAGATAATAATATTATGATACTTTGCATCATACGTAAAGGGGAGTAATTTTGAGTCAACTAAGAAATAATCTATCCTCGAATAGGTTCCGAATACCGGCGAGAAAAATGAATATTCCCGTCCGGTTGGATTATCCAATCTCCAAATATCTTTAACATTCGATGTCTTAATAAAAGAATTTATAAGCTTACTTGATTTAGAAAGAGCCTTACTTTTTGTAGAAGATCTATCCAAATAATTATCTAAAGTACAGTTTAAATCACCTCCAATTATTAAATTATATTGGGTGGATATAGGAATACTATTAAATATTTTCTTAAAAAATAGTGGATTATCAAAATTAGGTGCATATATATTCATAAGAATTACTTTTTTTAAATGTAGTTCCCCTGTAATTATTAAATATCTACCCTCCTTATCCTCTATTATCGAATTAAGTTTAAAAGGTATACCTTTACGAATAATTATTGCAACTCCTCTAGATTTGTGTATAAACGAAGAATGATATACTTTTGAAATCCATTTAGCTGTTAATCTATATTGAGCATCTTTTTTAAGATGTGTCTCTTGAAGAAACGTAACTCCAGATTTCAATCTATTCAGCTGAGCTAATACCTTTCCCCTTTTAATTGGTTCATTGATTCCTTTAACATTCCAACTACAGAAGGTGATTCCATCACCCCCATTCCTTACATTCATATCTTGCATTTTATTGTTAGGGTGGCTTTTTTTGGAGTAGCCTTCTTGGCTCCTCCAGCCCGACATTACACCCCAACTTCAATCCGATGCGAATTTCCAATTCCATTAAACCATATCCATTTAATCTGATTATATAAAATAGATAGAAGTCATGATTATATAATATATAATATAAAATCAAGTATGTGTTATACAAAAAATAATAACGAGTGTAAATATAAAAAAGGTAAAGGGTGATAAAAAGGTGATCAGAAAAAAAAGAGACTACACTTTTATAATGTGTAGTGTGCACAGGTGAAAGCCACACTAACATGGCTACTAATCTAGCGACTTCCGTTTTCTAAAAAAAAAGATGTTGAATATTCCAGCTCTTATTTGGAATACTGTATATATTGGGGTGGGGGTGCTAACTTTATTTTCTTAATAACTTTTTCTATTATTCATATTACTAATTTTTAGTTGTTAATTTCAACTATAATTAGTATCATAATTAGTAATACTATACAAGGGGAGTAAGGGAAATCAAACTAATTAGTAATTAGTAATTAGCAATTAATAATTACAAATTAGTATTTATTAATTAATTAGTAAGCAATATAATACTACAATTCTATGTCCGTTATTTCACCTTTTTCTCACTTTGGAATGAACTGATCCTGCACCTTCTGTATTATTCCCATAAGTACCTGCCATTGTTGTTCCACTGTCACCCTGCTAGGGTATCTTTCCAGTCAACATTGGTCAGCTCCCTCATGGCTCCATAGTCCCCTTTGATCTACTGTAACACTGATACCTCCGATTTACCCTTCTCCCTTTTAAACCTGACCATATTATGGTCACTACCTCCTAATGGCTCCTATAACCTCAAGTTCCCTTATCAAATCACAACACTAAATCCAGAATTGCCTTCTCCTTGATAGGCTCCAATACAAGCTGCTCTAAGAATCCATCACGGAGGCACTCCACGAATTTTCTTTCTTGGAGTCCAGTACCCACCTGAAACCATGTTGAAATCTCCCATAACAACTGTAACATTACCTTTACAACATGCCAATTTTAATTCCTGATTCAACTTGCACCCTATATACAGTCTACTGTTTGGGGGCCTGTAGATAAGTCCCATTAGGGTCTTTTTACCCCTACAATTCCTTAGTTCTATCCATACTGACTCCACATCTCCTGTTTCAATGTCACCCTTTGCAAGGGACTAAATTTCATTCCTCGCCAACAGAGCTACCCCACCCCCTCTCCCCAACTGTCTGTCTTTTCGATAGGAGGTACACTCTTGAATATTCAGTTCCCAGCCCTGGCCCTCTTGCAGCCATGTCTCTGTAATTCCCACAACATCATACTTGCCAATTTCTAACTGAGCCTCAAGCTCGTCTTCCTTATTTCTTATACTTCGCGCATTCATATACAACATTTTGACCAGTATTCACCTCCCCTCTCACAATTGGCTCCTACCTTAATCTCTTATCCCAAGCACCTGTCAGACAGTTCATAAACATTCTTCAAGAGTCAGTGTGAATACTTGGCCAATAAACTTATTTATCTGCTCAAGTTCGAACACATGCCTCAAAACTCATTGGCCGGCGGTTCATTCTACAGCTAGACAATGATCCCAAACATACTGTTAATGCAACAAAGAAGTTTTTCAAAGCTAACAAATGGTAAATTCTTGAGTGGCCAAGTCAATTACCCGATCTGAACCCAACTGAGCATGCCTTTTATATGTTGAAGAGAAAACTGAAGGGGACTAGCCCACAAAACAAGCATAAGCTAAGGATGGCTGCAATACAGTCCTGACAGAGCATCAACATAGAAGACACCCAGCAACTGGTGATGTCCATGAATCGCAGACTTCAAGCAGTCATTGCATGCGAAGGATATGCAACAAAATACGAAACATGACTACTTTCATTTACATGACATTGCTGGATCCCAAACATTATGGTTCCCTGAAATGGGGTACTATGTATAAACACTGCTGTAATTTCTGCATGGTGAAACCAAAATGTATAAAAATGGCCTTTATTAAAATCTGTCAACGTGCACTTTTAACTACATGTGATTTTTTTCTATTACAAATCTCAAATTGTGGCGTACAGAGGCAAATAAATAAATGATGGGTCTTTGTCCCAAATATTATGGAGGGCACTGTACATTGAAAAAACTGTTTTGCTCACGATCCAGGCAAATCGTGCCATACACAAGTAAATAAGTTCGTAAGTTATAGGAGCTGATTTACACCATTCAGCCCATCAAGTCAACTCTGCCATCCAATCATGGCTGATCGAACTTTCCCTCTCAGCCCCATTCTCCTGCCTTCTCCCCATAACTCGACACTTTTACTACTCAAGCAGTAAAAAAATGAGGTAATGCAAATGAGAGAATAAACAGTGCATACAGTGATGCAACTGCAGAGAGCAAGTAAAAGACAAATGTATGGGCTGCAACAAGAGGTTGTTCCTGAACCTGGTGGTATATGTTGTCACGGTTTTGTTTCTTCTGTTGCCTATCCTTACTGATTGCCGTCTATGGTTCAAGGGCGACAGTGGCTCAGCTGGTTGCCACTGCCTCACAGCACCAGAGACCCAAATTCGATCACGGCCTCGGATATTGCCTGTGTGGAATATGCACTTTCACTCTGTGACTGCGCGGGTTTCCTCCCACATCGCAGACAGGTGGGTTTGTCGGGTAATGAGCCTCTATAAATTGCCACTAATATGTAGGGTGGATGAGAAAGTGGGATAACATAGAACTAGTGTGAACTGGTGATCGATGGTCGGCATGGACTCGGTGGGCCAAAGGGCCTGCTTCCATGCTCTATCTTCCAATCCAATCAATCAAGTTCAAGGATCCTGTTGAAGAAGGTGGTGCTGAGTCTTGGGTCCAGGAGTTTGTAGAGACATTTACTTATAATTATGGTATTTAGGCAAGCAGTTCTGAGGCTATGTTAGCAGTCCAAGCGCTCATATTATCCTGCACATTCTCCTTGCATTCATGCCATGCCATGCAGATATTATCCTGAGCTTCAATCACTGCCCAATTACTAGAATGCAAATACAGGATTGATGCTTTCAGCAGCAAATACATCAATCTGGCTGTTTAATCAGTGAAACCGGTTGCATTCCAGATGTTCAACAGTAAGGTTGCTGGGGTGTGGCGTGAAAACGTTGATTGAAGGGGGTTTCCCAGAGGTTTAAGGCATGTATTGCAGATGACACCAAGCTGGATGGCAGTGTGAACTGTGAGGACGTTGCTATGAGAACGCAGGGTGACTTCGATAGGTTGGGGGAGTGGGCAGATGCATGGCAGATTAAGTTTAATGCGGATAAACACGAGGTTATCCACTTTGGTAGCAAAAACAGGAAGGCAGATTACCATCTAAATGGCGTCAAGTTGGGAAAAGGGAAAGTACAATGGGATCTGGGGGTCCTTGTACATCAGTCTATGAAACTAGGCATGCAGGTACAGCAGGCAGTGAAGAACGCGAATGGCATGTTGGCCTTTATAACAAGACAAATTGAATATAGGAGCAAAGAGGTCCTTATGCAGTTGTACAGAGCCCTAGTGAGACCACACATGAAGTATTGTGTGCAGTTTTGGTCCCCTAATTTGAGGAAGCACATTCTTGCTATTGAGGGAGTGCAGCGTGGGTTTACAAGATTAATTCCCGGGATGGTGGGACTGTCATATGCTGAAAGAATGGAGCAGCTGGGCTTTTACACTCTGGAATTTAGAAGGATGAGAGGGGATCTCATTGAAACATATAAGATTGTTAAGGGTTTGGACACGCTAGAGGCAGGAAACATGTTCCCGATGTTGGGGGGAGTCCAGAACCAGGGGCCACAGTTTAAGAATAAGGAGCAAGCCATTTAGAACGGAGACGAGGAAACACGTTTTCTCACAGAGAGTGGTGGAATTCTCTGCCTCAGAGGGCGGTGGAGGCAGGTTCTCTGGATGCTTTCAAGAGAGAGCTAGATAGAACTCTTAAAAATTGGGGAGTCAGGGGATATGGGGAAAAGGCAGGACCGGGGTACTGATTGGGGATGATCAGCCATGATCACATTGAATGACGGAGCTGGCTCGAAGGGCCGAATGGCCTACTCCTGCACCTATTGTATTCCAAGAGCTATGTACGAATGGAATTTTTCAATCATATTTTTGGCAACATCTGGTGAAATCTCATCAGTTGGAAGGCACAATTCATTTATATACAAGGCAGCTGTAGAGTTTGCTGCCTTATAACGCCAGAGATTAGGTTCGATCCTGACTATGGAGCTTATACATTCTCAAATTACAAATCGGAACAAATATAAACATTTGATTTAATTTATCCCGATTTATAATTTCAGGAAAAGAAATATGCCACTGTTTACATATTCATGAGGGCAGGGCAATAGACATTGTCTACATGGACTTTAGCAAGGCCTTTGACAAGGCCCCAATGGGGTAAGTTAGATCACATGGGATCAGGCCGAGCTAGCCAACTAGATACAAATCTGGCTCAGTGGAAGGAGTGATAGGATGGTAATGAAGGGTTGTTATTCAGTTTAGAACTTGTGACCATTTGTGTCCCTCAGGGATCTCTGCTGTGTCCACTGTAGATTGTCTCCTATATTAACATTTGGATGAGAATGTTGATATGGTTAGCACATTCGCAGATGACAGCAAAATTCATGACAGTGGACAGTGATGAATGTAAACAGGCACATTTGACTAGTTCAGATAGCCATTTTGGTCACCTTGGACCAACTGGGCTGAAGGCCCCATGCTGTAGGTCTCTAGAGCTACTGTAGTTATAAACAACTTCAGTCATCTCAAATAATAAAATCTCAGTTAATAACCTCTGCAGCATGGCAATCATCACGTCTGTAAACATCTCAAAGATTCTAAAGTAGAGGAAAGCATTGCATTTTGGCTTGTTGTAGGATAAAGCAAATGATATCAAAGATTTTTATTGTTCAGGTCTGTAAAGCCAGCACTATAATTAAAATTCTATAGCAAAAAAAGTCAAAAAGCCATTTGTTTAAAGAGAAGAAACAGAAACTAAAGAATTACTCCCAATAACAATACAAATTACCCCAAAACAATGAAGTCTAAATTGCTTATTTTTTGCATAAAATTCAATCTCATACATCTACAGCAGTGAATTCGAGTTGATAGACAAGCAAATTATCTTGAATTAACTTCACTCCAGTAAATTGTAACAGTGCAACTAAACGCAGGGGTTGGTTTGAGAGCAAGGTCAGAATAAATGTACAACAAATCTACCAGTAATAACACTGTTACACTTTTCTGTCAAAGTGTTCTTAATGAATTGAGATTTTCCCCTAATTTTCCTTGCGGGGATTCTCATTTCTATTGGAAACACACGACTGCAGAGGCTGAAATCTGTGGAAGGGAAATTATCAACATTTGAATTCGAAACCCTGCATCGGGACAGAGGGTGTTCTACCCGGTAAAAAGGGAGGGGAGTAGTTTAGTTTAGCTTATTATCGCATGTACCGAGGTATTGTGAAAAGCAGCGAGTAGCTGAGAGAGCTGTACAAAGGAGTAATGTTGATGGCCAAATAGAGCCAGGTGGGGGAGGGGAAAAGAGGTTGGGTTGAGAGACAGAGGGAGGTGGGCGATAGGCAGAAGCAAACAAGGAGAAAAAAGGACAAATGGATCCAGGTGAACGGAGCAGAGGGTGAAGATGTAGTGAAGCTGGAGGGGGACACACAAACATTACCAATGCTGGAAACAAGGTAATAATGGTACTGATATGGGAAAGATGATGGGCAGAAGGAAACAGAAGGGGGAGGGGTACCAATGGGTAAACTGCAGGTTGTAGATGTGGAAGGAGAGGGAAGGGAACAAAAAGAGGTGATGGACGCAGAGGGAGAAAGCAGGGTAAAGTGATCAAGCGAGAGAACGAGAGAGTGTGCTAGGGCACAGGTGATCGCTGTGGACTTGGTGGGCCGAAGGGCCTGTTTCCACGCTGTATCTCTAAAGTAAAATAAAGGTGGATCGGTGTAGTGTGCGTAAAATGCATGAGGCAAGGGTTACCTGAAACTTGAACATTCAGTTTCTATGTTCATACCAAAAAAATCGAAATAGATTCATGGAGTAACTCAGCAAATCAGGCATCATTTCTGGAGAATGCGTATATCCATGTCCTCTAGAGATACTGCCTGACCCACTAAATCACTCCAGCACTTTGTTCTTTGGTTTGTAAACCAGCATCTGCAGTTCTTTATGTAGATGTGACCATCTTTATCTTTATGTGACCAACTGGTCACATCCTAGACATTGTGGGCTGAAGTACCTGTTCCTGTGCTGCACCTTTTTATCCTAGCTCTTGTCCCCAAGGGTGGATAAAGTGGCATAAAACGCCAGGTTTGATCGTTTCTTGAAAAACACTCTGATTGTCAAGAAAACAAAAAGGCAAAGCAGTAATACCACACAGGAAATACTTCATTGATTCGTGGTTTTTGTTTCCGCTTAGTAGTGAGAACTGATTCTGGACGCAAAGATAAACCAGTGGGCCGAGGTAACTGAAAATAACCAGTGTTCTATTCATTAATGCAGCTTCTCAGAAATGCACCGCTAATATTTCAAGCTGGAAATATTTTCCCCACCTCCCCTGATGGCTCAGGTTCCAGTTTCCCTTCACCTCCCCATTATCACCTTTTTAACTTATCATGTTTTATTCAGAAGAAGGTTCCCGACTAGAAAGGTCACCTATCCACGTTCTCCAGAGATGCTGCCTGACCTGCTGTATTACTACCAGCACTTCGTGCAATTTTTTAAAAATTTAATTAAAAAAAAAAAATCAGATTCTAGCACTGGTGGCCTTTGTGTTCCTGCTTATCACCCACCTAGTTGTCTCCATCTTTATTCTCTTCTGGCTCCTCCCATTTCATTTTTCCCCTTTTATCTGCCTCCATCATCCATTTGCCTCTTAATTCCCCTCTTCTCCCTCCCCTACCTGGTTCCATCTGCCCATCTTCCCTCACACATCTCTCAGTCCATAAAACACCCACTGCCTCCTGTCTCATAGCTCTTTCCCACCCCTCCCCCCTTTATATTGACCATCTTCCTTTTCCTCTTACTATTGTTGCCAGGTTTCAACCTGAAACCTCAACAATTTCTCCCTTCTCTCCACAGATGCTGCTCGACCCATTGAGTTCCTCCTGCAGATTGTCCATTGCTCCAGATTCCAGTGGGTCAGTTGAGAGATTGTTATCGAGGTTGGATGAATATCAAGATTACATTTCTCTTCCTCCCTCCAAAAAAGTCTGTTTTCTCCCCACAGAGGGAACCCTAATTGGCTTGAAGATAGACACGAAAAGGGGGACATGCAGTATCTCTGGAGAGAAGGAATCAGTGACGTTTTCGGTCGAGACCCTTCTTCAGACGTCTTGACCCAAAACATCACCCATTCCTTCTCTCCAGAGATGCTGCCTATCCTGTTGAGTTACTCCAGCTTTGTGTCGATCTTTGGTTTAAACTAGCATCTGCAGTTCCTTCCTACACCGTAATTGGTTCCATTATGTCAACCAATGCAATACTTAGTTTTCATTTACAAAGCCACACAGGATGATGCACGTTTGGCTTAAGTTTATTAAAGTAAAAATGGTGAACTTCCAAATAAATTTGTTTGTTTGTAAACGCATTGCATTAAATTTAATTTTAAGATTATGCCTGGCACTAGTAGACGCAAATGTTAAATTACAAACAAACTTGATTAGTCTTTAAACTTCTAGCAGAATCTTTACCAAATGCCCAATGAAGATAAACAGTGCTCCGAATGAGTAGCTTGGCGCAAATGTTCATGATGCCTTAAATTAACAATTAATGTGCTTGGATCCTTTCAGTTTATGTTTGGTTGTATAAAGTATCTGTTAAAATGTCTATCTAATTGGACACTTCAGAGTAAAACTACCATTAATGCAAATTGCAGTACACCACAATTGTTACATTAAAAAAATTAAATAAATTTGCAATGTCAAGTTTATTATCACATGAACAAGTATAATGATGTACAGGTACAATGAAAATCTTGTTTGCAGTAGCATCACGGGCACATAGACTCAGACAATGTACAAAACAAATTGTATATAAATTACACAAAGTTCTGCAGGACAGTTAAAAGAAAAACAGATGTATAAAGCCACAGGCTGTAATATGCATCTTCTTTAGCACAGGATTAACTTTGGTCTCACCTGGCATCCCCGAGTGCATTTCATTTTAGAAAGCACTGAACAGTAGAAAATGTTATTCAATTCCATTCTCTATAGGCAGAGATGTTTGTGTAGGTGGACTTTTGTATCCCAACCATATCATTCTCCACTGTTAAAGCAACCTCCAAGTCAGTTCTCAAGTCCAATAAAACCTTTGCGTTCAAATCTTAGGTTCTCGCCCTGCCCCCTTCCCTCACCCCAATTTCTATATCATATCACTATTGGTCCTGCCCACAATATTTTGGCACCTCCAGTCTCTGATTCTTCTATGTTTCAGGTCATCTCATCCCTCCTTTCCCCATTACTTTGGCAGGATAGCAGTACATTGATCTTTAACTTTGCTGGAGCTTTGCACAACAATGAAATGGTGATCCTATTATTCTACACCTCTGGAATTCAGGATGCTTTGTTAGGAAAGAAAGCCGCCGTGCTTAAAAGTGTAATTCTAATATTAAACAGAGAGATGCACCACTGACTGCAGCAATGAAATAGTTAAGTGATTTCATCGATCCATGGCTCAATTTACAATGACTGCTTGTGAAGACCGGGAGAAGCTTGTGTGCTTTGTACCATGAAGAAATCTTCAGGATGGGATGCTGTGCAGCCAAATAAAGAAAGAATCAAGAATTTCCATCACATCCTGCAGGAGGTGCTGAGAAGCCACGTGCTCCGAGCAGGAGGTTCATCAACATATGACGCAGCTGCTGTCAGTCCTCAACAACGTCCTGCATTCATCGCAATATCCATGGCGTAGCATCGAGCCCTGTATCTAATCACTAAGCAGCAGTACCACTAACACAGCCCGACACCAGCCCTCACAGCAGGGCCCCACAGTTGCAGCCTCACACCGAGATGTATGGCGATAGGATCATCACTTCATCGTTGGTCTAGCATCAGCAAAAGGACGGGGTCACGTCAGGCTCCCATCTGTATGCGATTATCCATGACTCCATCCCAGTTTAAAATCCCTCCTTGTAATTGTTTATTAATACCCAGTTCCGCCCCTTTGTTTCTAGTCTTTTTTCGAATCTATCCTTAATATATAAATATTGGATTGGCTCCAGACGATTGATTTGACATGGAGTTATAACAATACGGGTGATTTTCTTTCTTGAGCAAGGAATCCCATGACATTTTACAAAATGACAATTAACTGCTTCTGACTGCTTAATTTTCTTGCTGTTTTGCTACAGTCCAAGCTAGACAGCACAGAAACCCGTCTTTTGGCCAAACCAGTCCATACTGACCAAATTCCCTAACTCAGTCAATCCCCCTTGACTGTGTCAGCCTCAGAATCGCGCAAATTCTTTATTATCCAAGTAGCTGTCTGTGTCCTTTACCTATTCCAATTGTGCCAACCTCTGCCACTTCCACTGGCAGCTAGTTCCATCTGCACATCACCCTTTGTATGCAAATTTTGGAAAATAGTGTTACAAATCAACTTTAATCAGTTCCAAATGAACTGGAATAGAGATTATAGTTCAAAATAATGACATGGAATTAATCCCGTATAGGTGTCCGCTGTATTAAGGAGTTGCATTCGTAGAAAAACATTCTTTTTTTTTAATAATATTTTTATTAGAAGCAATGCATATTACCAATGATATAAGTTTTTTAAATACACATTTAACTTGATACAAATATTACGAAATGATTTATGTAAGCTTCTATTTTTTTTTAGAAAGTAAAGTAAAAGAATAAGTGTATAATCAATGAAGATGGAGATTATACAAGAAAAAAATAGAATAAAAATATTAAAAAAAACAAAAAACAAAATAAAAATTAAAAAGAAAGAAAAATACAAGCAAACAATTATATAATAACAAAAAGATTATAGTATACATCTTAACAATGAATGGAACAATTTCACATAACAATATCTAGAGACGTGCATACAAATCTCAAAATAGATTATTTCATCTGATCCTACAACTGGGTATTTGTTGAATTACAATACTGAGCTCAGCTACCCCTTCAAATAGTCAGTGAATGGAGACCATATTTGTTCAAAAAGTTTATATTTGTCCATTAGGACAAACCTGATTCTCTCCGAATGCAACGTCTCCGACATTTCCACTGTCCACATTTTAATTGTGGGGGATAATGTTCCCTTTCAGAATTTTAATATTAATTTTTCCAATTATCAAACAGTAATCAAGGAAATTTATTTGATTTACTGTTAACATTAGGTTTGAATCTGAAACTCTTATTATTAGCTTTGGGTCGGGATCCAATTTGATTTTAAGAACTACACAAATGATTTTAAATAGAAAAAGAGGAAAAAAAACAAAAAAAAATTCTTACTGCAATATTCTGCAACTTGAACATCCTCCCCCACCCCTGCAATATGCATTCCTGCAGGATGATTTTCATTTTATTGGCAGGGATGAAGAAACAACAAATGTTGTTAATCGGTACAGTGGGACAATAAGATTTGCCTAGGAGGGTTAACAGTAACAGGCAGGTCCTTCCTTTTCCAAGCCCAGTTCAAGGACATGTGAACAGCTATCTCAGAGCGCAGTGCTGCCACAGTCGGCATCTGCACGGAATTCCCTCTGACACCCAAGGCTTATGGATAAGGAAAGGTTTTAGTTAATGGGGTTAACAATGAAAGGGATGGAATTTAAGCAACTACATTTTTTTTTAAATCAAAAGTACCGTGACTAAAAATTAATAAAGCATGTTGCGTCTTTGTCACTGCCAATAAAATGAAATACATCCAACAGGAAAGTACCTTTGCATAAAAGCCGGGCAGGGGAGGTTAGAAGAGTCAACAAAAATTGTAAAGCCAGCAGAAGGAATACAAGTAAAAGGGGACAGCGGGTGGGAAAAAGGGACAAATGTGTGCGAATCCAGGTAGGGCACGGGACAGAGGGAATAAAGGGAGTGGGACCCGGCCGGGGGGGGGGGGAAAGAGGGGGACGAAGACGAAAGCGTGTTGCTTTAGCATTTTGTGTTTACTTATTTTCTCTCCACGTGTGTTCCATAGGAGCAGATTTCTTTCCTTATCTCAGTTTTGTAAGTTTGATAAGGGAGAATTTCTGTGACACAAATGTTGATAATGCGGAGTTAAAAAAAGCCTGTGCTAACAAGTCATCAACAAGTCTGAAGAAGGGTCTCAACCCAAAACATCACCCATTCCTTCTCTCCAGAGTCCCACTGAGTTACTCCAGCATTTTGTGTCTATCTTCGGTTTAAACCAGCATCCATAGTTCCTTCCCACACACTAACAAGTCATCAGCTCAATTGTTCACAAACCTGAACATCCAGGATATGATAAAGAATATTAAAATTTGTATCACTTCCCTGTTTAGAACCAAATGGAATTAATAAGAATTACCATATTTCCCGGCAATGAAGATGCTATTTTCTACCCAAAAATAAGGCGCGAAAATTTACCCATGTCTTGGAGGCCGAAGGGTAGGTTGTTAGCCAAGCAAAATAGACTTGGCTATCCCCGAGTACTGCAACATCAAGAATGATGTAGCTGTACTGAGCAGTTGGAAAGTGGGAGCGGCTGTAAAAAGACAGCGCCGCTGGGGGGGGGGGGGGGGGGGGGGGGGGGGGTGGGGGGAGTTCCCTTCACAGCCTGTGGGAGTCTGGCCCGGGTGAGCACGGCCTGGGCTGTAAAATGGGCTGGGCCGCCAGGGTTAAAGTTGCGGGGAGGGCAGAAGCGTTGAGAAGGAGGGGGTCGGAGATCTCGCCCCCTCTCTCATTTCCCTATCGTCCCGGGACCTGGGAACTGCAACCAGTCCCAGGGACACGAGAGATCTGGGAACTGAATTCAGTCCCAGGGACACGAGGGATCTGGGAGCTGAAGCCAGTCCCAGGGACATGAGGGATCTGGGAGCTGAAGCCAGTCCCGGGGCATGCAGGTGATGTTGCCGACTCCTGAACTAAACCAAACCCTTGATGCTCTCCCGCCATCCTTTTTTAAAAAAAATTTAGCAACTTAAATTGGGGGTGCATCTTCAACACAGGTGCATCTTCATTGCCAAGAAATACGGTTCATACAACTTTCATACCTGTTCTTTGACTGAAGCCAAAATGGTGGTTGCTGTGGTCTCCGACTCCATTGCGAGATGAGTGGGTGCTTCCCACATGGGAAGCTTCCCCTATTCCATCAATCGGACATTATCAGGAGCTGGCATGTTACCTAAACATGGGAAAAAAAACAAGTTAATTCCTTCAAACAGTCTTTGTTATTCTCCTGGTGATCACAGCACAGAAAGCATATTATTGTTTAAGCAAAGATTAATTTGAAAGAGCAGGATATTTTCCCTTCTTATGGGTGCTTCTCTCAAATCCTGCTTGCAGGAACACAAACTAATTTCATCAAACAATAATCATAATTCCCCACAGGAAAATTTGCCCAGTAACACTGGCTTCCTCAGACAGGCTAATAAACACTGCTTAGAGTATGCACCAGTACCATTCTTGCTGCCACTTAATCTATTCTCCCTTTTTTTCCCTTTCATTCATTTTACATATAGGTCTTACCACAAAGCCCTGAATCTCATTCCCACCCCCAACTGCTCAGGTTGGTGGTGATCAGCTACCAATCTGCACAGAAACATTCCATCTAGTGAAGTTATGACAGTGCCGCAGGGCAGAGTGCTTCAAGGATCCAATCTGGAGGAGCTGTAAAAGTCAGGATAATTTACAACTCGGAGGGGGACTTGCGGGTAATAATTTTTCCACACGTCTATTGCACTTGTCTAAATTGGTGATGGCGGCTGCATGCTTGGGTAGACACTGTCCGAAGCAGCATGGCAGGGCAGCACAGTGGTAGAGTTGTTGCCTTGCAGCGCCAGAGGCCCGGGTTGAATCTTAACTATGGGTGCTGTCTGTACGGAGTTTGCACGTTCTCCCTGTGACTGCGTGGGTTTTCTCTGGGTGCTCTGGTTTCCTCCCACATTCCAAAGACATGCGGGTTTGTAGGTTAATTGGCTTTGGTAAAATAGTAAATCGTCCCTAGTGTGTAGGATAGTGCTGGTGTACGGGGTGATCGTTAGTCGGCACG
Organism: Raja brachyura; assembly: GCA_963514005.1. The sequence goes on from OY740787.1 coordinate 60,434,471, forward strand.
GACTTGGTGGGTCGAAGGGCTTTTAGACATAGCCACACGATATCTCTAAAGTCACTGAACACAAGTAATGATGAAGAATCACCATCACTGCTTAATCAGTCAAAAATTGTTGAATTGGCATGTTTACCAAAATGGAACAACAAAATTCTTACTTGCAGAAGCACAACAGGTTCGTAAACATTATTCAATAGATAATATAAACAAACAAAAAGGTTAAATAAATAAAACCTAATATAATGTAATACAGCATATACTGCAAGTGAATACACAAGCAATGGATTGGTACCAACATAACCTGCCATGTACCAGCACAGAATGTGTTCAATTCTGAGCAATACTGATATTGTAATTTATCCAGGCTGGTGAATAAAAATAATTCCATTACATTCCTTCTGGAAAGTCTATGGAGATATACAGACGAATGACTCATAGGATAGCCAGTCTCTGTACTGTTCTCGATATTGTAGTGATTGGAGAGGTGGAATTAAATTAAATTGCTGAAGCTGAATAACAAAACTGAATGTATTCTCACTAGCCAATATTTACTGTAGATTACCAATTGTGGGAAAGTAGTAGACTTGTAACAACCAGAGCACAGAATACCAAAAATACAGAAATAATTGTCACTTTTCAAATTATTTGGATAATTTGAAAATGCAATTCTACAATACTTATGATAAAGAGGAAACATATCCATTTCCAAAGGATTGCTGAGCGACTACTTTGAACTCTGATCTACTAATATTCAGTTATTGAGAAAAGGGTTCACTGAATGGTTTCTAAAAAGGATGCCATTTGGTAATGCAGTGCATACTGGTTGCAAGCAACTAAACCACATTTTTGTAAAGTGAGAAAAACTGGATGTTGAAAATCAAATATTAAAAAAGCAAAACATCATCTCGTAGGTTTTCACGGTATCACGGTACACATGATAATAAACTAAACTAAAGGTCAGGCGGCTGAATTTTCCAAGAAAATTAACTACTGCTGTCTGACCTGCAAATTGTTTCAGCAATTTTTTCTTTTTATTTCCTTTTGATTGTGTTATCTGCATATTAGGAAATATCACTTAAATGCAAAATAATTAATCTGTATTCAAAATACTGGTCTCTGTGCCAACTATGTGGGAACTCCACTGCACACCCCAATTCTTTGCTGGGTTCAGCAGAATTTCCCATCCTGAGAGATGGAAAAATATGTTCAATTTCTAGCTCCCCCACAAGTCCATAGGCAAGTACACTGCTGAATGGTTCAGTAAAATCTCCAATCCAAGATTTTACTGGTTAATTGCTCAGTAAAGTAAAACCTATTAGGAAGATCTGATTTTACAGCAGATATGTTTGGGTCTCAATATCAAGTGATTCTACCCCAGGATGCACAAAATCCTCAGGTACCAGTCTCATCTAACCTCCATATACCCACCCCGCCTAAATCAATGTTCCTATCATTTCCATTGGTGTAACAGTACCTACAGTTAAACCATATTTTTCTGCATCAGTCACAGCTAAGAACATCTCGCAATTGCATCGAATCATGGCTTTGTCACTAGCAACTGCCTGTTTGGGGAACAGCAAGGGAGGGAAGGGCAGAATAGAAATTAACAAACATTGCTCAAGGATGCCTTCAATAGTTCAAGTGTTGTAACTTGTCAGGGCATTTCCTTCTGAACACGGTCCTTATATGGTGTTCTCTATTTGCCCATTTCAGAATATTTCTTTCTATTTCACTTCAATTGTGACTCAGCTTTTTAAAACATTAATCACCTGTCCATGGCAAAATTCCAACTAATTTAAATACGAGATATAACATTTTAATGTTTGTGCCAGCAAAGAGCTCCCTGTTGCCTTCATTTACTCAGCCAGTGACAAAAGGAGTAATGGAAGTAGGCTTAAAGTCTAAAGGCCAGTTAACATGTTCAAGTCAGTTGCAGAATGATTCATGCAAAAATACAAGTCAATATCTGCTACAATAATTTCACCCCACCTTGCTCATTTAGATTTATAGTATCCCGTCAGAATTGTAGAAGGCAAGCTATTGTTCTTCATTCACATAGGATTCTTACTTTTCCACTCTTGACCCTTTTATATTTCTAGTCTTCTGTTGACTACTGACTCAAATTATCTTCGACCTCAATATTCCCTTACTGGGATTTAACATGGATCTTCTGGACATTTCACAAACAAATTAAATTTAAACAAAAAAAACTGTAGGTGCTAGAAGCTTAGAACTGCTGACATGTCTGAAACAATAAAAACTAATTTTAACAATTGCTTCCTAACTGAGTGTTTACAGCATTTTTTGGTTTTATCCCCAAACAATTTTCTCCTTTGTTATCGCATGTTCATTTTGTGCAAACCCCAAACAAAGCCACAATGTCATCCTCCAAATACTTTCCAGGCCTGGCCCTTTGCTATCCTTAATTTACCCTTCCAATCACCGGGCCAGTTGAGTCTAATGTTGAGAATATTTGATCCTTCTATGATAGACTATTATTTGAATGGTGACCGATTAGGAAAAGGGGAGATGCAACGAGACCTGGGTGTCATGGTACACCAGTCATTGAAAGTAGGCATGCAGGTGCAGCAGGCTGTTAAGAAAGCAAATGGTATGTTGGCATTCAAAGCAAAAGGATTTGAGTACAACAGCAGGGAGGTTCTACTTTAGTTGTACAGGGTCTTTCTTGGTGAGGCCACACCTGGAGTATTGCGTACAGTTTTGGTCTCCTAATCTGAGGAATGACATTCTTGCCATAGAGGGAGTACAGAGAAGGTTCACCAGACTGATTCCTGGGATGGCAGGACGTCCATATGAAGAAAGACTGGATAGACTCGGCTTGTACTCGCTGGAATTTAGAAGATTGAGGGGGGATCTCATAGAGACGTACAAAATTCTTAAGGGGTTGGACAGGCTAGATGCAGGAAGATTGTTCCCGATGTTGGGGAAGTCCAGGACAAGGGGTCACTGTTTAAGGATAAGGGGGAAGTCTTTTAGGACCGAGATGAGAAAATCATTTTTTGCAGAGAGAGTGGTGAATCTGTGGAATTCTCTGCCACAGACGGTAGTTGAGGCCAGTTCGTTGGCTATATTTAAGAGAGAGTTAGATGTGGCCCTTGTGACTACTGGGATCAGGGGGTATGGAGAGAAGGCAGGTACAGGATACTGAGTTGGATGATCAGCCATGATCGCATTGAATGGCGGTGCAGGCTCGAAGGGCCAAATGGCCTACTCCTGCACCTATTTTCTATGTTTCTATGTTTCTTCTCCCTACACTTGCCATTCAACAGCTGTCCATGGAATACCGAGGCATTGGTCACTACTTTAGACAGTCAGCGAGTCTAAACTCCTCAGCAAATTTACAGTTCTCCAATTTGCTTTGCTGACCTTTTTCTTTTAAAAGCTCAATAATATGTTATCCCTGCAACACTTGTAATTTTGGCAATAAAATAGTTGATTTGTCATCAGTTCCCTTTCAAGTTCTTGTCAGCCAATAACTAGCCTGGTCATTGTTTGGTAACTAAAAAACATCAATTGCAATTTTCAGTGTTAAGCTAAAATTGATTTGAGGCAGAACTGAACTTCAAAAAAAAAAGTGGATGGAGGGACATAACCAATTTCCAAATTGAACAGGAACAGCAGGAGTCTCAATTAACTTTACCCAGGTGTTGGCCTGGGGCTTCATGCCAGAAGTGGACTACATTTATCCTACAACTTTACCAGCAATACAAAACTAGTCCAATTTTACTGTGGATGCCTGAATACAGCTAAAATCTTAATTTATTCTCATACCTATGCCAATAATTACTCTGTTAAGAATGTGTTGAACCATATTCCTGGAATGAAAGTGGAAAAGTTGGAAATTAAATAGAACGTTAAAACTTTACTCTACAGAAAATTAGGAATAAGTGATGATTAACTTGGGTAAGTGGAAGAGGGGATGCAGTGTTGCAAAACAATTGAAAAACTGCACCAATATGTTATTTGGATTCCCTATTATACAAAACATCGGGTGCAAGATTTTACTACCATAGGATTTAGTTAGGGAATCACTTCTTCCAATCCAGTGCACTGTATTCAATGCTCACAATGCGAGCTCTTGCACATTGGAAACAGAAAGCACAGACTGTGTGGGTTGCACACAATTACCTGCAGCTCATCCTCAGGAGTTTCTAGTTGCTGCCACTTCAATTCTCCACCTCACTCCCATTCTAAAGCAATTCCTTGCTCCATTTCACCAGGATGTTGTCTGGGATGCAGTTATGAGCAGGAAGTGGAGGGGTTTCATCTGCTTTTCCAGGAGTGGAGGTGAAGAGAAGGCATGATTGAAGTGTATTTTGAAGGTGGACTGCAGGAAACATTTCTTCACAGAGAAACTGGCAGAGTTTATATTAGGAACTTGTCAGTCACTTCCTCAATTGGCAGCAGCATTAATCGTGATTAACATATTAGATCCATTCCTCTTCAGAGTTGAAGAATTCAAGAGACTCGAGAATCAAAATGAGTGTTTAATTGTTATATGTACCAACAGTGGAACAATGAAATTCTTACTTGCAGCAACATAACAGGCCTATAAACACAATACTTGTTGATAACAAAATAAACAAATTCAATCAATTAAAAACCCTAATATTAGTTCAAAAAGCCATAAGTCCTTAGTGCAATCAAGGCAGTCCGTGGCTCATAGATTAATTAGGTTTTTTTCCAGCGTTCAAGAGTGATGGTTGTTGCAAAGAAGCGGATCTTGAACCAAGACGTCATGCTTTTCAGGCTCCTATGCATTCTTTCCGATAGCAGGAGAGAAATGAGGGCGTGGCCAGGGTCCTTGATGATGCTGGTTGCCTTTGAGGCAGCATCTTCTAGAGATCCAATCTACACTTGAGAAGGCATTGTTTTTATCTTTACACCATTATTGGTTGTTTGACATTTTTATGTACACACTGAACTACTGTTTGTTCGTTATTATCATGTTCACAGAATACAAAGTAGAGTTTACAGTATATCTGTTGTGTTGCTGTAAGTAAGAACTTCATTATTTCCTTTCAGGACATATGGCAATCAAATGGCTGAAGCTTCTATGTATAACCACCCTCGGTGAGAAGTGCCATATGGGTTGTCCTTTCCTCTCTCCTATCGATGCAGAAGTTAATATTCATCAAATTTAATTCACTCCATAAATTTTATTCCACAATAGTCACAAAATGGGGCTTAACCAAAACGCCAAAAAAAATCAATTGCATCCTTTTGAAAAAGCAGAACAAATTCAATATAGCTTGAGCATTCCAGTTTCCTACTAGTCAATCGTAATTCGATGGAAGATCTGTTATTAATTATGTTAAAGAAGCACTTACTTTACCAATGAACTGGCCATCGAATGTTCAATTTGGTTTTCACTAGGCACACAGTTCCAAATATTATTACAGTCTACAATTTAATTCATAGTTCCACAGGGGAATTCCTGCAATTAGTTTAATTGACAACATACAGCATCATGGGTCAATGTCTGTCAATCAAGAACAAAAGAAAATCTCCCTACTGACTGGGACGTACCAGCTCAAAGCACGAAGATAGTGGAGATTAATTGCCTTAACCTAGAATATTGAGTCAGACAGATATAGCACGGAAACTGGCCCAACAGCCTTCTGAGCCCAGGTCCGTGTGGATTTAACCATTCACTGGCACAAGAGTTCCCAAGGGGAATATCATATGCCCAACCACCTTCAACTGTTTCACCTTCAACAACTTCTTTCTATCACAAAAATCACGTGAAGATGTTTGCACATTAATAATGATTAAAACTAAATCTTTAATCAAAAAGCCACAAAAGTTGAAATATTTGAAATCTGAAATAAAATGTATCTGTAGATGAGGTATACAGAATTATGAGACGCAAAAATGTAAAATTTATGGGGTATAAGATTTAAGGCAAGGGATTGGACATTTAGAAAGGATCAAATGAAGAATTATTTTAACCAAAGGCTAGAATTTGGAACGGTGTTTGAGGGGGTGGTGGAGGCAGAAGCTCTCACAACATTTAACAAGTGTCTGGATAAGCACTTGAATCACAAAGGCACAGAAGGCAATGGGCCAAGTGCCATAAAACAGGATTAAGTATACATGGGTACTTGATTGTCAGCACAGATACAGTGGTATTTACCTTGTGGAGGAACATTCTTGCATTAGAGACAGTTCAAGGAAGGTTTACTAGTCTGATTCCTGGAATGTAAAAAGTTGGTTTTGAGGGAAAGCTAACTGACTGGGGTTTAGAAAAGTGAGAAATGATTTTATTAAAACAGATTCTGAAAGGAGAAATTAGACAAGAATTCCCTATTTAGCCACAGAAACTGGCCCAGGTCCGTGTTGGCTTAGTTCCAGGGTGGGAGAATTTTCACCACAAGGGCTGTAGCAGTTCAGGGCAACTACTCACTGCATTCAGTGAAAATAAGAACACAAGAATTAGTAGAAGATCATTTGAATCCTCAAAGCTACTCCACCATTCAATGTACTCAATCTTAAACTAGAAAGAGTACAGAGAGGATTTGAGGATTGTCAGGTCACAAGGATCTGAACAACAGGGAGAAATTGGACAGGTTCAGACTTTATTCCTTGGATTGAAGAGGCGAAAGGAGAGATCTTACAGAGGTGTTTAAAATCATGAGGGGGAATTGATGTGATGATTGCACAGAGTCTTTTAACCAGGGTAGGGGTATCAACAACCAGAAGACATACGTTTAAAATGCGAGGGAAAAGATTTAATAGGAACATAGGGGTTAACTTTTTTCACTCAGTGGATGGTGGGTATGAATGAGCTGCCAGAAGAGATAGCCCAGGCAGATACAATAACATCGTTTAAGAGATTTGGTTGGGTACATGGATAGGAAAGGTTTAGAGGGAATATGAACCAAATTCAGTCAAATGCTCAGATGGGGCATCTTGGGGACACGGGTAAGTTGTGTCAAAGAGCCTATTCACACGCTGTTGGACTTTATGACGAAGAAAAAGTAGACCATTTAGCTCCTCAAGGCTACTCTACCATTCAATACTTTATGCATATTATTTTAGTTCTGTGCTCACTTTTTTGCATTACCACATCTCTTGATTTTCTTACTATCCAAAAACCTATGAATTACTGTTAGTTAGTATATTCACTGAAGAAGGGTCTCGACCCAAAACATCACCCAGCCCTTCCCTGCAGAGATGCTGCCTGTCCCGCTGAGTTACTCCAACTTTTTTGCGTCTATCTTTAGTAGATTCACTACCTTCTGGATGAAGTTTCTTCATTTTAGCCCAAAGAAGCAATCCTTTATTTTGTGACGTGTGAATACATGGTGGACTAACATTCACATCTGCCAAACAATTTAAAAACTCTCGTTCCAAAGGCCCTTGGTATCATCTCTCAACATTATGTCCCCCTTCACCATCATTCCAGTCTGAACTGCTCACATAGCATTCTGCCCATGTAAAGAAACAAATGAACAGCAGACTTTATGACTTAAAGCTTGTTCTAACATTTAGCAGGACCACAGCCAATCTGATCTTGGCACAAGCTTCTCTTTTCTAACCATCACTCCAGGCCATATCACATCCTTACAGAACATTGCAATATATTCCATCTGTCCAACTCAATGGAATATATTCCAATGTTCAGTCTCCACAGTTGCATGGGAAGATAATTTCAAAATTAACAACCTTTGGAGAAGAAATTCATCTTTAACAAGCAACTCCTTTTTACTGAAATTATGTCCCAGATTCCCTCGAGGGGAAACATCCTTTCTGCATCAAACCTTGTTAGAACTTTTCAGAATCTGTGTTTTAATAAAATTGTGCCCCATTTTCCTTCATTGCAGACAGTTAGCCTTCCCTTCACAAACCAACATTACATCCCAGATATCAACCGAGTGAAGCTTCTTTGAACTACCTCCAATGCGAAAACACTTCTCCAAGGCAAAATGTGAAACGAATCCAAAGCTCAGAGCGCTGGCATCACAAATGTTTCTCATTTTCCTCAACCTGTCTCGAGATAGTGACCTGGTGGTGTATACCATCCACTTTGATTGATGTCTATCCATCATTCAGTCAAGTGGGAATGCACTTATCTGGTTACCGCTGTCGATAAGAAAAATAAACCCTCCAATTACCCAATCTTCCTACTCGCACACCATTATCTCAACAGTTCACAGCCTCGCCTGTGGACCTTCCTCCCTTCCCCCACCATTTTCCCCCATGCAACCCTTCCTCCACCTACGTGAGAATGCTGTTCATTGACTTTAGCTCAGCATTTAACACCATTATCCCCTCAAAATTGATCACCAAACTCGGCAACCTGGGCATCAACCCCTCCCTCTGCAACTGGATACTGGACTTCCTGACTAACAGACCACAGTCTGTTAGGTTGGACAACCACACCTCTTCAACCCTCACCCTGAACACCGGCGTTCCACAGGGCTGTGTACTGAGCCCCCTCCCCTACTCCCTCTTCACCTACGACTGCACACCTGAACATGGTTCTAACACCATCATCATGTATGCAAATGATACAACGGTGATTGGCCTCATCAGCGACAACGATGAGTCGGCCTATAGGGATGAGGTTCAGCTCCTAGCAGCATGGTGCGCTGACAACAACCTGGCCCTTAACTCCAAGAAGACCAAGGAGCTCATTATGGACTATAGAAGGTCTAGGGGCTGCACGCACACCCTCATCCATATTATTGGGATGTAGGTGGAACGCGTTTCCAGCTTCAGGTTTCTGGGGGTCAACATCTCTGATGACCTCTCTTGGACCCACAATACCTCTACACCGTTCAAGAAGGCTCACCAGCGTCTCCTGAGGAGACTAAAGAAAGTCCATCTGTCTCCTCAGATTCTGGTGAACTTCTACCACTGCACCATTGAGAGCATCCATACCAACGGTATCACAGTATGGTATGGCAACTGTTCTGTCTATGACCGGAAAGCACTGCAGAGCGTGATGAAAACTGCCCACCGCATCATCGGTTCCACACTCCCCTCCATTGAGTCTGTCCATAGCAAGCGATGTCTGCGAAGGGCGCGCAGCATCGTCCAGGATTGGTCTCACCCCAGCCACAGACGGTTCACCCTCCTCCCATTCGGGAGGCGCTACAGGTCCCTCCGTTGCCGGACCAGCAGGTTCAGGAACAGCTTCTTCCCTGCGGCTGTTACAATACTTAATTCTGCACCTCGGTGATTGCCAGTCACCCCCCCCCCCCCCCCCCCCCCTCCCGGACACTCCTTCCCCCAGTATAATTGCACTACTGATACTGTTTGTACATATATATATATATTTTTTACCATTCATTATTCTAAGTTCGCTCTTCTGGGGAGATGCTAACTGCATTTTGTCTCTGTACTGTACACTGCACAATGACAATTAAAGATTGAATTAAATTTCATCGATGCTGACACAGAAACCACAAGTTCCAAATATAAACTCACTAAAGCCCGAATCAGAAGTTTCTGAAAGTTGATAATGCCACAATGCACCTGGAGTAGAGAGACTCAACTCCAGAGTTAAGATGTCCACACCAGCTTAAAATTACTCGAAGCATGTCGGAATTCCTTATTTTCTAAATTCTTCTTTGACTTTGTTCCCTCCTTCATCCCCACAAGGCTTAAATTTATGTGTACCTCCAATTCAGGTATCTTGGACATCCGATTTAATTTGCTACAGTGGTTGCTGTGCATCAGCTGCCTCGACCAAAATTCAGAAATTATCTTGAAACTCTTGCTGTTCAAAACCTACCCTAAAAAGGGTAGGTTATGAGCAGCAAGAGTTTAAAGATAATTTCATGTATTTCACTCAGCCATCACGTTTATTCATGTGGTTCAGAGACAAATTATGCTTAATAAGTTGTGTGTCTTTAGTTTTACTAAATGCAAGTGTTGCTTTAAAGTCTTTCTTGATCAATAAAACATGAGATTTCTACCACAGTTGTGGGTTGCATTCACGACTGTCACGAAAATAAAATCAATAAACATCTCAAAAAGCTTTACTAAAACAACCAAAATTATCACATTTGGTATTTCTATGGTAGGCATACTAGAAAAAAATTGAATCAGCTTGAAAGGTTGACTCAAAATGTCACCTATCAATGTTCTCCAGAGATGCTGCCCGACATGCTTAGTTACTCCAGCACCTTGTGTCCTATTGTGTAAACCAGCATCTGCAGTTCCTTGTTTCTAGAAAAGATACAATACAATACCGTTTGTCATTTGAACCTCAAATGAAGTTCAAACGAAATTTGGTTTCTGCAGTCATACAAGAAGAAAAAAAAACCAAGACACAATTAACACAAACATCCATCACAGTGAATCTCCTCCTCACTGTGATGGAAGGCAAAGTCATTGTCTCTCCCCTGTTTTCCATTCTTCTCCCGATGTTAAAGCCCCCGTCGGGTGATGGCAAGTCCCGCGGCCGTTAAAGCCGCGTTGGGCGATGAACATGCAACCCGTACAGGGAAGAGATGAAAAAGTTTCCCCTCCCCCTACATATAAGCCTGTGTGTTTTTTTTGGGGGGTTTTTTGTCCCGTTGAGTGTATATGGTTTATATATTGTTTTTAACTGTGTATATGTGAGGGGTGGGGGGGGAACTTCTAAATCTCTTCCCTGTACGGGGACCCGACCTTTTTCCTGTCGGGCCTCTGTTGTCGTTGGGGCCTAGCAGCCTGCAGACATCAAGACCCGGAGCAGGGCCTTACATCGCCCAGCGTGCCCTTATTGGCCGTGGGACTTACCATCACCTGCCGGGGGCTTTGACATCGGGAGAAGAATGGAGAGCAGGGGAGAGACAAGACTTTGCCTTCCAGCACAGTGAGGAGATTCAATGTGATGGATGTTTGTGTAAATTGTGTTGGTGTGTGTCTTAGTTCTTTTCTTGTTGTATGACTGCAGAAACCAAATTTCGTTTGAACTTCATTTGAGGTTCAAATGACAATAAACGGTATTGTTGTATACACAGTAAAAACAATATATAAACTACAACCAAACTATACACTCAACAGGACAAATATTTAAAAAAAGGCAGACTGACTGCAGAGGCACCAAAAATTGTAAGAACCAACTTTTCCACACCTTCCAAGCACATAGAAAATAGGTGCAGGAGTAGGCCATTCGGCCCTTCGAGCCTGCACCACCATTCAATATGATCATGGCTGATCATCCAACTCAGTATCCTGTACCTGCCTTCTCTCCAAACCCCCTGATCCCTTTAGCCACAAGGGCCACATCTAACTCCCTCTTAAATATAGCCAAAGAACTGGCCTCAACTACCTTCTGTGGCAGAGAATTCCAGAGATTCACCACTGTGTGAAAAATGTTTTTATCATCTCGGTCCTAAAAGACTTCCCCCTTATCCTTAAACTGTGACCCCTTGTTCTGGACTTCCCCAACATCGGGAACAATCTTCCTTCATCTAGCCTATCCAACTCCTTAAGAATTTTGTAAGTTTCTATAAGATCCCCCCTCAATCTTTTAAATTCTAGCGCGTACAAGCCGAGTCTATCCAGTCTTTCTTCATATGAAAGTCCTGCCATCCAGGAATCAGTCTGGTGAACCTTCTCTATACTCCCTCTATGGCAAGAATGTCTTTCCTCAGATTAGGACAAAAACTGTACACAATATTCCAGGTATGGTCTCACCAAGGCCCTGTACAACTGCAGTAGAACCTCCCTACTCTTATACTCAAATCCTTTATACACAATTACAGTATTTCTTGGAAAAACAGCAGGCTTGAACTGGAGATTTCGAACTTGTGAGTTGCATGTTAATACCTGCAGTCACATTTCAGGTATGGAAGGAAAGGTGCGTAGGAAGGAACTGCAGATACTGGTTTACACCAAAGTGATGGACAAGGATGCAATAGAAATGCATTATAAGGTAAATGTAATTACTACACTTATTCAGTACATATGTCCAGAACAAAATTCACCTACCGAAACATACCATCTTAAGACAAAATATATGACTAGTGCAAAGAAAATTACTAATAATGCATAAGGAAAAAAAAAAATCTAGTCACAACTGCTCTACATCAGTGAGACCAAGTGCAGGCACGGCGATCGCTTCGCCCAACATCTCTGCTCAGTTCGCACAAACCAACCTGATCTCCCAGTGGCTCAGCATTTCAACTCCCCCTCCCATTCCGAATCTGACCTTTCTGTCCTGGGCCTCCTCCCTGGCCAGAGTGAGTCCCACCACAAATTGGAGGAGCAGCATCACCACCTCATATTTTGCTTGGGTAGTTTACACCCCAGCAGTACAAACATTGACTTCTCCAATTTCAGGTAGTCCAGAGACCCAGTCTGAAGAAGGGTCTCGACCCGAAACGTCGCCTATCTCCTTCGCTCCTTAGATGCTGCTGCACCCGCTGAGTTTCTCCAGCTTTTTGTGTAACCCTCAGGTAGTCCTTGTTTTCTCCCTCCTTCCAAGCTCTCCCACAGCCTACAGTTTCCGCCTTTTCCTTTCTTCTTCCCGTCCCCACCCCCACATCAATCTGAAGAAGGGTCTCGACCCGAAACGTCACCTATTCCTTCGCTCCATAGATGCTGCCTCACCCGCTGAGTTTCTCCAGCATTTTTGTCTACCTCCGATTTTATTGTAATAAGCTTTGGATGGTAAGAAACTTAATGATCCTTGTAATAAAAAAATTAAAAACCCCAATACACCAGTTAGAACCAGTTAGAAACAGTGACTCAACAAACAAAGACGTTTAAGAGGTCAATACAAATTGCCAAGTCATTACAGGCGTTTTTACATTTCTGGAAGCTCCGAGCTGATACCCGCTTGGGCATGCAGTTCATCTTCACGATGCTTTGCTCCAGGAAGGCTGCAAGTATTGTCAAGGATGAATATCACTCTGGCCATTCCCTTCTCTCTTGTTTTACCTTGTGGGAGAAGGTAAAGTACCATGAAAGTTTGGGCAACCAGACTCAAGAACAGCTTTTTCCCTCACTGCTAGATGGAGGAACCAATCCCTTTTCATATCCCATTCCCGGAGGTGCAGCCCAGTACTCTTACCTCTATCTCATTTTGTTATCCAGTTATTGTACTTTAATATAATTTTGCACTACTCAGAGTTTGTACTACAATCTTGCACCATTCTGCTGTGTTGCACTCATCATTGTATTCATCGTCACTATATGTATACTGTTTATTCTGTGAGCTCCACATATACACCAGGATGCAATGCAATTTCTTGTGTATGACAATATTCGAATAATTTAATCTAGTTTTTAGCTCGGTTTTAGCTATGACAGTACAACCTTGGAGTTGGTGAAAATGTTTTACAGAAGATGCAAAATCAGCAGAACACCAAAATAGTCCAGAAAATAGGTCTACATGCGAGTCAGCAGAATTAAAAAAGGTCAGAACAGATGTGTTTAAATATTTTTGCTTCACTAAATGTCCTTTAGAAATTAGTCCAAAACCTTAACAAGACTATCCTGTTCTGTAGTAGCCCCCTAGGGTGTGAAATTCATCTTTACATCGCCCGAGTCACCCTTCCAACTGTATCTAAATCAAAAGGAGACACAAGGAACTGTAGATCCTGGTTAACAAAAAAGTGCTCGAGTAACTCAGCGAGTCAGGCCACATCGCTGGAGAACATGGTTCGGCGATGCTTCCGATCAGGACTCGACTGAGACTGGTGAAGGTTCCTGGCCTGAAACATCGCCTATCCATCTTCATCAGAGGTGCTGTATGATTGTTACCCTTGCACTCGTCTTTTTTTGTATCTAAAAATCAATGATTGATTTAAAGAGGCGTTCGCTGTTCCTGAAAATCAGCAGAAAAGCAGGCAATGCAGAACAGAATTAGAAGGGCCAAAAGAAAAGGCTTTTGAAGCAAATCACTGCAATGAATCCATTGGCCCTTTGGCCTACCGGGTAAGCAGACTAGAGATCACACTAACTCTATCCGACACACACTAGGGACAATTTACATTAATACCAAGGTAATTAACCTACAAACCTGTATGCCTTTGGAATGTAGAGGGAAACCGACAATCTCGGAGAAAACCCACGCAGTCAGGGGTAGAATGTAGAAACTCCATACACACAGCACCCGTCCGGATCGAACCCACGTCTCTAGTGCTGTAAGGCAGTACCTCTACACCACCATGCCGCGCTTAAATGATTGAAAAGTTCATGGGAACATAATAAAACCCCTGTCCCACTTAGGAGACCTAAACAGCAACCTCTGGTGACCTTGCCCACCGCCCAAAATAAAAAAAATCAAGGTTGTGGTTACCTGCAACCTCCTACCACCTCCCACGCATATATTGAGGGGCTTAAAGGTATTACTGTAGCACAACACACAACTTGGAGTTTACATCTAGCTTAAAAGTTTTTCAGTTCTGACATCCCAAAATCACAAATAACATGGACCTGGTCAGCCATGTAGATACAATTTTGTGACAATAAATAAATTACCAAAAATCCCTCAGTTCATGAAAGGTCATGTTCTAGAATGGGATTAATGGCACTTCTTGAAATTAACAACCAGTTTTTACTTTATGATCAGTATCGAGCAAAATGACAATCAATTCAGTTCTGCATCTTTCAATAATTCAGTAAATTCCTCACATACAAGGTTTGATGCTCATCTCCAACTTACTACTAAAAATCAGCAGCAACTGATTAGTGGCAAACTACATATATTCTTGGAGATCCAGCATGTTGTCCTAAAAAGCAAACATTGTACTTGCTCAATAAACGTTTCCACACCCGTTTCTAGAGTGACATGTGTAAAGGTTAAAAGACCTCTAGCCAATAACCAAAACTTGAGGGATCTTTGTTAATTGATTAGTGGAATTAGTTTGAGCATCAAAAGATGGATGGAACAGCAGTAAATTTGCAGGTATGAAGAAATTAAAGCAGATCAGACAACCTTGGAGAAAAAAAAGATTTACAATTGGAAAAAAATCACCTACCCTCTCTATCCATTTTCCAGAACCTTGACAATTATACTAAATTGCCAGGGATGTCAAATTAGTTTTACTTTCAGAACCATTCTTGGGCATGGTGCTGGTATGCACATTCCTTGGGGTATACAAAATGATGATGCATTAGTTGGGGGAGATCCTATAGTGTTGATTAGTCACCAAAACAAAAAATAGATTCTAATGTGATTTCTCACACAAGAAAAGTCCATTTGGTGAATTTTCAATTCAAGTCACTGAAGTATCTGAACTTGAATAATTTCTGCACAAGAAATGCTCATTCCCCCCTACTCCATATAATTTCCCAACATCTTAGAAAGTGGTACATCTAAGGAGACTTGAAAAATCTAAATTAGTATGTTTTGAATTAAAAATGGGTGCAAAATTGGTTTCTAAAGTAAATGCTCAATTCTCCCTTTTATATATGCATGGTCACTGGTGCTCTGGTGGGATCAGGTGTTTTATTTCTTACCTTGTACCAGTACCTATTCTAAGTATATTTATATTGCTCCCAAGGGTTACACAAAAAGCTAGAGAAACTCAGCAGGTGCAGCAGCATCTACTGAGCATTCATAGTTCTTTATCTCTCCACATCATCGTCTATATCTCTCGTTTCCCTGATCCCTGACCAGTCTGAAGAAGAGTCTTGACCCGAAACGTCACCCATCTCCTTCGCTCCTTAGATGCTGCTGCACCCGCTGAGTTTTTCCAGCTTTTTTTGTAACCCTAGATTCTCCAGCATCTGCAGTTCCTTCTTTAACAATATATTGCTCCCAAACTTTGTCAACCATTTGTAAACTACATAGACTATATTCAGAATTCCTAACCTGCAGGTTATTGGGAACATGTGTAGGAAGGAACTACAGATGCTGGTTTACACTGAAGATACACTCAAAATGCTAGAACAATTAATTTGTACAAACAGTATCTCTGGGGAAAAGGAATGGATGACATTTCAAGTCGAGATGCTTCACATGGGAACTAGTTTTTGATGGCACTGGAGAGATGGGTGACATGTTAAACAAGTAACATTTTTCAATGTTTCAAATAATATTGAAACATTTTTGGTTGGTCAGAGCCAAATGACCTAGCAAATCCAAGCAATTTGGTTGCATATGGAATTGATTGTGGCAGACGGGGGAGAGGTAGGTAGTAGTAGAACATTTGTATTGTTTTAACGATAGGAATATAATTTGAATTGTAAACTAGTGAATTCTTTAAAACCAATGACTGAATACACTACTGATTGAATTTAGTTAAAAATGGCAAAACTTAACACATTTTAAAGAAGAAATATTGCCTTGCAATTGTTTGATTGCAATCCAAGCAGAAGTTAGGTTATTAATATTTTCTGCATTTAAAATATCAATATCTTTGTGAGGTATAAATCAGTTTGGATAATTAAAATAAAAAATGTCTCATGAACGCAGTCTTTGGAGGAGATTTAGATTTCCTTGCTTTGGAAATGGGTGTACCACCGAATTTATATGCGATACAATAATTCAAAGGTCCAACCTTCTTTTCAATGTTGTACGTTTGAGTGTTGTACACAAAAAGCAGCAGTCAATATGCATAGGACTCAAAAAGAAAATTACTTGAAATGATGATCATCAACCAACAGGCAACCGGGTGGGATTTTGGCTCCAGGATTGTCCTAGCTACAAACTTAAGAAAAAGTGGTACTGTGAACAATTCTATAGATTGACGATGTACAGTTGCTCACAGAAATGTTATTTGTGACATTGCTCCAAGATGCTCAAATCCTGTCTCAGGTTGAAACTTTTAGAGGCATTCATCTGGTAGGCTCGTGGAATGAGAAACAAAAGTTGGAGGTGAAGCAACAATCTGAAAGAACTACTCGAAAAGATTTTGATCTATCATTGGGGAAATTCTAAATTTCATTCTTAAGGTAATAGCAGTTCCTTTAGAAAAGATAGAGGTATAGAAATATACAATATCCCGTAGTATTATGAGTGGCATAAATAAGAGTCTATTTCCAAAGGAGCTCGGTGTGAGAGGGAGAAAGTTTAAGATGAGAGGGGAAAAGTTAAAAAGATGCAAGGCAAGAAATGTCTGTTTACACAGAGTTGTAAATGCCTGGAATGCTTTGCGGGGCAGGTGGTAGAAGCAGACATGATAGCTACTTTTAAAGAGGCATTTAGACATGAACAGGCATGGAACAAGAAGGATACAGACCATGTGTTATCACTGTTAGTGCAGACTTAGTGGCCTGTACTGTACTAGGTTCCAAAATATAGAGATGGAATAGTTAGGGTGTAGCTATAGTTAGATGGCACAGTGAACAGACAGCTGGGCATTGCATAGCTTTAATTTAAAAGTAATTTTAAGTGGACTTGAAAGAAGGGCAAGTGCAAGTGCAATTGCATTCTCCCATCTCCCCCAAATCACTACCAATTCCCATCAAGGACAAGAGATAGACATGTGGTTGGAAAATAGTTGGTTGAGGGAAAGGGAACGTGATTGTAGAATGACCATCATTATTGCCAATCAGCAATTGAATTAATATCTACTATACACATTGCTCATGATGGTGTATGTGATCACTTTTTGCAATGCTACTCATTACAGGGTTCAAAGTGGTCCACTCGAAAGTCAGAATCTAAATTTACCTTCAGCCCAAAACTTTGTAATTCTGGGCAAAGGTTAAAGAGCGCACACAATTGGAAACACTTGTGTCTGAAGAAGGGTCTCAACCCGAAACGTTGCCTATCTCCTTCACTCCTTAGATGCTGCTGCACCTGCTGAGTTTCTCCAGCCTTTTGTGTACCCCTATTAGAAACACTTGTATGAACTTCATGGAACCTGAACCTAACCTATGGAGTTTGAGAAAGGTTATAATTGAGGTTTACTATAAAAACAGGATATTAGATGAGAAAGAATGAAAGATTATTTCCCTGGCCTACCCCTCTTTGGAACCGAGACCAAACATTTACAAGAACTGAGGGATGGAGAAATTAAATAGTGAACAATATAATTCCAAAGGTTAACAAATTCACATCAAGATGTGATGATATGTTGTAAATTAATCAAATTAGGTGTTTTGTCAAGCGTGCAGGATCAAATTAACAATGCTCTACCACATGGAATTCAACAAAACAAAAATTAGGTAAGTGGTTGAAAAATATAAAAAGGATCAAGGATAAGGCTAGTAAATGGCAGAGTGTACTGCTGAAAGAACAAGCCACAGTCAGTGCACTTTGGGCTGGTAACTATGCTCAAGCTGATTTTTATCAAGACTTAAGCGCAATATTTTTTATGCGTATAACTTCTGCTCAGTTGGCTTCCCAAAGTTTAAAGATTTTAGAATCTTTGCTAGAAGGTTAGATTATGAAACATTTGGAAATAAAAAAAAGGCTGTTAAGTCTGTAACGATTGTGATCATTCTGCTCATTCATCTCCATTTGTCTTCAACCTTCGACAAGCTGACCACTCTGAAAGGTTCCAAGATCTGCAAGATAAAACACTACGCAAATTGGAACACACCGCCCCAAGCTGCACTTTTATCCATTCAATCATGACCACAGAAAATCCAGAAATTGCTTCACTTCCTACTCCCAAACCTCTGGCATTCTCCAGGGATATCTCCTTGACAGTCTTCTTTTCCACTGAATTTGCACACGATAACATTTAACTCTACTACCATCACCAGCTCTTTCAACTGTTTCAGTGTTCAACTGTCGGATTGTTTATTCAACATCCAACAATGAACAAACTGATATTTTTTCAAGCTGAACACTGTATAAAATCACGAGGGGAATAGATTGGGTGAATGCAGAGTATTTTACCCACTAGGGCAAGGGAATCAAGAACCAGAGGAAGGCGGCGAGAGGGACCCGAGGGGCAACATTTAAACTCAATGTGGATATATGGAACGAGCTGGTAGAGGAGGTAGATACTATAAAAGCATTTAAAAGACACTAGGACAGGTCCATGCATAGGAAAGATTTAGAGAGCTATGGACAATAGACATTAGGTGTAGGAGTAGGCCATTCAGCCCTTCGAGCCAGCACCGCCATTCAATATGATCATGGCTGATCATCTACAATCAGTACCCTGTTCCTGCCTTCTCGCCATATCCCCTGACTCCGCTATCTAAAAAAGCTCCATCTAACTCTCTATTGAAAGCATCCAGAGAATTGGCCTCCATTGCCTTCCGAGGAAGAGAATTCCACATTCACAACTCTCTGGGTGAAAAAGTATTTCCTTATCTGCGTTCTAAATGGCCTACCCCTTACTCTTGAACTGTGGCCCCTAGTTCTGGATTCCCCTAACATCAGAAACACGTTTCCTGCCTCTAGCATGTCCAATCCCTTAAATAATCCTATATGTTTCAATAAGATCCCCTCTCATCCTTCTAAATTCCAGAGTACACAAACCCAGCCGCCCCATTCTATCAACATATGACAGTCCTGCCATCCCGGGAATTAACCTTGTGAACCTACGCTGCACTCCATCAATAGCAAGAATGTCCTTCCTCAAATTAAGACCTAAACAGCACACAATACTCCAGGTGTGGTCTCACTAGGGCCCTGTACAACTGCAGAAGGATCTCTTTACACCCATACTCAACTTCTCTTGTTATGAAGGCCAACTGCCATAGCTTTCTTCACTGCCTGCTGTACCTGCATGCTTACTTTCAGTGACTGATGAACAAGGACCCCCAGATCTCGTTGTACTTCCCCTTTCCCCAACTTGACACCATTCAAATAATAATCTGCCTTCCTGTTTTTGCCATCAAAGTGGATAACCTCACATTTATCCACATTAAACTGCATCTTCCATGCATCTGCCCACTCACCCAACCTGTCCAAGTCACCCTGCATCCTCACAGTTCACACTGCCACCCAGCTTTGTGTCATCTGCAAATTTGCTAATGTTACTATGAATCCCTTCATGTAAATCGTTAATGTGTATTGTAAATAGCTGCGGTACCCCACTTGTCACTGCCTGCCATTCTGAAAGGGACCCATTAATCCCTACTCGGTTTCCTGTCTGCCAACCAATTTTCTATCCGTGTCAGTACCCTACCCCCAATACCATGTGCTCTAATTTTGCCAACTAATCTCCTATGTGGGAATTTATCAAATGCTTTCTGAAAGTCCAGGTACACTACATCCACTGGCGCTCCCTTGTCCATTTTCCTAGTTACATCCTCAAAATTTCCAGAAGATGAGTCAAGCATTAATTCTCCTTGGTAAATCCATGCTGACTCGGACCGACCCTATCCAAATTTCATCTTTTATAATTGACTCCAGCATCTTCCCCACCACCGATGTCAGGCTAACTGGTCTATAATTCCCCGTTTTCTCTCCCGTCTTTCTTAAAAATTGGGATATCATTAGCTACCCTCCAATCCCCAGGAACTGATCCTGAATCTATAGAACATTGGAAAATGGTCACCAATGCATTCACAATTTCTAGAGCCAATTCCTTAAGTACCCTGTGTTAAAGAAGGAACTGCAGATGCTGGAGAATCGAGGGTTACACAAAAAGCTGGAGAAACTCAGCGGGTGCAGCAGCATCTAAGGAGATGCTCCTTAGATGCTGCTGCACCCGCTGAGTTTCTCCAGCTTTTTGTGTAATCCTTAAGTACCCTGGGACTTTGTTGCAAATTGTTGTAAACACATGCTGCTGACATTACAATGTGACTAGTCCTGCTCGCCAACCATATTTTTAACCTTTTCATCTAGATGGTTCATTGCTTTTGAGATTTTAAAATTTCACCCATCATTCAATCTCTCAGTTTCTTTCAGACAAAGGGGCTGTTTCTGTGCTGCATGACTATGAACAGGTATCTAAACTGGAGAGCCACCTCAGAGACTAATCAAGCAATCAGAACTCAGAGTAAAGGCATAAAGGGCAAACACAATCATCCTGGAGACAAAATTCCATTGTTACACTGAAGAGCCATCAAAATGGTAATTCATAACAGCGCAGAGTGGGTCTAAACCAAGATCCCATGGCAATATTGTAGCCCAAGACTGACTTGAGGGGCAAAATTGAGTTCCAGTACAACTCATGAACACGGTGTGGTATTATTGGTGGTTCATCAAGTCTTGGGACCAACTCTAATTAACTGTTAAAAAAAAAAAATCACATCAGGAGTAGCAAGACTCCGCAGTTTCTTTTGACATTCAAGCACACTAGATTCTGCCGAGTTCCCGACCACCAACAGCCCAGGGATTATGACTGTCGGAATATTAAGTGGATTGGCCACAAAAATACTACACTTGCAAGGGCAGATTAGAAGTTTGCTTTTACCATACTCATGGTACAAGTCAGTTGTGTGACAGAATATTCTCCAATTACATGGATGAATGCATCTTCAATCTCAAAGCAATGCATAAGAATAGCAATACCATCCAGTACCTTAAAAGCTTCCACAAATTCAAAAATACAAAATTATGCTGTAGCGTACATTTATAATGGCACTGCAGCAACCCAACCAGGCATCAGCAACAGCACCTCATGCATCCTTCGTTGGATTTAGAAAACACGAGAATAGTTGAGTTCGGTACAGGTGACATTAAATTAAACCTAAGTACAGTGCTAACCAGTCAGCAAAAAGACAATACAATACGATTACAATTGAGCCATCCAGTGTACAGATACAAGATAAAGGAAATAACATGAATAACTTTTGGTCCAAGAATGGATATCCAGCAAGTGGGATATAGCTTAATTTACAGAAAGTGAAGTTTAAAAAAAATGGCTGTAAAAAAAGTCTGTGCTCTGTGGAAGCACTATCCATAGACCTGCAATTTTATAGAGGTAGGGACTGAAACACAGAACCAGCCCTTTGGCTTGAGTTTGTGCTGATCACCAATCAGCCATTTGAACCAATTCAATCCCATTTTTTAATTCACCCCTTCAATTTATAAATTACCCCAGAGTCGAATGCTCACGTGCAGACTAGGGGCAATTTATAGAGACCAATTAACCTACCCACCTCGTAAATCTTTGGGACATGGGTGGAAACCGGAGCACCCGGAGGAAACCCACGCAGTCAAAGGGAGAACGGGCAAATTACACAGACAGCATGCAAGGTCACGATCAAACCCGGGTCTCTTTTTTTATTTGTCTGGAATGTGGGAAGAAATTGGAACAAACGTGATCACTGAGAGAATTTGCAAATACCACACAGGCTGTATCCAAGGGCAAGATTGAACCTGGGTCTCTGGTGCAGCGAGGTAGCGACTACTGACTGCTCAACTTTCCTTCCAGATACATATTCAATTGTAGCGTTCCAAAAGGAACTGGATGTACCATTGCTTTCCAGATTCTATGATTTCCTAGCTCTTAATCCTCCTACATTACAATAATTTATCTGCGTCTACACTCTTCATTATATTTATCCACAAAGCTGACGGCCCTTATACACGGAATCCATTGGTAAATCTCTTCTACTCCATCTCCAAAACTTTCATATCTTTCCCAAAGTGTGGTTCACAGAACTGGACACATTGTCATCCATGAAATATATCCTTGCTCTTATAAAAGAGAGATCCAGATTCTTACACTTGTTGCTTTACCTCCCCCCTTGACTCCATTCAAGGACCCAAGCAGTCTTTCCAGGTGCGGCAGAGGTTCACCTGCACCCCCTCCAACCTCATCTATTGCATCCGCTGCACTAGGTGCAGCTGCTCTACATCGGCGAGACCAAGCGTAGGCTTGGCGATCGCTTCGGCAAACACCTCTGCTCAGTTCGCATTAACCTACCTGATCTCCCGGTGGCTCAGCACTTCAACTCCCCCTCCCATTCCAAATCCAACCTGTCTGACCTGGGCCTCCTCCATGGCCTGAGTGAGGACCACCGTAAATTGGAGGAGCAGCACCTCATATCTTGCTTGGGCAGTTTATACCACAGCGGTATGAACATTGACTTCTCTAATTTCAGGTAGCCCCTGCTTTCTCCTTCCCTTCTCAGCTCTCCCTCAGCCCACTGTCTCCGCCTCTTCCTTTCTTCTTCCCCCCCCCCCTCACATCAGTCTGAAGGAGGGTCTCGACCCGAAACGTTGCCCATTTCCTTCGCTCCATAGATGCTGCCTCACCTGCTGAGTTTCTCCAGCATTTTTGTCTACCTCAGGATTCCATATGCATTTAAACTACATTTTCCAAACTAATATGATATTCAACATATTATGCAAATATGCCCCCAGATTTCTGTAGAAACACAATTCAGGAATTTTCTTTTGCCTCTTCTCATTCTTCCTACAAAAATATAACATTTCACAAATCTCAGCATAACATTTTATCTTGCAACTATCTGGCCATTCCTTCAACCTGTGAAAATTTTGTTAGGGAGAGAAGCCCTTTATCCAACCAAGGCCACACATTTCATCAACCACCATTTTCACAAATCCTACTCCAATGATAAAATGTCTCCGTATTGTCAGCAACTCCCCCACCAGATTCTCCCATTCATCTAAATGCAAGGGGGAATTTAAAGGCCAATTAACCTACCAACGTATCTTTGACGTGTGGGAAGAAGCCAGAGCGCCTGGAAGAAACTCTGGCAGTCACAGGGAGAATGTGCAAACTCCACATAGACAGGATTGAACCCGGATCTTTGGCTCAGTAAAGCAGCGACTCTACAAGTTGCATCACTGTCCCACTTTGGACGATTGTACTCCCTCTCCACGCCCGTGTCAAAATTTAAAATATTTAAGTACCTACGACTGTGCCATGGGATGAGGTTATATACAGTACAGGAAGGCATGCATGGAGTACAAAGAGGAGAAAATAATTCACTCCTGCAATTATACTATATGTTGCACCCACTGATCATGCAATTGAACAAACTTGGACTAATTTCTCTGGAGCTTTGGAGATTGAGGAAGACCTGATAGAAGTATATAAAATTACAAGAGGCATAGTCAGGGTAGATAGTCAAAGCCTTTCCCCAGAGTGGACATGTCAAACACTAGACGGTACTTCTTTAAGTTGAGGGGGAATATTTAAAGAAAATTATGTGTGGGGAAAGTTTTTTCTAATTCAACAAAATATAGTGATGGGTGCCTGGAACACGCTGCCTGGAATGGTGGTGGAAGCAGGCAAGATGGTGGCTTTTAAGCAACTTTAAGATAAGCATGTGAATGTGCAGGTAATTGGGGGGGGGGGGGGGGGAAGAAAGAGAAAGAGAGATATGGATCATGTGCAGGCAGAGGAGATTTTAAAAACTTGGCATCATGATCAGCACAGAAATTGTGGGCCAAAAAGCTTGCTCGTGTATTGCACTGGTCAATGGATCCTTGCATTTAATTACCTGTACTTCAAAGCAGTTAATGTACTTGACATGAATATTTAACAGTGTTGTAAACATAGCTGTCTATACTCTTGATGACATTCTCAATAGATATCTATTCTGACAAAACTAAATTCACTGCCAAGTTGAATTTACTACGACATCGACATTTTTGCCAGCCTCTCTCCATTACATGCTAAGCAATCTGCTTAGTGACTTCTTATCCTATAGCTTTCATATTTTTTGAAATAAAATGGAGAATGCATGAACTCGCACTTGAAATATGGGATTTGGTAACAGTATTATAAAAAAGTTACTTTAAAAAAGGCAATAAGCTCACAGTCAAAGCAAAATCATTAAGAATATTTCATCAGGGAACAACGAACAAAGTGATTGAGAAAATATTGACAATGAACATTGTTATTGACAAACCCAATGAATTACAAACATGCCAGTGTCATTGAATTCACAGGTTTGTATAAATTTACTGTAAATACTCCTTTCGTTTGGTTCAAATGTACAACATGGAAACAAGCCCTTCCGCCCACGCCAACCATCAATCACCCGTTCACACTAGTTCTATGTTATACCACTATCACAGCACTCCCTACACACTAGGGACAATTTACAGAGGACAAATATAACATTTCCACAATTTTTTGCTTTTTGAAAAACAGATTTAAGAAATGAACACAGGTTTAATTCACAATTACCACAACCAGACATTTCATTTCAATGAGCAGATTTGAATTTGTAAAAAAAGTTTGTAAAAAATCTTCTCATAATTAGTTGACGATCAAAAATTCATTCAACGTTAACTGATCTCGCAAACATTTACTTCTACAGTAATGCTTAATAAATCTACATTTTATTTTAAATCAATGCAAACCTGTAACTATGAAAATACCCAATTTTAAATGCACATTTACTACTCAGTAAAGTTAACAAAAAAGTCACACCCGCTGTGATTTGGTAACGCCCAATAACCGCACAAGGGCTGTTTTATCACCATTCACAATCAGTGATCATTTTCTCGACAGCCTCGTACAGCCAATGCACCATACACTAGCGCAAAGGCGTACTATACTGCCTAGGATGATACAAATCAATGCTTAGAGGCTTCCATTCACTTTGTAAGTTTTTAAATATATATATTTCACGATCGGTACACTGAAAATATATTATCAGGAGGAAAAAAGAACATATCAGGGCTCGAATTCAAAACACTGCTCAAATAACAAGCTTGGTTGCCACACCTTCACTCTAGGCGACTCGCATCAACGTGTGCAAGGATTGCGAAGACGCATTTCAATTGACACAACATATTTTTGATGGGTTCTTGCTTATTCTGGGAACAATAGAGAGCCAGTGATCAGGAAAAAATGAAATGAAATAAATGTTTCCATAAAAAAAGATCACTACTGATGTTGAATCGAGAGGTTGTGGATGAGGGGTATAAGCTGAGCAGTGCCTGCACTTTCCATCCCGACCCACACTAGTCCCTCCACGTCCCGCCGGCCTGAGAGCACGGACACCTGTCCGTAACCCGGCAACTGGCCTCCACTCACGGGAGCCCCCACACTACACACACGCCGGGATACTCACTTGCTCTGGGGTTCCACGCAAACACGGGGCCTGGCTTTCGAACGGAACAGCAGGGAGAGGTTAACGGTGAAGAGAGAGCGCCATCCAGACCGCGCGTACCACCGATCGACCTCCTGGCGCTCACATCTTGTCGCCTCCAAGCCGGAGCGCCGAGGCGTCGCCGCCCATGGTGCGAGGCGCGGCCCCTCCACACTGGTCACCCACCACCTAGCCCCCACGCTATTGGCCACTCGCCGCGCCACATGACAGCCAACCGCAGGACGCGTACTTGGTTGCCATGGCGCCGGCCGGGCTGTCAACAAGCCGCTGATCCTTCCAGCGCCGCCATTGCTCCGGCCCATCCGTCCTCGCCTCGCCTCGCCTCGCCTGGCCCGGCCTGCGTCTGGTGAAGGGGAACCACTCCCTCTTTCCCCCCCTCCCCCGCCCCGTGAGATGTGAGTTACATTTTGCTATCAGTTTTGCACCAACGAAGGAAATTATTTTTCCTATTCAGACTTTTTCGGTCTGAGGATGGGTCCCGACCCGAACGGTCACCTTTCCATGTGTAAGAAGGAACTACAGATGCTGGTTTAAACCGAAGATGGTAGCAATGTTACAACATTTTGAGATTTTAACAATCAAGTCTGCAATTTATCCCATCAGATAAAGCATAAAGATAAGTTTAATTTGACACCTAATTCACTTTCATATCTTCAGTATTAAAAAAGTTAGGGCCATTTTCATACTCGGAAATTAGCAACTTGCTTCCTATTGCTTTTCTATTGACTTAACACAAAAGTTGTGATCGAGGACAGTCAAAAGCCCATAATTTCCTTAAAAATTAAGAGAACTTAAAGAAATTCTCAGTTATTATAGATTGAAGTATTTTGAAACAAATATGAAACAATCTTACTTGGATGACCTGAAATTAAAGCATATAATTAGTTAGTTACCCATTTGTAGCCAATTACAAAATTCAATTACTAGATCTAAACATCTATCCATTTCTTAAGAAAAATTTTTTAAAAAAATTTAAAGCGTAAGTGTCCAATTAACAGTCACACAATAATTCACAATGTAACATGATTTTTAAATCTGTCATTAATTTATAGGCCAAATTGAAGGAATTCAGTGTTTAATGCCTGTAAATTAATGGGCATTTTAAATAGCTTGTGAGTGGGATTTTCTGGATCGCGATGTATTGGAACTTTGCGGTTGCAGTGAATTTAAACCCAATATCGGCAGGAAATTTTCTGCCTGTTCATATGGGGGCTAAATCACCGTTTCGCAACATGAAATATTGATTAAAGTCCCCTAAAAAAGCAAGTTTATATGTAAAAATAAACAGCTTTCACTTACCTGTCCTCTACGTAAAATCGGTCCCCGTTGTCGGCGTTCACGGCATTAGGAGCTAATTTTTATTTTACTTCAGTGATGAAGTAGTCGGACTATTTATTTAAAGAAACGGACTTACCGGCAGTCAGAACGCATCTCCAGAAATAGATCGCACTCCGACAACAGAAAGCTCCGGATTGCATGGGGAAAACCGCATTTTAACCCTGCCCCCCCCCTTAAAGGCGCCAAAGTCGCGCACACGGCCAGTGACAGAACTGCAGCACCGCTAAAGGTAGGTTTTGTAACATACCTAAAAATGGGCATAAAAAGCTTGAGTAACTCAGCTTTTTGTGTCTATCGCCACCTATCCATGTTCTGCACAGATGCTGCCTGACCCGCTGAGTTACTCCAGCACCCTGTGTGTATTTAATTCGTTTCTGTGAAATACTTAGCACGGTTGGTAGAGCCGCAGCCTCACATCGCCAGAGACCCAGTTTCGACCTGACTACGGGTTCTCCCTCTGACCGCGTGGGTTTCCTGCAGGTGCTCTGGTTTCCTCCCGTATCCCTAAGACATGGGAGGTTTGTAGGTTAATTGGCCCGCTGTAAATTGCTCCTAGTGTGTCGGGAGTGGATGAGAAAGTAGGGATATACAGAACTAATGTGAAACGTGTGATCGGTGGTTGAAGAGCATGTTTCCATGCTGTAAATCTAAACTAAACTTGATTAACTGATTAAAGAATGTTATCACTCCATTTTAAGTAAAGTAATGTTAATATCATGTAGAAACAAGGAACTGCAGATGCTGCTTTAAGAACACAGTGCTGGAGTAGCATCCTGTCTGAAGAAAGGTCCAGACCCCAAACGTCACCCATCCTTTTTTCTCCAGAGATGCTGCCAGATCGCTGATTTACTCCAGCACATTGTGTCCTATAATGTTAATATCATATCTGATATTCGGTCCAATAAATGGACTGAATTGATTATGCAGTTGTTAGGAGGAGGAGACACAAAAAACTGCAGATTGCTGGAATCGAGTAAAATATACTGCTGGAGGAACACAGACTGAAGAAGGTCTTGACCTGAAACCTCGACTGTCCATTCCCTCCACAGATGCTGCCTGACCGGCTGTGTTTTTCAAGCACTTTGTGTGTTAAAAGGAGGTCTTGTTGGAGATTTAGATGCCAGAATCAGTGGTCCCATTAGCCATGCAGTTCCAGACAGTTACAACACTGGCATCTGCCCAGCTACATTGGAAGTTGCTCAGATATAGCCTGTTTACATGAAGCAGGACATGAAGCATCTGCCAAATGTTTGGCAGATGCAGTATAATGTGGATAAATGTGAGGTTATCCACTTTGGTGGCAAAAATAGGAAAGCAGACTATTATCTAAATGGTGGCCAATTAGGAAAAGGGGAGATGCAGCGCGACCTGGGTGTACACCAGTCATTGAAAGTAGGCATGCAGGTGCAGCAGGCAGTGAAGAAAGCGAATGGTATGTTAGCTTTCATAGCAAAAGGATTTGAGTATAGGGCAGGGAGGTTCTACTTCAGTTGTATAGGGTCTTGGTGAGACCACACCTGGAGTATTGAGTACAGTTCTGGTCTCCAAATCAGAGAAAGGACATTATTGCCATAGAGGGAGTGCAGAGAAGGTTCACCAGACTGATTCCTGGGATGTCAGGACTGTCTTATGACGAAAGACTGGATAGACTCGGTTTATACTCTCTAGAATTTAGGAGATTGAGAGGGGATCTTATAGAAACTTACAAAATTCTTAAGGGGTTGGACAGGCTAGATGCAGGATGATTGTTCCCGATGTTGGGGAGGTCTAGGACAAGGGGTCACAGCTTAAGGATAAGGGGGAAATCCTTTAGGACCGAGATGAGAAGGAATTTTTTTCACACAGAGAGTGGTGGGTGTCTGGAACTCTCTGCCACAGAGGGTAGTTGAGGCCAGTTCATTGGCTATATTTAAGAGGGAGTTCGATGTGGCCCTTGTGGCTAAGTGGATCAGACGGTATGGAGAGAAGGCAGGTACGGGATACTGAGTTGGATGATCAGCCATGATCATATTGAATTAGGTGCTGGCTCGAAGGGCCGAATGGCCTACTCCTGCACCTAATTTCTATGTTTCTAATTGAAGTTCAGAAAATGACTATTTGCCTCTGTATCCACAATTTGATATTTGTAATAGAAAATATCACATGTGGTTAAAGTGCACATTGTCAGATTTTAATAAAGGCCAATTTTATACATTTTGGTTTTGCCATGTAGTAATTACAGCAGTATTTATACATAGTCCCCCCCCATTTCAGGGTACCATAATGTTTGGGACACAGCAATCATATGTAAATGAAAGTCATGTTTAGTATTTTGTTGCATATCCTTTACATGCAATGACTGCTTGAAGTCTGTGATTCATGGACATCACCAGTTGCTGGGTGTTTTCTCTGGTGATGCTCTGTCAGGCCTGTATTGCAGCCATCTTTAGCTTATGCTTGTTTTGGAGGCTAGTCCCCTTCAGTTTTCTCTTCAAAATATAAAAGGCATGCTCAATCGTATTCAGATCGGGTAATTGACCATTTTTTAACTTTGAAAAACTCCTTTGTTGCTTTAGCAGTATGTTTGGGATCATTGTCTTGCTGTAGAATGCACCACCGGCCAATGAGTTTGAGGCATTTGTTGGAACGAGCAGATAGGATGTGTCTATACGCATCAGAATTCATTATGCTCCTTCCATCAGCAGTTGTATCATCAATGAAGTGAGCCAGTACCTTCAGCAGCCATACATGCCCAGGCCATAACACCCCCACCACCGTGTTTCACAGATGAGGTGGTATGCTTTGGATCTTGGGCAGTTCCTTCTCTCCTCCATACTTTGCTCTTGCTATCACTCTGATATGTTAATCTTCGTCTCATCTGTCCACAAGATCTTTTTCCAGAACTGTGATTGCTCTTTTAAGTATTTCTTGGCAAACTGTAACGAGGTCATCCTATTTTTGCAGCTAACCAGTGGTTTGCATCTTACAGTGTAGCCTCTGTAGTTCTGTTCTTGAAGTCTTCTGCAGACAGTGGCCAATGACAAATCCACACCTGACTCCTGAAGAGTGTTTCTGATCTGTCAGACAGGTGTTTAGGTTTTTTTCTTTATTATAGGGAGAATTCTCCTGTCATCAGCTGTGGGGGTCTCCCTTGTTCTGCCAGTCCCTTTGTGATTTGTAAGCTCAACAGTGCTCTCTTTCTTCTTAATTATGTTCCAAACATTATGGAGGGCATTGTATATGGATGAAATAAAAATGAACAGCAGATGCTGTGTTTATACTAAAGATAGACACAAAATGCTGGAGTAACTCAGAGGGTCAGGCAGCATCTCTGGAGAAAACGGATAGGTGACGTTTCAGGTCAGGACCCTTCTTCAGACTCATCACAAACAATTCAGACAACCATATGGATACTATGACTATATGGGCAGAGTAGTTCCCCATCTATAATAGCCAACAATCCTTTATCACTGACCCACCCCAATCATATTAATTCTTGTCTTCCTGCCATCTTAGCACTCATTATCTCATCTGGCATGTTCAATCATGCAAGTTCGCAGATATTTTAAACCTCCAATCTTGTTCCCACTCAGTATTTAGTTCCATCTGAAAATGTGGCTTGATGTCAATAAAACCTTTTTTCTGAGGTCCCTTTGCTTTGACGTGTTAAAAAAGTGAAATGCTTACTTTAGCATATGGTCTTATTATTTTATTAGGTTAACTATTTTTCAGTGCCTGGGGGTTAAGCCACATATTCTGCATTCATCTGCATCATCTACATTTCTTGGCATTTTAAAGTATTTCAAAGAAGTCACTCATCTATTTTACTACCTAGCTTAATTGTTTCAATTCCCAATTTTCTCCCTCCACCCTCCAAAACTGGAGCTTATCCAAAATCCTGCGTTGTGGAACCAATATATTAGTTTAGTCTTTATTGGCACCTGGTGTACTAAAGTATTTATTTTTATAATTCTAATCCTTGGGTTTAGCTTTGCCACTTCCTTTTTTTGAAGAGCAATACCTATGGACACCCTGTCTGTAAATGGCTTTGACTATTGTGCATTCCAATTCCTTTCCCCTGACAATTGAGGGGCATTTCTTCAGGTGCCCAGACAATCAGCTTTGAAATTATTTCACTGTTTCTCTCTTTCAATATGTTTATTAAAATTTACTTCTTCCTTAGAACTTTTTATCTCTGCCCTAATATTTTCTTTTAATTGGCATCAGTGTTTAAAGTATTTTAGGAAGGTTGTTATATAAATACAAATTATTGTTTTCAAAGAGGCTTGAACATCCTAATGTGTGTGCTCAATCATTGCGCAGAAACAATATATTAGTGAGTTAAATGCTGTGTTTCAAAGTTTATCCTTCTCAAATAAATTAATGTATTTTGGAGAGCAATGTACCAAAAGCGATTTATCATTTGAGATTATTGGTAACATTTTCACAATAAATAAATAAATATTAATGTAATGCAAACATGATAGAAATCTGAAGTTCCTTTCCTGTCTGATCTATACATGATTCCAAATTGACAAAAACATTGACGACACTTACCCATGTACTCGCAAACTACTACAACAAAACAGAATAAGAAAATAATTACACAAACCAGCTGACATTGAACTAGACATATTTGGAACAACATCCAATCGACCAATGCAAAATCAATAGTCCATGATACCCTCCTGAAGAAGTAGATAGCATCGTGGTTTGTTATTACATCAGAAAGATGGCAGCTGTGCAAGACTCCGTAAGAGATGTTAGCCTGGAACTTTCTCATCTGCAGTGCACTTAAGCCATAACTAGGTGCCTCTGATGTGTTAGGGAGGGCTACCAACCAAACCCATTACTGCCATTTTTTGAATCTGGAGACCACTTATTGAAGTAATTGTTACCCATTTCAGAAATTAATATAATCTATTGATAATGTATATTCCAACTTCCCTTGTGAGAAAGTACTCTAATTCACAATAACAGTTTAAAATAATTTGTGCAATTTACTTTTCCATAGGAATAATGAGTGGGAGAGATCTTAGAATGTTCATCACAAATCACAGAGCAGAAGATGCAGGTAATGTATAATACATATTTCTTCCTGCAGCTGGTTTATACAATTAGCCATCAGATCTAGGCTGTACATCCTGAACGGGTGCTGAGCTAGGTTGTTTTTGAGCACTGCCATTGATTTAAAATAATACAATGTTTAATAAAAGACAAATATCAGCTGTTCCATCCATGTGTGTTATCTGATGTCTTCTTCCTGAACTGCAAATGAATGGATCTGATTCAATACAGGATCTCACCAATTTAATTTCCAGATGCTAGTTATACAAATTCACAAATGAACCTGTACAAAAAAATGTCGATCTAACAACAATGCCTTCAGGAGGAGCAATGTGGTAAAATACACCTTGGAAGAGTAAAGGGTAGGCCATTTAGAACTAATATGAGGAAAAACTGTTTCACCTAGAGAGTTGTGAATTTATGGAATTCTCTGCATCAGAAGGCAATGGAGGCCGACTCACTGGATGCATTCAAAAGAGAGTTAGTTAGAGCTCTTAGGGCTAGCGGAATCAAGGGATTTGGGGAGAAGGCAGCTACGGGGTACTGATTGTGGATGATCAGCAGTGAAGAAAGCGAATGGTATGTTAGCTTTCATAGCAAAAGGATTTGAGTATAGGAGCAGGGAGGTTCTACTTTAGTTGTATAGGGTCTTGGTATAGGGTCAGTTGTATAGGGTATTGGTGAGACCACACCTCGAGTATTGCGTACAGTTCTGGTCTCCAAATCTGAGGAAGGACATTATTGCCATAGAGGAAGTGCAGAGAAGGTTCACCAGACTGATTCCTGGGATGTCAGGACTGTCTTATGAAGAAAGACTGGATAGACTTGGTTTATACTCTCTAGAATTTAGGAGATTGAGAGGGGATCTTATAGAAACTTACAAAATTCTTAAGCGGTTGGACAGGAAGATTGTTCCCGATGTTGGGGAGGTCCCGGACAAGGGGTGACAGCTTAAGGATAAGGGGGAAATCCTTTAAGACCGAGATGAGAAGGACTTTTTTCACACAGAGAGTGGTGGGTCTCTGGACTCTCTGCCACAGAGGGTAGTTGAGGCCAGTTCATTGGCTATATTTAAGAGAGATTTCGATGTGGCCCTTGTGGCTAAGGGGATCAGAGGGTATGGAGGGAAGGCAGGTACGGGATACTGAGTTGGATGATCAGCCATGATCATATTGAATGGCGGTGCTGGCTCAAAGGGCCAAATGGCCTACCCCTGCTCCTATTTTCTATGTAAGAACAGGAATAAGTGTGAAAATGTTTTTAACAAATCGGAAAGAGATTAGTTTACAGCTTTAATGTTTTCATGTGAAAGTTTAATTAAAGGATGACGGTTTTGTGGTATGGGTCGCATGGTGTTGTGCTCCACCAACTAAAGGTCTCAGGTTTGAATTTCAACACGTTTTGAGTTAGATGGTCTTGGATAGACTTATCGCTGTTGGCTTTTAGCAAAGCAAAAACACTTTGAATCCTTGCTCCTAATAGCTACCCAGCACCTCAGCAGGAAACATTTTGTGGTTTCAAAAAGCTATTGAAATTCTGTGGTTAATCTCCTAAAATAACTGCATTTTATTTTAAGCAAACTATTTTTAAACTGTGGAAAACTTTAGTGATGATTTGATGAGATGAAAATGTTATTAAATATCAAGTGAATAAAACGGCAAACAAAATTCATGGATACCCAGACATTCTACAGTGACCATTTGTTTAAAACAAAAATCATAATTTCATATTCTTTCCAAATCTGTAAACTCCAATAAAATTGAAATTCTAATAGACTAGTATCAATATTTAAATCAATATATTTCCCATTGTCTAAGATAAACTACTTTTCAGCTTCATCTTGAATAATTTGACTTCTCATTGACAATGTGCACTGGAGCGATGCACAATCCAAACAGAAAAAATAGTTAATGAAGATTCTATCGGATTTATATGAACATCTTGCAGGGAACGGATCAATAATGAGCACAATTAGCCAACAATGTAACTTTTATATTGACTGTACCTTTGAGGTGCTCTTTAGAATTTTAACATTAATTTATTAAAAACATTATTATCCTGATATTTGATATTTGGATTCTGGTATTTTCATATTTTACTTTAATTCAGTATGAATTACAGATGCATGAAACAAAAATAATTATGTATATAATGTCATTGTCAAGGGCAAGTGGCTAATGGCTTTGTAATTTTGATCTGAATACAAAATATGTTTTGAACAATGTGTTAAAATATTTGTTTTCTATTTGTTAGAAAGAAGACTTCATAATTTTCAGTTGGACCAAATAAAATTCCAAAATACAGATTCAGAATTTATCCTGTAACATAAATAGGATAACAAATTTAATATTTTGGCAAGATAGGGCAGAACTAGATAATATGGAAATAGTAAAGCAACAAATGAATAATCTAAATTATATCAGTCAAGGTTGAATATTGCTGTGAAGGACGTAAGATCTCATAATAACTGGCGACTTTATTATGTTTCATTTTCTTGTGCACTTCTTCCTTTGCATATCTAGGAATGTATTGTGAAACATTTTCTGCTTCTATAATTTTCCATTAGAGAAACTGGTTATAAGAATAAACAATGGTGTTCGATGTCAGAAGTATAAACCAATTGACTATCAACAACTTCAAGCACTTGCTGAAGCTAAAAGGATGGCATGTCTTGACACTGATCGCAAGGTAAATAAATTCCAAACAAACCCATTAACAAAAATGGCCACACGGCTAAATTTTGACCAAAAATAAATAACCATGTATTCTCAAAAGCTTTGTCTTTTTGTTTATTTCCTTCTATGAAATGTTCACATTTTAGTATAGTTTACTAAAAAAATAATATATTATTCATTTGACTGTAATAGAGACTATCTCGGGCCACTCTTGCATGTCCATACACATTTATTTAGAGGAGCAGGTTGACAAATTGTTCCTTGCTGCTGTGAACATTTGAATATTACTGGATCAAGAGATAAGGACACATGCAGGAGAAAAAAGAAATTGCATACCAGTTATAGAAATCTTAATTTCACTATTGAGACAACTATGATATTATTTGAATATTGGAAACATCAATCATATATAATTTCCAAATATTAGACGATAATTTTGTTAAAAATAATACAAAATAACTTAAAAATGTAGAGACAAGATGCTGGTTTGTAAATGCAGATTCTGGTTTGTTTAAAAACACATTGTGCTGGAATAACAGAGGGTCAGGCAGCATCGCTGGGTGACGTTTGGGTCATGACCCTAATAGAATACTACTTATTCTTAATTGTTTGTTCCGTTTCTATCTTACACTCAGAAAAGAGGATTTAGTTTAGTTTATTATTATTGTCAAATGTAACGAGGTACAGTGAAAAGTTTTTTTGTTGTGTGCAAACAGATATTTTGGATTTGTCTACATGGCAAGGGACACAGATTACTTAAATGCTGAGGAACTAAAAATGTAATGAAAACTAGAGATTAGAAGCAATTAGGATAAATAAAAAACAGTGCTGGAGAAATCAATGGAATAAAAGCTGATACATCCCCAGGGCTTGATAATCTGTAATTCAAAAAAATCTATCCATGAAAAATATTCTATCAGTTATGGAATAGTTTCTGCAGATTGGAGGGTGTCATATGTAACATCACTGTTTAATAAGCAATGCCAAGAAAAAGAGGAATAGCCGGAAAAACACTGGTCCATTTCAAAGGATACAATAATAGGACATTTAGAAAAAATGAGCAGAGTTGGGCAAAGTCAACATTTTATGAAAAAGAAATCATGGACAGATTTATTGAAGATATTTTGTTGAAGACACTACTGGTAGAATATCAATGATTTAGATGAGAGTATACAAAGCATGCTTAGTAAGTTCGATTAGGCTTAAGATAGTTACGGAGAGGGTCCACGTGTTAAAATGCTCAACTGGGGTAAGGCCAACTTTGAGGGCATGCGAGAAGGTCTCACTCAAGTTGACTGAAGCAGGTTATTTGAGGGGAAAGGAACATCGGCCAAGTGGAATGTTTATAAAAGTGTACTGAAGAAAGCTCAGAATGTGTACGTACCCGTTAGAGTGAAGGGCAAAGCAGGCAAACGTAAGGAAGTTTGGCTAACGAGGGAAATTGAGACATTAGTCAAAAACAAGAAGGATGCATGGGACAGGTATAGGCAGCTGGGATCAAGTGCATCCCTGGATGAGTATCGGGAACTAAGGAGTAAACTAAAAATGGAAATCAGAACGGCAAAAAGGGGCCAGGAGATACCTCTGACAGGTAGCAATAAGGGCAATCCCAAAGGATTTTATAAATACATAAGGGGGGAAAAGGGTAACTAGAGAGAGAGTGGGACCTCTCAGGAATCAAAGCAGTCACCTTTGTGTCAGCACAGGGGATGGGCAAGATCCTAAATGATTATTTCTCCTCTATATTTACCGTATTTACAGTAGGACGGAGGAAATTGGAGCAGTCACTGGAAGTGTCATGAGAGCA
Source organism: Raja brachyura (assembly GCA_963514005.1). Next base: position 60,471,197 of record OY740787.1, read on the forward strand.
GTCAGGATTACCGTCGATGAACTACTGAAGGTACTATTGTATTTGAAGGTAGACAAATTTCCAGGGCCTAATCAGATATATCCGAGGACATTGCAGGAAACTAGAGAGGAAATTGTGGGAGCCCTAGTTGAAATTTACGAGTCGTCCTTAAATCCAGGAGAGGTGCTGGAAGGGTGGCAAATGTGCCTCTTTTCAAGAAGGGCTGCAGGGAAAATGCTGGAAACTATAGGCCGGTGAGCTTAACATCTGTAGTTGGTAAGTTACTGGAGAGTATTCTGAGGATTAGGATATACATGCATTTGGATAGGCAAGGGCTGAATAGGGACAGTCAACATGGTTTTGTACGTGGGAGGTCGTGTCTCACAAATCTGATTGATTTTTTTGAAGACGTGACCAAAAAGTTTGATGAAGGCAGAGGTACAGATGTTGTGTACATGGACTTCAGTAAAGCATTCGACAAGGTTCCGCATGGTAGGCTGTTCTGGAAGGTTAGATCGCATGGGATCCAAGGTGAGATAGCCGAATGGATAGCAAATTGGTTCCATGGAAGGAAGGTGATGTTGATGGTGGAAGGTTGCTTCTCAGCCTGGAGGCCTGTGACTAGTGGTGTGCCTAAGGGTTCGGTGCTGGGCCCGTTACTGTTTGTCATCTACATCAATGATTTGGATGAGAATATACAGGCCAAGATTAGCAAGTTTGCTGATGATACAAAAGTTAGTGGATTTGCAGATAGTGAAGATGGTTGTGTACGATTGCAACAGGATCTGGATTGATTGGCCAGGTGGCGAAGGAATGGTTGATGGAATTTAGTACAGAGAAGTGTGAGGTGTTGCATTTTGGGACGTCGAACAAGGGCAGAACATACACTGTAAATGGCAGGCCTCTGGGTTGTGTTGTAGAGCAGAGGGATCTAGGAGTATAGGTGCATGGTTCCTTGAAGGTCGAGTCGCAGGTAGATAAGGTAGTCAAAAAGGCTTTTGGCATTTTGGCCTTCATCAGTCAGAGTATTGAGTATAGAAGTTGGTCGGTCACTGTCTGCATAAGATGGTGTACTGTATAAGATGTTGGTGAGACCGCATTTAGAATATTGTACTCAGTTCTGGGCACCATTTTATAGGAAAGATATTGTCAAGCTTGAAAGGGTTCAGAAAAGATTTACTAGGATGTTGCCAGGATTAAAGGGTATGAACTATAGGGATAGGTTGAGTAGGCTGGGTCTATTCCATGGAACTCAGGAATTTGAGGGGAGATGTTCTAGACATATACAAAATCATGAGAGGAATAGATCGGGTAGAAGCACAGAGTATTTTGGCCAGAGTAGGGGAATCAAGGACCAAAGGACATAGGTTCAAGGTGAAGGGGAAAATATTTAATAGGAATCCAAGCTTTTTCGCACAAAGGGTAGTGGGTGTTTGGAACAAGCTGCCAGAGGAGGTAGTTGAGTCTGGGACTATCCCATTGTTTAAGAAACAGTTAGACAGGTACATGGATAGGACAGATTTGGAGGGATATGGACCAAGCGCAGGCAAGTGGGACTAGGGTAGCTGGGACTTTGTTGGCCGGTGTGGGCGAGTTGGGCCGAAGGGCCTGTTTCCACACTGTATCACTCTATGACTCTACGACTCTTAAGTTCATGCCCTCTACGACTCTTGATCAGCTGGGCAAGGGGGCAAAATAGAATGGCAAAATAAATTCAATGCAGATGAGTGTGAGGTGTTGCATTTTGGGAAGTCAAACGAGGTTAGGGCTTTCACAGTCAACATACGGGGCCCTGAGAAGTGTTGTAGAACAGAAGGATATAGAAGTACAAGTACATAGTTTCCTGAAAGTGGCGTCACTGGCGGAGAGGGTTGTGAAGTAGCTTTTGCCACATTACCCTTCATCAGTGAAGGCATCTATATATTTATAAAACTCTCATCTTGTATGTATGTGTGCATCTTGTATGTATGTATGTATGTATTTATTTGTATCTTCGTCAAAACGCTACGAGGTTACGCTGACATTATTCGACATACTCACATTTTTCCCGTCCACACCATAATCAGGTTCCCTTCAGATTTCATGCTATATTTCACGTTATTGTTGATTAAAGTTTAAAAAAGAAGCCAAAAATGGCTTCTGAGAGAGTCTTCCAGCAGCTTCCAGTGATGATGTCACAATGCCATCTCACAGTCCACCAATCACAATGGGCTTTCACTTACACAAGCTGCGACAATGACATCACAATGGGACGTTGGCAATGGTAACGGCAGCAGCTTGAAGAAGAAGTTGCCAACGGTATCGGCAGCAGAGGCTTGGAGGAGAATTCTGTGTGCCGCCATCGATGGAGAGAGGGAGAGGGACAGAGTGTGAGTTGTGTTGGGGGAACTGGTGAGTGGTGGAAACGGGTTGCGTTGGGGGAATATTACGCTGGGGGTTGCCAATGGTAACGGCAGCAGCAGCAGTTTGAAAGAGAATGCTGCGCGCCACCATCTTCAGTACGACTGGGCTGCACAAGGGGCGGGGAGGGAGTCTGTGACGGAGGGTGGGGGGGAGTGTATGATGGGGTGAGGGGTCGAGTCAAAGTCGAGTCTATTCATTGACTCAAAGATTGATTGGCGTTTTACAAGAAAAATTCCAGAACTTTCCTTCGACGCTGACCTCCACACCCACCCCCCTCCACACGTTGGGTCCACGTTGCCTGCCCCCCCACACCCCCCACCAACCCCCCTCCCACCCCCCCCCCCCTCTCACTTAAAGCTATCACAATCACTGTTCCCTGGAGGTTCACTGAGTAGCAGGTTATTAATATATTCCTCATATATAATATTGGATATCAAATAGCCTGTCTCACTTTGGTTACTTAACATACTTCTTGAAAATCCTATCTTATGTATTCTATGAATTATTGCTAATTTGGTTTGCCCAGACCATATATAGATGAAAATCCCCTCTGGGTAATGTATAATTCTTGTTACCCTTCACCTAACATGTTCATGTCTTTTTGTAGATTCTTTGGTTTATTTCACAATTAATTTTCCCATCTATCTTTGCTATTGGCAAATTTGGATACATTACTTTGTTCCTTTGTTTAAATCATTAATCTAGATTATAAGTAGATGAGACCTTGAAATGAACTCTTAAATATCTCAGTTGCTAAAGCTTGTCAAAGTTATAAAGACCTATTTAAGAAACATAAGAGGCTGCAGGTGCTAGAATCCTGTGCAAAAAACAAATTGCTGTAGGAACTTAGTGGGTCAGACAGCAACTGTGGAAGGATCTGTGAAGGATCTGCTGCTACCACAACGCCAGGCATCCACCACTCTCTCTGTAAAAACTCTTACTCTTCACATCTCATACCTCTCTCATCTTAAAGCTATTCCCTCCAGTCTGACATTTCCACCCTGGGAGAAAGGTTCCGACTGTCTCCCCTATTTATGCCTCTCATAATTTTACATACTTTCACCTTTTTTATATATTTTTTTAATAAACATTTATGCATATTATTCATTGTAAATTACTTGAGGATTGTGGGCAGAAGGGAAATATACAATATTAATGTAATAGCTTTAATCTGTCCACTTCCTATACTGCTAGAGGTTGATTGAGTATAGATGAAATGGGTAACCCACCTATTCTTAAGTAACTGGATAGTTCAGCAAGTACTAGCTTAACTCAGGATAAATTGGGTGTTAATGGCGGAGTAGCAAGATGGATTCAACAGTGGCTGAATGGGAGCTGCCAGAGAGTAATGGTGGATGGCTGTTTGTCAGGTTGGAAGCCGGTGACCAGTGGGGTGCCTCAGGGATCTGTGTTGGGTCCATTGTTGTTTGTCATGTACATCAATGATCTAGATGATGGGGTGGAAAATTGGATAAGTAAGTATGCAGATGATACTAAGATAGGTGGTGCTGTGGATAATGAAGTAGATTTTCAAAGTCTACAGAGAGATTTGGGCTATTTGGAAGAGTGGGCTGAAAGATGGCAGATGGAGTTTAATGCTGATAAGTGTGAGGTGCTACATCTTGGCAGGACAAATCAAAATAGGACGTACATGGTAAATGGTAGGTAATTGAGGAATGTTGTGGAACAGAGGGATCTAGGAATAACTGCATAGTTCTCTGAAGGTGGAATCGCATGTAAATAGGGTGGTAAAGAAAGCTTTTGGTGTGCTGGCCTTTATAAATCAGAGTATTGAATATAGGAGTAGGGAAGTAATGTTAAAATTGTACAAGGCATTGGTGAGGCCAATTCTGGAGTATGGTGTACGATTTTGGTCGCCTAATTATAGGAAGGATGTCAACAGAATAGAGAGAGTACAGAGGAGATTTACTAGAATGTTGCCTGGGTTCCAGCAACTAAGTTACAGAGAAAGGTTGAATAAGTTAGGTCTTTATTCTTTGGAGCGCAGAAGGTTAAGGGGGGACTTGATTGAGGACTTTAAAATGATGAAAGGGATAGACAGAGTTGACATGGTAAGCTTTTCCCATTGAGGGTAGGGAAGATTCAAACAAGAGGGCATGACATGAGAATTAAGGGACAGAAGTTTAGGGGTAACATGAGGGGGAACTTCTTTACTCAGAGAGTCGTGGCTGTGTGGAATGATCTTCCAGCAGAAGTGGTGGAGGCAGGATCGATTTTAACATTTAAAAGTAAAGTGGATAGGTATATGGACGGGAAGGGAATGGAGGGGTATGGTCTGAGTGCAGGTAGATGGGACTAGGGGAAAATAAATGGTCGGCACGAACTGGAAGGGCCGAGAAGGCCTGTTTCCTTGCTGTAATTGTTATATGGTTTAAAAGTAAATCATAACGTTTAAGGGACATTTGGACAGGACTGGATAGGTTAGAGACTAGTGGACCAAGCGTGTGCGTGGGACTGGTGTGGGTGGTGTCGGCGAGGGCAGGTTGGGCTGAATGGTCTGTTTCCACGTTGTTTGACTCTAAGATTGGGGCTAACAAGCCACGATCACTGCACAATCTCCATTAACATTTTTTGGCAAACTATGGGTTACCATTACAATTATTAATTTTGACCTGTAGAAAATAGAGAAGAACTATGTAAAAATAATTATGTGCATTTATAACCTTGGACCAATTGGAACTATCAGCCTGGTCAGTTTGTATTGTTAGCTAATTCAATTATGTACTCAAATTACTCAAATAGCTTTGTCAAACAAGAGGCTCCACGTGTACATTTTTATAAATCACATTTGGTCACTCTGTAATTATTCATTATTCTGTATTATTTATCTGTCAACCAATATTAAGTTCACTGGTTTATATTTTTCTGTTTTTCATGATTTCACTTATTCTTTTATGGAATCCCTTGTACATAAATATGTAATGTAAGTATGCAATGTTGGCCAGTTTTGCAAGTTTATTCGCATTCTCCCGTAATTTGTTTCAGAGATTATTTATCTCCAGTTTAATACTATCTACAAATTCAGAACTGTATACTAATTCTCCTATAGACTCTGTTCCCATCCCAGTCTTCCTTTTTTAATTGGAGCCTGTAAAATGAGCATGTCCTCAGATAATATCCCTATTTACTGATATATTTTCCTCTTGAGTTGTCCAAATGATGTGCTTAAATTTTGTCACCCTCACAAATGCTGCTGACATAGTATCTGCTCTTTTGAATACATTCTTGAGAATAATTTCCAAATTCATTAGCTTTTACTTCCAAACTGTACTTGGTTTTCAACTTCCAAAGCTGTCCAGGAAGTCTTGCAATTGTTTTCCAAATTCAGCAATATTAAAAGAGTGATTGAAGTAAATGTCAATTTTGTATCATTAGTAAACTAATATTTTCCACCTAAATACTGAAACTTAAATATTTCTTTTTTATATTCTGTCTAATCGTAATCTCATTATCAATATAGATTTTTCCTTTGCTGACTGCAATCAGCAAAAACCACTTGCTAAAACCACTATTTCTATCTCTAATCCACATATTGGGTTCCTCATTGGCTTAATTTCTGCCAAATATAATCCACTTTGTTTTTGACAAGCTGTATTTATTTTGCAACCCTCTAATTCTGTTTTCAAAATTTGAATCATATACCTATATGCAAATCTGTGGTTTTGTTCAATTGAAGCACTTTCAGGGATCTCTTTCCTTCTCCAGAGGTGCATGCACATAATCCAGCCTAAGCTTTGAGAGCAATGCTGAAAAATTATTGCAGTGTTGGTTTAGGTATATTATTTGTCATACGTACCGAGGTACAGTGAAAATCTTTTGTTTGCATGCTACCCAATCAAATCAGATAATATTGTACATTAATACAATCAAGCCATACACAAAAGGTAGAACAAATAAAAATCTATCAGAGTGCAGAGTGATAGATTTACAAGTAGAAAACAATTTAAAAGAGTAGGGCAATTGTATCGGATGATAGTAGATCCTCCTTTGAGACCAAAAAAGTCTTGTGACAATTTTCAAAGATGTGCTGGAGAGTTCTCTTAGTTTCCAGACCAACATTAAAGAAAACTAAAGCCAAGTTATATATCTTGTCACTGTTGTGAATCTTTAATTTATGCACATTTGTAGCTGTCTGAACCCACAATAATTCTACAATTCAAAATACATTTTTGGCTGAGAAGAATCTTGAAGTTATTATTTGAGAATAATTTGAAGTTATGAAAATAATCTTTGTTTTACCATTGCATTTGCTAATGCAATCTTGTTTTGGTGTTAGTAACACTGCTCCTCTTTGTAGCTCATTCTGGTTGTTGAAGTTCTGGTTGAAGTATATTTTTTGGAGCTGCTTTTCTGCTTACTCAAAGAAAACACGCCTCTATGATAAAACACATGGAACAAAGATAAGTTAAAATATATCAGATATTTAATGAGGCTGTATTCCAGAGTTCCTCCATCAGTTAGGCTACACAAACCTTTGATTTACTTCTCTGATAGTAAATTGCTCCACGCTCTAATAGTTGTCAACAATTCATTGTATTTTTCTGATGTATGGAAAGTTTCTCTCCAACTGTGAATGCGAGACTAACCTCCTAGATAAACCAGCACACAAAGACTTCATTATATTTGGAATCACTTGATTGTCAAAGCAAATACAAAAAGGAATTATGTTTTTATCAAAAGACTCATTTAAATACGTAGATTAAAGGTGTGTCACTGTATTCTCAATATGTTGCCAAATCATAGTGTTGATACATCTAAAATACTACCAGCTGAAATATAAAATAATAACTGAAGTCGTGCTTTGTTGTGCCTCAAAAGTTGAACCTCCGTGGATCACGCTGAACTGTGCATTCAATCCATTAAATAATTCTGTCATCATTGATTGTTATAAACTAAATAAATTCTGACAGCTGCCATGCTAGTGGGCATAAGTGTGTATGATTCTGACAGCACAACTCCCAAGTTCATGGAGTGAAACCTCTTTCTGAATGTGATGGTGATGGTGTTATAGCAATAGACGAGTGCAGCCAACCAGGCAGACAGTTCAGGCAGATAATTAAGCCAGTTATGGTTTTACTTCCTTGGAGAAATAAATTCTTGCCTTGGTCAAATGTCAGCATCTTACACCAGCATAATGCAACTCCATGCTACTGGCTGCAGTAGATTTAATTGTATGATTGGAAGGAAATAATCTAAAAATATTTAAGACATAGGTGGCACAGTAGCACAGCTATTAGACCTGCTACCTCACAGTGCCAGAGACCCACGATTGATCCTGATCGCAGGTGCTGAATGTGTGGAGTTTGCACATTCTCCCTGTGGCCGTGTGCGTTTCCTCTGTGTGCACCGGTTTCCTCCCACATTCCAAAGTGCGGATTTGTAGGTAAATTGGCCTCTGTAAATCTCTTCCCAATGTGTAGGAAGTGGACGAGAAAATGGGATAACATAGAACTAATGTGAATGGGTGATCAGTGGTTGGCATGGACTCAATAGGGCAAAGGGCCTGTTTCCATGCTCTATCTCTAAACTAAACATGGCAGCAACTAGTAGAGCTATAGGTTTATGACATAGAAGCAAAACTAGGCATTTAGTTTTCCAAACCTACTTTACCATTCATCAACCGTGGTTGACCTTGTACCTCAGTCCCATTTTCCTACACTATCCATTGATTCCCTTTATATCAAGACGTTGATCTGTTGATTGATTCTGTGCTAGAGAATTCCAAAGATTGATCAGCCTCTGTGTACAGAAATGTTTCCTTATTCCGTTCCAATTGTAAATGGCCTACTGCATAGATTTATCAGATACTGTAGACAGGAATATGGTTACAATAAAATCAGAAGCAAGAGATTGAGTGGCCTACTCCTGCTTTTATTTTGTAAGTTTGTCATTTTTAAAAACTTTGTAACCAGGAATATTGAACACCCAATGTCGGTTTGCTTTCAACTATGTCTCAGTAATGGGCATGTTATATTCTCTTAGGCTCTGTTTGAGCGTTTGATTACATTGATTTATTAATTATACTCTGTATATAATTATTATATACAAAATTTATCTGTAAAATGTAAATTGTCTGTAATTGTCTTTCTCATGTCATATAACTTGAAATATTTTTTACCTGTAACATTTGCTACAATTGCACATTTAGGTTATAATTATATACCCTTCAGCCGTGATATAATTCTTTGTGATCTGGTTTGTTGTTATTATAGGTCTCTTCTATTATTATAAAGTGTTCTCAGATTCTAATGAAATTGACGCACACTAATTATTGAATGGTCCAGATCTTGTATGACATGTCAGTATTTCAGCATGGAATTACTAGTAGGTCCCTTCAACTGTTCCACCAAGTTTGGGAATACAAATATGTAAGTCCTAAATTTATGGGTATCCCTCTGTAAATTTGAAACATACTCCAAGATTGGACATATTGAGTTCAGCTGCATAAAATGATTTTGCAGCAATTTTACAGCGTTACAAAAGAGATTCTGTCTTTTGCACAGAAATAGCTAGATGTGTGTTTTTAATTGGTTATCTGCCTTTTTTGAAAAATCAAAATGAACTTTATTCGTAAAAATTCTGTAATGCAGAACTTCTTCCGAAGAAGTTATAGAGATATACACCATGGAAACTGGCCCTTCAGCCCATCGACTCCACAGTAAAGGATACAAAGTTCTGGAGTAACTCAGTGGGTCAGGCAGCATCCCTGGAGAACATGGAAAGGGGATGTTTATTGGATTAGAACCCTCATTCAGTCTGATGTTTTTAGGCTGAAGAAGGGTTCCAAACCAAAACATGACCTATCCATGTTCTTCAGAGAGGCTGCCTGACTTGTTGAGTTATTCCAGCACCTTGTATCCACTTGTATAAACCAGCCTCTGCAGTAGACACAAAATGCTGGAGTAACTCAGCAGGACAGGCAGCATCTCTGGGGAGAAGGAATGGGTGACGTTTCGGGTCGAGACCCTTCTCCTGCGTCTGCAGTTCCTTGTTTCTATGAGTACACATCAATCCCATTTTTTATTCTCCCCTCACTCTCACCAATTTCCTCCAATAATCTACCACTCAACTACATACTAGAATTTACTTACAGCGACTAAATAACCTACCTGACTATAGCATGTGGAGGCACCATACAACGTAGTCATATAACACAGGACAATATGCAAATTCCACATAGACAGCATCCAAGGTCACGATTGAACCACAAATACGTCATGTTATTCTTGTTATTTAATGTCAGCATTTTACTTAAATTACATACTTAAAGCCAATAGTTCATGATGTTTAAGCATAGACTTCAACTAATTTGTATGCAATGGTCAGGAGGTGCTAAAATATGGTCTCCCCAAAGGGGCTTGCAGCAGCTGCATCTAGCTTCAGTGTATCCCTTAGCACAAAGTCCTTGGCCTTAGAGCATGCTAAAATACAACGTTCCAAACATCAATGAGCTTCATGCATATCTGAGCGCACCTTTCACTGCATTTGTGTGTGTGTATGTCTGTTCCTTGAACAGCCCTTACAGCTTTGGGTCTCAGGCAGCTGTTTGGGATAAACTTTGATAAATAACTCTGCATCTCATCCCAGATCTACCTGTTAAAGATGCATTTGTTAAGGAGCTGGGCACTCTTCTTTCCCTGCAGCCAACCATTTGAAATTTGGGTGGAGAGGCTTTTCCTCATATGCCTAAATGTCAGCAGGAAGTACTAATCTCATACTTATCCAGGGAGACAAATAAATACAGGCTATAACAAAATTGCACACATATTAGTTAGTGATGCAAAACTAATGTTTATAGAATCATAGTGGAAACATCCAGTTGGCATAGTGCAGAATAAATCAGAGAATCTTAAAATGTAATGAGAATGGAGATACACATTGAATTCTCTCGCAGTTTACAGCAACACTACAAATGGGTCATTTACGTTGTCTGCATCCTTCCATTTTGCAATACCAATCTAAGCTAGCATAATGCCACAAATAATGCTGAATGACTACGTGCAGGGATGAATAGATCCTTCCACACATGATTTACCTTTAACAATACATTCATGTCCAACACAAAGATCCATGTCAATTTTCCATTCAACGCCAAAACTTTGCAACATTTTTTATGGCCTTTGACTCCATAAGTAAAATATATTGGCACTATAAATATTGACTTAATGAAGTTTAGATTAGACTATTTATTGTCTAATAATGAAGAAAATTAAGACCATAGGTCCTAGGAGCAGAATTAAGCTATTTGGCCCATCAAGTCAGCTCCGCTGAAGTTAATGCTGAATTTGCAGGAGTAGGAGAGTGAAAAGGACATCTGCGCTAATTCTATTTACTTTACTCTTACCCCTAATTGCCTAACTCCTTTCCCTTCCTTTGTACAATCATCTGCGTTCCCCAAGTCCCCTATTTCCCTTTTATCCCCCCATTTCCCTTTTATCCCCCCCCCCCCCCCCCTTCCTTTGTCCCCTTCCACCCATATAACTCCCACCAGCTTTATATTTCACTTTTCTCCTTCACACTTTATCTGGTACCCTTTTGTTTACTTTTCACCTCTAGCCTTTGTCATTTACTCCGCCCATCTGCCAACCAAACCATCCTCATCTGTATTCACATATCACTTGTCAGGCATTTTCCTGCCCCCACCTCCCTTTTCCCGCTCTCCTATTCTTTATCCAGACGCAAAGGTCCTGACGCAAAACGTCATTGGTCCATTCCTCCACAGATGCTGCCTGACCTGCTGCCTGTCCTCCAGCACTTTGTGTTTGCTCTATTTACCAGCCTATTGTGAGAATCTATGCCTCCACCAACTCTTCAGGCAGTGCATTACAGTAGAGAACTATCCTTCGCGACGAAGGAAACTTCCTGTCAGATCCCTTCTAAACCTTCTACCTCTCACCTTAGACCCTCTTGGCTTTGGCACCCACACATTGGGGGGCTAGGTTCTTACTCTCCACTTTAGGTATGCTTCAAGTCCCACTGATTTCCAGGACCCTAATGTTTTTGAGATGAGGTGGGGTTGCTTAAAGGGTGGCCAGCATTCCGAAGAAATATTGAGAGGGAAGGATGTTAGAGTTACCCTACATTGCTCCTGTACTGTGCCCTTGTGCTCCGAGTACAAAAGATGAAAGTCCAAGAACACATTGTGATGCTTGGAGATGCTAATGAAAGGTAAATAACACGAAGGTGAAGTTTGAAAAAGTCCTAGTTTAAATTGGAATTTACTAATTTCCCTGCTATCTTTTCATTTATAATGCTGGATTTACGGCAATGTTTTATCTCTGCTGTCATTAGTATACTTCTAATCTTTTCTGCCTCCTGCAAATGGCTTTTTAAATATTGAATTTAAACACCATTTTTGGCATACCTTTAGTCTGCCTTTAAATGTGTACAATGACCTACAAAAGGAAGTGGTGTTAAGGAATATAAACAAAAGAATAACAAGGATGTTAGCTGGAAGGGGTGGATAGCAGTGGACAGGGATGAGGAGAATAAGAAAGCGAGGGAGAGAAACAAGTCAAAAGAGTGTTTAATTGCCATATGTACCAGCAATGGAACAATAAAATTCTTACTTGCTGCATCTCTGCAAGCCTATTAACACGATAAACAAAAACATGCCGATCATTATGGACAAGATAATCAGAAATTCAAGGTGAGGGCAAAGTAAACCATGAAGTTGAAGAAGACAGAGAAGCACTGATTTCTTGCAGGTTTTCAGGGTTGGAGAAGTTTGTTTAACATGTAAATCCACAAATCTGTCATCATTGACGGGTCAGCGGTAGAGAGTCCAAGAGAGTCTTGGTGTAGGAACATTGGGAATAGGTTGAAATGAATTACCCAACCTTCTGAATTAAAATGTTTGTAAATACTTCATCCATTAGTTTTTACTCTTGTGCTGGGATCTGCCTCTGAATCTTGTGAACACATGTGAGAAAGGGAAACAGACTAATTTTGGTAAGGGGAAAAATGAATGCATGAGAAGGAAAAGGAATTGAAGGATTTAAGAGAGAGTTGGATAGAGCTCTAGGGGCTAGTGGAGTCAAGGGATATGGGGAGAAGGCAGGCCAGGGTTATTGATAGAGGACGATCAGCCATGATCACAATGAATGGCGGTGCTGGCTTGAAGGGCCGAATGGCCTCCTCCTGCACCCATTTTCTAGGTTTCTATGAACTATATATAATTGGGATTGAGAGAGTGCTAATGGGGGGCGGGGGGATAGGGATAAGAGACTGGGTATAGAATATGGAAAAAAGGGGCAGTAGGAGAGAGAGAGAGAGATGAGCCATGTTGCAAGACATGGTAACACCCCCCCTCTCTCCCACTTTCTACATCATCTCTCTTCCAAAACTCATTCTATTCTGCAATACGATGTGCACACTGGAGTGCTCCATCTAACCTTCAGAACCATCTTTTATTTCACACCCACTACACGGCATTAAGCTCTCCCCAGACTTCAATGCTTGGCCGAGCTTGTGCATTTCTTCAAAGTGAGCCAATAATTGGACTTCGATTCCACTGGCTTCAACTCTAAATAACGGCTTCTGAGGAACTTTATCAACTATCTTCTGGAAGCCCACATAAATAACATGCAATGACATTTAGAAGATTGAGGGGGGATCTTATAGAAACGTACAAAATTCTTAAGGGGTTGGACAAGCTAGATGCAGGAAGATTGTTCCCGATGTTGGGAGAGTCCAGAACAAGGGGTCACAGTCTAAGGATAAGGGGGAATTCCTTTAGGACCGAGATGAGGAAATCATTCTTTACACAGAGAGTGGTGAGTCTCTGGAATTCTCTGCCACAGAAGGTCGTTGAGGCCAGTTCATTGGCTATATTCAAGAGGGAGTTGGATGTGGCTCTTGTGGCTAAAGGGATCAGGGGGTATGGAGAGAAGGCAGGTACGGGATACTGAGTTGGATGATCAGCCATGATCATATTGAATGGCGGTGCAGGCTCGAAGGGCCAAATGGCCTACTCCTGCACCTATTTTTCTATGATTCTATGTTTCTTTCTATGACATACTTGTCCAATGCTTCAGAGATATTCAAATAGGTTTTATTGGACATGACAGATCCTTTGCAAATCTACAACAATTCCTCAAGTCAGAGTACTTCAAGTTCTGGCAAACCATTCCAGAACATTAGTTTATCAGTCCCAAATGTAATTCTGTCATTGCTTAACATCCTTACACAGATGAAAGGATTACATATTTGAGATGAAAGACAAAAGTCTGTCTCGTTTTTCCTTTTATCCTCTGTCAGTTGTAACGTTCTTGCTGTAAACTGAGATTATAACTTTCAATATTGACTGGTAAAACCAGATTTGTTGGTCGATGCAGATTTTTTATTTTATTTTAAAATATTTTTATTAGAAGCATGTATACAAATAATAGTAAACAACAATTTAATTACAAATTTCTTACATAGCTTCAGTTTTTTTTTAAGAATAAAGATAAAGGGAGAAAAAGGTGAGGGAAGAAGAAGAGAGAAAAAGGGAAACACAGAGAGAAACTACCAATGACAAGATTATGGAGATAGATCCGGGAAATATTGAGTGTAACTATTCATCCAATCCCAAACTCGGGTTTCAACCCTGATTCTGTGTTAAACCAATTTACCTTTTCAAATATTCAATAAATGGAGACCATATTCTAACAAAAAGATCTGGTTTGTTGGTGGATGCAGATTCTAACCATGGGAAATCTAACTTTTTTTTAAAATTATCAATACAGTTTGAAAAAATTTTACAAGCAGCAAAGATTAACAAAGAGAAAACAATTATTAAGCAGCATCACCAGGCATGGTGGCAGGAACAATCAAGACTAACCGAAGCTAGGTAAGATTTAGACATGAAATGTTCTTTTCAGATTCATTTGTAATCGAACTTCACAAGCATATTACAATAAACATTTAAATCCGTTAGTAAAATACTATGATACTGTGTTACTATGTATTATTTTAAAGTGTACATCCATTCTCTCCCTCATCCTTGAATTCTGAAGCGTCAAATAGAATCACATTTTGCTCAAAATCTATTAGACTACTCAAATGAAATGATCTACATAGGTTTGAAATGTGATGTCAAATATTCTTTCATTAGTACTGTGGTTATTAATTTATTGGTATTGTTGTTTATTGTATATTGTTTGTGTGTATTGTTTACATGCCTGTTATGCTGTAGCAAGTGAGAATTCTATTCTGTTGTCGATAAATGTGACAATTAAACACTCTTGACACATGGCTAAAATAGTATAAAATAACACCTCCTAATGGCTTCTCAAGAGATATTTCTTTATTCACCAGTATCACTTCATTCTGATTCAATTTGTTTCTCTTTATAATTTCCAACTTTACCTACTTTACTTTTTGACTCACTGTGTGTATAGTCATAGAGCTATGCAGAGTAGAAACAGGCCTTTTAGCCCAACCTGTCCATACTCACCAAGTTGCCCAAGCAAGCAAGTCCCATTTGCCTGCACCTGGCCCATATCCCTCCAAACCCATCCGATCCAAGTAACTGTCAAAGTATCTTTTAAATAGAGTCATAGAGTCATACAGCCAGTAAACAGGCCCTTGGGCCCACTTACTCACACCGACCAACATGTCTCATCTACACTAGTCTCACCGACCTGCATTTGGCCCATATCCCACTAAACCTGTCCTATTCATGTACCTGTCATGAAACCATTAAGAATTGTTTCTTAAACATTGCAATGGTACATGCCTCATCTACCTCCTCTGGAGCTCGTTCCATACACCCACCCCCCCTTTGTGTGAAAAAGTTATCCCTCAGATTCGTCTTAAATGTTTCCCCCTTTCCTCCGTGGTGGGGCGGGGGGGTTCAGTGGAGGCCCAGGTACCGTCTCTCTCTCCCTCATCACGCACCCTTCTCCTCCGCCCGCCATCTGCGGCAATGGTGGTCCCATCTACCCGTCCCCCCGGGCCCATCTCCTCCGCCGCCGTGGCAACTTACCCTCACGGCCTTCGCGGAGGACATGTTCTCCACCAGCTCATTAAAACTCGTGGTGCCCACCGTGACGAACACCGACTCCATCATCCACCCCCCCCCCCCCCACCCCTGCAGTGAGCAGGCAGGCAGGGAGGCGGGTGGGCAAGGCGGGGACAGGCCCAGCGGCAACAGCGGGCGGGGATGGGCCGAGCGGCGGCTGAGCCGGAGTGAGCAGAGGGAGGGAGGGTATGTACTCCAGCAAATTGTGAAATCCCCCCCAAACGGGTCCAATCGTCAAGTCAACAGAATCTAAACCACCGCTAACAATGAATGAAGTGGAGGAAGGAACTGCAGATGCTACTTTTTATGGATGGAGGAAGAGAGGGAGGGAGGGAGTGAGTGAGTGAGGGCAGGGGAAAGGAGAGGGAGGGAGAGGTGAGGGAGGGATTGGGGAGGAGATGAGGAGAGGGGAAAGATCCTGGGGGGTGAAGAGGAAATGTGGGGGGATTGAGGGAGAGGAAGGGGTAGGGAGGAAGAGGGGGAAAGTGGGGAGGTGAGGAGAGTGATGGAGGAGGGGGAATAGAGGGAGAGGAGTGGGGGAGGTAGGGAGTGGGGGATCGAGGGAGAGGAGGGCAGTGGGGGTCAGGAGGGATTGTGGGGGGAATAGGGGGAGGTGAGTGGGGGATTGAGGGATAAGAGGGGGGTAGGGATGTCAAAGTTTGTTTCTTAAAAAGCAGATAGCAACAAACGTTAAAGGTAGACCATGGCAATCTTTAATTGATTCGTCAGACGGGAGTGGCAAAGATCTATAATGAGCACAAACATTGCTCAGTGCTTCTCGGGCTCCACTCACAGAACAAAGGAAAGTTAGCACAATTATACATTTTTCATATCAGTAAAACACTCCTACCAAGTCTAAATATGGTATGACTGAAAGATTCTGTAGCCTTTCGAAATGTGAGAAAAGCTGGGTCGAAATTAAGCTCATCCAATGACAAGTTATTACTTATGTCTGGAGCGTCAGCTATTTTTTTCAATCTTGGCTTCTTTATGGCCTTAAATGAAGTAAACGATACAAAGGATGCAAAGGACATTTATTATCACATGTGCATGTATTAGCACATGTGATTACTGCAACATTCCATCTTAATTTCTTTATTACAAAGACAACCTGTCCTCCATATTGTGTTCCATAGAATTTACAATGTCATTCAGACTTGGCACGGAGCCATTCTTTTGTTCTACTAACTTTTGTAGAAGAACGATTCTATTTTAGATTTGACTATTAGCTCTTGCATTGCTTCCTTTTTATCAAACATGATAACATTCACACAATGGTCGCAAGTATTAGTGCAATGATTAGCAGAATGATAGCCATAATGTATCACAGTACCCCAAAGTCCACCAAACCAAAGGTATGGCAACCAGTTCTCACTCTCTTCATTGGCAACCATCTCGATGAAGCTTGTTTAGGGTCGATGGATCAGGTGCCACCTGTAGACGGTGTAATCCTTTCAGCCGATATTGAGGTTGTGCTATAAAGTTCGCAACTGTCCGAGGATGTTGCCAGTCTCTTCATAGATCGTTGCACAGGTGAGGTGAACCCCCCCTCTCATCCTGTGGTGGGTTCATCACCTTGATCTAGATGTTAGCGTATCTGTGGGTTTGGACAGCTTCTCCTCCCAGTAGGTTTGGGTGGCCTGCTTTCACATCACCACGTAGAAGCGTCTGCTGGACTGGAAGCCAAAGACAAAGCCACCGAAGATTGTGGTCTGTGTTCACGTAGAAGGTGCCACTGATGTTGATGGCGTTGAATCCTCAAATCCGACAGCAAGGCCAGGGTCAGAGTTGGCGGTCTGCAGTAACTCCCTGCCCTTGTTGCGCACTACCCAGATAGGAACGATCCGTATCGTTCCCTTTGGAACTTCCTCAGGTCAGTCTCACTGATGGCACCATTCTCGGGGCACATGTCATAGATATCTGGGATGTTGTTGTCAAAGTCATCCTTGCAGTTGTCTCCTCTGCTGTCACCATCGGCATCGATCTGGTCAGGGTTGGGAACAAAACGGTAATTGTTCTTCTTATCAGAAACGCCATCATTGCCATTCTCATCAATGTCCTGATTGTCATCACACTGATTACCCACCAAGTTTGAATCATTGTCTTCCTGGATAGGGTTATGCATAATCTCTTTCAAGAGGTCCATCTGTTTCAAATATGGTTTGTCTTTCTGAAGTTGTGGCCAAAGGCTTTGCACTTCCTCCTGATCTGTAAAGATGTTCTTTCTTCTGTATGGATCAGCTTTACATGGCGCTGCAGGTAGCGATTAATCAGAAACACCTTGTTACCTCCTGGGTGGGGGCAAGATCTTTCACGCACCTCTTCATGCTGCTCTTTTATGTGTTTCTTGTCCGTCAACTCCTCTGTAAACAGCACAGCAACCCTTATACTGACATCGATACATGGTGGGGAAATCTTCCCTTTCCGAGTTTGACTTGGTTTCCAAGGTTTCTGGCCATGTTTTTGCCAGATTGTTTCTTCACATCTTCAATATTGCATTTCTTAACTGATAACTTACTCTTCTTCTTCCAATATGGTTGAAAAGACTCCTCTGAAGAGCCATTCTTAACTTTTATTTCTCTGTCATCTTCACTTGATAAATACCTTTCAGAAAGATTACTGCAATCTGTCCACAACATCATTTCTTATAGAACAAGATGCTTCATTGCAGTTAACTGTTTTTTTTCACCTTTAATGGTTGAGTTGCATCTTGTACCTAAACATTCTCCCAAGAGCACTCTGTATATTCAGGATCTGAGCACAAGAACATATCCTTCTTCAATGGGGATTTCGAGTTGTCTATATCCACCGACCGAGAAGTGGCTGCAAGGCTGAAACTGGGACAGGTTGATGCTTCGCAACATTATTACCCTCACCATTTTCAGTCACTGTTCCATTCCGAGGTGAAAGGGTTATTGAACCATCCAGAACTTCCTCCATTGAGTCCTTATTTCTACTGGAGGGGCACTGTCCCTCATTCAAAACCACGCTGCGACTTGAATGCATGTCCAGGATGTTACTGTGGCCCTCTATTATCAGAGTTCTGAACAGTCCTTCCAATTGCTAGGATTCTGCCTGATTCACCTTTACCCCATTGCAGACATGGGACTTTGTCTCTGGAACTGGTGTGCTATAATTCTCAGAAAAATGTTCTCCACACTTACCTTTCCTTTGCTCTACCTATTTTAGGTGAGCCTGGCATAATTGCATTTATTCATGTTAATCCTTTGTGCCTTGCTGACATTGAAAAAGGGTGCAAGATTCTTTAGACTCGTCATTTAGCTGTTGAATAACTATTAACTGGGTTCCTGCTTAATTAATGTTTCTATACTTAGCTGAAGATTCAATTTCAATAGGTTTGTTTTTAACTGTATTACATAGAAACATAGAAAATAGGTGCAGGAATAGGCCATTAGGCCCTTCGAGCCTGCACCGTCATTCAATATGATCATGGCTGATCATCCAACTCAGTATCCCGTACTTGCCTTCTCTCCATACCCCCTGATCCCCTTAGCCACAAGAGCCACATCTAACTCCCTCTTAAATATAGCCAATGAACTGGCCTCAACTACCTTCTGTGGCAGAGAATTACAGAGATTCACCACTCTCTGTGTGAAAAATGTTTTTCTCATCTCAGTCCCAAAAGACTTCCCCCTTATCCTTAGACCGTGACCTCTTGTTCTGGACTTCCCCAACATCGGGAATAATCTTCCTGCATCCAGCCTGTCCAACCCCTTAAGAATTTTGTAAGTTTCTGTAAGATCCCCCCTCAATCTTCTAAATTCTAGCGAATACAAGCCGAGTCTATCCAGTCTTTCTTCATATGAAAGTCCAGACATCCCAGGAATAAGTCTAGTGAACCTTTTCTGTACTCCCTCTATGGCAAGAATGTCTTTCCTCAGATTAGGAGCCCAAAACTGTACGCAATACTCCAGGTGTGGTCTCACCAAGACCCTGTACAACTGCAGTAGAATCTCCCTGCTCCTATACTCAAATCTTTTTGCTATGAATGCTAACATACCATTCGCTCTCTTCACAGTCTGCTGCATCTGCATGCCTACTTTCAATGACTGGTGTACCATGACACCCATGTCTCGTTGCATCTCCCCTTTTCGTAATCGGCCACCATTCAGATAATAGTCTACTTTCTTGTTTTTGCCACCAAAGTGGATAACCTCACATTTATCTGGGTATTCTGGGTCAAGGGATGAACCATGGACATATGAACATTCAAATTGTGAGCCGTCTCAAGCCACTACTCACATTGGTCACAAGAAAATTCAAGTTCAGCTTCTGTCTTGTGCTTGGTCATATGGTATTTCAAGGATGCTCTTTGCCTGCACTGGTAACCACAAACTTCACACTGCAAAGGTTTTGCTCCAGTATGGCACATTTGGTAAACTGACAGGTGTTTCCGCTGTTTGAAAGTCTGTCCACATTCATCACAAATGTAGTTTATTTTCACAAATCAAGTTGTTCTTTCTCCCAAGTTGTCCATCAGCGTGTGAAACCAGCATTCTTCTTCCTTCTCCATCAACGTAAACTGGCTGCCTGATCCATCCCAACGCAGCTCCTCACTTTGATCCCAGCTGGGATTTACCTCAATCCAGTTCTGCAATTGAGTTGCACGCCAAAATCAAGGCTTGATTGCTCACCTTCAGCTGCTGTGTGATGGAAGCGAGATGGTTATTTTCAGACTGGCCATAGGTGACCACATTTCTCATCTGTTTCAGCTCGGTCTGTAGCTCCAGAATAAGCTGCCACCTTTTTCTGGTTACTTCAAGAACCTGTGGTAATGGATCCATCTTGGTCAGTGTTCTGAACACAAGGACAGTTGTCAGCCTTATTCAGGAAGTCTTGGAGCAGGGGTGTTTCCCCAAGTCCTGCCCATCTGAGCCAACCTCAGGATAAAAAGTAGGGTCTATAGCCCCATCGTCCTTTCTTGGTTCTTCTCCATTTATAGTCAATCCTATCAGATGTCTTCAACGGGAGAAATCTTCAATCTTCACGGCGGTTGGTGTCGTACTAGCACCTGGTACAGTCCCCTCCAACATAGTTCCAATTTTGTCCGATCCCAGTAGTGTGGACTGTGTCTGTGTTCAACTGGCAGTGGCTTCTGCATTTTCAACCCCTGTGAATGCAAGACTGACAAGGTTGTGCTTAATTGCTGTGCGTGTGTAATTAACTAATTCCTGTGGGCCTGTAGGTCATAACTAACCTTCACACTCTTTAGTGTCCTATTCATTCCCTCCACTAATCCAGAAATCTACGGCGGTGGGGGATGTGAGATCACTCTTTAACTACCTATAAGGCAGACCCTTTAAAATTAGACCACTATTGAAAAAAAATTATTAACAAATATTCCCAATTGTTCCAATCTATCTCCCCAAATTTACAATTTCAAATTAGCAGATTTTGTTCTGAGATAAAGGCATCTCCAATCTCATCTAACACATCTACCTGTATGCCATGTGGCCATCGTGGAATTCAGGTCTCTATTTGAACTCAATTGAAATTGCAAGTTTCTTGGCAGCATAGCCTTGAAAAGAACACTGAGCTCTCTGCTTAGATACGAGACAGAATTTTGATGAGTGACAACTCGAAAGAACATGGAGATCTGTCTAATCTGATAAGAGCCAGAACTTGGATGAGTGACAACTTCACACCCCAGAATACTTTTTAAATAGCTTTTGGGATTATGACAAATACTACTCTTCGAACATTGAAAGAAAACTAGCAATAAAACAGGCAAAATATACACCAATTACACAAATTTATCCGAGAAGAATTAGCCAAACTCCCCAGACTTTTTCTTCCTCCCCCATTTCCAAAAAAATTGTGCAAAACATTAGAGACGTCTCTCTGTATTAACTTTACATTGCCCTCCTTGCCTGACGAAAGCTGTTCTGTTTAAAAGAATCTTTGTTTCTGTTGTGACCATTTTGCAAAATTGATGCAGAATTAGCTAGCTAGGAAATTCCCCTGGCAGATCTTGTGATCTGGGACTGGGAAGGTTTGCAAAAGTTGTCTTCTGTTGGAGTGAGAATTTAAAATGAACAAAGGGAGTAGTTTAATATAATGGTGAGCGCGATAATGTTCAAAATGGAAGTGGTCTGAGCTGTGATTGGACAATGATCCAGATTGTGATTGGCCACTTCCCCCTTCTTCTATAAACAGGGTCATCATTGCCAGACATAGGGTCTCGAGAGGACTTACCGGTACCGGTTTTGTTCTCCGAACTCTTATCAGCGCATTTTTTCTCTGCCTTAGCCCCTCTTATCAGCGCCTTTTTTATCTGCCTTAGCCCTTATTTCCTATTCCTCCGCCCACTGGCATTCCAACTGCACTACTTTAATCTTTTAATAGTTCAGACTTTATTCCACAAGCATAATCCATCCAACTCCTATCTCGTGTCTCCACCCACTTCTTCCCTCTCTCCCCCTCTCTCCCTCCCCTCCAGGCTCCTCGCTCCCCACTCCCTTCCTCCTCTCCCCCCTCCTCCTCTCCCCCCTCCTCCTACTCTTCTCCCTCCCTCTCTCCCCCCTCCCTCTCTCCCCCCCGTCCATTCCCCGCCCCCCCTAGTACTCGGGCCCCAAAGCCTGAATGTAGCCTGAAGCCTGAATAAAGCCTGCAGCCTGAATGAAGCCTGCAGCCTGAAGCTGCATCTGCCAACGGGAACGTTCGCGAATCAGCTGTCCTCTATGATCACAGCTCGTTCGCCCGCCCATCCAGCTCCCCTCCTCCTCCCCCCCTTCCTCATTTCCCCCCTTCCTCATTTCCCCCCTTCCTCTCCCCTCTCTTCTCCTCTCCCTCCTCTCTCCCCCCTACCCCTCCTCTCTACCCCCACCTCTCTCCTCCCTCCCCCCTCCCTCCCCCCTCTCCTTTCCCCCCTCCTCTCTTCCCTCTACTCTCTCTCCCCCCTCCCTCCCTCCCCCTCTACTCTCTCCCCCCTCCACCTTCCTTCTCCTTCCCCTTCCCCCCCCCCCCTCCTCTCCCCCTATTCCCCCGCATCTACCCTCCCTCTCACTTGCTGATGACATAAATCGAGTGTGATTATGAGTTGTGAACAGGATGCAGAGACTTCAGGATGGCTTTATCAAGTTGAATAAGGAGGCAAATATATGATAGGAAGTTAAAGTCACATTTTACTGAACCTCATTCTTGAGAAAGCATGGGCGATTTAGTTTAGTTGCGAGATACAGCATGGAAATAGGCCCTTTGGCCTACTGGTTTCACCCTGACCATCCATCATCCATTTACACTAGCTCTACATCATCCCACATTCTCCTATACTTCCCACACATAAGGATCTATTTTACAAATGCCAATTAACCTGCATTTCAATATGAGCGGACACTGGAGCACCGAGTGGAAACTCTCACACAAAGAACATGCAAACTTCACGTAGACAGCACCTAAGGATTGAACCCGGGTCTCTGATGCTGTGAGGCAGCACTTCTACCAACTGCGCCACTTTGTCGTCCCGACTGTGGTTGGTCTTTTACTTCAACACTATCTATTCCTGCTCTAACCCCATATCTCTTGATTCCCTTCGTGCCCAGAAACGCATTAACCTTTAAAAATATATATTTATTTATTGACTTGGCAGTGATTCCGCTTAAAATAAATCAAAATTTAAAATAAAGGATTGGCTTTAAAGTATTTAAAGATGGACTGATAACCTGATGAGGTTATTTATAATAACTATCTGTTATTTTCACTTCTAAAATGTTTGTATCTTTAGAGATGTTCGTCCCAAGCTCACTTGCATTGCTCCTGAAGCTGATACAAATTCAGGTTTGATATGCCTGCCGTAAGCAGAATTCTAGATGCATTTAAACTTTGCCAATGCTGCTGGATCCCACCTCTTCCCGGCCGTCTCCAAGCCTGAAGCCCCTAAGCCAATGCTGCAGTGTCCATCCACTCCTCCTGTCACTGACCACATCATATTCCCCCACCCTGACTCCTACACCACCCTCAAGCTGCCCCTTCTCCTCTAAGCTCCCCCTTCTGCTTCATCTTGGACAACACCTTCTGGCCTTCTACCCTCTCACCTACCTTTTCACTTCTGACTGCCAACAAAACATTGATCATCACAACTTTTGCACTCCCCTCACCCCCTCCACACGCACAGCCCTCCGCTCACTCCACACCAATTCAAACCTTGTAATCAAACCTGCGGACAAGGGCAGTGCCGTTGAGGTCTGGCAGCCTAACTTCTACCTTTTTGAGATGGGCGACAGCTCTCGGACCTACCTCATACCTACCTTTGACCATGACTCCATAAGCAGCAATGTCTCCCAAACCATCATTGCTCATCATTTCTGGCAATCTCCCCTCACTGTTTCCAAACTGATAGTTCCCCAAGGCTGCTCTGCCCATTTCTGTAACATATCCAAAATCCACATACAGGACTGATTGGTAAGCCCATTGTATCTGCCTGCTCTTGCCCCACTGAATTTACCCCCTCTGTCTTGTTGTCACTTGTTCAGTCCCTTCTCACTTACATCCAGGACACCTCACATACTCCATCACTATAGCTACTTACAATTCCTTGATCCCTGTTGCCTCATCTTTACCATGGACGTCCAATCCTTGTACACTTCAATTTCCCCTCAGGAAGACTTCTGGGCCTTATGTTTCTTCCTAGAACGGAGACGCAACCAGTTTTCGTCATCCAACGCTCCCCTCCTCCTGGATCTCACCCGTTCTCACCTGCATCATTTACAGAAGATTAATTTGGACCCAAAGCGTCATCTGTCCATGTTCCTCCTCATATGTTGCCTGACCTGCTGAGTTCATCCTAGTAGGTTGTTTATTTCCCAGCATTTGTCATGTCTGGTGATTCAAATTTGTTTCTGCTTGTCGCATTTTATCTATATTAAGTTCTGTTTATGTTGTCTTTATTACAGATATTATTGGCTCTTTGTTCTCCATTGGATTTGCTTTTTGTATAAATGAAACGGTTGACGAGCGTATCATTATTATATTCCATCTGTCCTGTTCACTTATTCCATGTAAATTTCCTTCCCCCCTCCGCTCCAACCGTCTCCAAAGGACCATTCGGCATCTGAAATTATTATTCAGTCCTCTATTCTGTTAATCTTTTCTAATATTTTCAAAGTCTTTATTCTGGCCTGAACTCCTTTATACGGTTTGGAGAAATTTTTGTTTTCCTTGTTTTATCGTATTAATTAATAATGATATAAATGCTACAACTTAACAACAAGATTAAACTTCCAATATTTGTTCTATTAATAGGGAAAAACTAGAGTTGTATCTTCAGACCTTACTTGAAGGTGGAAGCAATGAAAATGAATTCTACTTTGATCTTAAAAAATTTGGTGTGTATTATCCACGTGGTTCATTTTGTTTGTGAAAGTGTCTAGAACTAGGAAATAAGTGGTTATTATAATATTTTTTTGATATTCCAGGAATTTTTACATCTCTCACTGAGAGATCTCTCAGTCAGAAACTTGTGTAGCAGTTTAAAAAAAATGAAAACACAAGGAACTACAGATACTAGTTCAGACTGAAGGAGTGTCCCGACCTGAAAAACAGCCTAACCCTGTGCTTCAGAGATGCTGCTTGACCTGCACACTGCACAAGTTACTCCAGCACATTGTGCTTTTTTTAGCATAAAGATGATGGCCCTGCTCAATTTTGTGTTTCTACTTTTTTTTAAAATTCTTAAAACAAGGTGCTTGCTCTGCTCTGGTAATGGCTCAGCGATTTTATGTTATCAATAGATAAACCAAACTGAGCAGAATGTTCCTTTCTCTGCTCTCTGATTCTCATATATTCAATTCCCTTTACTTAGTAAAATGTATAACTTCCTTAATCATGTGTGAGAAAAAATAAGTGATTTAGTTTGGTTTAGTCCGGAAACAGCCAGGGAGGCAGGCCCTTCATCGCACTGAGTCCATGCTGATCATTGATCGCCTGTTACCTACTACCCAACTTGATCAGGCTTCAGAAAGTCTCCAGCCTACAATATAGGATTGACTTGAGGTAATAACTAGTTTTGACCAAAAAATGCAGCCTCCCAACTTCATCTAAATCCAAGCATAAATTATATTCTTTGTGTGTAGTCACTCTGAAATTTTGCTTACCAATAACAATAATTTGAGCAAGAATCTGGGGGGGAAAAAACAGTACCTTCTGGAATGCAGGAGATTGCAGGGAGATTGCGAGGAAACCTAATGGAAGAATATAAAATTATGAGCGGCATAGATCGGGTAGATAGTCAGAACCCTTTCCCAGGATGAAAAAATCAAATGCTAGAGGGCATAGCTTTAAGGTGAGAGGGGCAAAGGATAAAGGAGACGCACAGAATAGGTTTTTTATGCAAAGAGTGGTGAGTGCCTGGAATGTGCTGCCAGGGATAGTGGTTGAGGTAGATATGATAATGACATTTAAAATACTTAGATAGGCACATGGGACATGCAGGAAATTAAGGGATATGGATTATGCGCAGACAGATAACAGTTGGTTTTGACATCATGTTCAGCACAGATATTGTGAGCCGATGAGCCTGTTCTTGTGCTGGACTGTTCTAAGTTCTATATATGTTATTAACAGCAACGAGGGAAAAGCAAGTGCAAGTTTGTGCAAGTGTCAAGTAAAAATTGGATCAAGCTTGGTTGTAATCAGTTAGTGAGAGGGAACATAACTTGCAATCCTTTTTTATCTGCATGCCCAATATTTGTTGGTAATTTTATTCTTACTCTAATTTTTACTTAATAAATAAAATAGCTTTCAGGTTACTCTGCTAATTTGATTACAATTATCTGTTGTTCAATTTAGGGATATTTAGTTAGGTCTCTTCCTACCATTAAGGACTTTGAGGCCACTGGTGACCCAGGACTCTCAGACTAGGCTAAGAAGAAATTATCACATTTACTTTATTTCAGAGGCTAAACTTGGGAAGTTTCTGGCATGCATGATTCCTTTTGATTTTCAAGTTTTTTTTTAAAATGAGCTCATGCTAAAAGTTTGAATGAAATGTACGTACTTCAATGTGGATGTACTTTGTTAAGGAACAATTATGCATTGGTCTATTTAAATCATTAAGTTTATAATGACAGAAGAAACACAATATCTTTAGCTAGTCCCAGTCTGAAGAATGGTCTCCACCCGAAACGTGACCAGCTCCTTCTCTCCAGAAATCCTGCCAGACCTGCTGAGTTACTCCAGCATTTTGTATCTATCCTTGGTGTAAATCAGCATTTCAGTTCCTTCCTACACATCTTTAGGATAAGATATTTTATAGAGCAGTCACAAAATGATTTGCGAGGATATTTATTTATTATATTATTATAAACAGCCCCAAATTGAAGAAGTAGAGAACGTACACATAAAAATGAGGAGACTGGCTTGAGAAAACTACTTTAAAAACCTGATTAGTTCAAGGTGAAATGTCAGGAAATGAGGCTTGACATTAAGGGTCCACATCAAAAGCAAAAAGAACATTTGTTGAAAAATATTAAAATTAAAAAATATGGGACAGATAAACCTATATGAACATGTGAATATGAACAATCTGAATAAAAAGAGAATATGAACCTATTGGATACTTTCATAGGACATGGTTAAAAAATGTCTCTCACTTTTCTGTGTCTACAATATTAAAAATCAGTAAAAAGTGACGCAGTGCCATAACGCTGAACACTAAAGGACCGAGATTGTTTATAGAATAGAACACAATGGAGTTAGGCATAAGGGGCTATTTGCAAATAGGTGAAGGGGTCAGACTTTATAATAATGTGTTAAATTTTTCCAGAGCACTGTTTTTACCCTACACTTCAAGACAAAATTCCATTCCTTCTCTCCAGAGATGCTGCCTGTCCCGCTGAGTTACTCCAGCTTTTTGTGTCCATCTACCTGCTTTTATTATGTGTTTGATCGACTGATCTGCAGTAATGCTCTTATATTTATAGACACTACACTCTAGATGTAGTGGTCTGTTTCCATGCTGTATGTATCTTTCACTCTCTATTTATACTGGAGTGGAATTTAAACATTATGATTTGCAGGTGAAAGGAACATTAAGTGAAGCAAGATAACAGGTTGCAACTGGCTATTGGGCTAAAGACCTCTTGAATTACATAACATCACACCACTAAACATGTCTTAGAGGAACCCCAATTTCTTTCAATTATATACTAGACTAGTCATAGACATTGTTTTTGTTCCATGCAATGAATTTCATACTTTACCTTAGACTTTAGAGATATAGCTTGCAAGTGGTCTCTTTAGCCCATTGCCTCTGCACCGACCAGTGATCACCCCGTTCACTTGCACTATTACACACTAGGGACAATTTACAATTTTACCAAAGCCAAATTAACCTACTAACCTGTACATCTTTGGAGTATAGGAGGAAACCGGAGCACCTGGAGAAAGCTCCCAGGGAGAACGTACAAACTCCGTACAGCACCTGTAGTCAGATTGAACCAAGGTCTCTGCCACTATAAAGCAGCAACTCTACCGCTGTGCCACTTTGCTGCTCCACCTTTGCTGTACCTTTGTCAGTGACCTAACCCTCCACTGCAACTACTGTGTCAGCTTGCCCTTGACACTAACCACAGCATCCCATTCAACCTTGCATTTGGTATCCACTCAATCACAGAGCTTTTTTAAAATTCCAAATAAAAACAGAAAATGTGCAAAACCCTCAGCAGGTCAGGCAGCATCTGTAGGAGAAAGTAGTTAATATTGCAGGACCAAGGCACTTCGTCAGGCAGAAACAGGTTATTTACCTTTGATGCGTCGGATGGCAAAACATTTGGATTTCTACACTGGAGTTCTGACAAGGGCTCTCAAATCTCAAGTGTTAACTCCGTTTCCCTTTCCACGGTGGCTGCCTACCCATTACTCTGTTTCCTTTACCTTTAAATCTCTTTATAACTAATTAATTCCATGTCTTTAAATTCAAGTTCGCGTTTATTGCCACTTAACCAACTAAGGTACAGTGAAATTTGAGTCAGATTGAGATTATTTAGATTTCTATACTTGGGCCCCTCTCTGAAATCCCTTACCTTAACTCCCACCAGCTTCCCAATTTTAGCTCCCTTTAAGGATCCAAAAATCGCTCCTTTTTGACAAAGCTTTTACAATCTCTATTAATAATTTTCTTTAGCTCGGCAATCATTTTTAATCATATCTCTGGGACATTTCTTTCCATTAAACATACTATATGAAATGTAAATTGCTGTCATATCTGTATATACTGATATATACAAGCATTTTTCCAATTCTCATGACAGCGCATTCCAGTATTTGTAATCTACTGGTAGTAGTAAGAGTATTAAAATTCATTTGACACACGGCCTTGTTATGATGGTTATATTACAAGGAAGAGAAAGAAAATTCCTGTGAGGTGTGCAACTTCAAAATAACCAAAGAACAGGTAGAAAGAGGATTATGTTGGGAAATAGGGCATGAATTGAGAAGTTACAAGCAACAATGCATGTGATGGGATTGATTGTAAGTTCGCATTCAGAGGAACCTAAGTTGTGACCACACTTACTGTGCAGTGTTACTTCCAAAACTCGTACACCTGCTAACCCTCACTGACTAAGCTCTGGAATAATGTTCCGGTGGGTGACTAGGGTTAAGGAAGGTTAATAGGTGCTATCGTAGACGGTGAGGATGTTTATCGAGAATACAGCAGGATTTTTATCAGCTTGGCGAGTGGGCCGAGGGCCTAAGCCAAACGTGGAAAGTTGGACTGGCTAGGACTTTATTGCTTGGAGCACAGGAGTTTGAGAGATGAACCTATAAATGTGTATAAAATCATGAGGTGCATAGATAGGGTGAATACACATAGTCTATTTCTCAGCGTAGGGATGTCCCAGAGGGCTAGGTTTAAAGTGAGAGGAGAGAGATATAATAGGAACCCAAGGGGTAACATTTTCGCACAGAGGGTGGTGGGTACAAGATACAAGATACATTTATTTGTCACATGTGCCAGTTGGCACAGTGAAATGAAATCACCATACACCCATACAATAAAAATAAAGAACACAACATAGAGTTGATAGAATTCAACATAAAACATC
Source organism: Raja brachyura (assembly GCA_963514005.1). The sequence continues at coordinate 60,500,669 of OY740787.1, forward strand.
CCGACACAGCAGAATCAAAGTTTCCCACTGTGAGGGAAGGCACCAAAGTCAGTCCTCTTCCTCTAATGTTCCCCAATGTTCACCCGTGGTCGGGGCCTCCCCGAGCCCTCCGCAGTCGCCGCTACGGGCGGCCTGATGTTCAGGCCCACTCGCCGGGGTGATGTAAGTCCGACATCGGAGCTGGGGGGGTACATGGAATGAACTGCCAGAGAAAGTAGTTGAGCAGGTACAATAACAAAATTTAAAAGACATTTGAACAGGTACATGATAAGAAGGGTTTAGAGGGATATGGGCCAAATGCAGGCAAATAGAACTAGCTTACATGGGGCATATTGTTCAGCATGGACTAGTTGGGCTGAGGCGTCCATTTCTGTTTGACTCTATGAGTCTAACGCACTCTTCTGTATCAGAATTTGCCAGGTTATCCATCTGTAAAATTAGCTCAATTTTTCTCTCCTAGGCACTGCTAGACATTTTTGTTTTCAGTTCTCTACAAGAGCATTCACCTGCTTTTCACAGCTTTTACATATCCCTGATACCACCTGCCCCAGCCTGTCTGATTTGGCATTCATCCAAATTCAGCCTGTCTGATTTTACTTTCAACTAGTTGATTGCCAGTCAGACCAGTGATGTAAACCAGCCAGCGCCTCCATTAGGTATAGGGTGTGGGATGCACCGCCATTCAATATGATCATGGCTGATCATCCAACTCAGTATCCGTACCTGCCTTCTCTCCATACCCTCTGATCCCCTTAGCCACAAGGGCCACATCTAACTCCCTCTTAAATATAGCCAATAAATTGGCCTCAACTACCCTCTGTGGCAGAGAGTTCCAGAGACCCACCACTCTCTGTGTGAAAAAAAAGGGAGGGGTTTAGCCAAAGAGGGTTATTGGGAAGAAAGTGCCACTTTAAATTTAGTTGCATCTGGCTGGGCAACCGTGGCTTGGTGGAGATTATTCCATGCTTTAATAGTGCGTGGAAAGAACAAATTGCTGTACACATCTGTCTTTGTGGCTGGGACCACAAATTGGATCGAATGCCCTCGTCTGCTCCTAATTGGTTCGGGGTTGCTGTAGGTCTTGTGATCTATGTCTAGCTGACCATTTAACATTTTGTAAAAACAGGTCAAACGGTGAGCTTCACGTCTGTCTTGGAGAGGGTTCCACCCCAGAGAATTCAGAAGTTTGGTGACACTCGCTTCTCTCTCGTAGGTGTTAGTAACAAATCGAGCGGCCTGTCTTTGGACACATTCGATTGATGAAATGTTTTTATCTGTGTATGGGTCCCAAGCTGCAACTGCGTAGTCCAGATGAGGTCTAATGAGGGTGAAATACAGCTTCTTCTTGACAGAAGCTGAACAATGATGGAAGTTGCACCCCAGGAAGTTTAGGACACCTGTTGCTTTCACTGTTACATGATGAGTCTGACCATTCCAACGTAGATCATTCTGCAATTTGATGCCAAGATACTTGGTTTGTTTGGATTCTTCAAGGGTGACACCAAGTATGTTGTAAGATGTGACGCCTGGATTCTTCTTTCTGGTGACACGCATGGTTTCACATTTGGAAGGGTTGAACTGCATGCCCCATTGTTGTGACCACTCGACCATAGTATTGAGATCCTTTTGGAGAGCATCTTCATCATCAGCTGACTTAATTGGACGGTACAGCAAACAATCATCAACGAATAGTCTGGTCGTACTTGCGACTTTTTCATGGATGTCATTGATGTAAAGCAAAAATAGGTGTGGGCCAAGTACTGTGCCCTGGGGTGTACCACTCAACACTGGGTGCCAATTGGTACTCTTTCCTTTCACACACACGCGCTGAAGACGTTTTGTCAGGAAACTGGAAATCCATAATTTCGTGTTGGAACGAATACCGTAGAAGTCAAGCTTCCGAAGCAGTCACTGGTGTGGGATGACATCAAATGCTTTAGAAAAGTCCAGTACAACTAAATCCATGATGACATTACTGTTAAAGTGCTTGGCCAGGTCATTTGTTGTCAGGATAAGCTGAGACTCGCATGATCTATGCCTCCTAAATGCATGTTGGTTGTCGGCAAGAAAATTATGTTTGCTCACGTGACGCATCAGATTACTATCAATGACATGCTCCAGCAATTTACAGCAAGTACTTGTTAATGAAACAGGACGATAATTCGCTGGGTTGGTGGTTGAACCTTTCTTAAAGAGAGGAGTGATGTTGGCCTTCCTCCAATCCAGCGGTACATCGCCCGAGTCAAGCGATTGTTGAAAAATGAACTGTAAAACTGGAGCCAGTTCTTCGGCTGCGATCTTGAGGGCTTGATTTTGTATCTGATCTGGTCCAATTGCTTTTGTGGTATTAATGTTGCGCAATAACTTCTTGACACCTTCAACCTCAATTTTAATAGCAGGCATATCAGCATATGGGCTGGGCGGAAGGACTGGAAATGATGAAGGTTCCACATCTTCCCGGGTGAAAACGTGTTGGAATTGGTTCGCAAGAGCTTCTGCTTTCGCCTGGTCCTCAGTGATCAGGCAGTTGTTCACTTTTAGTATCTGGACACCAGTGTTGTCTGTCCGTCTGGATTTCACATGTCTCCAAAAAGCCTTGGGTTGTTCTCCCCCAAGAATAGAGGAAACATGTTGTCTATGAGCACTCCTAATTGCACGATCGACTTGCTTTCGCACACTAGTAAAATTGTCCAAGTCCAATTTTGTACCCCCTTTTTTGGCACGAATATAAAACTTCTCTTTCTTACTGCAGAGACGTTTCAGTTTTGCCAAAAACCAAGGAGGACGCAAACGGCCCTTGATTAGTTTTTGAGGAACATGATTTGTGACAATATTATTTAACAAATTTTTCAGCCACACCCAGTTGTCTTCTACAGATCTTTTATCTGGTTGCAGGTTGAAGAAATCTTTTGCCAGTTTTTTAGCTAAGCCTTTAAATTCCTCACTGTTCACTATTTTCCAGAGGAAAATTTTCGCTGTGGTTTTGAAGGGACCTTAAGCTTTAAGCGCAATTTTGCTTGGATAATATAATGATCACTAATTCCTGCACACGATGAAACTTCCGAGATTAAATCTGGGTGTGAAGTGAACAGTAAATCTAAAGTATTTTCGGTGCCACTTGTCTCATCACGCCTGGTAGGGAAAGAGACTTTTTGGGACAGGTGATTTTCCAGAGTAAAGTCAGCTAGGGCTTACGGGAGAGCCCCTTTTGGTTTGCTTTGTATGCCATCTGACCAATCTACACCCGGGACATTGAAATCGCCCCCCAGGATGATAAGTGGTGTGCGTGAAGAGGCATTAATTACCCCTCAGGTTCCCATTAAATCTCCCCCCCCCCTTAAGCCTATGTCCTCTGGCTCGCAATTCCCTGCCCTCTTCAAAAGACTCTGTGCCTTTACTCGATCCATTCCACTCATGATTTTGTACACCACTATAAGATCACCCTTGATCCTCCTGCGCTCCAAGAAATAGAATCCTAGCCTGCTCACCCTCCCCCTATAGCTCAGGCCCTCAAGTCCTAGCAATACCCTGGTGAATCCTCTCTGAACCCTTTCACTCCTTTTCCTTATCTTGTTATAATTTGTCTTGAAATCCTTGGGTATACGATACTTGGCATTGGCTGGAAACTGAAATCCATTTTTTTTTTTAAAGTGCATGTGGTGTTTTAGATAATTTGAATTGTACTTTTTAGACGGTGTTTATCGATACGTTGATATGAGATGATAGAGTGTAACTTGATGGGCTGAAGGTTTGGGCTTATTATTATTGTCACATGTGCCGAAGTACAGTGAAAATCTTTAGTGTAGTTTATTTGTCATGTGTACAGGGCTATCCAATCACTCAGATAATACTTTGCCTGAATACAATCAATCCAAACATAAGTACCTAAGGTAGAGCAAAGAGAAAGATACCAGAGTGCAGAATATTGTTTCACAGCATTGTAGCCTAACGGTTCCAGAGAAAAAGTCAAATGTATGCAATGAGGTATTTGGGAAAATTAGGAGTGTACCGTAGCTTATAATAGGACTGTGCAGAAGTGCGGTAACAGAGAGGAAGAAGGTGTTCCAGAGAGTCTTGGTATATGCTTTCAAGCTCCAGACATCAAACAACTGTATGTTTTATCTTATGTTTAAACTTTTATGCGCTAATTTGACGTGTTACCTATGCAACAAAAGCCTTTTCACTGTACCTCGGTACACGTGACAATAAACTAAACTGATATGTACCTTTTTATAAAAACAAATAACAATAAATGGTAGTTTCATTGTGACTTTGTCTGACAGGCATATTTTTGCAGAGTGACCAAGAAGCCTTTAAAATAGCTACTGTGGATCCCATCCTACAACTAAAAAGAGACTTGAAACAAAAACAAATTGAAATGCAATATTATCCTTTGCAGCAAAGTGTCGAAAAGGACATAATTAATTCCAGCCAGATATTGCAAGAGGTGAGGAAAAATGTAATTTGAGTTTGAGTACACTTAAAGTTTAATTGAAATTTGTTAACAAAACTTGATTTTTTTATTCCTACCTTTTTATTTAAGCCACTGCTATGATATACTTGTTTCTATTAATGTCTAGCTTTTGTATCTATCTTAATTGATACTGAAAAGTCATGTTGTAGGAAGGAACTGCAGATGCTGTTTTCAACCGAAGATAGACACAAAAAGCTGGAGAGAAGGAATGGGTGAATAAACAGTCATGTGCCTGTAATAGAATAATACTGTATAGAAACGTTTGAACAAATTACTTAAGTATAGGATCATTGTAGTCCGCTACTAGTGTAATAATAAAATTAAATAATATTGAAGATGACGGTGCCATCAGAAAATAAAGCATGTTTATCCATAATGTAAATCAATGATTATGTATTACAAGATAAGATGATCAGAAGTGTCCTAATTCTGCATCCCTCAAGGAAGTTTTTTTAGATTCCTTTGCCATTGGCAATCCTTCTAATACCAATATTTTGCTATTTTATTGCAGCCTGAGCCTCAGCATAGCATTTCTTGTTGACAATGGAGATACCTAAGAGTTGACAATCATGGTTTAATCTAATCTTCAGTGCTTATTTGTAATTTTGTTGTTTGCCATGCAATGTTTTACCACTTTTCAGTTTTCAGTAAAGTGCCTACTTATGTTCATCCTAACAATACTTTCAATTTGGTGGAACTAAACATTGATATTTATCTTCCCAAAGCAACATTTCAACTGTTAATGATCCTGTACTGCTAATAAAAAAACACAATAATTTTTCTATCAGTTTCCACGGCCTCAGGATCTCAAGCATACTGCAGGGAAAATGTATTCTAAAACTCTTTCCAATCATGTCATGAGCCTTTTTATATGGCCTACTGAGAGGGCAGATAGGATGTTGGGCTAACATCTTTTCTGAAAGGCAGCATCTTCATTGGTGCAAATGTCAATTTAATACTGCAATGAAATATTAGAGTACATTATTGTACTGATCCCTGGAGTGGGACTGAACACTTAATCTTCAAACTCAGCCTGTGGCAATACTTTGCGACCAAGTCAAATAAAGAAATAGACAAAGGCCACTTTAGAGAAACATATTCAGGGTATCTTATAAACATATGGCTCAGTGACGGTTTCACTCTAGTCTTACATAGTTTGTCGAAAGGCGTTGTTCCATCATGTCTCAGAGCTACAACGTATTTATTTATTTTTACATCCAGAGATATCTTTCTGTTAAGATAGGTGAACTCACGAACTGTGTTTAAATTCATTTTTGCCATAAGGCAATCAATAGGATTATTTAGTGAATTAAATGAAAAATAAGCCTGGAAATGGAAAATATGATCTTCAGCATGATTACGTTGCAGACTATTTAACGTTGTGGTCTTGGGATTTGATAATATCCCTATAATGAGGTTTGTATCCCAATAGCTTGACAAAGTTCCCTTAGTGCACTTTTCAACATAACCATTTCAGAGAGTGTGAAAGAGCAAAACCCTGGGCATAATCTTGCTTTACATCATTCAAGACAGGGAGTACTTAGAGCATTATCAAAACTATAGCCACCATGGAGTGGCTTAAGAGACCAAAAACATTATTGTCAATGACATGGGGGCATTTTCTTTGCCAACGCTAATTTTGAATTTGGTGAGATATGAAAAGATCCTTATGACTGGAATTTTAATGTTTGGGGGGTAAAATAGAGAGTGTAGGCCTAAAAGCTTCTCCACCCATGATGGCACATAACAAGTGGTGACTCGAATAATTTGTATGGAGGCTGCAGTTGTATAAAATTATGAGACATAGAGGAAGACAGCCAGAATCTTTTTCCCAGGATGGAAAAAAAAAATCAAATATTAGAGGGCATTGCTTTAAGGTGAGAAGGCCAAAGTTTAAAGGAGATGTGCGGGGCAACCTTTTTACACAGCGGGTGGTGACTGCCTGGAACGCACTGCCAAGGTTGGTGGTTGAGGCGGATACAATAGTGGCATTTAAGAGGCATTTGGATAAACATATGGATATGCAGGGAATGAAGGGGTATGGATTATGCGCAGGCCAATAAGAGATGATCTTGGCATTGTGTTCGGCATAGCATTGTGGACCAAAGGGCCTGTTTATACTTTAGAGATGCAGTGTGGAAACAGGCCCTTCAGCCCACAGACATCGGGGCGAATTGTGATCACCCCATACAGCATTATTCTACGCACCATGTTTCCAAAGCCAATTAACCTACAATCATGTACTTCTTGGGAGTGTAGAGGCAACCGGAGCATAGGAGGAAGCCCACAGTCACAGGTTGAACGTACAAACTCCATACAAACAGCACCCGTGGTCAGGATCAAACCAGGGTGTCTGGCGCTATAAGACAGCGACTCTACCGCTGTGCCACTGTGCCGTCCTGTTGTTATTGTGCTGTACTGTGCTATGTTCATGCATATGAACAATTGATAGTGGAATCAAGAGTGGAATATCTTTGTTTGTAGATTACATTGTTGGGAGTTACCTTTATGCAGTAAGGATGGAAGGGTGAAGTTACAAAGGGGCGTACTAAGCGACTGAGCAAAACTCCCAGATGAAGTTTATGACTGTAAGAGGGACACTGACATGGGATTTGAGAAAGAAAATCCAATTATTTATTTAATGATAGAAACTTAGACCTACGGAGGGGCAAAGCTATTCACATGGTTGTTACTCCAGCATTTTGTGTCTATCTCATGGAAACAGGCCTATCGGCCCAACGAGTCCACCTGTTCACACCAGTTCTATTTTACCCATTTTAGCATTCACTCCATACACATTAGGTAAATTTTACAGCCCAATTAACCTCCAAGGTCACACATCTTTGTGATATGGAAGGAAACTGGAGAACACAGAAGAAACCTATTCAGTCACAGGGATAATGTGCAGACTCCACACAGACAACACCAAAAGTCAGGATTAAATCTGGGTCTCTGGCACTGTGAGGCAGCAGCTCTTCCAGAAGCAGAAACAATTATCCACATTGGTCACAGTTAACTATCAATGCCAGGGTTAATTGGCCGTAATTGAAATTACCAACTCCAACTAAATTCCACGCTGCATGGGTTGCACTAAGGATTTTGGGCTTTGTTTTGTTTTTGCACTATATTGTTTTATTTATTTATTGAACTTTGTTTTTGTTGTGTGACCTATGGAGATGCTCAATTGTTTGCGCTCAGTCCCAACATGCCTAATTTATCTTGATGTAATGTTATCAAGTTGCTTATGAAACAATATTCATAACATTTCAATGAAATTAGGTGGAATATGTGAAAGAACAACAAAGGACTATAACAGACAAGCTTGAACAAGAGAGACAGATGTTGGAAGAAGAAATCAAAAATAGTGAATTAGAGGTAAAGTTTTTATTTTCAAAAAATAAAAATGAGCAGATTTTTGATCTTCATGTGGTTGCAGGAAGCTAGCTTTATCTATTATTTAGATTTCACAGTTAGCTCTTTTCAATATTAGAAGAGTTGGAGAGAACTTGTAGTAAGATCATGTTTTGTGAGCACGTTATGTGTTTGGTTGATGGCACATTCTTCCAACCAATCATTCCAGAGCATATGGAAGCAGTTTCGCTCAATCATTGCCATCATGTATATGAGATGCTGCAGATATGATTAATTAAGATAGAGTTCTGTAGTCATAGAATTACACAGCACAGAAATGGGCTGTTGGCCTACAATATTAATGCCGACCTTCACTAATCCCCTTTTGCTGTAGTTCCATGCCTCGCATTTTTCCAGTGCCTGTCTAAATGTCTCTTAAATATAGTGAATGTATCTGACTCCATCTCCACTGGCAGTGAATTCCAGATATCAACCACTCTATATGTAAAGAAAAACATTCCCATTAAATTTCCTGATGTAATTTTCTCACCCTAAACTGATGTCCTCTTCTTTTTGAGAAGAAAAGATTTTGACTATCTACCTTGTCTATGCCTCTCATACTGTAATATATCTCAATCAGTTCACCCCTCAGCCGCCTTTGCTGGGAAACAAGACCAGCTTATCCAATTTTTCCAATCTAAACTAAAGTCCTCCAATCCAACATTCTGGTAAATCTCCTTTCAACTATCTCCAGAGTAACCAAACCATTCCTATAATGTAGCAACCAGAACTGCACATAATACCCTAAGTGCAGCCTGGCCAATCTAACCAGTGTTTTTTTTAAGTTGTAATTAAACATTCCACTATTATATTATACTAGACCAAGTAGGACCGTTGGGTCCTGTCCCCTCAACACGCGGTTGCGGGGGCACACACACACTAATCATCCCCCCCACGCACACAGGGCGTGGGGAAAGGGAGAGGGGGAGAGATGAGGGGAAGATGGGGGGGGAGAAGGAGGGGAAGTGAGAGGGAGGGGATGTGAGAGGAGGGAGAGGAGGAAGAGGGGAGAGGGGGGAGGGGGGAGGAGAGAGAGGGGGGAGGGAGATGCCAGGGAGGGGGAGGAAGGGTGGGGGATAGAGGGTGGGGGATAGAGGGGGGGAAGCCGACCGAGTGACCCAAGAACTTGGCGGCTTTAGCACAAGGCCCGGCTTGCTCGTTCTTTCTGCGTCTTTTGGAGCGGGGGGGGGGGGGGGGGGAGGACAGAGAGGGAGAGGTGGGCGGGCAGCCAGCCAGCTAGCGACCAAAGGACTGCAAGTTCAGCGGCTTCCGTGCAGGGCCCGACTTCATCTCCGGCAGGGTCTTTTGAATAATGGGGGGGAGGAAGTAGAGGGGGGGGGGGGGGATGACGTCGCTCGCAGCGTGTGCAAGACGGCAGCAAGCAGACCCATTGTGATGTCATCAGCGAAAGACAGTCTTTTTTATTTCAAAGTTTTGTCCAATTTTTGAACATTTTCAGTAATAACTCGAGAAATATAGCATGACATTTTCAGATAAGGCGATTTCGGACTCCACCGGAAAAATCTCTACCGGAATATGTAAAAAATGTTATTATTACCGTGTCATTATTTTCAAGAAAATGTGATTATACACAAACACACACACAAATAAATATACAAGATCAGACTTTTAATAGTCACTAGACCAAGTGCGACCCGTTGGGTCCCGTCCCCTCAACGCTCGGTTGCAGTGGTGGGGGGGGGGCGGCCTGCGGTGTCACACACACACTAACTACCCCCACACACATACTAACCACTCCCCCCCACACACACACACTAACCACCCCCCTTGATATTATATTATTATTAATTCGCTCCTTTTACTCCATCCTCCGCCCTATGCATGCACGCATAGCCCCCAACTCGCAGGCGTGGCTACGGAGGGAGAGGGAGAGATGGCAGGAGCAGAGAGAGGGCAGGGGCAGAGGGAGGGTGGGGGCAGAGACAAAGGGCGGGGGCAGAGGCAAAGGGCAGAGGCATGGGGGGGGGGGGGGCCCGTGGCTGGTTCCCGAACGCAATACTTCCTCGCTCCAGCTCCAGGATGTGCTGCGGCCCAGGTCCAGTCGCCAGGCTTGGCCTGCGGCGGCAACCTCCCCACCATGCGCCAACCCTGGGCAAGTACAGGGCCCGTCTTGCTGAATCTTTTGAATAACCGGGGGGGGGGGGGGGGGGGGGGAGTGGTCGGGGTGGTGACGTCACTCGCAGCGTCACGGCACGGGGAGCAGACCCATTGTGAAGTCATCAGCGAAAGCAGTAGTTTAAGTTTTGTCAGATATTTCAACATTTTTAGCAATAATGAGAAATAAAGCATGACGTTTTCAGATAAGGCGACTTTGGAATCCACGGGAAAATGGCTGCCGGAATAAGTAAAATTATTACCGTTACCACGTCGTTTTTTCGAGAAGATGTGATTACACACACACGACAATTTGCAATTAATAAATAAATACATATCCAAGATCAGAGTTTTATAAGTATAGAGATATGATGCTTGACCTACGAAGGCAAGCTGTTGGCAAATGCCTAGGTTTTTTGGTAGTTGTGGAGGATCCTTCTCTTGCAGCTGAGGGTTGGTATATTGAGGAAGTCATGTTCAAATGGACACTGAATTATATTAGGCAACTACACAAAGTGGGACCAATTGGGTTCCAGAGTCACACGGGTGGGCTAGTCCCCCAATGCAATATTCCACCTCTCCACCAATTCCAATATTGCTGGCCAGTGTGGGGGGGGGGGGGGGGGGGGTAGCGCATACTGCAGCGCTAGTATGTGTGTTGTGGGTCAAAGGGTCATGTTTCCAGAGGGCTAGTATGGACATTGTGGGCCGAATGGATTATTGGGCTGGCAGCTCAGTCACTCTGGCCAGGCAGCATTTTAGAACCAACAGAGACACTTTCTGCAAGCATTTTAGAACCAACAGACACTTTCTGCAAGCATTTTAGAACCAACAGACACTTTCTGCAAGCATTTTAGAACCAACAGACACTTTCTGCAAGCATTTTAGAACCAACAGACACTTTCTGCAAGCATTTTAGAACCAACAGACACTTTCTGCAAGCATTTTAGAACCAACAGACACTTTCTGCAAGCATTTTAGAACCAACAGACACTTTCTGCAAGCATTTTAGAACCAACAGACACTTTCTGCAAGCATTTTAGAACCAACAGACACTTTCTGCAAGCATTTTAGAACCAACAGACACTTTCTGCAAGCATTTTAGAACCAACAGACACTTTCTGCAAGCATTTTAGAACCAACAGACACTTTCTGCAAGCATTTTGAACCAACAGACACTTTCTGCAAGCATTTTGAACCAACAGACACTTTCTGCAAGCATTTAGAACCAACAGACACTTTCTGCAAGCATTTTAGAACCAACAGACACTTTCTGCAAGCATTTTAGAACCAACAGACACTTTCTGCAAGCATTTTAGAACCAACAGACACTTTCTGCAAGCATTTTAGAACCAACAGACACTTTCTGCAAGCATTTTAGAACCAACAGACACTTTCTGCAAGCATTTTAGAACCAACAGACACTTTCTGCAAGCATTTTAGAACCAACAGACACTTTCTGCAAGCATTTTAGAACCAACAGACACTTTCTGCAAGCATTTTAGAACCAACAGACACTTTCTGCAAGCATTTTAGAACCAACAGACACTTTCTGCAAGCATTTTAGAACCAACAGACACTTTCTGCAAGCATTTTAGAACCAACAGACACTTTCTGCAAGCATTTTAGAACCAACAGACACTTTCTGCAAGCATTTTAGAACCAACAGACACTTTCTGCAAGCATTTTAGAACCAACAGACACTTTCTGCAAGCATTTTAGAACCAACAGACACTTTCTGCAAGCATTTTAGAACCAACAGACACTTTCTGCAAGCATTTTAGAACCAACAGACACTTTCTGCAAGCATTTTAGAACCAACAGACACTTTCTGCAAGCATTTTAGAACCAACAGACACTTTCTGCAAGCATTTTAGAACCAACAGACACTTTCTGCAAGCATTTTAGAACCAACAGACACTTTCTGCAAGCATTTTAGAACCAACAGACACTTTCTGCAAGCATTTTAGAACCAACAGACACTTTCTGCGAGCATTTTAGAACCAACAGACATTTTCTGCGAGCATTTTAGAACCAACAGACATTTTCTGCGAGCATTTTAGAACCAACAGACATTTTTTGCGAGCATTTTAGAACCAATAGAGACATTTTTTGCAAGCATTTTAGAACCAATCGACACTTTTTGCAAGCCTTTTAGAACCAATCGACACTTTTTGCAAGCCTTTTAGAACCAATCGACACTTTTTGCAAGCATTTTAGAACCAATCGACACGTTCTGCAAGCATTTTAGAACCAATAACCTTCAGCAAGCATTTTAGAACCAATAGAGACACTCTTTCAGCAAGCATTTTAGAACCAATAGAGACACTTTTTGCAAGCCTTTTAGAACCAATAGAGACACTTTTTGCAAGCCTTTTAGAACCAATCGACACTTTTTGCAAGCATTTTAGAACCAATCGACACTTTTTGCAAGCATTTTAGAACCAATCGACACGTTCTGCAAGCATTTTAGAACCAATAACCTTCAGCAAGCATTTTAGAACCAATAGACATTTTCTGCAAGCATTTTAGAACCAATAGACACCTTCTGCAAGCATTTTAGAACCAATAGAGACACTCTTTCAGCAAGCCTTTTAGAATCAATAGAGACACACATTCAGCAAGCATTTTAGAACCAATAGAGACACTCTTTCAGCAAGCATTTTACAACCAATAGAGACACTTTTAGCAAGCATTTTACAACCAATAGAGACAGTTTTTGCAAGCCTTTTAGAACCAATAGACACATTTTGCAAGCATTTTAGAACCAATAGAGACACTTTCTGCAAGCATTTTAAAACCAAAAGAGACACTTTTTTCAAGCATTTTAGAACCAATAGACACTTTTTGCAAGCATTTTAGAACCAATAGACACTTTTTGCAAGCATTTTAGAACCAATAGACACTTTTTGCAAGCATTCTAGAACCACATTAAGGGCACTCACAGTTGAGTAGACATGTATTCAAAGAGACGTGACCCTCTGGCTTCCTCCATTTTGCAGAGACTGAGTGAGGCACATCACTTCCTGGTTTTATAGTCCCTCCCCCTCCCTCCAGCAGGGGCAGCAGAGAGAATGGCAAATTAAAAAAAACATTAATATCTCTCTGATTTTTCATCGATGGGAAAAGTCCTCTATTCCAGGAAGGCGGAGGGGGGCTTTGAGCGAGGTGGCCAAAACTGACGGACGTAGGTGGCGGCGTTCTCACGGAAATCACACCACAGTGAGCCAAAAGCGGACAAGATCGGACTTCTAGTAATATAGATGAGACACTGAGCCAAATTAGTGTCTGGCACAGACTAAATTGGCCATTCTGATCAGTTAGAGCTTCTACAATTTTTCTTGGCATCAAGCACCATTACCTTCGTCAGTTTTTTCACCAACAACTTCCTTGGAAATACATATGAACTTGAACAAGTACATCATATTTCATGCGCAAAACACAAATTGCTGGAGTAACTCAGCGGATCAGGCAACATCTGTGGAGCAAATAGATAGGCATCAATTTGGGTCGGGGATTCTTCAGTCTGAGGTCTGAAGAAGGATCCTGACCTCAAAGGTCTTCTTCCATTCCATTCAAAGATGTTGCCTGGCCTGCTGAGTTACTCCAGCATGTTGTGATTTGCTCAATATTTCAGTATCTGCAGTTCCTTGTGTCTAGATAGTATTTATTTTTTTTAATGAACTAGAAGGAGGCCACTCAACCTATCTCTCTCAGAAATCTCATCAATCTTGTTCCCCCACATATTTTCTTATAATCTATTTTTTTACACATGGAAATTAACACTGCCCTGCTTCTCCCAACATCCAACTACATGGGGGTAATTTACAATGCAAATTAACTGTTACAGTTGGCAGTCTTATCAGAGCAACCATGGAAATCAAACAGGTCACAGGGATTGGCTGAACACTCTGTACAGACAGTACTGGAGGTTAGAATTAAACCCATTGGACTTGTGAGACACCTACAATAACTGCAGCACCAATTGTATAGGTTTGTCAAAGGCTTTGTATGCTGTAGCAAAACACCTTATAAAGTCATTTTGACATCAACAAAGTACAAACCTTCCCAATATTTAGTTGGAGCAATTGTGCTAATATATTTGGAACTCCTGTAACAATTTCAAGATGATCTTTGAGTTTGTGCACAACCTACCCAGAGAAGAAACTGAAATCTCTTCTTATTTCTAAATAAATTTAGTTTAGTTTAGTTTGGAGATACAGCAAGGAAACAGGTCCCTTGGCCTACCGAGTCCACGTCAACCATCGATCAGCCGTTCATACTAGTTTTATGTTATCACACTTTTGCATCCTCTCCCTACACATTATGGGCAATTTACAGAGGCCAATTAATCTACAAGCCCGCATGTCTAGGGATGTGGGAGCAAACCGGAGCACCTGGAAGAAACCCACGCAGTCACAGGAGAAAGTGCAAAATCCAGACAGACAGCATCCGAGGTCAGGATTGACAGGAGAGATCCGGGTCTTTGGCGCTGTGAGGCTGCAGTTTTACTTCATTAGTTAATCATTGGGTATTGGGTTTTTTCACAGCCAATCTATTTTTTTTAGTTTAGTTTTGAATATTCCATGCCTGTTACGTTATTGATCCTGAGCAAAGAAACAAATACTTGCAAGAACTGGTATTAAAACGGCTTTGCTAAAATCCATATATATAAAAAATGTAACCAATAAACCTAGTCTCTGTGACTGCATAGAAATCTTAGCTTAGAGCTTGCCAATGAATTATAAACAATACAATACAATAATACTTTATACAATACAATATTAGCTAATACTTTATTAGCCAAGTATGTTTTGCAAGATAAGAGGAATTTCATTTGCCAAGTCAGTCATACAAATAAAAAGCAACAGAACACACAAAATACATTTTAACATAAACATCCACCGCAGTGACTCCTCCACATTCCTCACTGTGATGGAAGGCGAAAAAAAAGTTAAATCTCCTCCTTTCTTTGTCGGGGGCCTCGAGCCTTCCGTTGACTGGACCATCTTACTCCCGTAGCCGGCAGCGTTCGGACCCTCCGCATCAGGGCGATCACTCCTGCATTAGGGGATCTCATCTCGCGCCAAGTGATGGACCCCGGGTCGGAGCGTGTCGAACCTTCTGCGTCGTTGGAGCTCCCGACATCCACGGTGTCTCCTGAGACTGTAAGCTCTTGATGGTAAAGTACGCAGGCCGCGGTTGGAGCATCGATCCCAGGCAAGGGATCGGCTCCGATGTCAAGTCCACACCCCTCGGTGGGGCTCAAAGTCAGTCCCAGAGGCCTCCAGCTCCAAGATGTTAGACCACAAAACGACTGGAGATTATACCCAGAACGTAATCGCATCTCTGGCAGGGTAAGAGACTGAAAAAAATAAGGGAACATTAGCATTCAATACAAAAAGTTCATATCAATATGTAAATATAACTGTGCAAACATATTTTAGGCAATTTCAAAACATTTACCAGAAATTGTAACTCTCTGATGTGGCAAAGGTTTGCAATTTTCGACCATCATTTACAAGATCTATGGAGATTGCATAGTAATTATTTTATTTCACACATTATTAGACATGGGCATAATTACAATAGAGAAAAATTGCAAAGGAGAAAGTAACACTATTCCTGTTTTAACATACAATTAGGAAGAAATTCCCCATCATCTTGATGAAATTCCAGAGGATGTGCATCATTTGGAATGTCCCTACCCTGATCTAAAGGCCTCTGCCCTGCAGGAGTTCCAGAATCTCAATGCAAAATATAAACTTCAGCTAGAGGACATCAATCACCAACTTAAATTTGCAGACAGGTAAGTCACAAATATTCAAAGGATGAATTATGAAGACAGTCCACAAATAATCTTCCTGTTATGTATAGTTTTACAGATATAGTATGGAAACAGGGCCTTCAACCCACCGAGTGCACACTAACCATCGATCACCCTTCGCACTAGTTATATGTTATCCCACTTTCTCATCCACTCCCAACAAACGAGGCACAATTTACAGAGGGCCAATTAACCTACAAACCCGCACATCTTTGGGGTGTGGGAGGAAACCAGAGTACCCGGTGGAAACCCAGCCGTCTCAATTCTCAAAATCTTGAATTTTCTTGACGTCTTTGTCATTCACAAATATTGACAATCTCTTAAGTATTCTAATAAAAAGATTAAAAATAGTAATGCATTTTAAGAATTATTAATAAAGTGGCAAGACTATTGGAGCGCAATGGGCTCATGGACCTGCTTGCATGCTGCATCTCGCAATGTGTACTATAAAATCCTCTTGTAGAATCTTTTTATTATTTATCAAGTTTATATTTATTTTATCCGTGATATTTGCTCAATCATTTGCTCATATACATTTGCGTGACATCTTTGCGAATGTATGCCTTACAATTGTGGGAGTCCAGTAACTCGTGCAAATCCAAGAGTTAATTTAATCGGTAAGCAATTGCACTTATTTGCCTGTCCCAGCAAACAAGCATCAGTCTCAAGGTTTATAAGTTGGAAATTGCAAGGTCATGCAGTTGAACAACCAATATTTACAAATTGACAGCATGGTGCATTCCACTGATCTCTTCCCCTTTTACATTGCTCTCAGTTTTGTCCTGCATCTTGTATAGGACCGGCCAGTGATCACTGTCACAGGTTCTATGTTATCCCACCTTCGGATCCGTTCCCTATACACAAGGGGCAATTTACAGAGGCCAATTAACCCACAAACCCGCACATCTTTGGGATTCAGGAGATAACTGGATCCTCCTGAAACCCATGGGAGGAAACCCATGTGATCACAGGGAGAACATCCAAACTCCACGCAGACAGCACCTGAGGTTAGGATCAAATCCAGATCTCTGTCACTGTGGCAGCTGTCTACTAGCTGCACCACTGTGGAAATTTCTCCATGGTAGTTCTTACCTATTGGTCCTCTGGCCCTCTTTATCATTATACGTCCATTATGTTTTACTTCGTTAAGTTCCGGTATAATTTTGTGTTTATGATGATTAGTATGTCTTCTCTCAGGTATTGTGGTTGGAATGAAGAAGAACATTGGACTTTTCAAGTCATTGCAGATCTGTATTCTCATGAGACAAATAATCGAAACATGCTTTACTTGGACATGATGATGAGGCTTCTACCACATAAATCCAAGCAAGATATGGTTAGTCATTTAGATAGAGGAAGATGTGCATGGTTGCAAAATGTTACCTAGAAATAAGTTTCTATTTGTTCAGATAAGCATTATGTAACTGCTTGATTTCCTTAAATTGCCAACTTTCCAACCACAGCCTAGCTGGGAATGGAGTTGAAATCAAAGACCAAGGAAGATTTATGAGAATGTTGTCAGGAAAGGGCCTGAACCATGGAGAGAGAGGTTGTGCAGGCTTGGACTCTATTCCCTGGAGTGCAGGAGGCTGAGGGATCAACTCATAGAGGTGTATATAATGGTGTGGGGAATAGATGGGGTGAATGATGCGCAGTCTTTTTCCCAGGGTAGGGGTATCAAGAACTAGCAGGCATAAGTTAAAGGTGAGAGGGGGAAGATTTAGAGGAAACTGAGTGGTAGATGTTTCAGGCAGAGGATTGTGGGTGTATGGAACAAGCTGCCAGATGAAGTAGTTGAAGCAGGTACAATAACAACATTTAAAAGATATTTGGACAGATACATGGATATGATAGGTTTAGATGGATATGGGCTAAACACAGGTAAATGGGATTAGCTGAGATGGGACTTCTTGGGCGTCGTGGACGAGTTGGCCGTTTCTATGGTGGGCCTGATTCTATGATTCCATGTTGCTCTCCCACCCTGAGTGCAGGGAATAGTGATATGCATCATGTACAGGCAGGTGAGAAAGGCCAGTTCTTGTGCTGCACTGTTCTATGTTGGTGCCTCTTGCTTCTATCTCTGTCTATAAACTGGCAGCAGCTGCACCGACAGATGATCTGACTGGCGGAAATCAGTGTGAGGGATGGAGCAATAGGCATATTTAATGGTGCAGTGTCTAAATGGCCTGTGATATTTAATGGTAATAACCAAGACTTAATTTATTTCCATCTGACGAATGAAATCCCCTGCCTCAAGACCTTTTTCTTAAGTGCCCACCAGCTCTGATTGCGGAAGTTTTTTAATTAATTCAACACTGATGAGTGGAAGTTAGCAGCAAAAAAAGTTTAGCAATTTTGGTCTGGTGAGTGCATGACAAATGTGACAAATGTCATTTGATATTATTTAGCATGACATATTAAAATCTAAATTTCAAGTTGCTGGAATGACACAGCTCTTCTGGAAGTAAGATCATATTATTGGAGTCGTGTCTGTCTTCTGATACTGGGTGACGCAAGACATTATGTTTACCATCTTCAACCCTAACAAATTATCTGACTTACAGGTAATTTAGTGTCCCATAAATGTATTCCATTTACTATTAAAAAAAAATTGCATCACAGAGTTTAGAATAACATCAATTAGCAAGATAAGATTATGGGGAAATAATGAAACTTTTGTTCCAGATTGATCACTGGAGAAGGTGGGATGCCTTTCAATATAAGAGAAAGCAGCGGAAAGTTCTAATTCAGAGCTGGGCCCGAGACAAGAAAGACTTGCTGATAAAGATCATGATGATATTTGCTGAAGCCTGTATTGCTCATGAGGTTGAGGTTTTACAAGCCCACGACAGACAGAAACAGCAGGAAATCTGTGCTGAATTAAATCAAAAGGTGAGCAGAAATATTTATTTGCGGAGGCATTAAAATGTGGTTGCAGAGCTAAACTGAGGAATTATCGTATATTGATGGATGGGAAAGGTTTACAGGGAAATGGGCTAAATGCAGGCAAATGGGACTTGCTTAGATGGGGCATCTTGGTCGACATGGGTGAGATGGGCCAAAGGGCCTGTTTCCCTGCTGTATGACTCCATGTATCTATTAATCTATTCTACCATGATGCATATCATTACCTTTAGTATATCCTAACATTATCATGAATAGTGTTGGTTTTTCCAGGTTCAACAAATGCGTGCTCATCAAGAAGAAATGGCAAGGCTGGAGGCTGCTATTGCTGCCCAAAAAGCAGAGAGAGAAGTAGAACAACGTAAAAAAGAAGCAGAAAAGGAAATGTGCCGTAGAGCTATTGATAAGGAAATGGTAAGCGATCTGGATATTGTAAATTGTTAATTCATAGCCCTGTTACTTGCTCCCATTTTTGTAATTGGTGGCATGAAAATGACACGTAGAGCTGATTTAAGTGTGCTTTGTCACATAGCTCTTTGCTATACGATCCTCAATGACTTAAACAATCACAGCATTTACTAGCCATTGAGAATTAATATGTATCTTACGTACAAGTGAATTGAGGATGGCATGTATGAAAATTGAGAGAGACTGAAGCAGACAGATTAAAATAATTCTGATGCTTTGTTTCATTGCAATTTCTTTTTCATACTTTTTCCAGAGATATGGCAACATTGTTTTGATACAACAATGAAAAAATAAGTAATTTTGCCACAATATATACTGTTATTTGACAGACCCTATTAGAGTGGTAAACATAATGCTGATTTCCACACAATTGGAAATGGGAGGCTCTTTAGTAATCAAATATGTAATGGCGGGCTTGCATCTCCAGTGCAAATAATGTCAGGCCAGTGTAGAAGGAGGGATGAGCCTTAGTAAGTAATAAATAAATCTTAAAGTCAAAGGTAAGTGCTTTATGTCTAAACAAGGCAAAAATACACATCATTTACTCCTGTAATTCATGCTGAAGCCAGGGGGGAGAAATGAATAGTTACAGTGGGAGACTGTGTAGCCCAATTCTATTTACCTGTCACCTATGCATGTATACTTCAATGCAGATAACTGTGTAAGGAATCAAGAAAGATAAATCTAGTTGTTTTTATCTGTTTGTCATCCAGCACGGGTTGGCATTGTTTCTGGTCCCCATCATTTGGTATATCTTATCGTGCTGCAATTCCATACTGAAAGAACAAGGAGAAATTCAAACAAAGACACAGAGTGCAAGGCAGCATCTCTGGAGAACATGGATAGGTGACATTTCGGGTCGGGGCCCTTCATACTATTTCTACGAGAAATCAACACACATTTTTGAGACACTCATTATTTTTCTTCAGAATCAATTTAATGATTAGATTAGATTAGATTTTATTATTTGTCATTCAAACCTCAGAGAGGCTCAAACGAAACTCTGTTTCTACAGCCCGTGACATGCTGCCTTTTTCCAATTTTTTGTAAAGAAAATGTTACTTAAACTCCCTAAAATTAAAATTAAATCACATTGCAGATAAAGCAATGCTATGCTGAGAAGCAACGTAGGAGAGAACAGTTAGAACAAAGATACCAACAGCGTCTGGATGAACTGAAAAGTGAAATGGCTAACCAAACGGAAAAGGACAAGGAGAGGTAAGGATAAATTGCAAATCCTACAGTTGAATGTTGCCTTACAGTATTGGTTGCCATTACATTTCAAAACTACCGACTATTTCCTCTGTCATGAACTAAAACACACAATATATTTTAAAAAAGATGTAGCCAGAATGACAAATTGTTCAGAGGGGTTTAGATGCAGGGAGGGCTTACTGAGCTAGTCCCACTTGACTGCATGGGCCAAATGCAGTCAAGTGGGACTAGCTCAGTAAGCCAATTTGGTTTGCATGGACGAGGTGGGCCAAAGGGTCTGGATTGTGCTGTACATGACATATTTTAAATTTCAAGTCAAGTCAAGTTTGTTTGTCACATATGCAAATAAACTTGACTTGACTTGACTTGAAATTTAAAATATGTCATAGTACAGCACAAAACCAGACCCTTTGGAGTAAGTACAGCAAAATGTTATGCTTTTGCAGTGGGTTGGTCTTTTGAGTGTAGGCTAACTTCAAGAAAAGGATGTTTTTCTTTGAGTTCTTAGTTTTCCTTTGCTGGCATGTGGATGTATATTAAATTTACTTTTGATACAAACATTATTAAGAAGTGCATAAGAAAAAAAAAAGAACTAACGGGACATGAAAAGTGAAGTCCAAGATAAAGTGGGAAAGGAGAAGAATTGAGGATGGGATGTATGAAAATTGAGCGACTGAAACAGACGGATTAATATAATTCTGATGCTTAGTTTAAATGCAATTTTTTTCAAGTTTTTGTCCAGAGACATGGCAACATTGTTTTGATACAACAATGAACAAATAAGTAAATTTGCCAGAATACATGCCCTATTAGAGTGGGAAACATGATGTTGTTTCCACAAAATTGGAAATGGAGGGCTCTTTAATAATCAAGTATGCTGTGGGGGGCTTGCCTCTCCAGTGCAAATAATGTCTTGCCAGTGAAGGAGGGATGAGCCTTAGTAAGTAATAAATAAATCTTAAAGTATAAGGTAAGCATTTTATGTCTAAACAAAGCAAAATACACAATATTGACTTGTGTAATTCATGCTGTAGCCATGGAGGAGAAATGTAGGGACACCTGTGATTAAATAGCATAGTTCATTACATTCTCACATCCCAATTTTAATTTGTAGGCTTTTGCTATGGCAGCCACATTTTAATAAAGTGCAGTGTCCATTATAAGGAGGTTGCATGAACTGGGATTACAATTATATATCCACTTAACTGATTTGATTTAAAAACCTTTTAATGAGCTAGGTAGTATAAGTCTGAACTGAGTACTATTAGCAAGTATTCAGAGTCCAATCAGACACGGACAGTAAAATAAAAATAAGAAAATGTTGGTAATACTCAGCGGTTCAGAGAGCAACTGCAGAAAAATGAATATATTTCATATTTCAGATCTAAAGATCATTAATCAGGGAAAGAAAATTGGCTTGAGTGATAGAAGATTCCAAAGAAAGGGCGGAAGAAATCATATTTCAGTCTATTTAAAAAAATATATCACGCTAATTAAAATATGAAGAAATATGATTGGCACAACTGGTGCAGCTACTGCCTCACAACTCCAGTGACGCAGATCAATTCTCGACCTCCAGTGCAGCCTGCATGGAGTCTTATATTTTCCCTGTGACTTCTTGCTTCCTCTGGGTGCTACGGTTTTCTCCCACATCCCCAAAATATGTAGATGTATAGGCAGACAAAAGTGTTGGAGAAGGGTGCTGCAGATTCCAACTCCTCAAGATTTGACTGCACTGGGTCCTAGTGCTAGACTCCCTAACCCAGGGAACCTCAGTGGTTGTTTCACTGGGTCCTCCCCTTTCCCCTCCAACCATGTGACCCCAGCTCTTCCCCACCCCCACTATGGTCCTCATACCCCCTCCCTCCCTGACCACCCCCCACTCCCCCACCAGACATCGCCTCGGCCTCAATCCTCTCACCTGCCTTCCTCCTGCCCAATCCCCATCCTTGCCGTGTGTTCACCATCCCTCCTGACCTTCTCCTCTTTGCTACCGAATGGTCTGTCCTCAGCAGAGGCCTCACCTTTGTTCCCCTCCGTCTCCATCCCAATGAGTTCCGTGCCCGCCACGATGTGGAGCTCTTCTTTCGTCGCCTCCGCCTCAAAGCGTTCTTCCATGCGAAGGAGTCCTCACCCCACATTGATGACCCCTTCTCCCGTCTCCAACGGACCCCCTCCTCTTGGATTCCCACATAGCCATCTTCCAGCTCTAGACCTTTTTATTTTAAACTGCCGGCCGGACATCAACCCCATCAACTTCCCCACTCCCCTGTCTCACTCTAACCTCTCCCCCCCTGAACGTACAGTCCTCCACTCACTCTGCAACAACCCAGACTGGGTGATCAAACCTGCCGACAAGGGAGGTGCCGTGGTAGTCTGGCGCGCTGATCTCTACAAGGCTGAGGCCACGCGCCAACTCTCAGACACCTCCTCTTACTTATCCTTGGACCATGACCCCACAGATGAGCACCAGGCCACTATCTCTAGCACCATCACTGACTTCATCAACTCCAGCTCACTGCCCTTCCAAGCCTCCAAGCTCATCGCTCCCAGCCCCGTCCGATTTTACCTTCTCCCTAAAATCCACAAACCTGACTGTCCTGGCAGACCCATTGTTTCTGCCTGCTCTTGTCCTACCAAACTTATTTCCACATATCTCGACTCCATCCTATCCCCCCTGGTTAAATTCCACCCTACCTATGTTCAAGACACCTCACACGTTCTTCGTCGACTCCAGGAGTTCCATTTTCTAGGCCCCCATTGCCTCATCTTCACCATGGATGTCCAGTCACTCTACACCTCCAAGCCCTCCGTAACTTCCTCGACCGGAGAAGCAACCAATCCCCGTTTAATGATACACTCCTATGCCTAGCAGAGCTGGTCCTTACCCTTAATAACTTTTTGTTTGACTCCTCCCATTTCCTCCAAATACAAGGCATAGCTATGGGCACGTGCATGGGCCCTATCTATGCCTGCCTCTTTGTAGGGTACGTCGAACAATCCTTGTTCGAAACGTACAGTGGCCCTATCCCCGAACTCTACCTCCGCTACATCGACGACTGCATTGGTGCAGCCCTGCACCCACACATGACTCATCGACTTCATCCACTTCACCACTAACTTCCATCCGGCACTCAAATACACCTGGACCATTTCCGACATTTCCCTATCATTTCTTGACCTCACCATCTCCATTGCAGGGGGTAGACTCCTGACCGACATCCACTATAAACCCACTGACTCCCATGGCTTTCTAGACTACACTTCTTCCCACCCTGCTTCCTGTAAGGACTCCATCCCCTATTCCCAATTCCTCCGTCTACGTCGTATCTGCAGTCAGGATGTGGTGTTCCAGGGCAACGGAGATATCCTCATTCTTCAGGGAACGGGGGTTCCCCTCCTCTACCATAGATGAGACTCTCACTAGGGTCTCTTCTATACCCCGTGACTCTACTCTCACTCCCCATCCCCCCACTCGTAACAAGGGCAAAATTCCCCTTGTCCTCACCTCCAACGTGACCCCACCATTTGCCACATCATCCCATCTACTCCCCTGCCTGCCTTCCGCAGAGATCGCTCCCTCCGTAACTCCCTGGTCAATTTGTCCCCTCCCACCTGAACCACCCCCTCTCCGGGCACTTTCCCTTGCAACCGCAAGAAATGCTACACTTGTCGCTTTACCTCCCCCCTTGACCCAAGCAGTCTTTCCAGGTGCGGCAGAGGTTCACCTGCACCTCCTCCAACCTCATCTATTGCATCTGATGCTCTAGATGTCAGCTGCTCTACATCGGTGAGGCCAAGCATAGGCTTGGCGATCGCTTCGCCAAACACCTCCGCTCGGTTCGCAATAACCAACCTGATCTCCCAGTGGCTCAGCACTTCAACTCCCCCTCCCATTCCGAAACCGACCTTTCTGTCCTCGGCCTACTCCAGAGTGAGGACCACCATAAATTGGAGGAGCAGCACCTCATATTTCGCTTGGGCAGTTTGCACTCCAGCAGTATGAACATTGACTTCTCTAATTTCAGGCAGTCCTTACTTTCTCCTCCCATTCTAAGCTCTGGCTCCACCTCTTCTTTTCTTCTTCCCCCCCCCCCCCCCCCACCCTCATGTCTGAAGAAGGGTTTTGGCCCAAAACGTTGCCTATTTCCTTCGCTCCATAGATGCAGCCTCACCCGCTGAGTTTCTCCAGCACTTTTGTCTACCTTCGATTTTCCAGCATCTGCAGTTCCTTCTTAAATATGTAGATGTATAGGTTATTTGGACACTGCAAATCGCCCCAAAATGTGCAGATGAGGGGTAAAATCTAGGGAGAACTGGTTAAAGTTGTGGGGAGAATAAATGGATGAGGGTAATATTAGTGTAAAACTTGGTGCGTAATGGTGAATGCAGACTCGATGGGCCGAAAGGGCTGTTTCTCAACATGTGTCACATGTCACAAAAACAGCAATTAAATTCTTAGTATTTGTAGGAAGGAACTGCAGATGCTGGTTTAACGAAATGTGTAGGAAGGTATGTCTGAATTCTGTCTGAATTCAGTCTGAAGGAGGGTCTCGACCTGAAACATCACCCATTCCTTCTCTCCAGAGAGGCTGTCTGTCCTGCTGAGTTACTCCAGCATTTTGTGTCTACAATGAAATTCTTGCTTGCAGCAGTATAACAGGTCTGTAAAAACAGTACACATATATAATACAATAAACAAATTAAAGTTCAATAAGTTAAAAATATGTATTAATGCAAAAACAAAAGCCCCCAAAGTCCCTAGTTGCAGCCAAGGCAGTTTGTAGTTTGGTTTGAGATTTGTAGTGTTTAAGAAGCTGCTAGTTGGGAAGACGCTGTTCTTGAACATGGAGATCACAGTTTTCAGGCCCCTGTACCTTCTTCCTTACCGCACATACTTACGTGTTCAGTTAAGAATCTGACGGTCGCTTTTCAGTGCGACTGTCAGTCCGGGTTGAAACTGCATGCGTCCAGCAGTTCCCCGGCCGTCGATCGAATTACTCTGGAGACTCTACGGAGTCTCGAACTGCTGCGTCGGCTGGAGCCAGCGGCCTACGAGGCCGCGGAGTCTCCTACCAGCACTGGCCGCACTCGGAGGAGGAGGAGACAGTGCGATAGGAAGCAGAAGCGCGGCACTCGCGGGGGGCTAACGGCGAAACTGAAGGCTAACCCCTGCAGGACACCACTTCCATCTATCCTGCTCGCCAACGTCCGCTCCCTGGAGAATAAGCTGGACTACCTGAGGCTGGACCTGGTAACCAAACGGGAGGTGAGGGATTGCTGCGCCCTGATTCTAACAGAGACGTGGTTAAACTCCTCTGTTCCCGATGGCGCCATTAGCATGGAGGGGTTAACAGCATTCAGGTTGGACAGAAGCTACGCTCTTAGTGGGAAATCCCGGGGTGGTGGTGTGTGCATTTACACTAATAACAGCTGGTGTAAAAATGCCACAGTGGTGTCAAACTATTGCTCCCCAGACATTGAGTTTTTGACAATAAAATGCAGACCCTTCTATATGCCCAGGGAATTCACCATTATAACAATCACAGCTGTGTACATCCCACCCAGTGCTAACACTAAGGAGGCCCTGAATGCTCTTTATTGTTCCATTAGTGACCTACAATCTACACATCCAGATGGTGTCTTCATTGTTGCTGGGGATTTTAACCAGGCCAACATGAAGTCTGTTCTCCCACATTACTACCAGCATGTAGACTTTGCAACCAGGGGAATCAATACACTGGACCTAGCCTACACTAACATCAAGAAGGCATTCAAGGCAGTCCCCCGCCCCCACCTTGGCTCCTCAGACCATATCTCTGTGATGCTAATTCCTGCATACAGGCCCCTGCTGACCCGAGAAAAACCTACTGTGAAGCAGGTTAGGGTCTGGCCAGAGGGATCTATGGCAACACTACAGGACTGTTTTGAATGCACGGACTGGGACGTGTTCAAGAAGGCTGCAACTGTCAGCCAACACATCAACCTAGAGGAGTATGCTGCGTCCGTGTCTGCTTACATGGAGAAGTGCATTGAGGATGTCTGTGTCACCAAGACCATCACTGTACGGGCCAACCAGAAACCCTGGATGACCACAGAGGTACGTGGAATGCTGAGAGCACGTAATGCCGCGTTTAAATCCGGCGACGTGGTGGCACTCAGATCCGCAAGAGCCAACCTGAACCGAGTCGTCAGGCTGGCCAAGCGTGCCCATGGTCAGAAAATCCAGAGCTTCTTCCATGACCCCAAGAACACCAAGCGCATGTGGCAGGGAATCAAATCAATCACGGACTATAAGACTGCTTCACCACCCTGTGATGACAACATTGAGTTCCTCAATAAACTCAACAACTATTTTGGTCGGTTCGAGGCACTAAATAACACACCTGCAAGCAAAGGTATTCCTCATTGTGAGGAAAAGGCACTCAGTCTTGACATAGTGGATGTTCGGAGGTCCCTAAAAGGAGTGAACGCGCGAAAGGCGGCAGGCCCTGATAACATACCAGGGCGGGTGCTCAGGGAATGTGCTGATCAGCTGGCACATGTCCTTACGGACATATTTAACACCTCGCTGAACCAGGCGGTCGTCCCATTATGTTTCAAGACTGCCACCATCATACCTGTGCCAAAAAAAATCCAACATACAATGTCTCAATGACTACCGCCCTGTAGCACTCACCCCCATAATGATGAAGTGCTTCGAGAGGCTGGTCAGGGACCACATCACCTCCAGACTCCCCTCCACACTCGACCCATACCAGTTTGCTTACAGGCCAAACCGCTCCACAGAGGACGCTATATCCTCCGTGCTCCATCTGAGCCTGGAACATTTAGAGGAGAAAAACACCTATGTGCGAATGCTGTTCGTGGATTTCAGTTCAGCATTCAACACCATTATCCCCCAGCACCTGATAAGCAAACTGGTTCCATTGGGCCTCGGCACCCCCATGTGTAACTGGCTACTGGACTTCCTCACTGACAGACCTCAGTCTGTGAGGGTTGGAAATAACACCTCCAATACCATCTCTCTAAGCACCGGCTCCCCTCAGGGCTGCGTCCTGAGTCCACTGCTGTTCACCCTGATGACTCACGACTGTTGTGCCAGGTTTAGTACAAACCACATCATGAAGTACGCAGATGACACAACAGTGGTGGGCCTCATCAGGGACGACAATGAGCTGGCTTACAGGGAGGAGGTGAAACAACTGGTGGACTGGTGCAATACGAACAACCTGATCCTGAATGTCGAGAAAACAAAGGAGATTATCGTCGACTTCAGGAAAACCCGGCACAGTCCCACACCACTTCACATCAATGACAGCGATGTGGAGGTGGTCAGTAGCACAAAGTTCCTGGGGGTGCAGGTCACTAACAGTCTGACCTGGTCGACTAACATCTCATCAACTGTTAAGAGAGCGCAGCAGCGGTTGCACTTTCTGCGCAGGATGAGAAGAGCTCATCTCCCCCATCCCATCCTCACTACTTTCTACAGGGGCACCATAGAGAGTATTCTGACCAGCTGTATCTCTGTCTGGTTTGGGGACTGTAGAGCCTCCGACTGGAAGTCTGTGCAGAGAGTGGTGAGGACAGCGGAAAAAATCATCGGGACCTCTCTCCCCTCAATCGGGGATATTGCGACCAAACGCTGTGTGTCTAAGGCCAGCAGTATCATAAAGGACCCCACACATCTCCATCACGGACTGTTCACTCTGCTGCCCTCGGGAAAAAGATACCGCAGCATGAGGAGCAGAACATCAAGGTTCCGCAACAGCTTCTTCCCACGAGCCATCAGACTCCTGAATGCCATGTAAATGGGCTGCCACTATTGTCTATTTACCCTTTTCATACATACCTATCCTTCGGTTAATTTATTGTGTTGCACAGGGAGCCAAATGCAACGTAATTTCGTTTGGAACTGCATATATCAATGTATTTCTAAATGACAATAAAGTTTGTTTGACTTTGACTTTTGACTTTGACTTCCTGATGGTAGTAGTGAAATGAAAGTGTGGTGAGGGTGGGGAGGGTCCTTGATGATGCTGACTGCTTTTTTGAGGTAGGGGCATTGAGATCACTTTGAATGGTGGGGAAGTTAATACATGTGATGGACCGGGCACCATTCACCACAGTGCTGTCTCTCTGTGATTCCATGCCTTTATGAAGTAGGAGATTGTTTGGCGGTATTTAAGGCTTATCACATTTGTCTGTTCCTGTTCTATCACTGGAAGTTTCTATTGAATTTCTGAGCTCATTAAAATGAACATTGTGAATCTTACTGTTATTTTTGCTGCCAAATCTGATCTATTGTTTAAAGCTGGCAACAGGGTCTTAGATAGCAATTTGGAGGCTGGTACTACCCATCACAAGCAGGCTCCTGATCTCAATGTGAAATCCAGCAGAGCAGCTGATTGGTAATGTAACCAAGCCACAGTGAAGCACATCTAAGATATACAAACAATGGTTCAAATGTTTAGAGTACTTTGATAATATGCTGTGCCATAATATGGCCATTGTGTCCAGATAACATTTGCTGCATAATACCACACCACAAGAAGGGATTTGTGTACAAATGAAGTAAGAGAAGGACACAAAGTGCTGGAGTAACTCAGTGGATTAGGCAGCATCCATGGAGAACATGGATAGGTGACGTTTCAGGTCGGGCCATTCATCAGACTGATTGCAGGGGGACGTGAAAGGAAGTTGGAAAAGAGGAGGAGCAGACAGAGCATGGCCAGTAATAGGTGAATCCAGGCAAACAGATTTTTTGACAGGCAGATTGTTGGGGCAAAGGCCAGGGATGAAAAGACAGGATGAAGTAAGAGGAGGCCAGTTTGGCATGAACTCCACTAGGCTGGAGCACTATAATGATTACCTGGTATTACAGTTATTCATTTAATGTATTATGGATTATTATATATTTTTCTATGTGTTATTGCATTTATGGGCTTGATAAACTGTAGCAAGTAAGAATGTCATTGTCCCATTGTAAACACTCTTGATTCTATTGTAGCCCAAAGCACAGTCAAAAATAGTAAGAAATACCAACCATTAGATGAGATCTCATCTGAGATGGCCTCTTCCTGACAAAATGTTCAGTTTTTTCGATCACGTATAGTTTGACCTATGTTTCTCAACTAAAAGCTTTGCTTCAAACAAATATGATTTGTCAAAGCAGTGGAAAAATAAGATCTAAACATTTGTTTTGATATATTTCCTGAATATTTCCTTCCATGTGATGAATGTATTTAATGTTCTACATCAATTTAAATTTAAAATAATTTTGCAGTTTAGGTTTCATTAATTGACAGAGGTGAGCTTGGCTGGATGGTAATCCTCACTCTTTCCTCAGGGGATGTGATGAGGGTTGGATGTCTGCTGTGATCTGTTGTTTTTTGTCTCTCATTTGCTCCAGTTATGCTTTTTTGCATGTAATTGTTTATTTAGTTGATCCTCCTTCTATATCCATTGCTCATTACGAGGTACATGATCTGGCTACATCGTGTATAAACCTCGAGTTCATTGTGAGACTGTATTGCCCTCTCTCTTCTGGAGGACCCTGCAGGCAGGATGCCACTGTGGTGCAGTGATAGAGTTGTTGCCTTAAGGGCCTGTCCCACTTGGCCGTCATTTACGCGACAGGCCGGTAGCGACAGTTGCGCGCATCATCATGCATCTTCATGCATCAGCACAGCCGTCTGGAGCGTAAATATTTATGATATTTACCCAGTTTATGATATTTATGGTGATTTTCTAAAATTATCCAGTTTCTTGAGTGGTGCTAGCAATTGGAAAACTGCAGATGTAATGCCCCTATTCAAAACAAGAGGTGAATGAAAAGTAGCAAGCCGCAGACCAAATTCATCTATAGGAAGGAACTGCAGATGCTGGTTTAAACTGAAGATAGACACACAATGCAGGAGTAACTCGGCGGGACAGGCAGTATCTCTGGAGAGAAGGAATGGATGATGTTTCGGGTTGAGACTTCTTCAGTCTGAAGAAGGGTTTCGACCCGAAACGTCAACCATTGCTTCTCTCCAGAGATGCTGCCGGTCCCGCTGAGTTACTCCACCATTTTGTATCACTTCTCTGGTTTGCTCGTCCATTTCTATATTGGTATGTTTTGGTATGTAACCTTTCAGGAATTTGTGTGCAAGGATTTCCAGCTCATTTTTAATACAAACGTCTTCCAAACCTTCAATTTCGCATTCCTCATGTGAATTGCCTGTTGCCAAAGATTACCAGCATAGTTACTCACGGTGACGTAATCATGCATCACCACGCACTACATGTACGAGGTCAGGACATCAACGTGTAACCGCAGTACGTCCGCGTGCGTAAGCGATACGCTGGTGGCGCACGAAGATTTAGTGCAGCACAAAGTCCTGGAGCACCGTTGCGATACCGCGCGCAACCCCACACTCCTCCACGCCTCTCCACGTGCCCATCCCGCGCTACCCAAACGCTACCCATGCATCACAACGCGACAACCACATTTTTGGAGGTCGCGTAAATGGCGAGCAAACGACGGCGAAGTGCGACAGGCCCTTTACAGCGCCAGTGACCTCAGTTCAATCCTGACTACTGGTGTTATCTGTACGGATGTTGTACGTTCTCCATGTGACCACGTGGGCTTTCTTCAGGTGTTCTGGTTTCCTTCCATGTTTCAAAGACGTACAGGTTGATTGTCTTCTGTAGATTGTTCCTAGTGTACTGGTTGGAGCTAGTGTACGGGTGATCTTTGGGCGACATGAACTCAGAGGACTGAAGGGCTTGTCTCCATGCTGTATGTTTAAACTAAAAGAAATGTACCAAGAGAACAGTGAATTCACACGATTAACGTAAATCCAGCTTTAGCTTTTTCTGAAAAATGCAAAAGCATTGTGTAATGACAAATTGCTTTTCTTAGAAGTAAATATTAATGCTCTAACTTTACAAATTTGCTGCTTTTTACTCTCATTGCTTTTGCTCATATAATGGTCTACATTTCAGTCCGCTTCCGGACTATTTTATCTTTGAACATGACCTCCACAGTGGGATTATTAAAAGATACTAGACCGTGGGACCCGTTGGGCTCTGTTCCCCCAATGCAATATTCCACCACTTACCCATAGCCCCCAACTGCACAGGTGTGGCTGCCGTTTTAAAAGTTTAAAATGGCAATTTTAAACTTTAAAAGTTTAAATTGTGAACGCATCTCACTCTCCCTCTTCAGTCCCCTATTCCCCTCCATTATCCTCTCTCTCCCCATCCTCCACCAACCCTCCTCTGCTTCCTCCCCTCACCCCCTCATTCCTCTCCTCTCTCTTCACCCTCCCCTCATCCATTACCTCGACATCCCTCTTCCTACCCGTATTCTCTTCCATTCCCCCTCATCTCCAGCACCCCATCCCCCTCCTCTTCACCCTCCCTCTTCTTTTCCCACTCTTCCCCCACTTCCTCCCTCACCTCTCCCTTTCCTTTCCCCTACCTTCAGTCCCTCCCTCCCTCCGTCCCTCCCTAGATAACCCTCCCCCTCCCTACCCACCTCCTCTCCCTCTATCCCCCTCCACCCCTACTCCTCATCTTCCCCATATCCCACCCCCCACTCTCCCTGCTCACCTCCCCCACTGCCATCATCTCCCTCTAAACGCCACTTCCAACCTACACCACTTCCCCCTCCTCTCCCTTTATCCCCGTCCTCCCCCACGCTCCCTCCTCACCTCCCCCACTTTCCTCTCCCTCTGCCCCCCTACCCCCTGCTCTCCCTTATTCCCCCCATGTTCCCTCCACACCTCCCCAGGATCTCGATGTAAACCACTGCCAACCCCGTTTTCTCCACCACGCCAGTTGTACTTGAGGCGAGGGGTGTGGGGGGATGGGCCGACCGGTCTGGAGTCGGGGGGGGGGGGGGGGGGGGAGAGGCTGCAGCCTAGTCCTTGGGCCGGGTCCCGCTCCTCTCCCTCCCCGTGGGCCTGGAGCAGCAGCGCCGCCGCACCCAGACCCAGCCCCACCCCCAGCCCAGGCCCTGGTTCCCCGGCGTGGTCTCTCCCTGTCCCCGGAACCACCGCAGCACGGATACCGGGCCCACTGCACACGTGCAGGGCTGATGGGCCACCCATAACTGCGCATACACGGCAGGCAAGTGGGGGCGCTGCTTTAGGTTATTTTAAGTTTTAAATATCAATAACTTGTAAAATATACCATCAATCTGAACGAAACTTGTTTCATTTAGATCCCAGGACAATGGTGAGTAAGGTTGGCCAACAATTGTAGCGTACCGTTTTGGCGGTATTTCAGGGACACACGCACACACATATATACAAACAAACAAGATTTTAAAATAGATAGATAAGCACAGACAATATGTTTCATTGTTGACAGAGTGAAATACAGACAGGAGATGTTGCAGACACGCATTCAAGAACAGAAGACAGCCATTCTGAAGAAAGTGCAGGAAGAAGAGGAACATCAGAAGTATCTTGATGCATACTGGCAACAGGTACAACATCGTGATTTTAAAACAAAATTTTTGCCTCACCAGAATACCTAGTGCTCTTTTTTGTGTGTCTTGTTCCATTTCAGAACTGTAAAACAATGTCTCACACAGGGTATAAGATTATATTTTTTAAACAATAATATTTTTTAAGCAATTTTGTAACCATCCAATCCATCAGTGAAGCACTGTTAATGGATTAATTTGAACATGAGAATCATTTATCTATCATTTAAAACATTTTTAAATATCCTGGTTAATTTATTCTACTGATGACAGTTTTAATGATGAATAGTCCTTTGTATTTTACCTGTGGTTGTTCTACTCAATGGAATCTAAATGGCAAATGCTAACCTGAGAATTAGTTTGTGTGGAAAACAATGTCATCCCTAGCCTTTCCCTGCTACTTTTTGTTAACATAAGTAAAGAAACTGCAGTCTGAAGAAGGGTCTCGACCCGAAACGTCGCCTATCTCCTTCACTCCTTAGATGCTGCTGCACCCGCTGAGTTTCTCCAGCTTTTTGTGTAACCCTAAAGAAACTGCTACGTGTTGTAAGTTTATTATTAAACCAGCTGAAATCAGCAAAGTAGACAAATCGCAAAATACTGAACTCAATATCAACTTCAACTTGCCAACAAATAATGTTCTGAAAATAGTGTTTTCAAACGTTTCACGCCAACATTCTGTCCTTTCTCAACTTTACGAGGCCCAAGCACTATGAGGCTTAAGTGGCTGCATATTTTAGGCAATAGACCTTTTCAATGCAGTGATCAAGGATACGAAGAAGGACAAAGCATTCCCATCCCCCTTCCCAGATCCACATTTGTCTTGCCAGGTCAACCCAGACCGAGTTTATTTAGTTTGAACCACTGGAGCTACATCTAACATTTGTTTTCTGTCTCTTGCTTGCAGTTCTATTGAGTTGGGATCCAGGCTTTAAAACACCTCCAGTGTTTTCACTGTTAGCACATTCCACTAGTTAGCAGTCTCAAATCCAAAATTAACAACCATAAGTGATTTTACTGTGCATTTTTTGTTGCATAAAGCAAAGATAATTTGTTCAGAAATAGGTTTACATTCATTGGCCTCTGTAGGTGGCTAAATAGACCACAGTGGTTTGTTGGCTTCACTTGAATGTTACCACTGAGCTGCAGGAAAAATCATGGTGCTAGGTGAAGTTCACCTCTTAGGAAAGGGACTGAGATTAACTGGCAGGCTCACTGACTCAAAAGCAGAAGATAGATTTGAGCAGGAAGGAACTGCTGGTTTACACCAAAGATATGTTACAAAATGCTGCAGTAACTAGAGAAAAGGAATAAGTGATGTTTTGGGTTGAGACCCTTCTTCAGACTGAGACTTGAGCAGTTGGGGATAGCAGCTAAGATGATCAGTTATATGGGCGATCCTGTATCTCTTGGCCTAATAATGAGGGAAATTAATTTTTTTTGAGGTTAATGTTTTGATGTCAGACATCATAGATTGCTTTGGGAACCTGGAATGAATATTATATACCCTAACCAAAGTGGAATGCATTCAATGGACTGAGAGCTTGCATATTCCATACTCCATTGTATCCATATTTTGAATATGACTTTGTTAATTTTGAAACTAATTAAAATACTTAAGAACTTCAGTAAATAAAAAATACCAACAAGACAATTTTCAATTATAATTCAAATAAATGTTTGTACATGTTATATTTATACGTTATCAAACAAATACAAAATCTTAGACTTCTAATTGCAGCTCATGTGTCAACTGTTTCTGTAGTTTGCTATTACAGCGGAACCTGATCCTGTGAGGATGATGGGTGACACAGAAGCCTCAAGAGCCCGCTTTGGATTTGGAGAACAAGAAGATTTGCCCCAAAAGCCACTATTTCCTTTGTCAACATACACCGATAAGCAGGTACAATGTGATGACATCTTTTTTATTGGGGTGCTGTTCAATGGTGCTCAAACAGCCATTATTTATATTTAAGCATACAATGGTACAAGGTACTTTATTTGTCACCTATACGAAGTTACGATTAAATTTTTTTTTGTATACAGTTCAGCACAAGTATCACTATACGCAAGCACTTAGATACATCTTAGATAAGCATCTCAAATACAGTACAAGTGTGTGGCAGTAGTACACTGAGACACTATACAGAGTCAACCCGTTGTCCTGGTAGCAATGTGGGGTCGGCCTGACCAAGTGTCCTCCACCACTGCTCCACCGCTGCATGTGCTCGTCCTCTCAGATTGGCGCCTGGTTCAGCCAAGCTCCAGGCTGTTTTTAGGGCCTTCAGTGGCCCACTCCACTGTCGATGCAGTTCACTCCCTTCCACCCAGCTTACCAGCCCTCGGTCTGACTCCTTTCACTCTGGGCGGGCGGGCCAGGCCTTCCGGGCGGGTCGGCAGCAAGTGAGTCCTCGGTCCGCAGCAGGCAAGTTCCCAGTCCATGGCGAATGAACGCATCTAGATGTATTAATGACAGCACGTGTCAGCTCCACACAAGCAGAATGTGGTCCCACTGGCCTGACAGATGCTGCCACGATCTCATCCCATGAAGTTGTGACTCAAATTAAGTTTTGTTCGTATAATTCCAACTTCAACATTTAACCACGATTCAAAATAAATTACTTATTTCTGAGCAGATAGTCGCTGATCCTCGTATTCGAATTGAACATGCACTTCGAGAAGCAGGACTTCACAATACTTTTTATGCAAGAGAGGTTTTATCAAAAATCCCTCCAGCAAGACCTCCGCGAAGAGATATGGAATCTACTATTTTTAAGGACTGATATTCCTCAAGGTTTGTCATACTTTCAGCGTAACAATTTTACTTTACAAACAAGAATCTAGTTTGTTTTCTAGTTGTACAGTACATTCTTTATGGCTTATGTTGGCCAGTTCATCTAAAATATCTTTATCAGTTATACGATGCAAATAACAGTGACAATTATAGTAGGAAGTGATTTTAAAATTCATTTATTAAGGTTGTATCAAGGGTTTCCTCTAGATGCTTAAGTTTCCTCCCCATCACAAAGATGTGTCAGTTTGGAGGATAATTGGCCTCCAATTATAATTGGGGAGTACATTTCCCCTTATGCATAGGGAGTGGATGAGAAGGTGGGAAATTGTAGAACCACTGTAAACGGGTGATCAATGGTCGGCGTGGACTCAGTGAGCCAAAGGGCTGATTTCATGCTGTATCTATTTTTTTTTAATTATATAGCGACCATCTCCAATAAAATCACAAAGTTAAACATTTTTTAATTTTGTATTTTATATAAAAGGCATAAAAAGTTTAAATGTTTAGTTATTTTTAATACATTTTAGTAATAATTATGAAAATGACTTGTTTACCTGAGTAATATTTAATTTGACAAATGGGAGCTATTACATTTTAAAATAGGGTAAATCTTTCTTGGCATCATAAATAAATTAGTATTAACTCATAAATCGCATTTCATTGATAATCCAATCACTATGAACAAGGTACATTTAATATACAATTTTAGGACAGTACTGAACATTATCAATGCACCATAACAATACAAGTACAGTAGTTGCAATTGAATTGCATTAAAATTAAGAATTATTTTGGCATGTCACAGTTATGTATTTTTACTTATGAAATTACATGCATTATCCTGGAAACGGATTTTGAATGAACTATTATAAATTAATATCAGATTGTTCCATTTATCTGACAATGTTCATACAAAGTAGGAATTCTATTCTTGGATAAGAGATACTGTATGCTTACATAACATGGTTTAATCCTATTTTAACAGCCCAAGTTGTTTCTTGATGAACATTGACACAATTTTCTGTGGACGCCTTTGGTACTCGAGCAGAACTTCGTGTGGAGATGTAATCTGGTCACCGTCAAACCGATTTAGTAAAGTCACACAGACAATAGCAGCTGAAAGGGAAGAAAAATCTTCAGTTATATGTAGCACACTTTTAAAATGCTGATTTTGTCCTTTTCAAAATGTGTATTTGATATGTATTGTTTTGTATCATAAATTCAAATTTCAATTGCTTACAAAGTTTTGCTACTTTGTGGTGAATTTATAATTAACTAGAACAAGTGCGGACCCGTTGGGCCCAGTTCCCCAAGGCAATATTCCACCACTGACTCATAGCACACAACTGCGCAGGCGCGGCTGAGGGGTTCCCCGTTGTGAGGGCAGAGATCTCTGTTGTGATGCGAGTCACGGCAACCCTCCCCCAACTGCGCCTCACCATCCCTCTTCCTACCCCTATCATCTTCCATTCCCCTTCATCCCCCAGAACTCCCTCCCCCTCCCCTCCACCCTCCCTCTTCTTTCCCCTCTCCTCCGCCCCTCCCCCACTACCTCCCTCACCTCTCCTTCCCTATATTTTATCCCACCCTGTCACTCCCTCCTTCCTGCCATAACCCCTCTCAAGTTCAAGTTCAGATTTAGTTGTCACATGCACCATAAGGTGCAGTGAAATGTAATTTACCATGCAGCGTTACAATTAAAAAAGGACACAATGCACAACATAATTCAACACAGACATCCACCACAGCATTCTTCACTGTGGTGGAAGGCAATACAGTTCAGACAGTCCTCCTCCTCCTACTCCCTTGTTCGTCCTGACCCTCCCTAGTCGCCACTACGGATGGCCCAATGTTCAAGCCCTCTGGTTGGGATTGTCGGAGGTCGAGCACACCCCGCGGCCCGGAGCTCCCAATCGGCCACCTGCTCACTTCCTTGGCTTCCAGATGTTGTAGGCCACAGGCGGTCAGAGTGCTTCTCCGGCGACTACCAGCAAGGGTGTCCGCGATGTTACAGTCCCCGCTGCACCGCCGCTGAAGCTCTGGGCCCGACTCCAGGAAAGGCCGCACCAAACCAGCTGTAAGGCCGTGAGGATGGGGCCGAAGAAGCGACAAGGAAGAAAGTCGCCTCTCCGTTGAGGTAGGTGCCAGAAAACGGATTCCCCCCATCACCCCCCACACAAGACATACAGAGAAACACAAAAACATACTTTTGGTCAAAATAAAAAACACACAAAAAATTGAATCAATGAACCCGCTGCAGGCGAGGCAGCTGACTCGCAGCGCCACTGGAACTATTACTCCCCTCCCTACCCCCTCCTCTCCCTCTAACTCCCTGCTCCCCCACTCCTCACCTCCCCTATCCAACTCTCCCACTATACCTCCTCACCTTCCCCACTGCCCTCCTCTCCCTCTATCCCCCACTCCCTACCTCCGCCACTCCCTCCTCCTCTCCCTCTATCCCCCCTCCTCCCTCACTCTCCCTCACCTCTCCCACTTTCCCCTCACTACCCCCCTCCTCTCCCTCCAACCCCTGCTCCCCCACTCCTTACCTTCCCCCTATCCCACCCCCCACAATGAAAATAGCAGGGTTTTTTTCAATGAAACCTTCCCCCTATCCCACCCCCCCACCATGAAAATTGCAATGTCTTTTTTTAATGAAATTCTCAATGAAAATCATTTTTTTCCTTTAAAATAAACTAAAATAACAATGTTAGCTGTTAATGAAAACTGAGTTTTTTTTGAAAATCACAATTTTTTATGTAAATGAGTCTCGGGATCCCATTGTGATGCATTGTGATGTCGACGGGATCCCATTGTGACGTCATTGTGATGTTGAACGTGGCTGACGGGCAGGGCCCGGTCCCTTAAGGCAATACACCACCACTGACCCATAGGCCCCAACTGCGAAGTCGTTTCAAAAGTGATTTTTGTAAAGTTTAAAATGTCAATAACTGACAGATGGGAAAAAAAATCTATTATATGTACATAAATGTTCGATTAATGTAAGACATAACCTAATTCAATTTAAAATTTTACACAGATTATATTACTCGAAAACTAGACTGAATAAAATATTTCCAAATGTTTCCCCCATTTGTGATAAATGTCTAACTCAAAATGTCACTATAGCACACTCCTTTGTCTCTTGTACAAAACTGCATACATTTTGGAATGAAATTTTTGGAACTTTTACAAAACTATTTAACACAAAATTGAACCCCAATACAGAACTGATTGTCTTTGGATCAATGGAAGAGGGAAGTAAATTAACTACGTTCCAGGAAGCTCTTCTTAATTACGGTCTAATAACGGCAAAAAAACATACTCAAATTCTGGAAAAACGCAACCACGCCAATGTTCAAAATGTGGATTTCAAATATGTCGGAAACACTACATCTTGAAGAAATGAGATTCCTCCTACTAGGCAAAGTAGACCAATTCTTAAAGACTTGGTCTCCTTTTATCAACTTTTTACAAGCATATGGTGCACCATAACACAACGTTAGAAACTAAATGGTTCAGAACCGGGTGACGGATGGGTAAAAATACGAAATAGGTATATCTCTCCTAATTTCTTTTCTCTCTACTTTCTCTTTTTCTCTCAATCTTCTCAGTTTTTTATCTCTGCTCTTTATCTCTTTCGCTATCTGTTTCTACTCGCTTGTCTATCTATTTCGACACTCTTTATTTCCCTTTTTCTTTCACTGTTCCTTTATTATTAAATTAAAAACACAAAGTTGTACAAGAATGGTAATGTGTGTGTATGTATTAGGTACTTAGGTACCACACTACTGTACTTCTAACAATTAAAAAAAAAAATGTCAATAACTTGTAAAATATAACATAAATCCGAACGAAACTTGTTTCATTTACATCCCAGAACAATGGTGAGTAAGGTCGGCCAAACATTGTAACATTATCGTGTATGTTTTGGCAAGGTTTTGGAATATCTCACACATGCACGCCTACAAACAAACAGAGTTTTAGCAATATACTAGACCAAGTGCGGACCCGTTTGGCGCCGTCCCCCAAGACAATATTCCACGACTGACCCATAGCCCACAACTGCGAAGGCATGGCTGTCCAGTTCCCGTTGTGACGCCAGAGATCCCTGTTGTGACACGAGTCACGGCAACCCTCCCCCAACTGAGCAGGCGCGGCCGGCATGTTGGAGCGCGACTGCAACATTTGAAAAGATCAAAATGGCAATAACCTGTAAAGTATGTTCAACGTGAACGCATCTCACTCTCCCTCTTCAGTCCCCTTTTCCCCTTCTCCATTATCCTCCCTCTCCCTGCCCTCCACCAACCCTCCCCTGCTTCCTCCCCTCACCAACTCCCCTTCTCCCTCTTTCTAATCCCTTCCTCCATTATCTCACCATACCTCTTCCTACCCCTATCCTCTTCCATTTCCCCTCATCCCAAGCACTCCCTCTCCCTCCTCTTCACCCTCCCTCTTCTTACCCCTCTCCTCCTCCACCCCCCCACTTCTTCCCTCACCTCTCCCTCCCTCTCCTTTCCCCTACCCTTAGTCACTCCCTCCAAAAACCCACTCCCCTCCCTACCCCCCTCCACTCCCTCTTTCCCATTCCTCCCCCACTCTACACCTCCCCCCAATCCCACCCTCCACTTTCCCTCCACACCTCCCCAACTTCCCTCCTCTCCCTCTATCCCTCACTCCCCCACTTCCCCCTCCTCCCCTCCTCATCTACCTCACTTTCCCCTCCCTCTCCCTTCCTACTCCCCCCTCTCCCTCTATCCCCCTGCTCCCCCACTCCTCACCTCCCCATCCCATCCTCCACAATGAAAATCGTGATTTTTTTAAAAAATGCAACCACCCCCACAATGAAAATCTCAATTAAAAAAAAAAATGATTCTCAATGAAAATCGCATTTTTTCTTTAAAAAAAACCCAAAGACAATGTTAGCTGTTAATGAAAACAGACGAATTTGATTTAAACTTTGTTTTAGAATAAAATCAGTCAATGAAAATCGCGATTTAAAAAAATGATATACGAGATCCCATTGTGGTGTAATTGTTACGTTGAACGGTCTGACAGGCAGGTGGCAAAGTAGTTGATGTAAAGTTTAAAATGTGAATAATGTAAAATATTCCATCAATCTGAATGAAACTTGGCTATTGCACACCACAGGACAATGGTGAGTAAGGTGGGCCAAATATTGTTGCGCTATCGTGTTCCGTTTTGGCAGAGTTTCCAGGTCTCATGCACATACAAACAAATAAACAAGATGAGAGTTTTAGTAATATATAGATACCATAGTACACAGTGGGTAGATTACAATTCTGGATGGTTGTACTGACTACAGGATCTCTCAAGTAGTCCCTGTTGGAAGGTCATTAGAGTTTGGGGTAATTGTGAAGAAGGGTCTTCTGGAGGAAGGGTTGAGCCTGGAGGCATCAGGCCTCAGTGCTGCACTAAGGCACCCAAATACCTTTTTTCTCAATCGTAGCAGTTTTTAGACTTTTAGACTGTAGAGATACAATGCGGAAACAGGCCCTTTGGCCCACTGAGTCCATGTTGACCCATGGCCATCCCATACACTAGCACTACCGAAACACTAGGTCACTTTATAATTTTTACCAAAGCCAGTTAACTTCCAAACCTGCACGTCTTTGGAGTGCGGTAGAAACTGGAGCATCCAGAGAAAGCCCATGCGGTCACAGGGAGAATGTACAAATGCCGTATAGACAGCACTCATTGTCAGGATTGAACCCGGGTCTTTGGCACTGTAAAGCAGCAATTCTACCACTGTGCCGCGATCTGTTGGAAAAATTGTAAGGCCCCAGTCCTGGCAGGCAAGGACACAGCATCTTGTTATAAGTGGCAGTGACCTTCAGTAGACACCATCCTTCTCTCTCCACGGCCGCTGCTAATTCCCAGGGGGTTTCAGACTGAAGAGTAACATTTTTTTTCGTCAAAACTCCCGTTCTTTTATCTGCTGCCATGTTAGATATCCTGTGCATATGATAAGAATGTTGCATTGTATAACTAATCTGTTCTGGGAATGTGGCACAAAGGTTAATCAGCTGACACTCTTCACTCTGTCAGCATGAACATCATGTGCCTTTGAGTAATTCTGCGACTAATCTGACATAACCTTAAAACTTTAACCAACAGAAATGTTGTGAATAACATTTTGCAAGAATTTTTTGGGTGGCACAGTGGCGCAGCGGTAGAGTTGCTGCCTTACAGTGGTAGAGACTCGGGTTCGATCCTGACCTCAGTTGCAGTCTATATATAGTTTGTATGTTCTCCCTGTGACCACGTGGGTTTTATCTGGGCGCTCCGGTATCCATCTACACTCCAAAGACGTACAAGTTTTTAGGTTAATTGGCTTCTGTAAATTGTAAATTTTCCTTAGTATGTAGGATAGTGCTAGTGTACGGGGTGATCACTGGCCGGTGCAGACTTGGTGGGCCAAAGGGCCTGTTTCCGCGCTGCATCTCTAAAGTCTAAAGGAAAAACATTGCAGATGAAACTACAGATAAAAATCCTACAGAGATCACCTTAACACATGAAAGTGTTTACTCGTACCTCAAAGGAGCATGGTAAGAAATAAAGACCAAAGTAAACATATACGAAACTCAGCTTAGTTTTGCACGAAAGGCAAGAGCGGAACTCGTTATCAAAACATGGAGGGGGACAGGGGGGACACCATTTTTGGGCGGCCGCACGCGCATGCGCACACTCGCACACACATGCGCGAGGCTTTGGAGGCTCAATCAGGCGCTAAATGCAGCTCAATGAGAAATTAGCGCAGTGCCAACATACCCAATTAGAGTCACCGAGTCATATAACATGGAAACAGGCCTTTCAGTCGAACTCATC
This sequence comes from Raja brachyura, assembly GCA_963514005.1. Next base: position 60,543,204 of record OY740787.1, read on the forward strand.
CATGCTGACCTAGATGCTCCATCTAAGCTAGTTCCATTTGCCTGCATTTGACTCACATCCTTTGTATCCCAGTACCTATCCAAATGTTTCTTAAATGTTGTCATTGTACTTGCCTCAACTACTTCCTCTGTCGGTCTCTGAACTTCCTGCCATTAGCATACATGCTTTATGGAGCAAAATTTAAACTCTACCTTTATGGTGATGGCAATAATGGTTTTGAGCTAAAACTTCCAGCTGCAGTTTGCTCTTTTATTGCCTTCCATGCTTCCTTCCATGAAAATTGTATTTTCAGTACAAGCTCTGTTCCTTACTCTAAGGATGATTTCCATATTACTTCATGGTCTTTGAAATTACATTTTCAACCTTTATTCAAATTGCTTTTTCCATAGAATAATGCCCGCATGAAAATAAACAGACAAGTTTATTTTATGTCAATGGCCAATATGAAAAATAAATTATATAATGATTATTTTTCTGAGCCTTAAAACTCGGCCATAAGACACCAATTCAATGTGTTACTGGGTTGGGAATTAGAGAAATAAAGAATCACCAGACAAGATTAAAGTCAGTCAAAATGTAAAAAAACTAGACAAAAAGTGGAGGTCTACAAGAGTTTAAACATCGAATAGTACAGCACAGGCCCTTTGGCCGACACACCCATGTCGAACATAATGGCAAGTTAAACTAATCTCCGCCTGACTTACTGATAATTTTCAAATATCTAGAATGACTAATTTTCCCAAGATAACGGTTAAAAATGTGCCATCTTATTCTGTGCTTACAGATCTGGTACCTTTTAGATCACACCTGTGGCACATAGCAGCAAAGACAGTGGACTCCATTTCAATGTTTCTAACACCAGCTCTGTAGGCTTTTTTCAAATAATCCAGTTTCTCCTCATTAGAAAATGAACATAAAGCACCATCCAAACGTCCTTGTCCTGCACCAAAGAAAAGGGAAATATAAATGCTTTGTGTTTGACTACTATCTTGGTATGAAGTGACATATGAGACTGCAGTGTATTCTCAAAGGGGTCATTTGTGTTGTTCCCAGGGTCGAGAATACTTTATAGGTATTTTTAGACTTTAGAAATACAGCGTTGAAACAGGCCCTTCAGCCCACTGAGTCATGACAACCAGAAGTCATCCCGCACACTAGCACTAAGAATAAGGGGTAAGCCATTTAGAATGGAGATGAGGACTTTTTCACACAGTGAGTTGTGAATCTGTGGAATTCTCTGCCTCAGAAGGCAGTGGAGGCCAATTCTCTGGATGCTTTCTCTGCAAGAGCTGGTGGAAACAATGGGCCTTCTAGTACAATCTTGTATGTGGATCTTGGGTCCTGATAAGTTGAGAGACCACCTAACACCTGCCACATGCAGGAGCTCGGCTCAGTTGGCCCAGATAAGTGTAGGGAGGATAGACACAAAGTGCTGGAATAACTAAACGGGTCAGGCAGCATCTCTGGAGAAAAAGGATAGGTGACGTTTTAGGTCAGGACCCTTCTTCAAAGCAGAGATGGGGTGGGAAATGGAGAGAAGAAAATTGGAGGCATGGGCAATGGGTAGCGACTCTTGGCTGAATCCAGTTTGATTTGATCTTCATATTTTGACGTAAAATTTATTTTCTGATAGAATTAATCTGGCACCCTGAGAACTTTGGAGGCGTGAGACTGGCTGATTTTGCAGACGGTTAGATGTTCTATCGTAGACGGACGGTAGAGTCCATCAATAATCCAAGCACTTTTAAGCCACTTTTTAAAGATGATACTGCAGAGTAGTATATATTTTCACTTACCTTCATAAAAATCATGTGTGCACATGGTGTTTCCGATAATAGTGGGATAGCTGGCGATCTCTCGACCACAGTTCAATAATTCTTGTGCCAGATCTTTGTCCAGTTCGGTGCTTCGAGTAATTACTTTCCCCAGAACCACTTGATCAAACTGAGGCTGCAAGAATGAATTTACTGCTGTACCTGTTATAACCACGGTTCCAGGATCCAAACCTGCACATAACCATTAATCATGGTGTTATAGAATCACACAACACAGACACAGGCGCAACTTACCCACGCCGATCAACATGCCCCATCCACACTAGTCCCACCTGCCAGCATTTGGCTCATATCCCTCAAAGCCTATCCTATCTATGTACCTGTCCAAATGTTTTTTAAACTTTATGAAAGTACCAGCCTCAACTACCACCTCCGGCAGCCCGTTCCGTACACCCGCTACTCTTTGTGTAAAAAAAATGCCCCTCAGGTTCCTATTAAATCTTTCCCTCTCACCTGAAACCTATAAATTCTATAATAAATTGTCATTCAATAAATGTGATATTTTGAAAGGGAACAGACCATTATATCACATCATACCTGCCTCCGGTTAAATTTGCTCTCAGTGGTAGACACCGGCCAGTCTATCGCAGGTACAAACCCTCTCCGCCATCGAAGGGATCTATCACAGGCACTGTCTCAAAAAGGCAACCAGCATCATCAGACCCATACCGCCCTGACCATGCTTATATCTCACTGCTACTGAGAAGAAGGTACAGGACCTTGAGAACCACAGCAGTGCCTTCTGGGTTTGAGCATAGCTTCTTCCAAGCAACCACCATGCTCTTGAACACTACACAACACTATCCTTAGCAACTAGGAACCTTTATTGGCTGTGCCTTTGGTTGCACCATGAAACTTTTGATCATGATCACCATATTGTTTTGCACTAGTATTACAGTGATTTAATATTTTTGATTATATTTACCTGTGTGTAAAATCTATTGCTTTTACGGGCCTGTTAGGCATGCTGCAAGTAATAATTTCATTCTGATCAGTCTGAAGAAGGGTCTCAACCCGAAACGTCACCCATGCCTTCTCTCTAGTGATGCTGCCTGTCCCGCTGAGTTACTCCAGCATTTTGTGCCTATCTTCGATTTAAACAACCATCCACAGTTCCTTCCTACACAGTAATAATTTCATTGTTCCATTGTCAGTACATGTGACAATTAAACACTCTTGACTCTCCATGTTAAATCTCTGAAAAGTAACACAGCTGAGAGGTAGAAGAGGTTTGAAGAAGTGGTCTGGCCTGGAATATCATCTATTCCTTTTCTACAGAGATGCTGCCTGACCGGCTGATTTACTCCAGCATTGTGTGTCTATTTTCGGTAAAACACAGCATCTGCAGTTCCTTCCAACGCAGCTGAGTGGTAGATGGTCTTTGTTAACTGTCTTGAATCTTAGGAGGATTCATGCCACCATTCTTGCCTTAACATTATTTTCATGTTTTGCAGGGTAAAATCTACATCTCCACAATACTTGCACAGGCATGCTCTTCCCGTCAACAAACTAATATTCCAGCAATCATTTCATTACAATTTTCTGTTGGTATTTAAGACTAGATTTCTTTGTGAACAAATGCATTTTAATATTTATTATAAATATTTGCCATAAGTATTTTCTAAAAATACTTGCTTGCCATTATAAATGAATAATTGAATTAATCACTATAAATTCATAACTGAATCACTCAACTTTTACACATTTGAAATTTACAGCCCAAAATGAAGTTGTAAACAATTTTTTTAAATATTTCATAAGATAATAATTAAACTTATCCTTGCATTACTGTCTAAAAATATAATAGTTTACATTAAGGCTATGCCCTCGCAAAAGCTTGGACTGATTATATCGTTCACAAATTAGCAACAGTTGTCAATTTTTGAAGATGTGGAGTTGGAAATGAGCACATTAATGAAAAACAGTCACGCATAAGAGTGACCCAGGATGGGAGGAAGGGAGAGAAATTTGTGGGTGGTAATTTGGTGGGGGGGTCTTGTAAAGATACTAATACATGAGGTTTACCACAATGCTGCCTGGATTAGAGGATATTGGCTACGAGAGGTTGGATAGACTTCTCTGGATGCCTGATAAAAGTATATAAAATTATGAGAGACTTGGATAGGGTGGACAGAACCTTTTTTCCCAGGGTCGAAATATCAAAGACTAGAGGGTCTAGCTTTAAGGTGAGTGGGGCAAAGTTTGAAGGTAATGTGCGGGACATGTATTTTTAAACAGAGACTGTGGGTGCTTGGAACATGCTGGCAGGAGTGATGGTGGAGTGTGCAGCCAGGAGTGGTGGGGTGGAACAGCTACAATAGTAGCATTTAGAGGCTTTTGGATAGGTACATGGATATGCAGGGAATGGAAGTATATGGACCGCAAGCAGGCAGATGAGATTAGTTTAACTTGGCATCATATTCGGCACTGACATGGTGGGCTGAAGGATCAGTTCTTGTGCTGTGTAGTTCTATGTTCCATGTACCTACACAGTGAGGGATGGAGAAAGATGGTAGAGACATAGAAAAATAAATTAGACATTTAGGGATTCAGGGTTAATATAATGGAGACCGGCGATCGATGATAAGGCACAGAGAGAGCAGTGACTGCTGAATGAATAGTGGTGCCTTGGCTGTGAATCTACAAGGTCAGAGGTACAGTATATGTTCGATATTGATCGCATGTTAAGCACACACAGAAATAAAGTGCATCCAGTGTGTACTGAATGTTTTCAGGCTGGTTCATTTCCTATTGGACACACCTCCCTCTGTGAGTTCTTTGCATTTTAGAATGAAGTTGGGGAGGAACGGACAGAGAGCTTGAGATTTTCTTTACATACCTATACCACCTGATGATCCCAGTCTTATAATGGTGACGCCACGACATTTGGCATGGTGAAGTAACTTGATGAGTTCATGAAGCATGATTGATATAGATGGCACACCCATTCCATGCTGCAAGCAAAAAACAAATTGAATCCACATTATTTTGGATTTAGTTTAGTTTAAAAATACAGCGTGGAAACAAGCCCTTTGGCTCACTGAACACACCGACCAGCGTCACCTGTACACTAGTTCTATTCTACACTAGGGACAATTTACAAAAAACAATTAGCCTACATACCTGTACGTCTTTGATATTGTGGAGGCACAAGAGATTTAATGTGCTGGAATCCTGAGCAAATAACTAACTGCTTTAGGAACTCAGCGGGTATGGCAGTATCATCTGACAACAGCATCAAAATCCATCCTGGCCACACTCTTATCTCGCTGCTACCATTGTGAAGAAAGTACAGGAGCCTAAAAACTGTGAATGGGCTCTTCTCAGAACCATCAGACTCTTGAATACTCCACAACACTAACCTCAGAAACTATGATCTATTATCGACTGATTGCACTAACTTCTTCGGGTTTGCTCTATAGTGGTTTGGTTGCCTAGTATTACTGATTATTAGTTTATTGTACTATTCGTTGTGGAGCCATTGAATTAATAGAATAGTACAGCACGGCCCACAATGTTTGCGCTGAACATGATGCCAAGTTAAACTACTCTCATCTGCCTGTACATGATTCATATTCCTCTATTCCTTGCGCTTCCATGTCCATATCTTAGGTATGTTGCAAAACTTACCTTTAGCGGCGCTGCACTTCTGCCGCTCCCCGTGTGCGCGACTTTCGCGCCTTTCAGAGGGGGGCGGGCTTAAAGTGCCGTTTTTCCACAGGCCTGGATAATCGATGAATGTCGGGCGATTTGGTTGCTGAAGAAAAATCGCTCCGACATTTAATGAATGGTGGTATTTTTAAATTACTCTAGATTATTTATTAACTAGAGTAATTTAAAAATCACCTTCAAAAGCCGTGAGCGCAGACAACCGGAAGCATTTTGCGTAGGGGAGAAAAAAAGGTAAATACTTTATTTTTATATTAAAAGTTGGTTTTTCGGGAGGCATTAATAATATTTTTATGTTGCGAAATGGGGTCCCCAAAAAATGTATGAACCCCTAGTATTTTTCCCCCCGACTTCACCGCTAACCGCAACGTTCCAATCCACCGCATTCCACTAAAACCCACTCGCTAGTTGATTTAAATGGCCATTAATTTACAGGCATAAAACACTAAATTCCTTCCATTTGGCCCAGAAATTCATGAAAATTAGATTTTAAAATTATGTTATATTGTGGATTATTGTGTGAATGTTATTTGGACACTTAGGCAATTTTAAAAAAGTTTATCTTTTCTTAAGAAATTGATAGATGTTTAGATCTACTCATTGAATTTTGTAATTAGCTACAATTAGATAACTAACTAATTATATGCTTTAATTTCAGGTAATCCAAGTAAGATTGTTTAATATTTGTTTCAGAATGCTTCAATCTATAATAACTGAAAATTTCATTGAGTTCTCTTAATTTTTAAGAATGTTATGGACTTTTAACTTTTCCAGATCACAGCTTTTGAGTTAAGTCAATTGAAAGGCAATGGGAAGCAAGATGCTCATTTCCGAGTATGAAAATGGCCATAACTTTCTTAATACTGAAGATATGAAAGTAAATTAGGTGTCAAATTAAACTTCTTTTTACGCTTTATCTGATGGGATAAATTGCAGACTTGATTTTTAAAATCTCAAAATTTTGTAACATTGCTACATATCTAAAAGCCATTTGAACATCACTATTATATCTTCCTCCATCACCACTGTCTTTCAGCCCCCCACCACACTCAGTGTAAAACACTTGCCCCACACATCTCCATTAAACTTTCCCTCTTTCACTTTACAGCTATGCCCTCTAGTAGTGGATATTTCCACCCTGGGGAAAAAAGGTTCTGACTGTCTACCTTATCTATGCCTCTCATATTCTTATGTGCATCTATCAAGCCTTCCCTCAACCTCCGCTGTACCAGAGAAAACAATCCAAGTTTATCCAACCTCTCATCGTAACTGAAACCCTTTAATCCAGAGAGCATTCTGGTAAGCCTCCTCTGCACCCTCTCCAAAGTTTCCACATCCTTCCTGTAATGGATAACATCCTTCCTGTAACCATAACATATACTTCAAATGTGGCCCAATCAAAGTCTTATGGAGCTGTATCTGTAAAGGTGCAACAAGTAAGAATGTTATTGTTCTGTTGCCTGTACATATGACAATTAAACACTCTTGACTCTTGGAATGTGCGAGAGTACATTGGATTAGAGTCAGAGTGATACAGTGTGGAAACAGGCCATTTGGCCCAACTTGCCCACAACGGCTAACATGTCCCACCTGCCCTTTCCTATAACAAGGTGCCCAAAACTGAACAGAATACTCTAAATGCGGCCTCACCAAGATCTCATACAACTGCAACATGCCCTACCAACTTCGATACTTAATACTCTGGCTGGTGAAAGCCAATGTGTCAAATGCTTTTTTTGCCACCCTATCTACCAGCGACTCCACCTTCCAGGAACCTGCTCTCCTAGGTCCCTCTGCTCTTCAACACTCCCCAGGGCCCAACTATTCATTGAGTAGGTTAGTGTAGGTATGGTGCAATTGGGAGCTTAATAGTCTGTGTGTGCTCAGTGGGTCAAAATTTGTCCATCATATAAAATGATATACGTACTTGTACTGTGCTACCTAAAACTTTGTTTCTTCAGTTAAGTGAATACCTGCATACCAAACAGATTTTGATGGCTTCTCTAGGAGGTTTCTGAGATTTTAGACATTCCCTATGGATTCTGTGAGATACAATGAGGGGGGTGAGTAAATCAAATATGATCTACTATGGACTGTTTTTGTTTGCACTACAGACTTTGGTTTTACACTGTTATGCTCTGGTTATCTTGTATTAACATGTAGATAGGTTATTACTGAATATAGAGTTAGTGTTTGCCCTATAACATAATCAGTTTAGATACTACTTTGGCACTGGGCTTGGTTTTCTTTGTTGAGTGCATATCCTGGTGTTATAGTACGTCCTTTGTGTTTTGACAGTAATTTATTGATTATTTATTTATTGTATTATTGATTATTGTATATTTATTTGTTGTGTTGTAACTTTAATGGACCTGTAAAGCTGCAGCAAGTAAAAATGTAATTCTGCTATTGGCCGAAGAAGAGTCCCAACCTAAAACATTGTCTGTCCATTTCCGAGTATGAATACTGCCTGATCTGCTGAGCTCCTCCAGCAGTTTTGTTTTTGTTTTGTTACATTAGATATTGTTGACCTCACTGTTAATCTGAAGACAATGTTACTTATTTATTAAGCCTTTGTGCCATCCAGCAGTTAATCTGTTTATGAAGTATCATTTTATATGATGGATGCCAAGACGATAAAATGCGATGCAGATTGCTTAAATATACCTTTATGTTACATGATTACTTTAGACTTTGGAGATACAGAGTGGAAACAGTCCCTTCGGCCCACCAAGTTCTTGCCGACCAGCGATCGCAGCCAACACTAACACTATCCTATATACTAGGGACAATTTACAATTTACAGAAGACAATACACCTACACCTGCACATCTTTGGAGTGTGGGAGGAAACCGGAGCACCCGGAGAAAACCCACATGGTCACAAAGAGAACATACAAACTATGTACAGACAGCACTTAAAGTCAGGCTCGTACCCGAGTATCTGGTACTGCGCCACTGTGCTGCCCTGTGGTGCAGCAATTAAACCGCAATTTAAAAAAATGTAAGTTTCCATGTGAGGTAAGAGTCTTGAGATGCACTTTGTATCAGATAATAGCTTTACTAAGGTACGATCAGTAAATGCATGCTTACACACTCGGCATAATTCCCCACTGGAATATCAATTATCATAACTAATCTCCCACTTTGAAAGTGCCATACTATATAATTTTCAGTTACAACCTGTAGTCTCATGTATTAATTCTGATACCGATTGAGGCAGTGAATTTTACCGACTACGTCTAAGGCTTCTCCTGAATATGTCTTAAGATGTGTGACGAATGAATTTATTTTCAATTACTAGCCCCAGCTGTCATTAAATAATCCCTTTGTCCCAACCAAATGATCGCAGGCAGACCACATCTGTTATCATCTAGACTTCCTTAACAGGTTGAGGAGATTCTGTGTATCGCTGAATTCTCTATCAAACTTCGACAGGTGTATGGAGAGAGCATACTGACTGGTTGCATCATGGCCTGGTACAGTAACTTGAATGCCCAGGAATGAAGGAGACTGCAGGCACCGCCCGATCCATCACAGGTACTGACCTGCCCACCGTCGAAGGGATCTACAGGAGGCACCATCTTAAAAAGGCAGCGCCATCTTAAAAAGGCAGCTAATATCATCGAAGATCCATATCCCCCTGGCCACACCCTCATTCCGCCCAGCAAGAAGAAGGTACAAGAGTCTGAAAACCATGACCACCAGGTTCAAGAACAGCTTCTTCCCAGGCTCTTAAATACTGCACAACACTAACCTCTACTTTGGCAATTATAATCGACTATGGCCTTCTGTTTATAGCTCCACAAGGTGTCAATGGCTTTTGTACACCTGCTGACCTCATCAGATTGAACACATGCAGTGTTATAGCTTATTATTGTGCTGAATATCTACAATATTTGGAGTATTTATAAACTCTGTATTTGGGAAAGACACCACAAACATCCCATTTTAAAGTAAATTAAATTCCACCTAGGTTGACTCAGAAAGGTCATAAAGCTCTTTAGAAACAAAAGATATCAGACTCTGGTCTCCTGAGGACAAAATGAAATGCTGGTAAAGAGATGATTGAGATGAGTTGCAGTATTTATGTCAACTGCATGCCTGATAATGGAGTACTCAAGGAGGTATTCCATTGTAAGTTGCAGCTACATAATTGTTCCAATGGCAGTCAGGGCAAAATGTCCCAGGATTGTCTAAAGTGAGTCGAAAAATATGAAATAAAACAGAAAATTGTGGAATTAGCACGTTAGGCAACATCTGTAAAGGGGAATTTTAAAAACTGCGTAAAATAATAATTCTTGTCCACAAACTCACGATTCCTGTTGCAATTTATGAATATAATGTTGTCAATATTGAATAAGTTTGTAAACAATATTCTCAATAGATAATATAATAAATAAACCATAATAAACAAATAAATAAATAACAATATAGGGCAGCAGAATGGCGCAGTGATAGAGTGGCTGCCTACAGCACCAGAGATTCAGCTTCGATCCTGACAATGGGTGCAGTCTGTATGGAGTTTGTACGTTCTCCTTGTGACCATGTTCATTTTCTCCGGGTGCTCCAGTATCCTCCCACATTCCAAAGACGTACAGATCTGTAGATTAATTGACTTCTGTAAATCGTCCGTAGTGTGTAGGATAGAACCAGTGTATGGGGATCACTGGGCGGTGTGGACTCGTTGGGTCGAAGGGCCTGTTTCCAAGCTGTATCTCTAAACTAAAGGCTATATCTCTAAATTAAGTCCCTAGTGCAATCCAGGCAGTTCGTAGCTACACCACCATACTTATAACAAAATAAATCCCACCTCCGTGTGGTCAGTTTAATGGGTCTTGTATCTCCCAACATCTGCCTTACCTCTAGAGAAGTTCCTATGTTTCAATCTGTTGATTCTCAAATGTCAATATGTTTGCTATTTAATTATGTCGTGGAGCCATGCCAAAAAGGTAATTTAATTTGGGTAAGATGTCAACTCTTGATATCTTGTTTCAACTCATTGCCTGAAAATTGATCACACAATCTATGTCATTATTTATCCAGTGCTCTGTGAAATCATGAACCAAAACCAAAGTAAACAGCTGAATTAGCTGGAGAAAAATACCTATTTTATTCTTCAAGACCGGTTCTTATTTTAACCCGCTCAAGTAAGGCCAGTGATTAAAATAAATACTGCAGATGCTGGAAATCTGAAGTAAAAACTGGAAGTACTGGAAGTACAAAGCTGGTCAGGCGGCATCTGTGGAAGGTGAAACGGGATTCATGTTTCATGTCAATGACCCTGGGTAAGGGTAGCTGGATACTTCTGGAGAGGTGCAGAAGCATGAGAGAACATGGAGCTATGAAGCCTGTATTTCCTCAGCAGACTAAAGAAGTTTGGCATGTCTCCTATTACACGTCTGCAGATGTCGTGTATAAAGCATCCAATTGGGATGCATCATAGCGTGATTTGGGAACAGCTTTGCCCAAGACCACGAGAAATTACAGATTGTTGTTGATGTAGCCTAGACACAGACAAGACCTCCCACCATCGACTCCATCCACCCTGGAGCTAGGGTGTAGTCCTGGTCTTCCAACCTACCTACCTCACTGCAGACCTTGGACTTTCTGTAACTGTAATTCTGTAACATTATATTCTGCACTCTGGGATTTTTCTCTTTGCACTCCCTGTTGTACTTGTGGACAGCTTGCATGCACATATATATTTTGATTTCACTAGATAGCATGCAAACAAAGCTTTTCATTGTATCTCGCTACATAGAGTCATAGATTTATATAACATGGAAACAGGCTCTTTGGTCCAACTTGCCAACGCCAACAAGATGTCCCATCTACACGAGCCTGTGCGTGGCCCAAATCCTTTTAAACCTTTCCTATCCATGTACCATCCAAGTGCCTTTCAAATGTCGTTATAGTACTTGCCTCAACCACCTCCTCTGGCATCATGTTTCATAAACCCATCACCCATATACCCAACATCCCGGTGACAATAACAAACCAAACCAATAACAGTGCTAATTTTACCACCACAGAATATCAGAAACAACAGGAAAGGTCATATACACATCTATTCCATTTACTCACATTTATGGACAACACAGGGCCTGCTTTATACATGCTATATCTGTCTGTTCCTGCACAAATGTCCCGAATGTCACTCCCATCTCCAGTTAATCCAAGTTCCGTGTACATAAACTCAGCAAAACCTCTCATTCGATTTGCACTCCCACCGACACAAACAAACTGAAAAAAACAAGGTTATATTTCAGGACTTGTATTACATCAATTCGATAATAGTCATAGAGTCATACAGCACGGAAACAGGCCCATCAGCCAACTTGCCCACGCCGACCAAAATGCCCCATCTACACTAGTCTCATTTGCCTGCATGTGGCCTTTATCCCTCTAAACCTTTCCTATCTATGTACCTGTCCAAATGTTTTTAAAATGTTGTGATAGTACCTGCCTCAACTATGGCAGCTCATTCCATACACCCACCGCCCTTCGTGTAAAGTAATTGCCCTTCGTGTAAACAAGATGGCACCCAAGCCAAGCAACTTTTTGTGTGTTGGTCACGGAAGTGGATCTTATATCATGTATTACAATCGCTCCACTCTTAAATCTCTACTGCAACAACAACAGCATTTTTTAACTTTCTGTACGCGGTGGATGGCTCGATTGTAATCATGTATTAACTTTCCGCTGTCTGGTCAGCACGCAACAAAAGCTTTTCACTGTATCTCGGTAATTGTGACAATAAACTAAACTAACTTAAACTATTAAATCTTTCCCTCCTCACCCTAAACCTATGCCCGCTGGTTCTTGATTCCTCTACTCTGGGTAAAATACTGTGCATTTACTCTGTTCCTCTCATGAGGAATTCCTTTCATAATCTTATGTTTTAACTCAACCCACAATTTCCTTCAAAGTATATATTTTGGATGCATGCAGTGTTGATCGCTGTGCCAGAAGCAGTCTCAAACACACTGCTGAACTGAAAGCATCCAGGTTATATTTACTGAGAAATATTATTAACGTTTTCAACATCTGTTGAACGAGTCATTTTACAACTGTTGAAAACAGGATATAAATGTACACACAAATGGAACCTCTATGTAATACCACTGTGAAGGCTAATGCCAGCAAAGGGTGGGGAATAGACTGCGTTTCCTGTCCATTCCACTAGTGTGCCCACTTCCCAAACTGTAGGATTGGCTGAGGCAGCATCCACAACTACCACTGCCTGAGCTTTGTTTTTGTGATCGCTCAGTGGAATATCAGATGGGTGTCATCGGCATGGAACCGTATGGCATCACGAAGCACTGTTTACAGTCATTCCACAAATAGCAGTACAGCACAGGAACAGGCCCTTTGGCCCATGTTCACACTGAACAGGATGCCAAATCCAACTCTTATCTGTCTGCATATAATCCATATCCTCCCATTCCCAACATATCCACATGCCTAAATAAAAGTCTCTTAAACGGCACTATTGTACCTGCCTCAACCACTACCCCCGGTAGCGCAAGCCAGGAATTCACCACCCTCTATGTAAAAGAATTCCTGCACATCTCCTTTAAACTCTGCCCTCTCACCTTAAAACTATGTCCTCTAGTATTTGATTATTCCCTTCTGCAAAAAACGTTCTGACTGTCTAACCGATCTATGTCTCTAATAATTTTATATACAATCAAAGAGTGAAGGGAGAAATGTGGTTGGAATGGGTAGTATCAGTTTATCAATAAGAGAAATAAAAACCGGCAAGCAGTTAAAATAAGATAATTTCAAACTAGTTATTGCTTCTAAATAATTTGATTAAGTATTTAAATATAATTAACATCCAAGATACAATAAACAAGAGTGTTTTATTCTCATATGTCCCAGACAGAACAATGAAATTCTTACTTGCAGCCATCAATTAAGACAAATGTAGTTATAGAAAGTAAATATTGTGCTTCCAGCCTTGTGGTCCAAGTTGTTATGATTTTAAATTAGCTTTACTTGAAGGAAGCAATAGATGAATAGTTTACATTTATATCTGTACCTTTGAAATTGTATTAAAACTGTAAAAGCTGCATTGAATAAGTGATGAAAGCATGGTAGAGTAATACAATCAATGTAGAATTAGACATTTTTAGCAATCCTTACTAGGTGAATGATCGTAACTTTAGCAATCCTTACTTGGTGAATATTTGTCTCTTGCAGATGAATTTGTCCATTCAATTTAACCCGTGGATTTCTTTAGAATTCAGACACCGATATAAATGTAAAATATCCAACCAGTCCTTCCTTTGTGTAAAATGTATTTAAAATCTTAATAACTCGGGATGTATTAATTTTGGGACAACATTTTCTTTCTGTAACAGTACATTTGTCTTCACATCATTGTTTAAATCAAATTGCATGTTAAATTATATTTTAGCATTACATTCGTACAATGCAGTTACTTAATCAATTTATTTAGATGCAACAAATGAACCAAATGCAGGCTTCTTTTGCTACTTTGGCAGTTAACGTTACTCTTTGCACTGCAAATAGCTCCGTACCTTCACATCCCCAAACATTGCTTGAAGATTGTGTGTTTTTGTTCCCAGATCAAAATGATAAAGAACATCTTCAGGCATCAAGGCCAGGTGAGGGTTGTTCACACGCACCGTCCTATTTCTAGAATGATTGAAAAAGCCTCAAGATCACTATTTTCAATTCCATGGTCACATACTGAAAAATATCATGACTTTTGCATTTGTTAGAATAAAAAGTTTTACGGCAGCCTTGCATAATTCAATGATATTGTTCAGGCATTTAGTCTAACCTTAAAAACAGAAAATACTCACTCTTCATTGTCACTCCTTTCACTTGCATTTACTTCAGAACTATTCGTTAAAATCATCTACGTATTAAATAATCTGCAGAAATGTAATATCAATGTTATTAAAAGCAAGATGTTAAAGAACGTTATTTTAAAATAGACAAGCACAATTGGTTTGGAATGAAACAGCCAGTTATCAGATAGAAACAAAATACTTATTCATGTACAATTTATGTTATACTGCCCTTCTGAAGTTTGGGTTCTGGATGTTCTTCATTAGTTTATGGATCCAAGTACCTCATGTGATATTGACCATTCCATCCTCTGTGCATTGAACTTTGATTTGGAAAGCGGGTGATGTTGTTTTTTTACAATTGGCCACATATTTGCTTAAACATGTTGCCCTGGTACAGTGACAAGTCAAGGCCAGATAATTCAAAATAAACACATAATTTCATGGATGGTTCAGGATACTTTTAAGAGTTATACATTCATAGAGAGAAACAACATAGAAACAGGCCTAATTTTACAATGGTTTACAAAAAATAGACACAAAGTGCTGGAGTAACTCAGCGGGTTAGGTAGCATCTCTGCAGAACACGGACAGGTGACTTTTTGGGTTGTGACCCTTCTTCTGACCTGAAACATCACCTCCATGTTCTATGTTCTCCAGAGCTGCTGCTGTAAAACGGTTTATTCTTACAAATGCAGAAGTCATGATATTTGGAATTGAACATTGTGAGCTTGAAGATTTTTCAATCACCAATCCATGTTCTACAGAGATGAACAATTAGACATTCTTGACTCTCTCTTGACTCAGCAAGGAATGATTTCATCCTGCAAGGAATGGCTCCATCTAATTGTCAGCTTTATATAAATGATGTACAGATGGAGAGACAGAGAGAAAAAAACTTTAACCTCTTCTCATATTCAGAAGCAAATAGACAGAGAAGAACATAGGTTTAGGTTCAGAAAATTTTGGGGAAAAGGACGAAAAAATAAGTCAGATGTTACAGGCAGTAAACTTGTTCAGACACAGTGAAGAATCCAGTAGAGCACAACAACAAAACTCCCACGTATAGCCTGCTGACAGCATTAATGTGGCATTTTATTACTGTCTATAACATAAGGCTTAGAACAGAACAGTACAGCACAGGAACAGGCCCTTCAGCTCACAATGTCTGTGCCAAACATGATGCCAAGTTAAGCTAATCTCCTCTGTCTGCACATGATCCACATTCCTCCATTCCCTGCATATCCGTGTACCTGTCTAAATGCCTCTTAAACTTCACTATGAAATCTGCCTCCACCACCATGAAAATTAATATTCATGATAACTGGATAGTAACTGTTTTATTGTTGATAGGTTGCCTTTAATTTTAAAGTAAAAATCAGTAAACTACTGGGAAGATTACACAAATTGTACAATTCATAAAATAGATACCTTTCATTGCTATAACCTTGGGGCAAGCTGACATATGACTCGATGTTAAGAATATCATTACTTTTCTGCTCACAGTGGGTCTGAAACCAGGAGACTACACAGTGCAGGATTGAAATGTGTAATAATGCACATTTCTGAAATTGAAATTTAGTTTATTTATGGCCCATTGAGTGTGCTTGGACCTATTGTGGCATTCTAAACTCTTATTTGGTGAGAGACCACCTATTTATTTGACAGGTTGTAACAACCTATATGGTTTTAATGAGAAAGAGTAGTTTAGTTTAGTTTATTGTCACGTGCACCGAGTTAACATTGAAGACCCTCAGTCTATCTTTAATCGGACTTTATCTTGCACTAAAAGTTGTTTTTTTTAATCAAGTGTCTCTATACTGTGGATGGCCTGATTGTGATCATGTATAGCCTTTCCATGAGCAAGTGAACCTATTATGAATACAAAAACTCTTTGCAAGAAAAGGCTCATCAACTTCAATTAACTATTTCTGTCCTTTTGCTGTCAAAGCTTCCAACATGATTTAGAGCTCGAAGTCCTGATACGTGATTATTTGCATAAACCGTTAGATAGGATGATGGGATAAAGAGAAGTGGAGAAATCCCACACAAATGGATTGCATATGAAACAAACCACAGAATGAGAAAAGATCTCGGTAAGCGAGCAGGGGCCTTCTACAAACCAGAACAGTTGTTTAGAAACTCTAATTTTTTTGTGTAATTTTCTTTTGAGATTCAGCTTGGAAACAGGCTCACTGTTTGGCCCACCGAGTCCATGCTGACCATCGATCACCCATTCGCACTAGTTCTGTGTCATTCTTATTTTCGCATCCACTCCCTATACACTAGGGGCAATTTACACAGAACAATTAACTTACAAACGTGCATTTCTTTGGGATGTGGGAAGAAACTGAAGTACCCAGAGGAAACCAACACGGTCACAGGGAGAACATGCAACTCCTCACAGACAGCACCTGAGGTCAGGATAGAACTCAGGTCCCCGATGTTGTGCAGCTGTGACTCTACTCGCTACGCCACTGTGAATAGTAAAATGAATAAAAACACAATATTCATCTATTCCATGTACGCAGTTTAAATTTGACCTGTTGCCAAGCTACGCTGGAACTTTATGTCCCAATATTTGCTATCATAAATTCTATTTTTATTGTGAAAAGTTCTTATTTCCTTCCATGGCAGATTGACGTAACTCCTGTTTGAAGAAATTGATCACATATCATCTGATTTAGCCTTTCAGCCTTGCGGTCTCCCAGTTTGGCAGACAAGTGGAAATGATAACACTGTAAATAAGCAAATGTTTTTCCCACAGGGTTTGCTGCTGGCATTTCAAGAATAACAAACCAGTTGACTTTTTCCTCGAGGTAGTTGGAAAAAAATTATAGTTAAAAAATTGCCTTGAATGCCAAAACATTATTATTTTAGAATTTTCTTCCTCTGCCTCTGAATTGAAATTAGTTTAGTTCAGCATGGAAGCAGACCCTTTCAGGGAAACAAGGAAACAAGGGGTGGATCAACTTTGTCACTTTCCATGACCACTTTTATTGATTGGAGGAAAGCAATATTTGAGGTTAAGGGTCGAGACCCTTCTTCAGACTGAAGAAGGATCTCAACCCGAAAAGTTACCTATTCCTTTTCTCCGGAGATGCTATCTGACACACTGAGTTACTCCAGCATTTTGTGTATGTCTTTGGTGTAAACCAGCATCTGTAGTTCCTTCCTTTACCTTTATTGATTGATTGATTGAAAGATACAACATGGAAACAGGACCTTCAGCCCACCAAGTCTACAACACCATCGATCACCATTCTCACTAGTTCTATGTCGTCTCACTCTCTCATCTACTTCCTACACACTTGGGGCAATTTACAGAGGTCAATTGACCTGTAAACCTGCAAGTCTTTAGAATGTGCGAGAAATAGGAGAATCCAAAGGAAACTCATGTGGCCACAGGTGAGGTGGGTATTGCTTGGTTCTGCTTAGATGGTGATTGTACAACTATTCAGCCAGATGAAACTTGTACCCTGATCCTTTCCTCTCTCGACTCCTAACACAATGTATAATATTGACCAAAAAGCTTGACACATTTTTCTGTTCATTGATGCAAACATCAATGCGAGTTTCTTGCATTAGTGATATGATTAGTGCCACAATTAATCAATTCAAATGTCCAGATGTATACATTCTAAGTGCTTGGTCACCTTTACAGAGGAGTGCATCTTTAGACTTTACATTTTAGAGATACAGTGCGGAATCTGCGCTGCGGAAAAGCTAATCTAACCCAACTCCTTTGACCACAAGTCCATTGGGCAATGGGCAGGCACTGCAGGTCAAAGACTTGATGGATCCTGTGGCATGGTTCCGTGTGCAGAACTCACCAACAAGCACCAAGACTTTGCTTGGCTGGCAGTGAGAGGGGCACTCCCAGTTAGATCCTTCCTGCTCCGGCTCTTTCTCCCAATGCACCCTGCCCTTGGCACGGCTGCTGTGGGGGGGAAACAGTTGCCCACCTCTTGACAGAGTGTGGATTTGCGAAGAGGGTCTGAAGAAGGTTGCAAGGGTCCTTGTCACGGTTCATCCTGAACAGCTCCGTAACAGAGAACTCTCTGATTGTGAGGCTGTTCCCAGGGACACACTCAGAGATGGACATCAAGTGCTGCTGGAAGACCATCAACTCAGTGAAAGACTGTCTTTGGTCTGCCCGAACCTTGTTGGTCTCCCAGCAGAGTGAGATGTCCATCAGGGAATGTTGCCGACTGGCCCGCTGCAGGCTGCAGGAATACATGCTGTGGGAAGCACTGAAGCTTGGTGCAGCCAACGCCAAGGCTCTGTGAGGAGGACTACAGTCTGGGGTCCTTCTGCTGCTGCACATTGGGGGGCAGAGTCCGGTGTGGGGGCACTCATCAGTTCAGTTCAGTTTTATTTGTCATATGTAGGTTAACACAAGGTTATACGGCACAATGAAACGTGTTTGACAAGACAACGGGTCACCTCAGCAATGATACGACATGGATAAAAATAAGATAAATTCAAACAAGAGGGCCACATGAATGGCAAAGAGTGTTATATGTAAGGAGAAACACAGATGCTAACATGACATTTTATGACAATGACAATAACAATGTATTATTTGTTTCCCTTCAAACCAAATCAGATGAATGTCAATTGTTTGTATCTGACTTTGTTATACTTGAAAGACTCATTTGTTTAATTTCGAAAATAAACTTTTCATAAATTCATAAGTCATAGGAGCAGAAGTAGGCCATTCGGCCCATCTAATCCACTCCGCTGTTCAATCATGGCTGATCTATCTTTCCCTCTCCTGCCTTTTCCCCATAACCACTGATGCCTTTACTAATCAAGAATCTGCCAACCTCCACCTTAAAAATACCCAATGACATGACAGCTGTCTGTGGCAATAAATTCCATAAATTCACCACCCTGTGACTAAAGAAATTCCTCCTCATCTCTTTTCTAAAGATACATCCTTTTATTCTGAGGTTATGGCCTCTGGTCCTCGACTCTCTCACTAGTATAACCATCCTCTCCACAGCTACTCTATCCAGGTCATTTACTATTCAGTAAGCTTCAATGAGGTCCACCTCATCCTTCTAAACTCCAGCGAGTATAAGCCCAGTGCCCACAAATGCTCATCATATGTTAACCATTCATTCCTGGGATCATTCTCGTAAATCTCCTCTGGACCCACTCCAATGCCAGCACATCCTTCCTCTGATACGGGGCCCAAATCTCAGTTATTACATTAAAAAGTACTTACAGTAATTTAAAAAAATTTTTAAAAAAGGTTTAAAAGTTAAAAGTTTATTTTAGAAATGTAAATAAAAAAGTCTTTCAGGAAAGTTTGGAATCTCCACCGTCTATCGATGTGGTGGTCCATTTACCTGGTTAGGATTTATTAACAAATTTTAAAATGTGGAAAAATCAGGCGGAAATACGTGAATTTATTATTCTGCCCACCTACACTGAAACTCTCACCACCATTTACTGCTTTATGCCTTCCTAGGTGGTGAATTTGATTCCTAGCAAAAATAATGCTGAGGAAATGCAATTGCATCCAACCATGCTGGGAACAATAGCAAATAATGAATGTCAATGGTTAGAACTGCTGAAGGATGACTACAGGCTCCATTAACTGGTGAGGAAATAGTCTGAATCAATTTAGCATAGAGCACTAAAAATGAGGAGATTTGCCAGAAAGTAGTGTTGTGAATGTTCTGTAAAATGGAAATGCATCAAAGATGTCGGAGAAGAAAAGGATCTAAGCTTTAATGCATTTGAAAAATATTCTGACTGATGGCTCAGCTGGTAGAACTGCTACCTCAGAGTACCAGAGACCCAAGTTTGATCTTGACCTCGAGTGGTGTCTATGTAGAAGTTGCACATTCTCCCTGTGACCGCGTGGGTTTCCTTCTGGCGCTCCAATTTCCTCTCATGTCCTAAAGACGTGCAGGTTTGCAGGTTAATTGGCCCTCTGTAAAAAGCCCCCAGGTTGTAGGGTGGATGAAATAGTAGAAAATCATAGAACTAGTGAGAATGGATGATAGATGGTCGGCGTGGACCGAAGGGCTTGTTTTCATGCTTTTGTCTACATATATAGAGAGGAAGGATTTAGAGGAATATTGGCCAAATGCTGGCAAATGGGACTACTCAAAATGCCAAATGCCAAATTGGTTGGCATGGACAAAGTGGGCCTAAGAGCCTGCTTCTGTGCTGTACAGCGATGTGTCTCTATGCAACACAATGTGACAATGTAAATCCATGTGATTTTATGATGCAGGTGACTCAAACCATTACCTCAATATTTTACAGCTGGTAAAAAGGCAGAACATTTGGGTACCTAACAAGCTATGTAACACGCAAATCTACAGAGATAATGTTAACAAACTCTGAGAGAGATCTCAAATGAAATACTGTGTATACTTTTGTCCTCTCATATTTGGGAAAGGATATAGGAATTAGTATCAGAACATTAGCCTTGCCTTTCGGGTTCCTATTTAATCATTCCTCTCTCACCTTAAACCTATGTCCTCTACTTTTTGATTTATTTGCCCTGAGAAAAATAAACTCTGTGCATTTGCTTTATCTATTCCGTTATGTACAACAATTCTGCAAATAGGAAGCTACACAAAGAGAGTCAGTAGCCTGTAGCAGAAGCAAAATCCTGGATTATTCACACAGGCAGCACAATGGTGCAGCTGACGACAGGGACCCAGGTTCGATCCTGACCCAGGGTGCTGTCTGTGCATGGAGTTTGCGCGTTGTCCCTGTGATCACATGGGTTTCCTCAGAGTACTCCGATTTCCTTCCACATCCCAAAGACGTGCGAGTTTGTAGGTTGATTGGCCTCTGTAAATTGCCTCTAATCTTCAGGGAGTGGATAAGAAAGTGGGATAACATAGAATAGCAATGTTACAAAATTTTGAGATTTTAAAAATCAAGCCTGCAATTTATCCCATCAGATAAAGTATAAAAAGAAGTTTAATTTGACACCTAATTCACTTTCATATCTTCAGTATTAAGAAAGTTATGACCATTTTCATACTCAGAAATTAGCATCTTGTTCCCATTGCCTTTCAATTGACTTTACTCAAAAGCTGTGATCTAGAACCGTTAAAAGCCCATAACTTTCTTAAAAATTAAGAGAACTCAATGAAATTTCCAGTTATTATAGATTGAAGCATTCTGAAACAAATATGAAGCAATCTTACTTGGATGACCTGAAATTAAAGCATATAATTAGTTATTTATCTAATTGTAGTTAATTACAAAATTCAATGAGTAGATCTAAACATCTATCCATTTCTTAAGAAAAGATAAACTTTTTAAAAATTGTCTAAGTGTCCAAATAACATTCACACAATAATCCACAATATAACATAATTTTTAAATTTCATTTTCATGAATTTCTGGGCCAAATGGAAGGAATTTAGTGTATAATATCTGTAAATTAATGGCCATTTAAATCAACTAGCGAGTGTGTTTTAGTGGAATGCGGTGGATTGGAACGTTGCGGTTTGGTGTGAAGTCGGGAGGAAAAATACAGCCGGTTCATACATTTTTTTTGGACCCCATTTCGCAACATGAAAATATTATTAAAGCCTCCATAAAAAACAACTTTTAATATAAAAATAAACTGTGTACCTTTTTTTCTCCCCTACGCAAAATCCTTCCCGTTATCAGCGCTCACGGCTTTTGAAGGTGATTTTTAAATTACTCTAGATAATACATAATCTAGCGTAATTTAAAAATACCTTCATGAATGAAATTTCGGAGCGATTTTTCTTCCGCAACAAAATCGCCCGACATGGATCGATTTGCCCAGTCTGAAGAAAAACGGCACTTTAAGCCCGCCCCCCTCTGAAAGGCGCCAAAGTCACGCACACGGGGAGTGGCAGAACTGCAGCACTGCTCAAGGTAAGTTTTGTAACATACCTACATAGAACTAATGTGAACGGGTGATTGATGGTCAGCGTGGACTCGGCAGGCCGAACTGCCTGTTTCCATGCTGTATCTCTAAACAAACCTATACCACACCCATTTTCAAAGGCAGTCCAATTTAACTTTGATGCTTTCAACATTACATCCCTCCTTCACACTTGAAAGGTCTTCTTGGATATTATGCTCAAAACATTGTGCACGGATATTCCCTCCACATTTGCTGCCTGACACACTGAGTTTCTCCAGCACTTGCTCTAGACGCCAGCATCTGCAGCTCCTTGTGTCTCTGCTCAAAACACTGTTTTAGTCTTCAACTCTTTACTTCATCTGAAAAGTAAACTAGGCAAAGTGTGGACACTGCAAATTAGATACACTTATCTCATGACAAGTATAAATTCCACACAGTTCTTTCTGATAGAACAGCTTGTCTATCAAGTGCTATAAAATGTAATCTCTGCAAGTGCAATATGACACCTGGTGTGAAGAATCTTGATAAAAACGTAACTGATGTACCTGCAATATTCTTCCCTGTTCATAGCATCTTTTTAGAGTGGTAAGATTTATCAGACTTGATGCCATTTTTTACTTGATATTCCTTCTGTCACTGGATATTAAAGACAGTATATAAATCAAAGTTGATATGCATTTCAAATAGATGTGATACAATGTTTGAAATTTGTATTCAAGACAAATACAAAGAGGTGGAAGAAAGCCAAAGAACTGAAGACACTGAAATCTTGATCAGAACACAGGGATTAGAGTAACTCAATGGATTAGAACATGGATAGGTGATGAAGATTCTCAACCCGAAACATCACATATTCATGTTCTCCAGAGATGCTGCCTGACCTGCTGAGTTACTTCAGCACTTGGTGTCTTTTTTTGTAATAAGCATCTGCGGTTCCATGTGTCTACATCTCTGGAGAACATGAATAGATGATGTTTTGGGTCAGAACCCTCCTTCAGACATGTAAAAAGAAAGCTGGAAAAGAGAGGTGGGGTGGGATAAAGTCCGGCAAGATAGATGGGGGGGAGGTGGGTGATTGGCAAATGGGTGGAGTGACAAAGGCTAGAGATGTAAAGAAGACAAAAGTGTGTGAGAGAACCTCTCTTTTTCCAGCTTTCTCCCTCACCTGACTGCTGGGAAAGCCTAATTATGAACATGTTGTTTCATCAGGAATTGAAATGAGGTGAGACAATGGAACGATGGTGGAGAGAATAATAAACTTCAAATTCCTGGGCGTGCATATTTCCGATGATCTTTCCTGGACCCAGCAATCATAAAGAAAGCACATCAGTGCCTCTACTTCCTGAGAAGATTATGGAGATTCGGTATGTCAAAGAGGATTCTCTTGAACTTCTACAGGTGCACAGTCGAGAGCATACTGACCGGTTGCACCATGGCCTGGTTCGGCAACTTGAAAGTCGAGGAGTGGAAAAGACTGCAAAAAGTTGTAAACACTGCCCAGTCCATCACCGGCTCTGACCTCCCCACCATCGAAGGGATCTATCATAGTCGCTGCCTCAAAAAGGCAGCCATCATCATCAAAGACCCACGCCATCCTGGCCACACACTCATCTCACCACTGCCATCAGAAATAAGGTACAGGAGCCTGAAAACTGTAACGTCCAGGTTCAGGAACAGCTTCTTCCCTACAGACATCAGGCTATTAAACACTACAACCTCATAAGCTATGAACTCCAATAGACTATTATTATTATTATTATTATTATTGCACTGTTATTGTTTTTGTTTTTTGTTTTATTTCCTGAGTTTTTGTTATATTATTTATTATGATTTCATATTCTGTTGTGCTGCAGCAAGTAAGAATTTCATTGGTCTATCGGGGACATATGACAATAAAACACTCTTGACTTGAATCTATTCAGGCCTTTATTACCTGGGTTGATCTAATTAATTGGTGTCCTACTGTACGTTTCTGAATATTTAAGCATTCCATTCTCACATTCAATGCAAGTTGAGTTTGGTGTTATCATCAATAAAATGAATAATTTAGTAAGCTCAGCGAGAGTAATTTCTGAACGGTAATTATCCTCTCCTGATTATCATTAACCTTTCACAAGATAGTTGTAAGGTAAAGCAAGATCTGATGGGAATAGTTATTCTCACAATAAATTATGCATATAAAAAACAGCATATTTTTCTTTTGAAGGTGATATGATTATAATTATAATTAAAAATAATATATATTGACATGATTACTTAGTTAGAACATTCTCTCATTGTTTATGTGGATTGAATAGTTGAGGGGCCTATTAGCAGTAAGAAATCTAATTAGACTTGAAATATTCCTCACCAGCAGTTGAGCAGCACTGGAGGTACTTGCAGAATGATGATAACTTAGAAGAATGAATCATTCAAAAATCATTGACACAAAGGTTATTCTTGGGCCAATATTGTTGTTAAATTAGCACAGGGGAAAAGCAAGGGAAACAAGGTTGTGAATGAGTGAAAGACACAGCAAAGAAACAGTCACTTCAGCCCATCGAGTTCACACTTACCATTGATTACCCATTTACACTAGTTCTATGTTATCCCACTTTCTCATCCATTTCCTACACAATAGGGGCAATTTTACAGAGGACCAATTAACCTGCAAACCCGTCTATCTTTGAGATGTTGGAGGAAACCAAAGTACCCGGAGGAAACCCACGTGGTCAAAAGGAGAACGTGCAAACTCCACATGGACAGCATCCATAGTCAGGATCGAACCCGGATCTCTAGCACTGCGAGGCTGCGGCTCTACCCGCTGCACCACTGTGCTGCCATGGTTCAATTACCAAGCAGCTTACGGCTGTGCGGGCTCCTTGCACAAAAGATAACGTTAAACCCAATGCTCTGCTAACGATTCCCCTCCCACCACTGACATTTGAGTTGGTCTCTGGAAATGGTGCGCAATAATGTTGAGAGCTATATTCTGCACTCTCTACCTTTTTCTTCACTATACATGCTGTACTTGTTTGGCTTGATTGTACTCGCGTACTGTATTATCTGATTTGATTGGATAGCGTGCAAAACAAAGATTTTCACTGTACCTTGATACATGTGACAATAATAAACCTGAACCCAATGCATCTGCTGCCCAGGGATATTCCTTTGGGAGATGCACAGGGTGACTGGAGAAGACAATGATGACTCCAATGGCCTTGAGATTTGGGAGGAGGTAATAGTTTATTCCTGAAGCGTTCCTATTCCTGAGGAATAGTATTTTGCAGATAGATTCCTGGGGCTCCTTCAATAGTACAAATCTTGCTAGAAATTCAATGACCCCCAACATAGAAGATTGGGTGAGTCAATGATGGAAAGGTAGTAGGATATCTTACTAAAAACTGGACGGCCTCAAAATAGAAGTGGTATAGTGGTGCAGCAGTAGAGTTGTTGCCTTATAGCACGAATGACCCGGGTTCGATCCTGACTACGGGAGCTGTCTGAACAGAGTTTGTACGTTCTCCCTGGTGTGTTTTCTTGGAGTGCTCTGGTTTCCTCCCACACTCCAAAGACATACAGGTTTGGTTAATTGGTTTTGGTAAAAAATTGTAAATTGTTCCTAGCGTGTAAGATAGTACTATGTAGTTGTGATTGCTGCTCAGTGCAGACTCGATGGGCAAAAGGGCCTGTTTCTGTGTTGTACTTCTAATATCTAAAGAACATTGAGGTCATTTAATCTTTTGGAGAATACACCTTATTAATTAAATGTTCCCTTAAATATTACAGGAACATCAGAGTTTATGCCATTTATATTAAACCTTGTTTATTACAGAGACTCAGGGTGGTGGGGGCCTGGAATGTGTTGCCAGGAGGTGGTGGTGGTGGCAGATATGAGAATGGCGTTTTAGAGGCTTTTTGGTAGATACATGGAAAATGAGGGAATGGAGGGATACGGATCATGTGCAGGAAGAGGAGATTAGTTTAACATGCCACCATGTTCAGTGCGGATATTAAGGGCTGAAGGGCCCGTCCTACGGTGCTATACTGTTCTTTGTTGTGTGACATTTTCAATACAATTTCTTCCATATGTTAAAGCTTATGCCAATAGTCCTGTTACGCAAAGAAACACGATGACAAAATATTGACCCAAACTTACTGCCTTTTAACGCAAGTCAAATTCAAGATCAAAATCCATATTTCATTTTGTACATTTATTTTGTTTTATTACTGAATTAAACATCAATGTTTGAACAATCTCCACAAAATAATCATACTTTAATTAAATGTTAAACAATGCAATAAAAATGTTGTATTTATTTGAATTAATATATTCAACTAAAAAATGTAGCTGATATTAAATCAGCGACTCGAACTTGAATTAATTATTTATGTTTGTGTAATATTCAGTTGTTTGGGGTATCCATCAGATGACAACGATGTTTCAAAAACATGCAATACTTTTATATTAATTTACTGATTATCTTCCATCAGTCTGCCACTTTTCAGGCAAGAGCAATTTCTGACTGCAAACGGTTCTCTACATTCCCCGGAAGATCTTTAAGCCTAGGATGCAAGAACAAAGTATTATTAGACTGAATGTTGACAGTGAATGGTTTACCATAATTTAATATTTCTGCAAATATTTCTCCAGTGCTCCCAAGCCCATTAGGCCTGGATTCCATTCTACTCCCTCTGCCCACCTGCCCCACCTTCCCCAAAGAAAACCAAACTTAGTAGATTTCACATACTAGAGATTAGTGTGCAAAATGTAAAGCTAAATATAAAGCTTTTGACAAGGTCCCACACAAAGGATTAGTGTGCAAAATTAGCGTACATGGTATTCGGGGTAGGGTATTGACATGGATGGAGAGCTGGTTGGCAGACAGGAAACAAAGAGTAAGAATTAATGGGTCCTTTTCAGAATGGCAGGCAATGACTAGTGCGGTGCCGCAAGGCTCAGTGCTGGGACCCCAGTTATTTACAGTATATATTAACGATTTAAACAAAGGAATTAAATGCACCATCTCCAAGTTTGGGGATGACACAAAGCTGGTTGGCAGTTCGAGCTGCGATGAGGATGCTATGGGGCTGCAGGGTGATTTGGATAGGTTGGGTGAGTGGGTAGATGCATGGCAGATGCAGTATAATGTGAATACATGATGGTAAGAACAAAAAGGCAGATTATTATCTGAATGTTGTCAGATTAGGAAAAGGGGAGGTGCAAGGGGACCTGGGTGTATGCATGCAGGTACTGCAGGCAGTGAAGAAAGCAAATGGCACGCTGGCCTTCGTAGCAAGATGATTTGAGTATTGGAGCAAGGAGGTCCTACTGCAGTTGTACAGTGCCCTGGTGAGACAACACCTGGAGTATTGTGTGCAGTTTTGGTCTCCTAATTTGATAAGAAAAGTCTTGCTATTGCGGGAGTGAAGCATAGGTGCACCAGGTTAATTCCCGGGATGGTGAGACTGGGTTTATATTCACTGAAATTTAGAAGGATGAGAGGACACCTTATAGAAACATCGAAAATTATTAAGGGTTTGGACAGGCTAGATGCAGGAAAAATGTTCCCGATGTTGGGGGAGTCCAGAACCAGGTGTCACAGTTTAAGAATAAGGGGTAGGACATTTAGGACTTGTGAATTCCAGAGAGTTGTGAATCTGTGGAATTCTCTGCCTCAGAAGGCAGTGGAGGCCAATTCACTGGATGTATTCAAGAGAGAGTTGGCTATAGCTCTTAGGGTTAATGGAATGAAGGGATATGGGGAGAAAGCAGGAACTGGGTACTGATTCTGGATGATCAGCCATGATCATATTGCATGTCAATGCTGGATCAAAGGGCCAAATGACCTAGTTCTGCATCTATTTACTATGTTTCTATGTAGCTAATCCATGCTTTTTCCTATTGCTCACTAATGGATGCGTAGTTTACAAGGAGGCCAATCCACCTCATGAACATATTCAAGTTGCACAGATACTGGTGGAGACTAAATTATTGGGTATTTTTGAAACCAAGATTGATAGGTTCTTGATTAGTAAGGGCATCAAAGGTTATGGGGAGAAGGCTGGAGAATGGGATTGAGAGGGAAAAATTGATCAGTTATGATGATATGGCGGTGCAGACTCGATGATCAGTTATGATGATATGGCGGTGCAGACTCGATGGCCTGAATGGCCTGATTCTGTTCCTTTGCCTAATGAACTGTCTTGATCTTATAGAACACTAGACTAAGTGGGGCCCATTGGGTCCCATTCTCACACGATGGCCTGGTCCCCCAACGCAATATTCCACTACACCAATTCCAATATTTCACCACTCACACATAGCCCCCAACTGCGCAGGCGCGGCTTATGGGTTCCCATTGTGACGTCCCTGATTCCCCCACCTCCCCTCACCCCCCCCCCCCCCCACTATGCCCCTTGCCCTTCCCCCCCACACACCTACTACATCCCCCCCTCAAACCCCCGCCCCCCCCATCCACTCTTAGTGGCTCTCCGGCGGCGCAGCCATTCCCTCCTATTGGGTTCCCACTGTGACGTAGAACACACAGGTATTACTGCGCAGGTGCAGCTGAAGGGCACGACAAGTGGAAAACATATTTATTAAAGCTTAAAACGTGAATAATTGCTGCGCAGGTGGAGCTGACGGGCAGTTCAGTCACTCATGGCCTGTGGATTCACAGTTCATTCAGCCATGGTTTGTGGACTCACAGTTCACTCAGCTACGGCTTGTGGTCTCACAGTTCGCTCACTCACTGCTTGTGGACTCACAGTTCATTCGGCCATGGTGTGGACTCACAGTTCACTCACTCATGGCTTGTGGACTCACAGTTCACTCACTCATGGCTTGTGGACTCACAGTTCACTCACTCGCGGCTTGTGGTCTGACAATTCACTCCTTCGCAGCTTGTGGACTCACAGATCAGTCCCTCGCGGCTTGTGGACTCACAGTTCACTCACTCGTGGCTTGTGGACACAGTTCAGTTGTTCACTGCTTGTGGACTCACAGTTCACGCAGCCACGGCTTGTGGCTCACAGTTCACTCACTCATGTATTGTGGACTCACAGTTCACTCACTCACGTATTGTGGACTCACAGTTCATTCAGCCACAGCTTGTGGACTCACAGTTCACTCAGCCATGGCTTGTAGACTCACAGTTCACGCACTCGCGGCTTGTGGACTCACAGTTCACGCACTCGCGGCTTGTGGACTCACTGTTCACGCACTCGCGGCTTGTGGACTCACAGTTCACTCACTCATGGCTTGTGGACTCACAGTTCACTCACGCATGGCTTGTGGACTCACAGTTCACGCACTCGCGGCTTGTGGACTCACAATTCACTCATTCGCAGCTTGTGGACACAGTTCACTCACTCGCCGCTTGTGGACTCACAGTTCACTCACTCATGGCTTGAGGACTCACAGATCAGACTCATGGCTTGTGGACTCACAGTTCACTTACTCACGGCTTGTGGACTCACAGTTCACTCACTCGTGGCTTGTAGACTCACAGTTCACTCACTCACGGCTGGTGGACTCACAGTTCACTCACTCACGACTTGTGGACTCACAGTTCACTCACTCACGACTTGGACATCTGGACTCAGGCTTGACTTCTGGACTCAAGCGTGAATTCCGGTCTCAGCGCAACCTCCGGTCTTAGCGCGACTTCCGGACTCACAACGACTACCATACTCAGCACGGCTTCCGGACTCAGCACGGCTTGTGGAATCACAGTTCACTCACTCACGGCTTGTGGACTCACATTTCACTCACTCACAGCTTGTCGAGTCACAGTTTACTCACTCGCGGCCTGTGGACTCAGTTCACTCACTCGCTTGAGGACTTACAGAACCGTCTCTCGTGGCTTGTGGACTCACAGTTCACTCACTCATGGCCTGTGGACTCACAGTTCATTCACTCACGACTTGTGGACTCACAGTTCACTCACGGCTTGTGGACTTCTGGACTCAGCCTCGACTTCTGGGCTCAAGTGCGACTTCCGGACTCAGCTCGGCACAACTACCATACTCAGCGCGACTTCCAGACTCAGCACGGCTTGTGGAAACACTGTTCACTCACTCACAGCTTGTTGAGTCACATTTCACTCACTCATGGCTTGTGGACTCACAGTTCACTCAGCCACGGCTTGTGGACTCACAGTTCACTTACTCACTCATGGCTTTTGGGCTGACTGACTCATGCCCCCAGGGCTTTATTCTACTCGCCCCCTGAAGGGGTGTTACCTTCATGGTGAATGACAGGCGAGAAGACCAATCTGCTGATCTCACGATTTTTTAAACCTTCATAACTTTACTAATATTCCACCGATCGGAACAAAACTTTGTGCGCTTGGAGCAGAGAACAGCGAGTAAGGTAGCGAAAAAAACCTAGCGATGTATGGTACCGTTTGTGCGCAAATTTAAAAACAACGCCGACCGGAAGTGGTCAAGATGAGAATTTTAGTAAAGGGCCTGTCCCACCAGCATGCAACTATATGCGATGAACGCGATCAAACCGGCAGCGGGGGCCGCGCGGAGGTCGGGTGATCCCCTGTACAGGGCCGTTCCCACCAGCATGCGCCTGTATGCGGCAAGCGCAACTAAACCGGCAGCAGGGGCCGCGCGGAGGTTGGGTGAGTGGCGCAACGCGGCGCAAAGCGAGGCGAACTTGAAGCAAGTCCAAGGTAAGTTCGCCAGGGGCACACAGAGAGGGGCACCGAGACACACACACATACAGGGCCACGGAGCCACACACATAGAGGGTCACGGAGGCACTTACAAATAGGTTCACGGAGGCACGATGTCCGGGCGGTGTGTAAATGTCGCGGCGACTGTGAGCCGACAAACCTTTGCCGCGCGGGATTTTTGGACATAGTCGGTTTTTCGGAGCCCCGCGCGGTGTCGGGACGAACTCGGGACGATCTCCGCACAATTCCGCACGGCTCCGGCGATCGAAGTGGGACCGGCCCCGCGACGCTGGACGGCTCAAGCGACCACGATAGGTCGCGCTAATCGCATCGAGTTGCATGTTGGTGGGACAGGCCCTTTATAGTATAGATATCCTGAGGAAAGTATATAAAATTATGAGAGGCATAGATAGGGTAGACGGTTAGGACCTTTTTCCCCCAGGGCGGAAATGCCAAAGCCTCGAGGGCAGAGCTTTAAGGTGAGAGGGACAAAGTTTAAAGATTAGTGGGGCAAGTTTAGTTACACAGATATTATACAGTGCGCTATACAGTTGGTTCTATGTTGTAAGTTGGTGTAGTATACTACAGTTTTGCGGAGCTTTTTCCTGTTTAGCTGTTTAATTGTCTACTGCATACAGGTGACAGAGTTTTGCAGAACTTGAGTTTCTAGTAGTGGGAGAGTCTAAGACCAGAGGACAAAGCCTCGGAATAAAAGAACGATCCTTTAGATAGAGATGACGATGAATTTCTTTAGCCAGAGGGTGGCGAATTGCCACAGACGGCGGTGGAGGCCAAGTCCTTGCGTATTTTTAAACAAAAGATTGAAAGGTTCT
Source organism: Raja brachyura (assembly GCA_963514005.1). The sequence continues at coordinate 60,574,916 of OY740787.1, forward strand.
TGATAGACAATAGACAATAGACAATAGACAATAGGTGCAGGAGTAGGCCATTCGGCCTTTCGAGCCTGCACTGCTATTTACTGTGATCATGGCTGATCATCCACAATCAGTATCCTTTTCCTGCCTTCTCACCATATCCCATGATTCTGCTATCTTTAAGAGCTCTATCTAACTCACTTTTGAAAGCATCCAAAGAATTGGCCTCCACTGCCGTCTGAGACAGAGAATTCCACAGATTCACAACTCTCTGAGTGAAAAAGTATTTCCTCATCTCCGTTCTAAATGACCTACCCCTTATTCTTAAACAGTGGCCCCTGGTTCTGGACTCCCCCAACATCGGGAACATGTTTCCTGCCTCTGGCGTGTCCAATCCCTTACTAATCTTATATGTTTCAATAAGATCCCCGCTAATCCTAAATTCCAGAGTACACAAGCCCAGCCGCTCCATTCTATCAACATAGGACTGTCTTGCCATCCCGGGAGTTAATATTGTGAAACTACGCTGCACTCCCTCAGTAGCAAGAATTTACTTCCTCAAATTTGGAGACCAAAACTGCACACAGTATGCCAGGTGTGGTCTCTCTAGGGCCCTGTACAACCGCAGAAGGACCTCTTTGCTCCTATACTCTTGTTATGAAGGCCAACATGCCATTAGCTTTCTTCACTGCCTGTTGTACCTGCATGCTTACTTTCAGTGACTGATGAACAAGGACCCCCAGATCTTGTACTTCCCCTTTTCCCAACTTGACACCATTCTGATAATAATCTTCCTACCTATTTTTGCCACCAAAGTGGATAACCTCACATTTATCCACAATAAACTGCACCTACCATACATCTGCCCACTCACCCAACCTGTCCAAGTCACCCTGCATCCTCATAGCATCCTCCTCACAGTTCACACTGCCACCCAACGTTGTGTCATCTGCAAATTTGCTAATGTTACTTTTAATCCCTTAATCTAAATCACTAATGTATATTGTAAATAGCTGCGGTCCCAGCACCGAGCCTTGCAGTACCCCGCTAGTCACTGCCTGCCATTCTGAAAGGGACCCGTTAATCCCTACTCTTTGTTTCCTGTCTGCCAACCAATTTTCTATCCATGTCAGTACCCTATCCCTAATACCATGTGCTCTAATTTTGCCCACTAATCCCCCATGTGGGACCTTGTCAGATGCTTTCTGAAAGTCCAGGTACACTACATCCACTGGCTCTCCCTTGTCCATTTTCCGAGTTACATCCTCAGAAAATTCCAGAAGATTAGTCAAGCATGACTTCCCCTTCGTAAATCCATGCTGACTCGGACCGATCCTGTTACTATTAGTCAGTGTGTCAGGCGTTATGGGGAGAAGGCAGGAGATTGGGGTTTAAGAGGAAAAGGTAGATCAGCCATGATCGAATGGCGGAGTAGGCTCGATGGGTTGAATGGCCAAGTTCTGCTTATGATCAGTTGATTGTGGCTTTCTCAGCCGTGTCTATTGCCAGTTGCTCTTGTTGTTAGCCTGCGCATGGTCAGATGTTGTAGCGTCATTAGACCCGCTGCTCTTGGTATGCCACTTCTCATTAAACCGTGCTTGGTCCACTGACTTGATGCTGTGTATCAAAGTACTGTCACCATCAATTTTCCAGAAACTGATGGTCCAGCACCTCCTTTAATCCGGACAAAATTACGAAGGCGCACTTGAAATCCACCCGAAAATGTGGCGCCAATGCCAAGTGAGGTGGCTCATCTCGACCTCATCGGGACTTCCGCACTGATTGGTGGGTTGAATTTGCCCATGAATCTGTGGTAGAGTGCTGTTGAAGTACTGTGAACACATCTTTCAGGTATATACAGTAGAAGGGAGGATGTACAGTATGTAGTGCTCAGGCAGGATGCTATATACTATTTAGATCTTGGAGGCACTGTGGTTAGTAGAGCTATTGCCTAGCAACGCGGTTCAATCACGACCTCCAATGCTGTCAAATATGTTTGTACGTGCTCCTTGTGACTGTCTAGGTTTCCTCCATGTGTTCTGTGTTCTCAATAAACCAGCAGCTTCATAGTATTCAATGTCACTCGCATAAAGACGGTATTCTAGGTTGCCATTCAAGTACAATAACACTTCACACTGCCCTTGGAGCAGCGGTAGAGTTGCTGCCTGACGGCACCAGAGACCTGGGTTCAATCCTGACTAACGGTGCTGACTGTATGGAGCTTGTACATTCTCTCTGTGACCATGTTGTGTTTTTCTGGGTGCTCCAGTTTCCTCCCACATTCAAAAGATGTACAGGTTTGTGGGTTAATTGGGTTTGGTAAAATTATAAATTGTCCCTAGTGTGTAGGATTGTGCTAGTGTAAGGGGTGATCGCTGGTTGGCGCAGACTCGGTAAGCCATTGGGCCTGTTTCCTCACTGTGTCTTTAAACTAAAATAAACTAAACTAAACATATAACAAAGACCTGGGCTCTGACTATATACTGTATGATTGACTGAAGGCCTGCACACCAAAACTAGCTCTTCACCTTGCTAAAGATAGACATAAAGTGCTGGAGTAACTCAGCGGGTCTGGCAGCATATTAACGTCCCAGTGTAGATAAGATAATGACATATAATTTGCTGAGGCACATCCACTACACAAATGACAGGACAACTGCCAAACTCCCAACTCTTGAACATCAAAGGATCGGTGCGAGCACTTAGCAGAGCCTGGAGGAAGAGCAAGCACTGTGCTAATAGGCGACCATGTATCATTTGAGCTAGCTATTTGTTACCTTCGAACAGATAGCCAAATACATTTTCTTAGATCTTCAAAGGCACCAGCACAATTAACAATTTGTTGTTAATTTTTTTTTAAAAAGCACCAAAATACAGCAGGTGCTGATACAAAAACAGAACAAAACTTGCTCCTTTGTAGACACAAGGAACTACAGATGCTGGTTTACAAACAAAAAGTGCTGGAGTATCTCAGTAGGTCAGCTTCATCAGGAATCTTCACCCGTCCCCAAAGCCACTGCTCAGGGCAGTGGCTTTTAAAATCTCTTGAAAAATCTTTTTCTGGAACAAAGATGACCATGATCAACTACACCTCTTACCCTCACTACCAACACCTCCTACCCCACAATTTGCCTAAGGATTACTACTACTGAGATGAGGAACAAATGCTTCTTCATGTTATGCTGACTCCAGCTGCATTGCAGTGTCAATTACAGGCAATATTAATTCCAGGAGATGTTTAGGCATCTATATTCAGATGCAAACACTCTCACATCAACCATTGCAAAATGTAATTGCAATCTGAGGAAATTACCATTAAACTGGTTGATCTATTAATTTTGAGGTGCTTCTAAGTTTATCAGTTTAGAGTTTAGAGATAAAGGTCCTTCGGCCCACCAAGTCTGCGCCAACCAACAACCACCTGTTCTATCCTACACGCCAGAGATAATTTACAGAAGCCAATTAACCTACAAACCCACACATCTTTGAAATGTGGAAACCAGAGCACCCGGAGAAATCCCATACGGCCACAGGGAGAACGTACAAACTCCTCACAGACAGCACCCATAGGCAGGATCGATCCCAGGTGTCTAGTCCTGTAAGGCAGCAACACCACCGCTGCATCACTGTGCCACCCAATCATATTTTTATCATTCTTAATCTCCAAAGCCTCTGCATTTTCAATGCTCAGTATCCAAGATGGCTGAGTGACAATGAATTCACCAAACTGAGTCACTGTGGAACAAGCACTGCCTGGAACACTGGGTCTAGGTTAGGGTACACAATCAGCGCGAACACCTGTCACTGATTAGAAATTTTCTTTCACCGTTGGTGGATATTAGATGCATTCATGACAGCCAATCTGAAATCCAGTCCGAAGAAGGGTTCCGACCTGAAACGTCACCAATTATTTTTCTCCAGGGATGCTGCCTGATCCACTGAGTTACTCCAGCATTTTGTGTCTATCTTTGGTATGAACCAGCATTTGCAGTTCCTTCCTACACATTTCGGTGTTAGGGGGCTTGGTTCTGATAAAAAAAAGTATTTTTAAAAAATAATTTGTTTCTTAGATTCGTTAAGAATGTTTTGAATTTGCATAAAAATAATTACATGAAAATCTAAATTGAGGTTTAATGCAGTTAGTGGAATGGAAATTACCAATAGGCAGTTGAGATATTGAGTTAATGCAAAATCTAATCATGCTCTGATAATGCACAGTGCAAGATATAAGCAATGAAAGCTCATCAATTCATAAGATCTGGGAGTAGATTTCGACCCAAGACGTTCTATTTCCTTCGCTCCATAAATGCTGCCTCACCCGCTGAGTTTCTCCAGCATTTTTTTCTTCAGTGGAATTAGGCAATTCGGCCCATCAAGTGTAATTTGCCATTCAATCATGGCTGATCTATCTTTCCCTCTCACCCCATTTTCCTGCCTTTGCCCCATAACCCTTGATACCCTTCAAATCTACCAATCTCCACCTTAAAAATATCTCTTTCCATGGGTAGGTTCTTGTTGTTTGAGGGAACAAATTTTACACCCTGCTTGTTTCTGCAATGTATGAGCATTCTTAGTTAAGACATATTTCTTCGGTTTTGAATTTAAATTTGTCTCTTTTTAAAATAAAAGTGACACCACTGAAAGACTAGGTGGCAAATGTATCTAAAATGGGTAATGTATGCAAGGTTTTGTAGTGAAAGCATTATTCAATAGCATGGGGCAAAGGGACAGCTAAATGGAGAAGGGGAATGTGGTTATGTTTACGACTCTTTCTGGGAATTGGTAATTTGGGATATGCCACTGGGAATTGGAAAGTGGCATATAAACTTGGAGGTAATTCCCGAGATCTAGCTTTTGTGATAAAAGTCTAGGACTTTAGTCGTTGGCGCGCTGGAGGCTGAGGAGTAATCTTATAAGAGGTATATAAAATCATGAGGGGAATTGATAGATAAATGCACTGACTCTTTTACCCAGGATATGGGAATGAAGAACCAGAGGACAGAGGTTTAAAGAGAGAGGGCAATGATTTATTAGGTACAGGAGGAGCAACTTTTTCCACACAGAACACACAGTATAGCGTTCACGCAGTATTTCACATAACTTTTTCACACAATATATAGAACGTGCTGCAAGAGGAAGTAGTTGAGGCAGGTAATATAACAACATTTAAAAGATATTTGCACAGGTACATGGATAGGAAAGGTTTAGAAAGATATGGGCCACGTGCGGGCAGGTGGGACTAGCATAGATGGGGCATCTTGATTGGCATGGATGAGCGGGCCCCATGCTGTATGACTCTATTACTCTCTGACTATGATTTTATGACACTATTTGGCTGGGATATAATTATATTGTGATTGTGAGTGTGATTAGAATTTGCACTGCAATTTTTGAATTTGCATAAAAATAATTACATGAATATTTAAATTGAGGTTAAATGCCTTTAGTGAAAATGAAATTACCATTAAGCAGTTGAGGTATTGCATCAATGAGAAACCAAAAATGCACAGTGCAATATATAAGTAATGAAAGCTGAATAAGTGGCCTTTCCATTTGTTCTTGCATTAGACTTTGGACATTAGAGATACTGTGCAGAAACAGGCCCTTCGGCCCATTGAGTCCTTGCCGACCATCAATCACCCCGTACACTAACACCATCCTACATACTGGGGATGTAACGCCCAGTCACCAAAGTCTACTGCTGTTGAAGAATATAGAAATCAGTTCCTATAAGTGTCTGCAACATTTTAACTGGAGATGCCTCAAAGCGCCATGCCCTGCTAATACTGCCAACATGTGGCAACCATCTGTTCATTCACTCCTGGAATGAGGAAATCCTTTCAGAAATATGCACAATCAAGACAAGTATATATTGACTAAAAAAGGTTCTTGAATCAAAGCAAAGGAATTTTGAATCCATTCTAAACTCCAATCGCTACTATAAGTCTCAACCTGGAACTTCGCTCAAAATTGTTGCAGGCAAGGTTCTTGGCTCAAGACATAGCCAGCACCACACCTCCAGGCGTTGCCCTGATCCCATGCCTTGCATTATAACATGCGGTTCTTTGTCTGTCAATGCAAATGACATCTGGCCAGGTTTGGCAACTCAAATGCACAGGAATGAAGGAGATTACAAAAAGTGATGAAGATTGCCCGGTTCATCATTGGTACTGACAACCCCACCATTGTAGGGATCTATAGGAGATGCTGTCTCAAAAAGGCACTCCTGCCATCGGGAAGAAGGTATAATAGTCTATAAACAAACATCCAGGTTCAGGAAAAGCTTCTTCCCATAACCATCAGGATGTTGAACCCCAACTAAACTCTGAACTACGAACTACTTGGGTTGCATGAGGGACTGGGCAATGTTTTGATTTTGCACTATAATGGTTTTTTTGGTTATTAAACTTTTTTGTGTTTGTTTTTTTATATTATCTATTGAATACTGTGTTTACAAACCTGTTGTGCTGTTGCAAGTAAAAATGTCATTGTTCCATTCTGGTAGATATGCCAATATTACACTGATTCTTTTAAAAATGGACGTGCACGTTTAAATATTTACATTTTGAATGTAATTTTTTATCTCTGCATGCATATTAGAGTCATACAAACAGGCTCTTCAGCCCAACTTGCCCACGCCTACCAATATGTCCATCTAAACCTATCCTATCCATGTACCTGTCTAAATGTTTCTTAAATGTAGTGATAGTACCTGCCTCAACTACCTCTTCAGGCAGCCCGTTCCATACACCCACCAGCCTTTGTGTAAAAAAGTTACCCATCAGTTTCCTCTTAAATCTTTCTCCGCTCACTTTACACCCATGTCCTTTGGTTCTCGATTCCTCTACTCTGGGCAAGAGTGTGCGAATTCCTCCCATGAATTTGTATACCCCAATAAGATCGCTCCTCATTCTCCTGTGCTGTCATCTGCCAGATACCCAGCCCAGCACAGAGTGGGTATGTGTCAGCACTGGCAGCTGGTTGGACTCACAGCAGCCCGTGGACAGCAGTCTGGCATCAACGTCTGGCTCACAGCCTGTCAAAGCTGTCACTGTCTGTGAATCATTCTGACGTTCAGAATCATTTGGGACACACAAGATAAGTTTAAAAAAGATTTTAAGTGACACCCACATGCTAAAAATAGTTGAATAGTAAATAAATGATAAAGACATAGCCAAATTCCTTCCTCCCAAGAGGGAATGCTTCTCGTTAATTTTAAGAGGGCTGATTGTCTTGTGCCAGGTTTAAATTCTAGAGGCTTAGCCGGGAGATTTCCCAGCCTAGGAAGGAGCAGGGAGATCGACACATGCGCAGTGGAGTAACTCAGCGGGTCAGGCAGCATCTCTGGAGAAAAAATGTAGGTGACATTTCGTGTCGAGTCCTTTCATCAGGGTGCTGACCCGAAATGTTACCTATCCTTTTTCTCCGGTGATTTTGCCTAACCCGCTGAGTTACTCCAGCACTTTGTGTTTATCTTTGGTATAAACAAGCATCTACAGTTCCTTCCTATTACATAGGGGCAGGGGGACCTGCAGAAGATCATGGTACCCCAGAGGACACCACAAGGGACATATCTGAGTAATTTTGCCTCTAGTGTTGATATTGAGATGGAATATGCACTCCTTTCTCCTGCCTCAGAAATAACCCGGATCTGCTTCAGTTTGGCTAATGGGACAAGTCAACAGCAGATACAACAAGTCAATAGCAGTCTTTTCTTCAGACTCTTATAGAATTAATTCATAATCTTTGTATAAATTATGTTTTTATGTACAGTTTGAGTCCATGTGCCTGTTCATGAACAAGCAAGATTTTCATTGTACCTGCACCGCACCCTGTCACTTCATATGGATAAACTCAACTTTATTTTACTACAATTCTGAAATATTTCAGTAGGCTATATCAGAAAAAGATCAATGGTCAATTGTGCTTTATTGTCTCTTGTGCAAATGCACAGTGAAATTATTTGTTTGCACAACTGAAACTTCCTATCAACAAATAGAGAGTGGTCCTGAGCTACTATTTACTTCACTGGAAACCCTTGGACTATCTTTAATCGGACTTTACTGGACTTTATCTTGCACTAAATGTTAATCCCTTTATCCTGCATCTGTTCATGTATAGTCTTTCCGCTGACTCGATAGAGAAGTGTTTGGCAGACAGGAAACAAAGAGTAGGGATTAACGGGTCCCTTTCAGAATGGCAGGCAGTGACTAGTGGGGTACTGCAAGGCTCGGTGCTGGGACCGCAGCTATTTACAATATACATCAATGATTTGGATGAAGGGATTCAAAGTAACATTAGCAAATTTGCAGATGACACAAAGCTGGGTGGCAGTGTGAACTGTGAGGAGGATGCTGTGAGAATGTAGGGTGACTTGGACAGATTAGGGGAGTGGGCAGCTGCATGGCGGATGAAGTTTAATGCGGATAAATGTGAGGTAGCAAAAACAGGAAGGCAGATTACTATCTAAATGGCATCAAGTTGGAAAAAGGGGAAGTACAATAGGATCTGGGCGTCCTTGTACATCAGTCTATGAAAGTAAGCATGCAGGTACAGAAGGCAGTGAAGAAAGCGAATGGCATGTTGGCCTTTATAACAAGAGGAATCGAATATAGGAGCAAAGAGGTCCTTCTGCAGTTGTACAGAGCCCTAGTGAGACCACACCTGGAATATTGTGTGCAGTTTTGGTCCCCTAATTTGAGGAAGGACATTCTTGCTATTATGGGAGTGCAGTGTAGGTTTGCAAGGTTAATTCCTGGGATGGTGGGACTGTCATATGCTGAGAGAATGGGGCAGCTGGGCTTGTGCACTCTGGAGTTTAGAAGGATGAGAGGAAATCTCATTGAAACATATAAGATTATTAAGGGCTTGGACACACTAGAGGCAGGAAACGTGTTCCCGATGTTGGGGGAGTCCAAAACCAGGGGCCACAGTGTAAGAATAAGGAGTAAGCCATTTAGAACCGAGGAAAGATGCCGAGGAAAGATGAGGAAACACTTTTTCTCACAGAGAGTGAAGAGTCTGTGGAATTCTCTGCCTCAGAGGTCGGTGGAGGCAGGTTCTCTGGATGCTTTCAAGAGAGAGCTAGATAGGGCTCTTAAAAATAGCAGAGTCAGGGGATATGGTGATAAGGCAGGAACGGGGTACTGATTGGGGATGATCAGACATGACCACATTGAATGGCGGTGCTGGCTCGAAGGGCCAAATGGCCTACTCCTGCACGTATTGTCTATTATCTATTGTCATGCAAAAATATATATAATTATGTATAGTCTTTCCGTTGTATAGTCATGTATAGTCTTTCCACTGACTGGATTGCACGCAACAAAAGCTTTTCACTGTACCTCGGTACACGTAACAATAAACTAACCTACATTGAACTAAACTGAGGAAGATGGAGAGGAGGGCAATATATATTTGTGTAATTAATGTATTTTTATTCAAAGATTGGAAAACATTAAAAGTTATGCAAGAAATAAATCATTGTTTACTCACTAAAGTAGCCTTGCACATTAATCTTTAACTCCTGATAGCATTAGTAAACTTAGTAAAGTATTGATAAATCAAGGACAAACAATATTTGATTTCTAAAAGTCGATGAGGAAAATGGAAGAGAGTATGTGCAACGTATGATTCCCCACGGCTGTTTGAGATGAAGCTTGTACACATAGTTCGAATTTCATTCCCATTAATAATAAATGCAAAAGAACGATTGCTGCTTCACATTGCTGTTTGCACTTTAATAACTCATACCAGTCAGGCTGGCCATCAATGATTAAATTCAGGGGTGCACCTCTGAAGAGCACCTCCAAATGATACTCAAAGACATGGCACAGCTATCAAAGGAAGTGCAAGGATGAAATTGAATGCCACAGTTGCTAGAAGCCACCCTAACGGCCCTGGTAGATGGGAAGAAATGTTCTCTGACCACAAGTGGGGAGGATAACCCTTCAGGCAAAGCATCAAGCTCCAGTATAAGGCTGCCACAGTGGATCACAGTCTACCTCAAAGGAGTTGGATCCAACACAGGAAGAACTTTACTGACTTCATGTGCATAGTCAAGATAAATGAAAACATTTTCACCTCTTTTATCCGCAAGTGCCCAAAAGCTGCTCTGTACAGTACAGCCCCAAACTTGCTTAGAGTCATAATTATACAGGAAAGAAACACGCCCTTCAGCCCAACTGGCCCAAGTTGCCCCATCTAAGCTAGAATCACTTACCTGGCCCATATCATGTTCATAAGTTCCAGGAGCAGAATTAGATCATTTGGCCCATCGAGTCTACTCCACCAGTCAATCATGGCTGATTTATCTCTCCCTCTCATTGCAAACCCATTCTCCATCGCCCTGAACCTTTCCTATCAACGTACTTGTTCATGTACCGTATCAACTTCTATTGAGCAGGTTTGGAAAGAATGGCTGAGACTTTACCATCGACAGTCGAAAGCCAAATTCTGACTTAAGTTGAACATTTTATTCCTGTCCTTCGCAGAGACCCTCTGGGTGAAAAGAGTCAACTTTTTGGTGGTGGTGTCAATGAGACAGCAGGGCCTTCTCATGAATCCCACCATTGGGAATGCAACGGTGCAAGTGCAGCCCATTACATAGAAGAGCGACCATTTGAGAAGGGGCTGAGGCACAGTCATACCCACTGACATAACTGGCTGTCAAAACCACGGATGGAAGATCCATGAAACATTAAATATTTAATACGTTTAAAACGATTTAAAATATTAAGAAACACTAATAAAAAGAAACAGTTTAAAACATGTAACATTTCAAAGCATTTAAAATCCAAAACATTGCAATAAACTTAAGGAATTAAAATAAAATATCAAAATACTAATACCTACCTTAATTCCATTCAGTGGTCCTTATCTAATAACATTAATGGATCAAAACTTACTGTACTAGGACTTAACAAACACAACTTGTGGGAGTGATTTCCATATTGAAAATGGTAGGGATTTGCACAATGTTGTGCTCAGCCACTGAACTTCATGTGGATCCAATTTTGCAATGCAGTTGTAGAACTTACAACGAAAGACACAAACTGCTGGAATACTCAGTGGGTCAGACAGCATCTCTGGAGAAAAAGGGAATAGGTGACATTTCGGGTCGAGACCTTTCTTCAGACTGAGGGTCAGGGGAGAGCTGAATGTTATGAATATTAGGTCAGATTTTGCAGTAAGTGCTCCGGAGTGGAGGGTTCAGGGAAACAATAGCAGACGCAAGAGCAAAAGGCCGGTAAGAGTACCGGGGTCTTAGGTTCCACACCCTGAAGGTCAGCTACAGGATGCGTCTCCAGGTCACAAGTGCTGAAGGTGGCCGGGCCAGGGGAGGAATGACAGTTCGCTGGCCTATCTGAACGGAGGCGACGGTTGGAGGCCCTGCAGCGGCCTAGGACTTGTCTGTGTTTCTATGTTTCTTTGTTTCTATGGATCGGGCGCTGCTCCAGAAGATCCAGAAGACCAAGTATGTGGACCAGACTGGACTTTGAAAATGGTGTTATAACCTGGTAATTCTTGCATGCGGTCCAAAGTGGACTATTTCTATACACTTTTTCCTAGTCGGAGATTAATCATCTTTGGTGTCCATCTTTGGTGTAAACCAGTATCTGCAGTTCCTTCCTACACTAATATTTATTTGACTGTTTATACACTCATACAATACATCCAGTTACAGCGTTCGAATATTGCCATTCATACATCATAACTTCCATCATCATCCAGTTCATCGATTATGGCAGAGAGATCACTGCTCCTTTTGTCTATATACACAATTACAAAATATTACTAAAAACCAAAACCCACAGTTCTATAACTGAAGTTGTCACACAAAAATGAACAGTACCAAGCAAAGAGCAGGTGCTTAAATCAGTAAGTGTGTCACCAACTATTAAACTCGTTTTGAATATTTAGTAGCTTTGTGGCGCTGGGAGAAAGTAAATGGGAGTAAATATTTTTACAGTTGCTTCAATTCAGTGACAATATATATATATAATGAATTGGTACAAGCATAAATATTGGATTGATTTGAAAGTTAGAAAAATTATACAGTATTTTTACACTTGTAAGATCTTTAGGTAATTATAACCATAACGTGCCTGTGCTCGCCAAAGATTTTGAAGAAGGAATCATTTTCAGGAGTGGCTTTGTTCTTCCCACTTCCTCTAATACCAGTCGTCCTTTTCCCTCGGTACGTGGGCAGATTTCCCTCCAGCAAAGAGTCATCTTTCGCAGCAACTGAATGCTCTTCTTAATAAACCAGAACCAAGAATTTGAAAAAAAATTAGTTTGCTGCTCAAATATTTCACTATATTCATGAAATGTTATAGCTGGAAATAATCTTTAATGCTATTACAAGTTGTTAGGGGATGATTTTAGAAATTGGACATTTTTGTTTCTATAACAAGGCAGGTAAAAAATAACTCTTTATTGGACCTGTCATTTAACCTGTCATTAGTCACAAGAGCCACCCTCATAAAAGCCTGGTGCGCCTTATTAGTTTGTTGGTGTTTAGTGACTGAGGATCTATTGCTCAAGGGGTAGATGTAAGACCAGATTCTTTGGAGCCTTGGAGATAACCAACACTTCCATTTGTTTCAATGGTGTTGGTGTATCACTATCAATTTTCCATACTAATTCTGAAATAAAATATCACTTTGATTACATTTAGTGGTGTCCATGATTTCAAGAAGATTATCTGTATCCCAAGGCATCACGGTGAAGACCAATGAACCTGCCTACTTTTTGTTCTACAGCTCTTGTCCAATTCTTCAAGATTATACTGTGATGAGTTTTTGTTCATAAGTCAAAGGAAAAGAATTAGGTCATTTGGCCCATCAAGTCTACTCTGCCATTCAATTACGGCTGATCTATTTTTTCCCTCTCAACGCCATTCTCCTGCTTTCTCCCCATTAACCATTGACACTCTTACTAATCAAGCATCTGTCAGTCTCTGCTTTAAAAATACCCAATGACTTGGCCTTTACAGCCGTCTTTGGCAAATAATTCTACTGTTTCACTACATTTTGACTGAAGAAATTCCTTCTTTATGAATAACAGCATCCGCATTTGTGCCTGATGTCCATCACAGTGGTGTTTCCCCAACTCCTCAATGCATTTCAGCTGGAAAGACAAAGGGAAATGCTTACACCTGTATCTCCGGGATTGGTTCCTGAAATTCAGTTGGGACTCTCCTATTTGGAGTGTGGTACCCTGATCAGATATTTTAAAACGTTGTTACTTCAGAACCAGTGGGCAACATAATCACGTTCATTTTCTGACCACTGGTGTGGTGTATGGAATGCTGTTTAAGACCAGCCATCATAAGAGAAAGCAGCAATCACACATATCAAAGATAGACACAAAAAGCTGGAGTAACTCAGGGACAGACAGCATTTCTGGAGAGAGGGAATGGGTGATGTTTCGGGTTGAGACCCTTCTTCAGTCTAAAGAATCGTCACCCATTCCATCTCTCCAGAAATGCTGCCTGTCCCGCTGAGTTGCTCCAGTTTTTTGTGTCTATCTTTGATTTAAACCAGCATCTGCAGTTCCATCCTACACCTATTATATCAAGGTGTCCAGTGATCTGTAGGTGAACAGAATTGAGTTAGTTATAGTTAGTTATATAAACACAGAATCCTGGAGTAACTCAGCGGGTTAGGCAGCATCTCCACCTTTTCCTTTTCTCCAGAGATGCTGCTTGACCCGCAGAGCTACTCCAGCAGTTTATGTCTATCTTTGTTGTAAACCAGCATCTGCAATTTCTTCCAACACGCAGTTAGTTATTAGTTAGTTGGTTATATTAGTTTATTGTTACGTGTACCGAGGTACAGTGAAAAGCTTTTGTTTTGCATGTTAACCAGTCAGCAGAAAGACAATACATGATAACAATCGAGCCATCCACAGTGTATATGATAAAGATAATAAAGTTTAGTGCAAGATAAAGTCCAGTAAGGTCCAATTAAAGATGGTCTCCAATTAAGCTCAGGGCTGCTCTCTAGTTGTTGGTAGGATGGTTCAGTTGCCTGGGAAGAAACTGTCTTGTTGGTATAAGAAGAGTTCTACTTGATTCTCTGAGGTACAAACAGAAGGTACCAGTAAAATACAGGATACAGACCTATATTTGAAGTTTGCTCTGCATCCCCTCCTCCAGAACCTTCAAATGAAGAGAGAGAAGCAGAGAGAAACTGGTTATTACATGTCAGCACAATCAAGAAAAGTATCACATAAAGGAAATTAAATACCGTTTAAGAATCTTCAAATAAATTCAGCTTTGGAAACACATCGCACATCAAAGGTGTATTGTATTAGAAAGCAAACAGAGCACTAGTTACCAAAATAAGAGAGACAGAAGCTACAATAGCTTTCATATCTTGTGCACAGTGTCATTTGAAATGGATGCTGTATTCAGATGCTTTGACCAAATCATTGGTCTAATACCACAGGGGTCAGGAATCAGAAATTGTTCTTAAGGGTATCAGTGACTGATCTACTGTGCAGTCTTGTGAGCATTAAGCGTGGCATCATTGGTTTCCTTGCAAAAAAACTTATTATGTGCAGGATTAGATTGCTACTCCATCATTGTTGCCTAGAAACCAGACAAATGTAGCTCTATTGGCCGTGACACTGATGCAGCTCGTCTAGATATGAACACCACAGTTACGTTAGGTTACAGATACAGCGTGAAAATAGGCCTTTCGGCCCACCGAGTCTGTGCCGACCAAAGATCACTTGTGCACTAGTTCTAGGCTACACACTAGGGACAATTTACAGAAGCGAATTAACCTACAAACCTGCACGTCTTCGGAATGTGGGAGGAAACTGGAGCACCTGGAGAAAACGCACGTGGTCACAGGGAGAACGTATAAACTTCATACAGACGGCACCTGTAGTCAGGATTGAATCCGGGTCTCTGGCGCTGTAAGGCAGCAACTCTACCGCTGTGCCACTGTGCCGCCCAATTGTCCAAGCACTCCCAATTGGCAAATGAGGTCAAGGCAGGAACTAAATTTCTTCTTAGCATTTGGAACCTGAAGGCATATATATGGCAGTTCTTGCACATCCACCATGAAGTTCCTAATTACAAAAATATGTTTGCCCATGGCCATCATTTTCGTAAGAATCATCAACTCTGATACTATACCCATATTTTGTTCTTTGGTGGTTTTCACATCCTTGCGTCCAGAAAACCAATCGTCGGCATAGCCAAAACTAAGTAGCTTCTGCATGCTAACTGGAGGTTCCTTTCTACGTGTAAATCTATTACTTAGGAACATCAAAAACAGTATATTATAATACGGAAGATTTCACTGCAGATGATATCTTATAAATGTACAGTAAAATCAAATTCATTTGCATGATTTTCATAAATCCTTTTGTAAGTAGAATTTCTGCATCGGTGAATTATATAACACCATTGACACACAAATCGATTTTGCAATCCCACATTGTTACATTATATCAAGTTCAATTTACTTAACTGCAGGTTCAATTACTATAACTGCATATTCATTTGGAATAACTGAAGTATTATTTCTTGCACAATTCTTGCATAAAATGTATTGCATAATTTCTGAACTTGATCGCTGATGTACAAAGATGTACATATAGAATGATTTGAGTATCACATAACTAATTATTTGTCTACTACATTTTTTTCTACTTACTAATTGTTAGATAACTATTTTGTCATCTATTTACTGCTGGTAACTATTTTCTAAAGGAAGTGACTCCCTCCCCAAAATAATCCATTAGTCAAGAGTCAATGGTCAGAAGTGTTTAATTATATGTATTGACAATGGAAGAATGAAATTCATACTTGCAGCAGCATAACGGGCCTATAAGCACAGTCCTCATAGATAATAGTCAATAAATTAAGAAACCCCAATACTAGTGCCAAAGGCCTGCGTCCTTAGTACAATTAGCCAGTATCTCTTCGATCCCTGATCTATGCAATACATTTTCAGTTGTTGGACCATTGTTATTGAAGGGTTTCATAAATGTGCAGGTTCTTCACCACATCTGTGTAGATCATGAAGAGTATTGTTGACTTTGTATAACCAGGAATAAACATCTCACCAGGATTTGTTGGGGCTATACACAACTGACCATCCTTCTGGCATGCATGGTCCATGCACATATTCCTCAACTCTTTAATTTAACCCAGTGTTAACACGCTCATCTCTGAACCAGCATACAGACGTTTTCCGGCTCTTCTCCAAGGTCTTGATAATATGAACAAGGCTAAGATTCAGTGTACTGTACAGGATCATGTTGTTGTGTGGTGTTGTTATCAGGACCTTCCATTAAACCTGATCCCGTCCATTTTAGAAAAAGTCCCCAGCACCTTCTAAAATCAATAATGTGGGGAATACGTTTAAGGTGAGGGGGGAAAGATTTAATAGGAACTGAGGCGCAACTTTTACACACAGATGGTGGGTATATGGAGCGAGATGTCGGACGAGGTAATTGAGACCGAAACTATAACAACTTTCAAAATACATTTTGGACAGATACATGGATAAGAACGGTTTAGAGGATTTGGGCCAAACGTGGGCAGGAGGGATTCGTGTAGATGGGGCAGCTTGGTTGGCATGGGCAAGCTGCACCAAAGCGTCTGTTTCCGTGCTATATGACTCTTTGACTCTAAAAAACACAGGTGAGTGATCTGCTTCACTCATCATATCTAATTAATGGATCTGCACATTATTTTCTGTATGTGGATGCTCATGCAGATCTATTGCCATATATGCCTAACTTACAATGACTCCGCTTCAAAAGACGTTTTACAGGATATCCTAAGGAGATAAAGATAAAAATACATTTTATGCCAGTCCTTAAGGGACAACATCACAAGGAAAAATATAATTAACTAAGTTTATATTCGTTTGAGTTTGAAAGGATATAGAATGATGTTTAAAATAATAATATGATCTGATGTAGATAGAACAAAACTATCTCGTGGAAGAAAAAAAAAGACACATTGTGTTGGAGGAACTCAGCAGGTTAGGCAGCATTTCCAGAGAACATGGATTGGTGATGTTTCAGGTCAGGAAATTTCTTCAGGCATCTTAAAAAGGGACCCAACCCCAAATGTCAGTCTGAAGAAGGGTCCCAATCTGAAATATCACCTACCCATTTCCTCCAGAGATGCAGCCTGACCCTCTAGCACTTTGTGTCTTATTTTATAAACCAGCATCTGCAGTTCCTTGCATCCCTGTCATATGAGTTCAGTCTGTTTAGAAGCAAAACCAAGGAACACCACTTGATTATAAACATTAGTTGAAATATGGATTTCACTCCTTCAAAAGGGAACTTTTCAACTATGAAGGTGATGAATTTTTGTTCGATAGACGTATCAGGAGATGAAATGTGGGGGCTCCGAGTTAACTTACCCATAATCGAATTGAATGGCAGCAAAGGCTGAAGGGTCCTAATGGTCTATTCCTCTTCTAATGCTGCTATATAACAGCTATCACAAGCTCAGGAGGTCCTAAAGAATTAGATAGTCAATGAAACACACATGAAGTGTACTCTCTGTTGTAACCGTAGGACAAAGCCTATGTGTGCATACCAATGTTTCTCAACAGGGGCAGCACGGTGGCGCAGCAGTAGAGTTGCTGCCTTTCAGTGCTTGCAGCACCAGAGAGAACCGGGTTCGATCCTGACTACGGGTGCTGTCCGTACGGAGTTTGTACGCTCTTCCCGTGACTGCATGGGTTTTCTCCGAGATCTTCCGTTTCCTCTCACACTCCAAAGATGTGCAGGTTTGTAGGTTAATTGGCTTGGTATAAATGTAAATTATCTCTAGTGTGTGTAGGATAGTGTTACTGTGCAGGGATCGCTGGTCGGCGCGGACTCGGTTGGCCGAAGGGTCTGGTTTTGCGTTGTATCTCTAAATTAAGCATACTGACGAATAAGTAGGTATTTTTCTGCAGTGGTGTCATGGCCTGGGTAGATATTATCTTTGATTTATCGTCTGTTATTCTTCAAACACGATGTTAGATTATGAAGGACACAAAGTGCTGCAGTAACTCAGCATGTCTTAATTTATTTTTTATCTAAGATGACCTCAGTATCTGAGAACTTTGGTTTAATTTCTCACAATATTTGGTAGTTTTGCTATTTGTTGTTTGTGCAGAACAGGCATCAAATGTGATCTAAATGAACATTAATCGCCTGGGTCATACATACCACTACAATGGGAAGGGGATTAGCACATGCACATCAATGGCTATCCAACCTATGCAGAGATGGTAGGTGCTGACATTTGTCAGAGTACAATGCTAATTTGATCTCAGAGTTGAAAAAATTAAAGCACAATGAGCAAACTAGAGCCTTGTGTAAAGGACATATGAAAGATTAAGCGCTCATCAGGAAATAGCTCTCCATCCAGTCTCCACCTCAAACCTCTCACATGTAACCAGCATATGGCCTGATTTTTAATTTATTTTGACTCCTTTTGCTTCTATATAATTATGACCTCATAAGTCCATAAGACATAGGAGCAGAATTAGGCCATTCAGTCAGTCGATCATGGCTGATCTATCTTTCTTTCTCAACTCCATTCTCCTGCATTCTGCCTGCAACCTTTGGCACCCTTACTAATAAAAAACGTGTCAACCTCTGCTTTAAAAATACCCAATGACATGGCCTCCACAGCCATCACTGGCAATGAATTCTGCAGTTTCACCACCTTCTGGCTAAATAAATTCCTCCTCATCTCTTTTCTATTTGTTCCCAGCATGAGTGCATGAGCAAGCAATCCCCTGGTGTGTGACATGACTGCAAAAACAAGCAGGTGGTGTGCAAATGAAAGCAACATTGAAAGTGAATGGTGGGGCAAGGGTTCACAGTAGGAGGCAGTAAGGGAGATGGGGATATTCTAGATTGTGTTGACATTAGAATGGATGCATTAAATGTCTTGAAGGTATAAAAATCATTAAATCCCCAGGGCTTGCCAAGATGTATACCAGGCTACTATGGGAAGAAAGGGAGGAGAATGCTGGGGCCCTGACAGAGATTTTTATATATTCACTGCCAGATGATTGAGAAGAGCAAACGTGGGTCTTTTATTGAAGAAGGTCAGCAGGGATAAGCTAGATAATGAATTCACAGACCGGTGAGTCTAATGTCAGTAGTAAGGAAGTTATTGGAGAAAATTCTGATGGATAAGATTAATCTGCAGTGAGAAAGGCAGGAATAGATCAGGGATAGTCAACACCAATTTATTGATTGGAGATCCCGTCTGACTAATTTAAGAGGTTTTTGAAGAGGTAACAAAATAAATTGATGAAGGCCTAGAACATAGGAACAGAGGAGACTTAGTGTATAAATCCATAGATTCCTAACAGTGTCATGCAAGATGCTGAGTACATCAGTTGCACACAGAATTTACAAGCATGGAGGTCACGGTACAGCTTTATCAAATTGTGGCTTGGCCATAGCTGGAATATCGTGCCGATCTGGTTACACTATAGGGTAGACATGATCACAATAGTGCAGGTACAGTGGAGATTTACAAGGGTTTTACTGGTATGGAACGTTTCCATTATGAGGAGAGACTGGATGGGAAGGGTTTATTTTCTTTGGAGCAGAGGAAGCTGAGGAGAGATCTGACTGATATCTACAAAATGACGGAGGGCATAGATAGACAATAGACAATAGGTGCAGGAGTAGGCCATTCGGCCCTTCGAGCCAGCACCGCCATTCAATGTGATCATGGCTGATCATCCACATTGGAAGGATGATGAGAGACCTCGCCCCATAACAAAGATATCTAAAGCCAGAAGGTGGAGTTTTAAGGTGAGGAGAAGGAGGGTTGGAAGGGATATGAGGAAATCATTTTTTCACTTCGAGAATGGCTGCAACCTGGAATGCATTGCCATTTCTCTCACATCATTTAGATAGAATCTGGACAAGCATTTGAGTCACCAAGACACAGAGGCCACAGACTAAATGCTATTGAATGGGATTGGTATAGATCAGTTCTTGATGATCACCATGGAGATGGTTGGCTGAAGGGACTATTTCTGTGTTGTATGACTATGAATCTATGACCGAGCTGCCCAGGGTCCATGGGAAGCAACTCTTCTACCAGAATCTCTGTGAGGAAAAAGAAACAGATATGTCACATATTTGTTGCAGGTAGATAGGGTAGCCAAAAAAGCTTTTGGCGCATTGGCCTTCACCAGTCAGAGTATTGAGTATAAAAGTTGTTAGGTCATGCTGCAGTTATTTAAGATGCTGGTGAGACTACATTTAGGGTATTGTGGTCAGTTTTGATCACCATGTTAGAGGAAAGACACTATCAAACTTAAAAGGGTGCAGGGAAGATTTACAAGCATGTTGCCAGAGCACAAGGGCCTGAGGTATAGGGAGAGATTGAGCAGGCTAGAACTATTCCTTGGAGCGTAGGCGGATGAAGGGTGATCTTATAGAGGTGTACAAAATCATGATTTGTACACCATGACAAAATTACGAGAGGAATAGATCGAGTAAACACACAAACGTTTGCCCTGAGAAGGGGAATCAAGAACCAGAGAACATAGGTTTAAGGTGAGGGGGAAAAGATTTAATAGGAACCTGAGGGGTAACTTCTTTACATAAAAGGTGGTGGGTGTATGGCCTGAGCTGCCGGAGCAGGGAGTTGAGGCAAGTACTATCACAACGTTTAAGAAGCATTTAGACAGGTACATGGATAGGATAGGTTAGGAGGAATATGGGCTGAATGCAGGCAGGTGGGATTAGTGTGGATGGGGCATGTTGGTTGGTGTGGGCAAATCGGGACGAAGGGCCTGTTTCCATGCTATATGACTCTATAAGATGAGGCATTTGCAATTCAATAAAGTCGTCTTCACTGGAATATGCAACATAATTTGACAATTTTTCCAAAGCAGTAAGAGAAAGCTGAGGAGAGACCCGATTGTCAGTGACTATTAAGGTTGCTATGACAATGAATTTTACATGCAGGGAAGAGCTGGAGATATCTCCTACAATTTGTAGTTTGCTAATCATTGTTGCATTCGCTTATGCACTTCATTTTGATGGATATGAATGAATTGATTTCACTCTTGGTGGAGCAAGTGTTCAGTGTTGCAAGGATGATGAGCTTCCCATAAAATGGGATGCTACTGATTACATGTGCACTCCAGGGCATTGCATTCAAGTTCGGAGAGGAACTACAACAAGTAGGGATTTTTGCTTCTCTAGCTCTAGAGGCGGCACAGTGGCACAGCAGTAGAGTTACTGCCTTACAGTGTCAGACACCCGGATTCGATCCTAACTGTGGGTGCTGTCTGTACAGAGTGTGCACATTCATGCACATTAAAACATTCAAATCAATTTCCACAACATTGTCAGCTGTCACGATGTTTATCGTTGTGAAGAAATACACTGTACTGTCATGGCTACTGGATGGCAAATGTATCTCACTGACCACATGCACTTAGAGACCAAAATAAAAGGCAAAATGCAAGTGACCTACAACTGAGTTGCTTGCTCGGCAATGCCCAAGGGTAGTTAAGACTCAACCACATAGAATGAGACCGCAGTCACAAATAGGCCAGACCAGGTAAGACAGGCATATTTACTATCTTGAATGGCATTAGTAAACTGCAAGGGTAATTGCAACAATTCTGCCATTTTTTATTGTTATCATAATTGGTTTAGTTTAGAGATACAGCATGGAAGCAGGCCCCGGCCCACCGAGTCCACGCCGACCATCGATCACCTGTTCACACTATTTTATCCCACTTTCTCATCCACTCCCAATATACTAGGGGCAATTTAAAGAGGGCAATTAACCTACAAATCCACACGTCTTTGGGATGTGGGAGGAAACCGGAGTACCCTGAGTTCACCCACGCGGTCATGTGCAAACTCCACACAGACAGCACCCAAGGTCAGGATTGAACCTGGGTCCCTGGTGCTGAGATGCAGGGGCTCCACTGTGTCACTCCATTTATTCTGCAAGTTTATACTGTTCCAAATACCAGATAATTAAGTGAATTTAAATTCCATAACTGTGGCAGCAGGATTTTAATTCAGCTGTCTGGAATGTTAGTTCAGGCCATTAGATACCAGTTCAATAACATTCTCTCTGCACCATCACTGAACCCTTTCATTACCTTAAGACTACGTGTCTAACTGGCTACTTGCCCTGCTTTTTTCTACTTCCTACATCAAAACCTCTAATAGTATGTCAGAGCCCAGTTCCTGTTGCACATTGCAAACACTTCCACACTGACTCAGACAAATTTCAAGCTGGGCACCTTTACGCAAAGCATGCCAATTTGATCAGATGCTTGACATTTAACTAATTAGACATCTGTTGGGATGTAAAGCTTGAACAGCAAGACCAAATACTGAAATCATGGTAGTTGCAGGCAGCACAAATATGTTGTGCTGTTTACACTGGGTGGAATTAGAGGAGGTTATTCGTGGTTCTCACATCAATTTTCTTGGCTGCCCACTTTTAGTGCTGACATTTTTGATGGCATATATTCCCTTATTTGTATGGATAAATGCTCGAGTGAATTATGATTGGAAATCTATGACCATTTGACTTGTAGGTGAGTATGCCAACTCAGGCCAACACTTTCAAGCACTTGCATTTTTCCCCTTATTTTTGCTTTATCACATTCTCTCTAGAAAAAAACACTGTACATTCACATAATACTTTTTATTTCAAACATAATCAAAACATTTTTTTCCTCTGCTAATCTCAATCTACAAACACACGTTTCCCTACTCTTCAATTCATGCACGTTGTTTACAGAGTGGATTAATAGGAAAACTGGAAAAAGGTAAAGCTAATCAACAATTACATGTGCCAAAATTATGCAACTGGAATATTTGCTCAGGATTTTTTTTCATGTATACAGTTGCATTAAGAAAAAACACCCACTGGGGCATGAACTATTAATACAAATAAACATGGTTATGTAACTTGCCAGATTATATATTGCAATGTCTGTTTTCCTGAAAAGTGAATCTGCCGCACTCAAAAAACATGTCTCAATGCACTAAGGGATGTCACCAACATAAGAAGCCCATGTGTGATTTCCATTGCAGAGTGTCAAAGTATATATTCAGTAACTATTGATGATAAAAAGCATATCTTTGGAGAGTCAGAAAACACTGCTCCAACAAACTTGAGAATCTGGCTACGCCTCCTAGCTACCCATCTTGCTTTTAACGGAAGGTAGACAAAAATGCTGGAGAAACTCAGCGGTTGAGGTAGCATCTATGGAGAGAAGGAATAGGCGACGTTTCGGGCCGAGACCCTTCTTCAGACAGGTCTCGACCCAAACGTTGCCTATTCCTTCTCTACATAGATGCTGCCTCATCCGCTGAGTTTGTCCAGCATTTTTGTCTAGTTTCGATTTTTCCAGCATCTGCAGTTCTTTCTTAAACATTGCTTTTAAAGGAGAATGGTATCCATCTACATAAAATAGAAGGGTCCCAAGCCCAAAACTTCACCTATCCATGTTCTCCAGAGATGCTGCCTGACCCACTGAGTTGCTCCAGCACTTTGTTTCTTTTTACCTTTTAAGTTTATGGGGCGGTACAGTGGAGCAGCGGTAGAGTCACTACCTTACTGCGTCAGAGACCCAAGTCGATCCTGACTCCGGGTGCTGTCTATGGAGTTTGTACATTCTACCTGTGACTGCATGGGTTTTCTCCGGTTGCTCCGATTTCCTCCCACACTCCATGGACATAAAAGTTTGCAGGTTAATTAGCTGCTGTAAATTGTAAATTGTTCCTAGTGTGTCGAGTACTGGGTATTTGCTGGTCAGCGCGGACTTGGTGGGCTGAAGGACCTGTTTCCACGCTGTGTCTCCAAAGTTATCCTTTGGTGGACCTCCTCCAGTGGAACCACCAACCCAGCACCATCTCATATTGTGGCGCTGATCATATATTTGTTGGCGCATTGCAAATAATTTGACAACTTATTTTATTGCAGATGCAACTTATCTAAATCCTTCACTTTTCTGCCCCTGCCTCAGTCTTGAAATGGTTCAAATTGATATAATTCATGTCAAGGTTAAGTGGCCTTCTCCACCTATCTTAACCTTTGACATAGATTACCACAATGTCCTATTCTTCCTTCTATGCCGCTCCACCATCATAATGCTCAACACTCGCCTGGCACCATTCTTATCTATCCAGTTGCAATACTGGATAAAAAATGTTTAGATTAGCTTCCTGAGTTATTATCATCACTCTCCACCTTTGGACCCGTCATGCTGTATATGTAAAGACTTGACCATGCCACCACATTCCTGGTTCATTCCAAGCCCTGAACCACCACTTGCCTAACCACCCATTACACCCGTTCACTTGAATCCTATCCTCTGTGAATCTAAAGTCATCCAAACCTCTGGTACTCTGCCTCCTCCATCCTAACTCGGGTCAAAATTTGTTTTCCAGAGTAATATTTGTTCATTAGATTTCTACATTCAGACCTACGGCTCACTACACTTTTATTCTTCACAATATGTACTCTGCAACTATAAAGTAGATATCTAACAATTTCGCTTTTTGTTCTTACAAAATATAACATTCCTTTTTCTTTTTAAATTGAACGTAATGTTTTAAACTTTATCTTTTATTATAAGATTATTCTTGCTGCAAAAAAAACGACACCTAATATTAAAACAGAAAAAGATTACATCCTCATTTTGTTGACTGAAGTCATTTGGTCAATGATGAGTTAGTGCATTGTTTGGTTGATAGAAATGTATTAATAACGTTTTTATTGCTGTCCAAGTTTCACTCATCAGCTGATGTTTCATGTTGTTGCTCATGCTTCTTGTTTTTTCAGCTCTGCTGCATATCAGAGATTTGATTTCCACCAATTTGTTAACCATATTAGCCTGGATGATGTACAGTTAATCTCTGCTTTAATAATACCCAATGCATTGGCCTCCACAGCTGTCTGTGGCAATGAATTCCACAGATTCACCACCATCTGGATAAGGAAATTCCTCCTCATCTCGAGTTGTGTTGAGGAGCAGTAATATAGTGCCCTCCATAATGTTTGGGACAAAGACCCATCATTTATTTATTTGCCTCTGTACTCCACAATTTGAGATTTGTAATCGAAAAAATCACATGTGGTTAAAGTGCACATTCTCAGATTTTAATAAAGGCCATTTTTATACATTTTGGTTTCACCATGTAGAAATTACAGCAGTGTTTATACACAGTCCCCCCATTTCAGGGCACCATAACGTTTGGGACACAGCAATGTCATGTAAATGAAAATAGTCATGTTTAGTATTTTGTTGCATATCCTTTGCATGCAATGACTACTTGAATTCTGCGATTCATGGACATCACCACTTGCTGGGTGTCTTCTCTGGTGATGCTCTGCCAGGCCTGTATTGCAGCCAATTTAGCTTATGCTTGTTTTGGGGGCCAGTGCCCTTCAGTTTTCTCTTCAGCATATAAAAGGCATGCTCAATTGGGTTCAGATCACGTGATTGACTTGACCACTCAAGAATTGACCATTTTTTAGCTTTGGAAAAACTTCTTTGGTGCTTTAGCAGTATGTTTGGGATCATTGTCTTGCTGTAGAATGAACCGCCGACCAATGAGTTTTGAGCCCTTTGTTTGAACGAGCAAATAGGATGTGTCTATACATTTCAGAATTCATTATCCTACTACCTTCAGCAGTTGTATCAACAATGAAGGTAAGTGAGCCAGTACCTTCAGCAGCCATACATGCCCAGGCCATAACACCTCCCACCCCTGTCTTTCACAGATGAGGTGGTATGCTTTGGATCTTGGGCAGTTCCTTCTCTTCTCCATAGTTTGCTCTTGCCATCACTCTGATATGTTAATCTTCATCTCATCTTTCCACAAGACCATTTTCCAGAACTGTGGTTGCTCTTTTATGTACTTCTTGGGAAACTGTAACCTGGCCATCCTACTTTTGCAGCTAACCAGTGGTTTGCATCCTGCAGTGCAGCCCCTATATTTCTGTTCATGAAGTCTTCTGCAGACAGTGTTCATTGACAAATCCACACCTGACTCCTGAAGTGTGTTTCTGATCTGTCGGACAGGTGTTTGGGGATTTTGCTTTATTATAGACAGAATTCTTCTGTCATCAGCTGTGGAGGTCTGCCTTGGCCTGCGAGTCCCTTTGCGATTAGTAAGCTCACCAGTGCTCTCTTTCTTCTAAATTATGTTCCATACAGTTGATTTTGGGAAGCCTAAGGTTTGCCTGATGTCTCTAACAGTTTTATTCTTGTTTCTCAGTCTCATATTGGGTCATTTGACTTTCATTGGCACAACTTTGGTCCTCATGTTAATAAACAGCGCTAAAGGTTTCCAAAGGTGATGGAAAGACTGGAGGAAAGACTAGGTGCTGAGAGCTCTCTTATACCCACATTAAGGAGGCAATTATTATGCACCTGAGCAATTACAAATACCTGTGAAGCCATGTGGCCCAAACGTTATGGTGCCCTGAAATGGGGGGGACTATGTATAAATACTGCTGTAATTTCTACATGGTGAAACCAAAACACATAAAAATGGCCTTTATTAAAATCTGACTATGTGCACTTTAACCACATGTGATATTTTCTATTACAAATCTCAAATTGTGGAGTACAGAGGCAAATAAATAAATGATGGGTCTTTGTCCCAAACATTATGGAGGGCACTGTATGTGCAAGTATTCAATAATGCAAGAAATAGAACCAAGTTAAAGCCATCAATGAAGTTGTTAGTCAAGATTGTACGTCATCCAGGCTGACATGATTGACTATAGTAAAAATAATTAGGATGTAACATTTTTCTGATCAGTGGTTGTCGTGGACTCAGTGTGCTGAAGGGCTTGTTACCTTGTTGTATCTCTAAAGTTTAGTTTAGTGTAGATCAAGAAACACTTACGTTGCTCGGTTTACTGGCATGGCAGACAGCATCATTTGAGGATTTGTTTCAGTACCTAACATCATGGTCTCTGTCTGAAGCTGTGATGGTGTATTTCCATCCGGCTGCCTTCTGCTAGCAGTATCAGGAGTCCCTGACTGAACACGTTGCACCAGAGAAAAAAGTACATGAATGTTCTTGGAAATGACTTTAATGTTCTTAATATATCTGTAAATATTAACCTCTTTCATGTTAAAAACAGAGAATCTCATCTTGAACACATTTACAATTTAACCTGTCTTTTTAATTTTAATCTTTCTATTCCATGTATTGCTTTCATTGGCAAGGATAGGCAGAGGACTTTGCTCCTTTGTACACGTAGATGAGTATGGGGCAGCCCAATGGTGCAGGTGGTAGAGCTGCCGCCTCATGGCACCACAGACCCGGGTGCCATCCTGACCTGGGATGTGTTCTGCTGTGGAGTTTGCATGTTCTCCATGGGTTTCCTCCAGGTGCTCTGGTTTACTCTCACATCCTAAAGACATACGGGTTTGTTGGTAAAATGAAAATATCCACTAGTGTGTAGGGAGTGGATGCGAAAGTGCGATAACATAGAACTAGTGTGAATGGAGTGATCAATGGTCAGCGTGGACTCGGTGGGCTGAAGAGGCTGTTTCTTTAAACAAAACTGCTGAATGATAATTGCTAGAACATGAATAATTCATTCACTACCCGTGTGAAGTGTGCTTAAAAAGTGAAGCAAAATTGTCAAAAATTCTCTCCAATTCAACAGGAACATGCTCAGTAAGTTTACACTTTAAATGTCTTTTTTGGTGCAGGTTCACTATTTCAGCTGAATGATTCAAATTAAAACGTAGTAGTTTGTACTAAATGTGCAGACAAAACTACTTGGAGGGAGTTAGTGATATGCTGGAATGAAGAGTCTGTAATTGACAGTTGTAGTTGAATTTACAGAAGTCTCAGAAGCATCCAAGATTAATGAGTTTAACTGAAAATCAATAAAACTCTAGATGCTGAAAATCTGCAATAAAAAGATAAAATGCTGCAAAAATTCAGCGGTCAGAACACTCCTTACAATTTCTAGTGGGAATAACCAATTTAAACAGAATATAACTCGAGGACAAAGCACCTTGCTCTGATTTCTTAATCCCTGCCTTTCAGGTTTCTGAAATTAAATGTTTTCAGATTTCCCTATAGTTTGAAATTAAATTCCCATTGTCGTCTGTAGACCAGGAATAAGAGGCTATCACTTTATTCATCTGACATTCAGGCAGCAGGCAACTATATTAACTTAATGGCAATAGTATTCTGAAGAAAGGTCTGAAGAAGGGTCCCAACCCGACACACCGTCTCTCCATTCCATCCAGAGACGCTGCCTGACCCGCTGAGCTACTCCAGTATTATGTACAGTACATATAAAGAAATGCAGGTGCTCATTTGCAAAAAAGGCACAAAATACTGGAGTAACTCAGCAGGTCAGGCAGCATCTCCGGAGAACATGGATAGGTGACGTTTTGGGTTGGGATCTTTCTTCAGATTTTTTTGTGTTTTACATTTTCTGTTTTACTATGACTTTTGGCAATAGCATTCCTTTTGCTTTTGGATATTAGTATGAAAATGGATGAGCCAAGTACTTAGTAATTGGTAATAATGATTGTGAATTTGGTATGAGAATATGGTATGAACTGTTTTATACTGAGATGAGTTATCCCAAAAGATAAAACAACATTAACCATAAACTGAAGATTAAGATTATCTTCATTGAAAGTCATTTACAATTCACTCCTATTTCCAAAAGTCAATAAAAACTGCTGAGCCTTGAAATTCTTGGCCCGGAGAGATCGTTGCCAATGCAGGATGTACTGTGCAGCGGATACACATGCAAGAAGGAAAGATAGAAACACAAGGAACAGTAGATATTGGAATCCTGAGCAAAACACAAAGTGCTGGAGGAACTCAGCGGGTCATCCAACATCTGGGGAGAGAATGGGGAGAGGAGATGCTTTGGGTTAAGACCATTCTGCAGATGGGTGTTAAGTGGAAGAGAGATTGATATTGGATTATTTTAAGTATTTTATTTAATAGTCTTGGAAACCCATTCTGCTTGCAGATGTTACGTACAATTAGAGAATTCAAGTATCATAGGACCCCAACTCTATTTTTGAATAAAAACATATTTTTCCCCCTCCAATAGACAATAGGTGCAGGAGTAGGCCATTCGGCCCTTCGAGCCAGCACCGCCATTCAATGCAGGGGGCGTAAATCCCGGGGGGCCAGGGGATGTCCCCCCCCTGTTTTGAGAGGTGGGGGACGATCCCCTCCATTTTTTGTAATCCGGATTTTAAAACTTTGTGAAATCTCCACTTTCCGCAAGACAGTGGTGGTGGGACTGCTGATCGAGGGTGTCGATTGGACGGGAGAGAAGTCGGTCAGCAGGCAATGGGGGCCGGACCATGATAATTCAGCGATGATTGGAGGAGGGAAGTGTTGGTTGGAGGCGGAAGTAGGCGGGTGGGACTGAGGATAGAGCACGGTGATTGGAGGAGGGAGACGTTCGTGGGGCCAAGATCAGAGCGGAACTTGATTTGCATGCCCAGGTCAAGCAAAAAACTCTAGGATCAATCCCGGATCGTGGATGATCAGCCATGATCACATTGAATCAGGCACGGAAATCGCTATCAAAACATGGAGGGGACTGGGGAACAGGGGGGACACAATTTCTTGGCGCACACACACACACACACACACACACAGTCATATCTGCCCAAACTTGCGGGCTATAAAATCTGCTTATGTGTTGAATGTTATATGATGTTAAATCTTCTCAGCCTCTGAACAGACATTTAATATTGTTTTGGCATTGGAAGCAAAGCCATGTCAGATGGGCCCAATGCCAAATGAGTAATAACTAAATAAATTTGAGTCATGTTCACAATGATATTTATGAATTTCTCTGTATTTATAATTTGCAATTTTACCTTAAGGTATTCTGACTCTTCTTGATTTTCTTGCTTCTCATGTAAATATCGGTCAGCTGCCTCAATGGGTGAAGGGTTGTTGTTTCTGTTCTCTGATTCATCTTGGACTGTGTCTTGAGACATGGAATGTGAAAAGTTCTTCTGGAATGTCCTGTAAGAAAATAGAATGATTTTCCACTTGCATTGCCTCAATCTCTGCAAGTGTATTTTGAATGGACAATATAGTGCCTCAAAACTGTGCGACTAGTTTGGTTTACTTTGGTTTTGAGATACAGCATGAAAATAGGCACTTCAGCTCACTGAGTCTGCACCGACCAGCAAACATCGTACACTAGCACTATCCTACTCACTAGGGCCAATTAACATTTTTTTTACCAAAGCCAATGAACATACAAATCTGCACGTCTTTAGAGTGTGGGAGGAAACCAGAATACCCGGAGAAATCCCACACGGTCACGGCGAGAACGTACAAACAGACAGCACCCATAGTCAGGATCGAGGCCAGGTATCTGGCGCTGTGAGGCTTGGGTTTGATCGTCATCTTCAGTGCTATGAATGTAGAGTCTACTTCCCATGGCTGCATGAGTTTCACAGAGAATATGTAAACCCCATACAGTAGATATGGTGGTAAGAGGCACAAACCCCAGGGTTGCGTCCTCAGCCCCCTAATGTACTCCCTGTACACACATGACTGTGTGGCTAGGTTCAGCTCCAACTCTATAATCAAGTTTGCTGATGACACTGTGGTGGTGGGCCTGATCTCCGATAACGATAAGAAGGCCTACCAGGAGGAGGTGGCTGATCTGGCACTCAGGTGTCAGGACAACAGCCTCCTCTTGAATGTCAAAAAAACTAAGGAGTTGATCGTGGACTTTAGGAGGGCACAACATCCAAGGACATACACACCATTGAAGATAAATGGGGATACTGTGGATAGGGTGAGCTGCTTTAAATACCTAGGACTCCACATCTCAGAGGATCTGACATGGACATCACACGCTGCCACACTGGTAAGGCAAGGCAGCGCCTTTAGGACCTCAGGCAATTGAGGAAATTCAGAGTGTCTCTGAGGATCCTCCAGTGTTTCTACTCAGCGGCTGTGGAAAGCATCTTGTCCGGAAACATCACAGTTTGGTTTGGGAACTGCTCTGCCCAGGACAAGAAGGCTCTGCAGAGAGTAGTGTGTTCGGCCAAACGCACTATGGGAACTACACTCGCCCCCCTACAGAAACTATGTATCAGGAGGTGCAACTCCAGATCCAACAAGATCATGGGAGACACCTACCAGCAACAGACTGTTCCAGCTGCTATGGTCAGGCAAATGCCTCCGTTGCCATGCTGTGAAAACGGAGAGGATGAGAAGGAGTTTCTTCCCAGAGGCCATTAGGACTGTAAACTCCTATCTCACCAGGGACTAACTTCACTGTATCAATTTACTGCTGTGTGGTGTCTTTTTAAAATTGCTGTTTTTTCTTTTTTTTTCCTCCCACAAATATGTAATATGTGAATATGTGATTCTGGTCCATTCTGTTTTGTAGTTTTTTTGCACAATCCGCAAGCATTGCCACTTTTCATTTCACTGCACATCTCGTATGTTTATGTGACTAATAAACTTGACTTGACTTGAAGAGAATTGGGGGGAGTTAATGAGCATGTGACAGTGATTAAGTCATAGGGAAATAGGTGGGGGAATGGGATAGATGACATTATTTTGAGAGTCATTGGGACAAATGGCCTCCTTTTATGCCGTAGGGAAGGTGTGATAAATATGGGAGTGCTTCCAATAATATTTCACAGTGTAAATTATACACCTGGAGGCTGAATCTAATGTTGAATATCGCAAACAGGTTCCATCAGCAAGTAATGTGGAGAAAGATGGTGAATTTCTAAAAGTATCAGAGGATGTTCATGCTTGATCCTCAACACAATGGTTTGGGCAGGAGGTGAAATATCTATTTATAATTGGACAATTTCACATTTACCCACATTATAGTTCATTTGCAGATCTTTGCCCACTCATTTCACCTACGTGTATTATCTCGCAGCCTTGTTACGTTCTTTTCACAACCTACCTTCCTATCTTGCTTTGTATAACCAGTGCTTAAGATTTAAGTAGGGGAAATATCTACCCAACATGTAAAAACAAATTAACTGCTGATGCTGGTTAATACACAAAAGGACACAAAAGTTGTTGGAGTAACTCAGCAGGTCAGGCAGAATCTCTGGAGAACATGGATAGGTGACTTTTCGGTCTGAAAAATGGTCTTGAACTGAAATGTTCTCCAGAGGTGCTGCCTGACCTGCTAAGTCACTCGAGCATTGTGTCCTTCTGCATCTCCCCTACATGCTGCTTATGTGCGTTCCTCCTCTACAGCACCATTTATCGTGTTCTGCTTTGAGATAGTTGGCAGTTTATGAACACATTTAAAACATGGTTACGCTGAGACGTAGTTTATAATTCATGCTAATACACATGTTCTCATGGGAAATGTTACAGTGGAATGATAGCTGGAGCTACCAATTCTATGTAAATGGCTTTTTAAGTTTTCCTTGAAGGCATGGAGTAGCAGAAGTCTCAGCCCAAAAGGGAAATTCACCTTATTAATTCTGTTAATTTTGCCCTCAGTCTTTGCTGGAATGGTCTCCCTTTTTCCCCAGTCAAAACTCCTGATTTTTGGTCCAACAAATGGCGCCTGCCTGTGGCGACTTTTTGCCAGCAACGGAAAAGGATTATTTACAGCTTCAATCAACTCACCTGGATTAGAAAAATGGCAGAAATCGGCGCCGTAATGGACAAGCTGCTGGTGCACTTGAATGCACTAGCGATATCGCGATCTCCCACAGCTGCGGGAGCCCCCGACTGCAAGCATTCCCTCGATCGCTGGAGAACACCTGACACGACAGAGGATCACAGATACTGTACCTTGAAGCACCGGGAAGACCTTCAGAGCTGACGGGCAGGATCTCCCAGCAGCGAAGGAGCTGGAGCTGTCATCTATGAGGGAACCCCCGTTCGCAACGGAGCTGGAGCTGCCGAATGTGAGAGAGTCCCCATTCCAGCAGAGGTTCGTAGAAACAGCAGGTACATAAGTACAGTACTGGAAATTACTGGAAGGCCTCCATTGTGTCCGGAAACGTGGCCGACGGACAGGACTTCAGGTCAGACTGAAGCGCAGGGGACTTTGACCTCCCTCTTCCTACCATCCTCCTGGCCAATGTACAGTCCATTGAAAATAAAGTGGAGGACTTAAGAGCAAGGCTGCTTTACCAAAGGGAGCTGAGGGAATGCTCTGTGTTCTGTTTCACAGAGACATGGCTCACCCTCAGCTCCCCAGACTCAGCAGTCCAGCCTGAAGGTTTCTCCATCCATCGCATGGACCGTACACAGGCATCTGGGAAATGGAGAGGAGGGGCGTCTGCCTCATGGTCAACGCTGCGTGGTGCTCAGACGTGGCAGTCCTATCCAACTCCTACTCTCCACACCTGGAACACCTGGCCATGAAGTGCCATCCCTTCTACCTACCGAGGGAATTCACCTCCATCATCCTGACCGCAGTCTACATCCCTCCCCAGGCAGATGACCATCTGGCACTGGGGGAGCTGCACGCTTTGGTCAATAAGCACCAGACGGCTTACCCTGAGTCATTTACCACCATAGCCGGAGATTTCAACAAAGCCAACATTAAGAAATCACTCCCACTTACATGTCTCCTGCTGCATCAGAGGACCAAACACCCTCGACCTCTGCTACACGACCATCAAGGATACCTATCGCTCTATCCCTCGCCCTCACTTCAGTAAATCCGGCTGCTTCCTCCTGCCTACAGGCAGTAATTGAAGAGCGCACCCCCAGAGGTGAGGACTGTACAGAGCTGGTCGGGGGGGTGGGGGACAGAGGAACAACTCCAGGACTGTTTGGAGTCTGTAGACTGGGCAATGTTCAGGGACTTGGCAACGGACCTGAATGAATATGCCACAGTCGCTACAGACTTCATAAAGAAATGTGTGGAGGACTGCATCCCAACAAAAACCTTCCGAGTGTTTCCTAACCAGAAGCCTTGGATCAACCATGAGATCCACATTCTTGTGAAGATCAGATCCCGGGCATTCACGTCTGGAGATACAGAGGTCAATAAGAAGTCGAGATACGACCTTGGTAAGGCCATCAAAAAGGCCAAAAGGGACTTCTGCTCCAAGCTGCGGGGTGAGACGGTTGTTTGGCAACAGTGGCGGGGCTTGAATGCAATCACCTCCAACAAGGCGAAATCAGGAGGCAGCTTAAATGTCAGTGAAGCATCACTCCCTGACGAGCTCTATGCGTTTTACACACGCTTTGATAGGGAGAACACTGATGTGCCTTCCCGAGCCCCCATTCGCCATGATGGTATTTCGATCACAGTCACAGAGGCCGACGTCAGAAGATCCTTCAGAGGGGTGAACCCTCGAAAAGCACCTGGACCTGATGGTATACCAATAGCCTTCAGAAGTCACCTAATTAGTAGAGTCCACTTGTGTGTAATCTAATCTCAGTATAAATACAGCTGTTCTGTGAAGGCCTCAGAGGTATGTTAGAGAACATTAGTGAACAAACAGTATCATGAAGCCCAAGGAACACACCAGGCAGGTCAGGGATAAAGTTATGGAGACGTTTAAAGCAGGGTTAGGTTATAAAAAAATATCCCAAGCTTTGAACATCTTACGGAGCACTGTTCAATCCATCATCCGAAAATGGAAAGAGTATGGCACAACTGCAAACCTACCAAGACATGGCCATCCACCTAAACTGACAGGCCCTTCAAGGAGAGCATTGATCAGAGAAGCAGCCAAGAAGCCCATGGTAACTCTGGAGGAGCTGCAGAGATCCACAGCTCAGGTGGGAGAATCTGTCCACAGGACAACTATTAGTCGTGCACTCCACAAATCGGGCCTTTATGGAAGAGTGGCAAGAAGAAAGCCATTGTTGAAACAAAGCCATAAGAAGTCCCGTTTGCAGTTTGCCACAAGCCATGTGGGGACACAGCAAACATGTGGAGGAAGGTGCTCTGGTCTGATGAGACCAGAATTGAAGTTTTTGGCCAAAATGCAAAACGCTATGTGTGGCGGAAAACTAACACTGCACACCACCCTGAACACACCATCCCCACTGTGAAACATGGTGGTGGTAGCATCATGCTGTGGGGATGCTTTTCTTCAGCAGGGACAGGGAAGCTGGTCAGAGTTGATGAGAAGATGGATGGAGCCAAATACAGGGCAATCTTGGAAGAAAACCTGTTAGTCTGCAAAAGACTTGAGACTGGGGCGGAGGTTCACCTTCCAGCAGGACAACGCCCCTAAACATACAGCCAGAGGTACAATGGAATGGTTTAGATCAAAGCATATTCATGTGTTAGAATGGCCCAGTCAAAGTCCAGACCTAAATCCAATTGCGAATCACTGGCAAGACTTGAAAATTGATGTTCACAGACGCTCTCCATCCAATCTGACTGAGCTTGAGCTATTTTGCAAAGAAGAATGGGCAAAAATGTCAGTCTCTAGATGTGCAAAGCTGGTAGAGACATACCCCAAAATACTTGCAGCTGTAATTGCAGCGAAAGGTGGTTCCACAAAGTATTGACTCAGGGAGGCTGAATACTTTTGCATGCCACACTTTTCAGTTTTTTATTTGTAATAACATTTGGAAACCATGTATCATTTTCATTCCACTTCACAATTATGCACCACTTTGTGTTGGTCTATTACATAAAATCCCAATAAAAAACATTTACGTTTCTGGTTGTAACGTGACAAAATGTGGAAACGTTCAAGCGGTATGAATACTTTTGCAAGCCACTGTATATACTCTATGGTATATGGACACACTGATCTGATCTGTATTTATGCCAACAATATTCTGTTGTGCTGCAGCAAGCAAGAATTTAAACTCTCTTGACTTGATTTTCTCTACAGTCCTACAGAAGGATGATCATTTTTCCCTTTCCATAGCTTTCTCTCCCTTCTGCCTCAATTGCTGACTTTCTTTCCAAAAGGAAAGCCATAATAACATCCTTGCTGACATTGCCTGTTAAAATTTCCTATGGGGCTCAAGATTCTGTATGATCTAATTTGAGAATTTACCTTCAGGTAAATGTTCCTTCAGCTGGATGTTCAAAAGACGAAGTTAAAGTAGAAAATTAGGTAGTTTGTGCTCTACGAATCTGACTCTATGACACCCAATCTATGGTTTGCAGAATTGGAAATCACATGTTTTTATTTATTTATTTATTATTTTTTAAAAATTGTATTTTTATTAGAAGCAATCTACATTAGTATAAACCGCGGCATTTGCCAAAATACATTTAATGTACGTCTTCTATTTTAAATTTAACAAGAAAGAAGTAGAACAAGAGAGAAAAGAGCGAGAGAAAGAGAAAGTAAAATAAATAGTGATGTGTAAACCCCTAGACTACCAGATAGTGCAGTCCAGGAGTGAACGAGTAAAAGCTTATAGAAGAATAAGAAGACAAAAGACAAAAATAATGAAGAAAAAGAAAAAAGGGATCATTACGTGTTGATATACCTGTTGCATTTCTCACCACCGCCATCACCCTGTTCGTGAGTCGGTTTAATTCCAGAGTTGTGCTGCACCATACTATACTTGTAGTGAATCAATGAAAGGAGACCATATCTTTAAAAATTGCTCTGATTTTCCTGCTAAGACGAGTCTCATATCTTCAAGATGTAGCCTCTCAGACATGCATGTGATCCACATTTTAAGCATTGGGGTAGATGCATTTTTCCAAAATTTAAGTATACAGTTTTTTGCAATTATCAGGCCGTAATTAAGGAAACGTCTTTGAAATATTGATAGCTCAGAGTAGGCACCTGTTGTTCCAAAAATAATCAATTCTGTATTGGGGTCCAGTTTTGTTTTTAATAATTTTGAGAAGGTTTCAAAGATTTCTTTCCAAAATTTATGGAGTTTTATACAAGAGGCGAATGAGTGTGTTATAGTTGCTTCTTGAGATAAACATTTGTCGCAGATCGGAGATACATTTGGGAAAATGTTGTTCAGTTTAGTTTTTGAGTAATATAGTCTGTGTAGTATTTAAAATTGGATTAGAATATGTCTTACGTTAATCGAACAATTCTGTACATATAAAAGATATTTTTCCCATCCGTCTTAGGGAATTTTTAAGCTTAATTCCTGTTCCCACTCTCTTCTAATTACATCTGACGATGGAATTTCTATATTTAGAATGATATTGTATAAGTACGATATTAAA
Source organism: Raja brachyura (assembly GCA_963514005.1). The sequence goes on from OY740787.1 coordinate 60,612,042, forward strand.
TTATTTGACTCTGCGTTTCTATTGTACAATTGTACAAGGCATTGGTGAGACCAATTCTGGGGTATGGTGTACAATTTTGGTCGCCTAATTATAGGAAGGATGTCAACAAAATAGAGAGAGTACAGAGGAGATTTACTAGAATGTTGCCTGCGTTCCAGCAACTAAGTTACAGAGAAAGGTTGAACAAGTTAGGTCTTTATTCTTTGGAGCGAAGAAGGTTAAGGGGGGACTTGATTGAGGTCTTTAAAATGATGAAAGGGATAGACAGAGTTGACGTGGATAAGCTTTTCCCATTGAGGGTAGGGAAGATTCAAACAAGAGGGCATGACATGAGAATTAAGGGACAGAGGTTTAGGGGTAACATAAGGGGGAACTTCTTTACTCAGAGAGTGGTGGCTGTGTGGAATGATCTTCCAGCAGAAGTGGTGGAGGCAGGATCGATTTTAACATTTATAAGTAAAGTGGATAGGTATATGGACGGGAAGGGAATGGAGGCATATGGTCTGAGTGCAGGTAGATGGGACTAGGGGAAAGTAAATGGTCGGCACGGACTGGAAGGGCGTGCTGTAATTGTTATATGGTTATATGGTTATTCATACGTCATCCGGTCAATTTTAACTGGGTAGTTTTCATCAAGTGCCAAGACTGAAGCCCAAATCCTTAGGTACTTTGACAATCGATAAAAATATATAAAAACATAATTTAGATGGTAATATCAGTAGTTTTCAAATGAATCATAATATTTGGACCAAATAATAAGCACAATCATTTCTAACATTCCAGTGAATTTTCTTGCAATATTGGTACATTTTTATGGGTCAGTGCTACATTTATGGTACAAAAAAGCTTCAATTTTCATCATCACTCATTTTCATCACGATGAAATGAATTGGTGTCACAGATGAACAAATTCGCCAGTTACTTACTGATCGTTTCCTTGGAGTGAAGATTCAGAAGTCAACCACTCAGGTTTCCTGAAGGAAGCCAAAGTAGGTTTCAAGGACATGTCACCAAAAGTCAATAAATCTGTCAGCAAAATGAAAAAGAAACATTTATATTAGTGCTATTGTTATTGCTAAATGAATCTATAACAATATGTGAAAAATGATTCAATTCCTCTTCCTTTGGCAATCTAGCAATCAAGCAGGTAAACCTTCCGCCTTTGTGAATTGGAATAGGTCCCCTCATATTGGAACACATTAAGAATATCACATTTTTGCATCCACTCTCTACATACTAGGGGCAATTTACAGAGGCCAATGTGTAGAGGCTTTTCACTGTACCTTAGTACATATGACAATAATAAACCTAAAGCTAAGACCTTTGGTGTCTGGATGTTACAAGCCTTGCTGCAATGTGAAAAACATTGAGCAATTGTGGAAGTGTTATATTTTTTTTAGCTACAGGAGCATTACCTGGCAGACCCCCTCTCTTTGCCAACTTCACATAGTCAGAATCAGAGTCAAAAACAACATTACGGCGTCCTCGGAATCGTTCCTCGCCAGTTGTCATGTATCCAAGACCAGGCATCAGTGACGTTTCGCGTTGTTTATTATTGGAATTTTCTTCTTTTAAATGTGACATGGTTTTCAATTGTTCTGTATAAACAATGAAGCATATTTTCAAAAAATGTTAAATGTTCTTCACATGACATTTTCCTTTCAGGTTTGTTTGGTTAGAAGTAGCAAATGACATTTATAATCTGCCTTAATAACTGGTTGCCAACTTTTCTGTTGACACTTTTGTTGGGATTTGAAACCCAAGGGGAACTTTGTTTCAACTCTGGCTGGTTGCGAAGTCCAGACAATGATCCATTACTGTTTATGACCAATTATCTTGTGTGTCTATGTAAATAATTGTGTGCACTAGAAAATATATTCTACTCAAGAGAAGACAATTTTAAAAGTAGATTTCTGGCATTTGGAACTGCATAGCCACAGAGTACAAGAATCTCCTTCTGTTCTTTGCAAAATAATTATTTTTTGTTTAAATGGGGTAGTGGGCTGACTCTTTAATCATTAATCATTAAGCATGTCATGGTAAAGCTGGATGCTAGGAGGTTGCAGGGTTTTTGGGTGCCAAGGTTAAAATGACACAGGTGAGGAACAAGGCAACGTTTTACATATTTGAAACTGTCTGACCATGTCTACTCAGAGCTGATTGACATATTCTATTGAAATAGCCGGAACATGTCAAAGGCAAGACAGCACAACAACATCCAACATATTTTCGACCTCTCAGAATTTTATTTAACTAAACTCTTCAGTGAAATGATTTAAATGAGATTAGTAGTAAGATTGAGGAAATTGAATAATTTTTAGAAGATGCCAAATGGTTACTACTTCTTCTCCCTGCTCCCTAAAGGTACAGAAACTTAAAAGTGCATACCACCAGACTCAAGAACAGCTTCTTCCCTTCTGTTATTAGGCTTCTGAATGGTCATAGAAACATAGAAAATAGGTGCAGGAGGAGGCCATTCAGCCCTTCGAGCTAGCACCGCCATTCATTGTGATCATGGCTGATCGTCCCCAATCAATAACCCGTGCCTGCCTTCTCCGCATATCCCTTGATTCCACTAGCCCCTAGAGTATCTAACTCTCTCTTAAATCCATCCAGTGATTTGGCCTCCCCCTCCATCTGTGGCAGGGAATTCCACAAATTCACAACTCTCTGGGCGAAAAAGTTTTTTCTCACCTCAGTGTTAAATGGCCTCCCTTGTATTCTACGATTGTGGCCCTTGGTTCTGGACTCGCCCAACATTGGGAACATTTTTCCTGCATCTAGCTTGTCCAGTCCTTTAATAATTGTATATGTTTGTATAAGGTCCTTCCATAAACTATTGTGCTGTCTAAATCTCCTCTACCCCATTGTGGACATTGGAGTTTGTCTATGGAACTGGTGCACTACAATGCTGAGAACTATGTTCTGCACTCTGTATCTTCTCCTTTGTTCTATCTATTGTACTTGAGTTTGACTTGAATGTATTTATATGTAGTGTTATCTGATCTATTGTCACCTTGGTACATGTGACAATAATAAACCTAAAGCTAAACATGGGATGGGGAACATTATTTTCAAAGCTTATACATATAGAATGGCCTTAGAGTTGAAACACAAAGTGCTTCCAACCCCTACATTAATTATTCACTTCCTGTAGGGATTACTATTAATGGGGAAATCAATGAAAGAGAGGAAAAGAACATTAATTACTCCAAACTACAGCTGACTCATCCAGATTCACTTCAACAGTAGATTTTAGGACTGAAATTATTTTAATGTGTAGCGGAATTAAGAAAAACCTAAAGTTTGATCTAATTCCACTTTTAATTATTCTCCGTTGTTTTCTCATTGTGTTAGCTGTTGGCTTGGATTGTTGTGTTAGAAAAATCTCTTTCTTTCACTGGGTACGTGCAGCATGTATATGTCCAGAAAAGGAATATGCTGACTCTCAAATATTGACTCAGCATGCTTTCAATTATCTTGTGGGAAAAAAAACAGGACTGAAGGCAATAAAATAATTTTTCTGTTAATTCACCTGCTTATTCTATTACTGATCCGCAGCATAAATGAGATTGATACGATCACTTGACAGCAACATAATACATTACGTGCAATCTATTCTAAGAGTGTTACTAAATATAGCTTTTTCTGCTGACTTACTGCAGAATTTGGAATGCTTTTAAATCAATCGGACATGGATGGATTACTTGCGACTTATAGGGATGAGGGTCTGGGATTAGATATTGTAAATTCCTAGTATTCATGAAATTCTGAAGCTCTGTTTGTAATCCAATTGATTGTTTCAAACACTGGTCAACACTATTAGAGAACAATGGTGCATTCTCTCTCAAATAATGTGAACACAGTAATTTTTTTATGCCTGGATTTGAATAGCCCAGTCCAGGCACCAACACAATAAAATACAAGTACACTGTCAGCGCTGTGAGTAGATCACGTTGTTTATGGGAAACAGTCACAGACCCTTCACAATTAACTAAATTCTTCAAAACTTAAAAATATAAAATAATTGTTGTGTGCCCGTCGCACTTTTCATGATATCAGAACAGAAAACTTCATTTTATACAAAGGGTGGTGGAACAAGCTGCTGGAGGAGGCAGTTGAGGTAGGTACTACCACAATTTTTAAGAAACATTTAGACAGATACATGGATAGGATAGGTTTGGAGTTGGGCCAAAGGGCCTGTTTTCACGCTGTGTGACCCTATGACTCTCTAAACACAGATGAAAGTATATGAAATAGGCGCAGGAATAAGCCAAACTCTCCTTTAGTCTACTTTGTTATTTAATAGGCCAAACAAAACTGCCTCTGGTTGAAGTTTTAAAGGCAAACATCGCTTTCATCCGCTCCCAGGTAAGTAAGTCCTGGACGTATGCAGATACAGGAGCCAATAGTTCAAGGATTCCCCAACATCATTAGATGGGTGAGATGAGAGAAGACTGGAGGGTGGTTAACATTGTGCCTCAATTGAATGTACATGGATAGGAAAGGTGTAGAAGGATATGGGCCAAAAGTGGGCAAATGATACTTGTTTAGATGGGGCATCTTGGTCGGCATGGATAAGTTTGGCCTATTTCCGTGCAGTATGACTCTATGACTCTATAACATTACACTGACAAATCTGTCTCTCAGTTAGTTCACCGACCAGGCCTGTGGACTTCCTGCCCTGGGAAATAGTTATGAAAGTGTAAAAAAGTAAGTTCGATTTTATTGCATACTTTCATTTATTTTAATGCTGTTGTAGCATCAATATGTTGGAAGTTACGTAATTTAACTTTCATTTTCAACTTTTGACAATAGTTTTTTTTAAAATTATATGAAGCAAATTTAAAGCTTTGAAATGTCTCTATGTATCAGCTCAGACCAGGTGTCGGGGAAGGAATGGTATGTTCTGGAATGCTGATCGTTTGAGTCCCTATCAATGGTGATGCGATTGATGGACCTTGAAGATTAGTGTGCCTTGGTGAGGAGGAGTTGGGTTGGTGCAGGGAGTGGGTGAAGTTTTGGAGGAAGAAATCAATAACGCGCTGATCTGCACAACCAATATCATCCCTGACTCTAACTACCATTCCTGGTGATGTTATAGACACATACAGCATGGAAACAGGTATTTCAGCTTGACTCATCCATGCAATCCTTTCAGCCTGACTCATCCACTCATGCCTGGTGCAAGATGCATGGAATACCAACCTTTCTCCAGGCTTCAATTTTTTTCAATTTTTTTGTTGTCTTATATAGTCACCATTGTTTTAGCATTTGCTTTCATTATGAAGGGACTTTGGCATCCCCTTCAACAAGAACAAGGATGCAATTCACAGACTCGCCAGCCACCTGCCACTTTTGCGGGCTGGAAGAGTCTGTGTTCCTCGTGTACATGGAATGTGTGAGATTGCAGCCACTGTTCCAATACCTAACGGGGTTGCTCCTTGCCCTCTGGCTGCCTTCACACCCACCATCCTCATCTTTGGATACCCTGTATGTAGGGAAGTGGGTAGGGCTGAAGATGTCCTGGTTGGGTTGCTCCATGGCCATCCATGAGTCACGGCTCCAGGCGGAAGAGGGCTGTGCCCGAGCCGGCTGCCTGCCCCTTTTCCAGGGTTACGTTCGCGCCTGGGTGGTTTTAGAAAGTAACAACACGCTGTCCACGACTCCCTGGGGAATTTGCGGGACTGTTGGGCACTGCGGGTGGTGGAATGCATCCTTAATAAGCATGGTGACATAGTTGTATAATAGTTTATTTAGTATATTTGTTTGACTTGTATTATGGCGGTGGGTTTTGTTTTAATTTATTTCGTACTGTACATAATTGTAAATAATTGATTTAATTATTTTTGGTTAAAAAAAACAAGGTCAGGGAACTGCAAGAGCGAAGTGAGTTTTATGGCACTTGTGCGTAAAGCAATCAGCATGTCATTTACTTAAATTGCCTCGTTACTTTAGTCAACATCATTTTTTTCTGGTCTTTTATTCTTTTGGGGCAGAATTATTGAGTTGTATAAAACCCATTCCACATGCGTCCAACTGAAATTAAAATGTTATTGAGACTTTCTTGAAAAGTCAGATGCATAGTTTGGAATGAAATTGAAAAGATTAAGTCATTGTGATGGTTTGCCAATTACCCATAAATATTACAGAGTCAAAGCAATTAGAATGATAGTGCAGTGTGGTTGCTCAAAGCATGCTGAGCACACACCAGGAAAACGCTTCTCTGTATACATTTCTTATTCTTGTGCAGACCAAAAAAAACAAAATGCTGGAGGAACAGACGATGTTTTGGATGGGACCCTTCAGATTGATGGGACAGAGGGTAGAAAGCTGTATAGGTGGAAAGATAGGTGGATACATGGAAGGGTGTGAGATTGGCAGATGGGTGGAGATGGTGACATGGGCTGGAGGTGAAATTGAGCCAAAAGGGTGTCAGATAAGGTAGAGCGAAATGTAAAGCTGGAGGGAGGGATATAGGTGACAGGAGACAAGAGGGAAGGGTGGAAGGTGGGGGGGGGGGGGAGAATGGGAAAACTGCGTTTCCAAATAGGGAGAGGTAGGAGGGTGACAGAGGTGTTGGGAGAAAGGTCCACACTGGGATAGGGGGGAGATGGGATATAAGAAGCATGGGGTCAGGAGGTTTTACTGGAAACTGGAAAATTCAATGGTAATGCTGTTGGGTTTGTAGGCTACCCAAATGGAAAATGAGGTACTGTTATTCCAGTATGCCTCAGTGTGTGACAAATTGAGAAAGCTTAGCATCAAATAGCTGAGCAGTTCATTGAATCGCACTTTGACTCACATCCTGACAGGAATTTTCTGATGCATGTGCCTATTTCAGCTTCCCATACTCCAAAAGGAGCATTTCACTATCAATGACGTAATTCTATGCATACTGTATGTTATGTATCAAATTTCCCAATGCTTGCTTGTGTAAGGCACAACCAAAGTACCAGTGTAATTTTTGAAAACTAGTATATCAAGTAGAATTATAGTGTTTTGGGGATTTAAGCATTAAAATAGAGTTGCCTGATCAAATTTCAGGGTATAAAACTGATATAATAGGAAGAAATTATTAATTATATACAGTGCATTCAAAAAGTATTGAGACCCCTTCACTTTTTCCACATTTTGTTACGTTACAGCCTTATTCTGAAATAGATTAAATTCTTTTTTTTAATCATTAATACCCCGTAATACCCCATTTTTTAATATCAATAATATCATATCATTAATACCCCATTTTTTATCACAATATCCCATAATAAAAAAAGCGAAAACAAATTTTTGAAAAGTAATTAAGAAGAAATAACTGAAATATCACATTTCCATAAGTATTCACACCCTTTATACTTTGTTGAGGCACCTTTGGCAGCGATTACAGCCTCAAGTCTTCTTGGTATGATGCTACAGGCTTGGCACACCTGTATTTGGGTAATTTCTCCCATTTTTCTCTGCAGATCCTCTCAAGCTCTGTCAGTTTGGATGGGGAGCGCGAGGCACAGCTATTTTCAGGTCCCTCCAGAGATGTTCGATCGGGTTCAAGTCTGGGCTCTGGCTGGGCCACTCAAGGACATTCACAGACTTATGAAGCCACTCCTGCGTTATCTTGGCTGTGTGTTTAGGGTTGGTGCCCTGTTGGAAGATGAACCTCCACCCCAGTCTGAGGTCCAGATCGCTCTGGAGCAGGTTTTCATCAAGGGTCTCTCTGTACTTTGCTCCGTTCATCTTTCCCTTGATCATGACTAGTCTCCCAGCTCCTGCCGCATAAAAACATCTCCACAGCATGATGCTGCTACCACATGCCTCACCGTAGGCATGGTATTGGCCAGGTGATGAGCGGTGCCTGGTTTTCTCCAGACGTGATGCTTGCCGAACAGGCCAAAGAGTTCAATCTTGGTTTCATCAGACCAGAGAATCTTGTTTCTCATGGCCTGAAAGTCCTTTAGGTGTCTTTTGGCAAACTCCAAGCGGGCTGTCATGTGCCTTTTACTGAGGAGTGGCTTCCGTCTGGCCACTCTACCATAAAGGCCTGATTGGTGGAGTGCTGCAGATATAGTTGTTCTTCTGGAAGGTTCTCCCATCTCCACAAAGGCACTCTGGAGCTCTGTCAAAGTGACCATCGGGTTCTTGGTCACCTCCCTGACCAAGGCCCTTCTCCCCCGATTGCTCAGTTTGGCCGGGCGGCCAGTTATATGAAGAATCCTGGTGGTTCCAAAGTCCTTCCATTTAAGAATGACGGAGGCCACTGTGCTCTTCTGGACCTGCAATGTGGCAGAAATTGTTTTATACCTTATCCCAGAGATCTGTGTCTCAACACAATCCTGTCTCGGAGGTCTACGGACAATTCCTTCGTTTTCATGGCTTGTTATTTGCTCTGTCAACTGTGGGACCTTATATAGACAAGTGTGTGCCTTTCCAAATCATGTCCGATGAATTTAATTTACCACTGGTGGACTCCAATCAAGTTGTAGAAACACCTCAAGGATAATCAATGGAAACAGGATGAACCGAAGCTCAATTTTGAGTGTCATAGCAAAGGGTCTGAATACTTATGTAAATGTGATATTTCAGTTATTTCTTGTAATTACTTTGCAAAAATTTCTAAACAACTGTTTTCGCTTTTTTATTATGTGTGTAGATTAATAATAAAAACATGAATTTAATCAATTTTAGAATAAGGCTGGAACGTAACAAAACGTTTTGTAACGTAGAAAAAGTGAAAGGGCCTGAATACTTTCTGAATGCATTGTAAATAGTTGTTTATTGCTTGTAAAGAGCTTTCTCCTGGAGTTCACCATGAAAAAAAAGTCTGCTGGAAAACAGTCAGGAAGGAGAGGAAGCATTAATGTAACATCTCCATCCAGCTGCATTTTGTGTGTGCAGGAGTATGTGCTGCGTGCTTCTCATTGCGTGCTGGAAGGTCAGTGAAAGAGTGTCTTTGGTCTACCCGAAACCGGTTGACCTCCCATCAGAGTGAGATGTCTATCTGGGAATGTGCTGACTGGCCCAGTCCAGACTGCAGGAGTATGTGCTGTGGGACGTACTGAAGCTTGGTGCAGCCAAGCCTCTATGGGGGAGGACCACAGTCTAGGGTCCTTCCGCTGCCAGACATTGGAGGGCAGGGTGTGGTGGAACCGCCCCTCAAACAAGTGAAGGGATAACACCCCAGAGTGCCACATGAGTGGCAAGGGTGTCAGGTATAATGATATTTCTGTGAACACTACCAAATATAACCCAATGAATGTATGTATAGCGGCTGAGAATGTCAGAATAATTTTTGCACAGTTCTTGTTTTGTATATATTTTTCTGAATAAAATGTATTTTGTTTTTTTTTAATGGTTACAGCTGAGGGACTCGCTGAAGCTACATGAAGCCAATGTCAAGGCTCTGTGGGGGAGGACCTCAGTCTAGGGACCATCCACTGTGGGCATTGAGGGGTAGAGTTGGTGGAGTCAGCCCTCAAACAAGGGAAGGGATATCACCCCAGGTGGCCACAAGAGTGGGAATGGTGCTTGTTTTAGGGATAGTTGGGCACACTACCAAATATAAGACTAATGAATGTATGGACACTTTTTGCTCTGTTCTTATTTTGTATATGTATATATATTTTTATTATTTTGAATAAAGTTTATTTTTGGAAATAATAAAGAAATTGCAGTCAAAAAACTGTATGGCTAAAAACAAAAGCAAATTATATTTTTTCCTTAAACAGCCACCATAATGGCATCTCTTCAACACTGCTGGAGATTTCAATATTATTAAATTTCCTCCGTTAGTGCTAATCCATTACTATATACAATGAATATATAATTAAGAGTTAATTGGCGAAATATGATAATTAGAACATTCTTTGGTAATGACGCTATTAATAATGCTCACAAATGAAGTGAGATGTTATATTTTAGATCACATTATGATACATTAAAGATTTACTTATTCTAACAAAAATTAATTTCACCACTGTGTTAATGGGATTGAAATAGATATATGGACCAATGCATTCTGAAACTACTTACCAGATTGGTCAATGATTTTACAGTCATTCATTATTCTCCTTCAATTGATGATAGATTAATCTGAAACTACACAAATTAATGTTTTGTTAATCATACAATTCTTACAGTTTATTTGCATTTTAATTCAAGATCCCCAAGAAATAATCCTTACGCAGGTTTACCTATAACATTAAATTATTCATTTAGGTTTCACATACATTGCACATGCAAACAGAGGCTCTCTTTGCAATGAGAGATCAGGGCATTTACTTAAGACTGAATTAATGTATTCTCTCTTTCATACGTATACAAATGTATTCATAAGAAACAGATGCAGGAGTAAGAAATTCAGCCCTGCTCTGTCATTCAATAAAGCCATGGCTGATTTTCGACATCAGTACCACTTATTTTGTATTAATCCAATATCTACTGGTTGTCTGAATATTAAAAACAAAATTCTATCCTTCCCATCCCCATACTGAACTCTCTGTCCTGGGCCTCCTTCATTGCGAGCGTGAGGTTGCATGCAAACTGGAGGAATAGCACCGCATATTCCATTTGGGTAGCTTACAACCCAATGATACGAACATTGAATTCTCCAAAATTAATTAATTAACCTACAAACAACCTTCCTTCACCCCACCCCACACACACATTTTTGCCCCTCTCTTCCCTGTGCCCAACCTGGATCACACCCATTTCTCCCTTTCACCCCTCAACATTGCCTTCCTCCTTTCCACCTTTATCCCATCCACTGTATTCATATTTCATGTTTCTTCGCAACTGATCTTCTTATCTCGATGTTTATCTTTTCGTCTCTGGCCTTTGTCCATCCATCTCCCAATCAACTCCCATCCATCTCAGCTGTGATCCACTTATCACATGCAGGGCTTTGTCCTGCTCCCACCTCTCTTCCAGCTTTCTTGGCCCCCACTACAATTGTGGTGCCTTCATGCCGACATTGGTTTTGCATACAGCCGGTTACCACTGGCGACTCGCCAGTAGCCTTATGAGAAGGTCCAGCCACAAGAGCTCAATAACAACTCCAAGATCAGACGCATCTGCACACGGGTTATGATCAGTGAGAATTAAGGTAAAAAGAGGCTTCCGGAATAAACGAGACACAAGGTGTCTGGCACAGCTAAGTGTTGTTTGTTCTTTACTTTCTGTCGTGGGATTTAGTAGACTCTACACAATCAGTCTGAAGAAGGGCCACGACCCATAATGTTGCCTGTTAGCAAGAGACTCTGGCTTCTCGGACCCTAGTGAGAAAACCCTTCAGGGCACTTATTCAAAAGGGTCATGGGGAAGGGTGCCAACCCTAAACGTCATCTAACCATGTTTTCCAGAGTGCTGCCTGACCTGCTGAATTACTCCAGCACATTGTATATATTTTTTTAAACCAGCACCTGCAGTTCTTTGTGTCCACTAATCAGAGGACATATCTATGTTTCAAACCACATTAACATTTTCTTTATTTCAATTAGATTACCTATCGTTCTTATAAATTCTGGGGAGGCTAGTCCAGTCTCTCTTCATATGTTAAATGCACCATCTCATGAATCTCTATGCACTGTTCTCTCAGTTGCATGTTCATCATGTGTTTGTTAGAGAGATTAGGGAGATCCATGCACAGGGACATGCAGGTCCCTCCGAACACTTGCACCCTTTAATCTCTCACCATTTAAGAAAAATACTCCAGTTTTCCATTTTTCACTTCACTTTGTTCCATATTCCATTTTCCATGTGTTCATCCATTTGTTTAATCTGTCAACCAAACAAAAGCATCTCTGTGTCTCATTCACAACCAATACTACCACACAGCTTTGCAATATCTGCAACCCTTCATAGATTACATTTGACCACTTCATCAAGATCATGGATATAACATCTAAACAAGCAGGATCTACTATGTTTCCCAACCTGAAAATGGCCCCTTTAAACCTCCTTTTTGTTTTCTATCTGTTAAGCAATCTACAAAACACATTGGTATTAAATCTCCAATCCTATGAGGTCTCACTTTGATTAATAATCTCTTGTGAGGCACCTTTTGAAGGCATTCTGATGGTCCAAATTAACTATATATTTTATTCATTTGCAGGATCTGAATAGCACTGTCATGGCGAGCATTTATTGTCCATCCGTAATTGTCCTTGAACCACCATCTTCCACAACTCCCTGAACAGCTGCAGTCTTTCTGGTGCAGGTACTTTCATAGCGTTATTGCGCTTCACTCAGTGACAATGAAGAATGTGCAACTTAAAGTAATTTGCATGTGTTCTTGTGCATCTGTTGCTATTGTCCTTCTTAGAGGTAGAGGTCGAGGGTTCTTTCTGAATAGTTTAGTGCATCTTACAGCTGTGGAATGCACCGCAGCCACCAGGTGAAGGTAATAGAGCGAATTAAAGTGCTAGATAGTGGATGAAATGACAATTAACGTAGCTGCTGTATCCAGGTTGGTGTCAAGCATCCTGAGAGTTGATGGAGCTGCATTTGACAAGCAGTGTGGAGTTTATTTCATCACACTCCCAACATGTAGACAGTTGCAAGGCTTTGTAGTCACGTTCCATGGGATATTCAGTCTCTGAGGTGATTTTCACACCAGGGCATTTATGTGCCTGGTTCATTTGAGATTCTGCCACTATTGATATTGATGGTGGTGAATGCTGCAATGGTAATGTCATTGAATGTCAAGGGCAGGTGGTAAGACCCTCCTGATTGAAATGGTTGTTGTAAGGCACTTGTGTGTGATGAACGTTACTTGCCACTTATCATGCTGTCTAGGTCTTGCCACATGCAAGCAAAGGCTGTTTCATTCACTGAGGGGTTGTGAATAAAATTGGACATTGTACAATCATCATCAAACATTTCCCAATATGACATTCTAATGGAAGATTGCTGACAAATCAGTTGAAAATGGTTGGGCCAAGGACATTGACAGAAAAGAATTTGCAGCGAATTCCAGCGCTGGGATGATTGACCTCCAACATGTATCTTTGTTTGTGCAAGATATGACAGACCTTTGGTGTGTTTTCCCTTTGACTCCCATTGACTTCAAGTTTACTGAAGTGCCATGATGCCTCACCCGATCAAAACGATGCCTTGATATTGAGGCCATTCACAGTCACCTCGGGGTGGGAGATTGCAACCTTCACGTGGTCCACCCTGTTTTGACTAATGCAATCAACTCGACATGCACAAACAAATAGATCAAATAGAAATAGAACCTGCAACTTAAGGCTGTGCACGCCATACAGAAGAAGAAGACAGTCACCTCAACTCTAAAATTCAATTTTTTGATCTACATTTGGACCGCAGCTGTGGTGAATACTGGAGCAGAGTGTGCCTGAAAACATCTATACAGGGCATCAGTGAGTAGATTATGGTAAATAAAGCACTGTTAATGAGAGCTTCTATCATTTTGCTGATAATGGCGCTGAAGCCAGGCGACTCAGCGTGTTGGTCCCAGATGTGGATCTGCAATCAATCATTACAATCGCACCACTCTTCTAAATCTCTACTACAATGTCAGAATTTCTGAAAGGTTACGTGATAGCGCTACGATTTTTCGCCAGCTTACTCACTCTTCTCCTGTGCTGCGATTGCACCAAGTTCCGTTCCGATCGGTGGTCTAATGTAAACTTTAGCGAGGTTTAAAAATCTTAAAAACCGCGCGTGCGCAAGTCGATCCCCTCTCCTGCCGTTCAGTGCCGGTGGATTAGCCTTTTCTCCTGTCACTCCGCGGGATGATCCACCCCTTCCTGCACCATCGCGTCTTCACTGGAGCGGTGCATGGCCGACGGAGGTTTCCAACTGGACACAATTTTCGGAGGGACTGGAAACGGCCCAGCCCGGCCCGGAAATGTCACAAAACGGAAAGCGGAGAATATGATCTCGGTGGAGGAGAACGACCAGCGACCCAGCGGTCCAGCGACCAACAGACCAGTGACCGCTGTGAGTCCGCTCCAGCCCCTTCCTCTCTGGTCCCCCTCGCTGGCTCCTGCCCCCCTTCCCCATGATACCCCCCCACAACCACCGTATTTTCTCCGAGTTCTCTCCCCCTCGCACACACACCCCCCCTCCCCTCGCCCAACCCCCCCCCCGGCCACACCCCCATCCCCCACACAGATCCCTCCCCCACCCCACACCCCCCTCCCCCACACACACCCCTCGCCCACCCCCCACCCCCCACCCCTCCCCCACAACCGTCAGCTATGCCTGCGCAGTAATACCTGCGTGTTCTACGTCACAATGAGAACTCAATGGGCGGGAATGGCTGCGCCGCCGGAGAGCTGCTAAGAGTGGATGGGGGGGGGGGGGGGGTTGAGGGGGGATGGAGTGAGTGCGTGGGGGGGGAGGGCAAGAGGTGGAGTGGGGGGGTGAGTGGAGGAGGGGGTATCAGGGGCGTCATAACCGGAACCCGACAGCCGCGCCTGCGCAGTTAGAGACTATGGGTGAGTGGTGGAATAATGCATTGGGGGAACGAGTTGCGTTGGGGGAATGGGTGAGTGGTGGAATATTGCGTTGGGGAACGGGTTGCTTTGGGGGACCAGGCCTCCCGTGGGTCCCACCTAGTCTACTTCCTTATAAAATTTCAAAGAAATGTCTTGGTTATTTTGACTATTATGTTCACTGGTTTTATTCAATATTTCTCAAATCTCATGTTTATCTTTTACTTTTTTTTCTCATTTTATGACTACATTTTAAATTAGTTTGTTTTTGATCTACACAAATACTGAGTTGTTTGCCTAAAAGTAGGTTGAGTGCTGATGCCACAGGAATAGGTGTAGATGGTGAATGCTGCAATGGTAATGTCATTGAATGTCAAGGACAGGTGGTAAGACTCTCTCCTTAACAAAATCATGCAACTAAAGGCAATGATGCTTTCTGCGGAACAAGATAGCAGTGTTTGTGCATGGCGACAGGCATTAATTTGTGAAGAAGGGTTCTGACCCAAAATGTCACCTATTATTTTTCTCCAGAGATGCTGCCCTGACCCGCTGAGTTACTCCAGCATTTTGCGTCTATCTTCGGTATAAATCTGTATCTGCAGTTTCTTTCGACACATTGATTTGTGAGAATGGTGTGAAACAATACAGTTGTAGTGAAGAGAGCTGCAGTAATTTATAATGTGGGAAAGATCTATTGGCTTGTCTTTGCAGCATTGTCATGAACTTGGTCATTCTTGAACAATTCTTCAAGCAGGACAGGGGATAACAAAGCCTTTCCACGCTCACTGAATTCGACAATGTCAGCATTTCAGATTTTTTGAATTTCAGATTTCCAGCCTTCACTTCACATTTTGCTTATTTCTTTATTGTCTTTACACACTCATCTCTTTTACATAATTTCAAGACCTTTGCTATTGATCTTTCCTCCCTACCTGTGGATTTTATTTTGAACTATTCCCACTTTTGTCTTTTTTTTAATCATGTGTAATGTGACTGAGATTCTTGTTGAAATCAAGTTGTGTCCCTTGACCTGAAATGTTTAATATTTCTCTCTTCACAGATGCTGCGTTATCTGCAAAGTATTTCTAACGTTTACAGTTTATATTTCACGTTTTTTGCATCTGCAATATTTTGCAGATAATCTAGCAAGGTAAAATCATAAATCTTTCAGTTAATGTTGTATGATTCTACAATTTTTTTAGGATGTCACATTGGTGAAACTGGTAGAGCTGCCGAAACTGGTAGAGCACCATAGACCTCAGGTGCTGCCAGTCTGGAGTTTGCACATTCTTCCTGTGACCGTACAGGTTTCCTTCGTGTTCTCCGCTTTCCTCCCACTTTCTGGAAATGCGAGGGTTTGTAGGTTAATTAGCCTCTGTAAAATTTCCCTAAGTGTGTATGGAGTGGATGAGATTGCGAGATAACATAGAACTAATGTGAATAGTCATTATGGACACGGTAGGCCGAAGGGCGTGTTTCCATGCTGTACCTCCCCAAGCAATCTCTAAACTTAAACCTCCTCCCTTTTCTTGTTCTCACTCGGCATTCATGAATTGGTCTGCTGTTTGTATGATTTAAAAATGTAAAGGTTTTTATCTTGGTCGTGGAAAATAATCTTTGCATTAACCATAAATTTAATTAATAAGTGCAGAGGGTTTGTGCCTGCATCATTTCACTTCAGCTATTAGCCACATCATAGACTTTCCATTAAAAAAGATCCATTGAACAGATTAGCTTCACAAGTGGGTTTATTTAGAGAATTAAGCAAAATATGCAGCATATTAAATTGTCCAATTTAAAACCAGTAGTTCACAGGGGTTTCATCAAACAAATCAGTTAGATATGTTCATTAGAATTTTCGTATATAATTTCAGAGGAATTATTTATCAGTAGCCAAACAACCTTCGATATTCATGAATAAAAATAACATACATATAATCAAATTAGTAAGCATAAATTACAGATATCGCCCTAATGTAGAGGAGACAAACATTTGACACATGGAATGTGCTAACTTTTTATACCTTTAACAGACACTACTGCGGACAGTCTTCACAACAATACCACAAGATTTGCAAGCTATAAATACAAAGGAATGTGGCATCTGAAATTTATCTTGGTCATTTTGATGGCTTAACAATTGTAACAGAAATTTAACATGATATTCTCATTCCTCTAGTTTAGTTTATAGATATGGCATGGAAGCAGGCCCTTCGGCCCAACGAGTCCACGCTGACCATCGATCACCCGTTCACACTAGTTCTATGTTATCCCACTTTCTCATCCACTACCTATACACTAGGGCCAATGTGCAGAGGCCAATTAACCTACAAACCCACATGTCTTTGGGATATGGAAGGAAACCAGAGCACCCAGAAGAAATCCACCAGGAAAATATGCAAACTCCACATAGACAGGACCCGAGATCAGGATCGAACAAACCCGGGTCTCTGATGCTGTGAGGCAGCAACCCTACCAGTTGCGCCAATTATTCCAATTGACTCATTCAGCTTTCTTCCTGCAGAACAGTTTAATCAATATGATATGTTGAACTGGACACAAAGTTCTGGAGTATCTCAGTGGGCCAAGCAGCATCTATGGAGAAAAAGGATGGGTGACGCCTGCAGTCTGAAGAAGGATCCTGACCCAAAATGTCATCCATCCTTTTTCTCCATAAATCCTGCTTGACTCGGTGTGTTACTTTAGCACATTGTGTCCATCTTTGCTATAAACCAACATCTGCCATTCTTTATTTCTTTTGACATGTTGAATTGTTTCTATGCTGTGACAATATGATTGATATTTGGATCATTATGATTTAAGTAAATAAAGCCAGAAGCCCTGGGGAAAATTGTCTGCTGCTGTCTTGTGCATGCCCAGATTTTAACTGCTCATTCCTTTCCTGTTTCTTTCTCATTTAGAATAAGGCAATGTTTCACAACATGGTGCATTCTCAGTGTAAAGACAGGACTGATGCATTTATGATAGGCAGATAGGTGGAGTCAAGGTTAAGTAGGATTTCTATTCATGTGGGAGTTTCTCCTATCTATTTGCTGCAGGCCCAATCTGGAAGCTGTGTCTCTTAGGATTTAAACAACACAGTCAGAATGTCATGATGGTGTTGCTATCAGACCCTTCGAGGTGATGAATATTGAAGCTTCATCAAAAGTAAATTATATGTCTTAGTTGCCCCTCAGTGTGTTTTCTACATGATGTTTAATGTGCAGGACAAGGTAAAACAGAAAGGCTTCATTTCTTTGAGCAGAGTGCTCAGTATCGAGGAGGCATAGACCTGAGTTATTTTTAGAATAGAATTAGAAGGGAGTTTGGAACCTGATTGAAGTTGGGGACTGGGGAGGGAGTGGGTTGAAGTCCAGAACAGCATATGTTGGGCAGCAAAGAAAGACTATGATGATAAATAAAGATAGCTATCAGAAATCACCCATGCATTGAATTTGGATACAACAAAGGCACACCAAATCCAGTCACATGCAAAATTCTAAATATATAGTGTCAAATCTGTAGAGAGCTGTTTCACTGAGGATGTCTGACACAATTTTCTTACTTTCCCGCCATGCCCCAAAACAACCATCCCAGCAGAACAGATTTACCCATTAGTGTTGCAAGATGGAGGGAATGTCTGCAATTATCCAATCAGTTTTATTCTTTGTAGAGAAGCAAAGAACTGCAGGTGCTGGTTTACACCAAAGATAAACAATAAGTGCAGTGTAACTCAGCAGGTCAGGCAGCATCTCTAGAGAAAAAGGATAGGTGACATTTCAGGTTAGGACCCTTCTTCAGATTGAAAGTGGAGGACAGGGGAAGGAACTGGAGGTGAGAAAAGACCAGAACAAATCAGTGCTAGCAAAAAATGACCTCAGCTGGTTCCCTGGTAGACCAATTGTTGGCAAGGGAAGGTGTGATCTCAAGAGGGATACAGTTTTGCAAACTGTGGAACTGGTTAAATGACTAGGGTGGAGGAAGGGGGCAAGGAGGGAGGGAGGGAAGGCAGGAGGGGGACCAACAATTGGCCTAACGGGGAACTACCCTATCTGAGGTCATCTGTTGCTGGCCTTGATTTTTCCTGGTCTTTTTTTGTTTCCAGTTCTCCCCCCCCGGCTCCTACTGTTAGTCTGAAGAAGGGTCCCGACCCGAAACATCAATTTTCTCCCGAGATACTGCCTGGCCTGCTGAGTTATTCCAGCACTTTGTGCCTATCTTTATTCTAACTTCAACTCCTGCTGATGGCTGCTCCTACGTTATATGATGCAGATTATATCATGACACTAGGCCTTTATGTTCATTCTCCATCAGCCAAAAGCAGTTATTTCTTTCAGCATGACAAGGTGACCTTGTTTTTGTAATGTCCACACTAAAATGTTGGCAACAAAGAAAGACTATGAAGATAAATAAAGGACAATTTGAGAGGCAGGGAGTTCGGAGCGGAAAAAGTAAAAAGATTCAAACAAGACAACAGTCGCATTAGATTGTCATGATTGCTCTGAATCAGATCAGTTACTGAGGCTGCTTTATTACATTTTATTCTGTAGACGCTATTGTTAGCAATAAATATTGGGCGAGAATGCCTCTTTAAAAGAGACTAATGAATCCCATGGGAAGTTAAAAGTAGCAGAATGATATGTAAAGATATGAGAAAAGTGAATGTCATATAATTGAAATCTAATCTACATCAAAAAAATTCACGGAAGGCAAAGATATAACATCTTCAATACAAGTGCTTTATGTACTCCAATAAGAGTTTAGAGGCCAGAAATTCCAATTGATTACATTTGCATAATACATCAACCATTTACAATTCAAGATTATTTCTTCATTGACTTCAAACCACAAAATGTGTTGAAATAAACATTCCAAGTATGCTATAGCAAGATCTTAACCAATGAACTTTGTGGACCTGAATTCTTACATTTTAGGGGGCATGTTTTATTATTTTCCAGACTTTTAAAAAAGTATTTACATTTATTCCTTTTTTTCTAGTTTAGTTAGTCCCTCAGGTATTTAAATGGAGCCTGTAAATGTAATCAGAAGTGTTTGAAGAGGTTGGCGCCATCTATTGAATGTATATTTTAATGCAATGTATCTGTCAAGGCAGATTAGAATCCATATTACCCCAAACATATTAATTCTCTTCAGGAGCCATTAACTCTTAACTCATAAACTCTTCATAATTTCTTTCCATTTGACTGCTATTCCTAAAGATGATAGGTAAGGTTAGGCATGAAGGTCATAGTCAAAGCACTCTCTTACACTCAGTAGAAAATGCTTCTATTTCATTAGGACAGATGCAAGCATTCCTTATACCGCCTCTCTTGGTAGACTGTCATTTTTTTTTGCAGATAGCAGCACAATGGGTGGTTACTCATGGTCTCCCCCTGCTGGCTTTCTACTCTCTCTGGACCTTTTTATTTCCAACTGCTGATGCGACAGAAACTGTCTTGAGGGCGCAAAGTGCTGGAGTCACTCAGCAGATCAGAGCATCTCTGGAGAATATGGATAGGCGACGTTTCGGGTCGGGATCCGTTTTCAGACCGATGCAATGGTGGGAGGGGGGAGGTCCAAACCATGGCAGTTAATACGTGGACACAAACGAGAGAGAATTGATAGTCAGAGATTAAAGCAGAAGGTGTGAGACAGATGGTTTGAAGAGTTACAAGTTATGAAGCCAGAGAAAGGAATGTAAGGGGAGGGGATAAATAGGTGTGAGTCCAGGTAGGACACGGGAGGGGAGGGGAGGCCGGAAAGCAGGAGTATGGGGAAGAAAGTGGAGGGGGAAGGAGAGGGGGGAGTTAGAGGTTACCTAAAATTGAAGAACTTGGAGAATCAACCATCTTGACTTCTCCCCTTCCCTCACCCACTCCAGTCTCACCCCCTCTGAATGCACTGCCCTCCGCGCATTCAGCAACAATCCTAACATCGTTATTAAACCCGCCAACTTGGCACATTTAGAACAACATAGGAGTTACAGTAGCCAAATAACAACATGTCTTGTCTAATTTGTGCAGACTTACTGTGTAAATAATGTTTTCTGTATTTGCCCATAGTACGGCAATGACTATATTTGACTGAGAGAAACTCAGAGATGACTTGTGGATATTTAAAAAACTCTCTTATCTATTCCTTTCCCACCACCAGGGGTTGGCTGAACACTTTGCAGGACCTCTGTTACCTTTGTATACTTTGACCCTGAAGATCCAGTTGCCTGCCATTTTAATTCTCCACACCACGCGGCCTGGGCATGTTGCAACCCTAGGGACTTTATACGGAATTCAACAAATTTGTGCCTGAACTGACTAATTATGACGCAAAGTCGTGAACTTATTACTTTGGAAAAAACACAAAGTGCTGGAGTAACTCAGAGGGTCAGGCGGCATTGCTGGATAACATGGATAGGTGACGTTTTGGGTCAGGACCCTTCTTCAGACTCTGCAACATTACCTGAGTTTTTCCCCTCTCCCCACGAATGTTAAAAGATATGCTAAAAATACTTGCATACTCTTTTATTTCAGATTTCCAACAACTGCTGCTCCAGTCCCATCTGGATTCACCATCTCCCCTTAAGTCAGCAATATTAGCAGTTCTGTTCTCTACACAACCCTGGTCTCCTCTGTCTCTCCATCCCTCTCTCTGTGACTTTAAACATCCTTATTTACTCTTTTTCCATTTCTGATGAAAGGTCCGCGGGATTGAAATATTATGGTGCTTTCCTCTCCATAGATGTTGCCTGACCTACCTAGCACCCCAAGCATTTTCTGTTTTATTTTAATTTCTCGCCTTTGCAGCATTTTTGCTTTTCCATTCCCTCCGCAGATTACTCGCTGAACTCTTCCAGCACTTTATGTTTTGCAAAGATTCCAGCATCTGCTGTCTCTTGTGTCTCTATAAAACAATCCTGTCTGGCCTTTTGACATTCAACAGCTCAGTTCGCAACTATTTTATAACTATTTCCTTTTAAATTTAGTCATAGTCGTATAGCACAGAAAGAAGCACTTCGGACCAACTTGCCCCAGCAGACCAAGATGCCCTATCCAAGCTAGTCCTATTTATCTGCATTTGGCCCATATCCCTCTAACCCTTTCCTATCTGTGTTCCTGTCTGAGTGTCTTTTAATGCTGTCATAGAACCTGCTTCAACTACCTCATTTTCTCACTCTTCCACTTTCTGCCCATCTAACCGCTTTCTCCATTCACCCAATCCAAATTCTTCTCATCAAGTAGCCAACCTACACACATCCTGCTCCACAAGACATGCTCTGCAGCCAGCAGAGGATACTTCTAGTCTTTACTATGTTAGGCTGTTGATCGACCACAGATGAGTTGCAGAGTCATTAAATTGGAAAGAATGCAGAGAAGATTTAAGAAGATAGGGAAAGGTCTAAAGACTAGGGCTTTATTCCTTAGAGCGCAGGAAGCTCATCTTATACAGGTGAATAAAACCATGAGGGTGAATTTGCAGTCTTTTACCTAGAGTATGGGAATGAAGAACCAGAGGAAATAGGTTTAATGTGAGAAGGAAAGATTTAATTGGAAGCTGACGGGCATTTTTTTTCTGAGGCGGCCGGTATGTGGATGAGGAGGTAGCTGAACAGGGATTTAAACTTAATTTAAAGGACATTTGGACAGAAACAAATATAGAAAAGGTTTAGATGTATATGGGCCAAATGCGGGCACCTCTTCATCACCCCTCAGCCTGCAGTGCTCCACGGAATAAAATCCTAGCCTGCCCGACCTCTCAGGCCCTCAAAACCTGGCAACATGCTAGTAAATATTCTCTGTTTAAGAAGGAACTGTAGATGCCGGAAAATCGAAGGTAGACAAAAATGCTGGAGAATCTCAGAACTCAAGAAAGGTCTGAAGAAGGGTCTCGACCCAAAACGTTACCTATTTCTTTCGCTACATAGATGCTGCCTCACCTGTTGAGTTTCTCCAGCATTTTTGTCTACCTACCGTAAATATTCTCTGGACTCTTTCCAGCTTAATTACATAACTTAATTCATCTGAACTTATCTGGGTTCTATCAGCAGCCTAAGGTAAGAGGCATTGGAAGTACAGTATCCTCTACTGACTTCATCGCATGTCTTGTGGAGCAACATGTGTGTGGGTTATCGGTTGGCCATTGGTTGAGAAGAATTTGTATTGGGGATTGTTTGAATGGAGAGACGGAGTTGAGGGGCCGAGAAAGGGTAAGATGGAGAAAAGTACAAGACAGAGGTAGTTGATGCAAGTAAAATAACAGCATTTAAAAACCACTTGGACAGGTACATGATTATTAAAGATGTAATAGCAGTGCATTTGGAAAGCAGTGACAGGACCGGTCAAAGTCAGCATGGATTTATGAAGGGGATGGCATGCTTGACTAATCTTCTCGAATTTTTTGAGGATGTAACAAGTAGAATGGATAAGGGAGAGCCAGTGGATGTGGTGTATCTGGACTTCCAAAAAGCCTTTGAGAAGGACCCACACAAGAGATTAGTGTGCAAACTTAAAGCACATGGTATTGGGGGGGGGGGGGGGGGGGGGGGGGCGGGTATTGAAATGGATAGAGAACTGTTTGGCAGATAGGAAGCAATGATTAAGAATTAAAGGGTCCTTTTCAGAATGGTAGGCAGTGACGAGTGCGGTGCCACAAGGCTCAGTGCTGGGATCCCAGTTATTTATAATATACATTAACGATTTAGATGAGGGAATTAAATGTAACATCTCCAAGTTTGCAGATGACACAAAGCTGTATGGCAGTGTGAGCTGCGACGAGGATGTTATGAGGCTGCAAGATGACTTGGAAAGGTTGGGTGAGTGGGCAGATGCATGGCAGATGCAGTATAATGTGGATAAATGTGAGGTTATCCACTTTGATGGCAAGAACAGGAAGGCAGATTATTTTCTGAATAGTGTCAGATTAGGAAAAGGGGAGGTGCAATGAGACCTGTGTCCTTGTACATCAGTCACTGGAAAGTAAGTATGCAGGTACAGGAGGCTGTGAAGAAAGTTAATGGCAAGTTGGCCTTCATTGCGAGAGGATTTGAGTTCAGGATTAAGGAAGTCCTACTGCAGTTGGACAGGGCCCTGGTGAGACTGCACCTGGGGTATTGTGTGCAATTTTGGTCTCCTAATTTGAGGAAGAACATTCATGCTATTGAGGGAGTGCAGCGTACGTTCACCAGGTTAATTCCCGGGATGGCGGGATTGACATATGATGAAAGAATGGGTCATCTGGGCTTGTATTCACTGGAATTTTGAATGATGAGAGGGGTTCTTAGAAACATATACATTTATTAAAAGATTGGACAGGATAGATGCAGGAAAAACGTTCCTGATGTTGGGGGAGTCCGGAAGCAGGGGTCACAGCTTTAGAATAAGGGGTAGGCCAATTAGGACTGAGATGAGAAAAAACGTTTTCACCCAGAGTTGGAATCTGTGGAATTCTCTGCTACAGAAGGCAATGGAGACCAATTTATTGAATGTTTTCATGAGACTTAGATTTAGCTCTTAGGGCTAAAGGAATTAAGAAATAGTGCAAAAAAACAGGACGAGGTACTGATTTTGTACGATCAGCCACGATCATATTGCATGACAGTGCTGGCTCAAAGGGTTAAATGGTCTATTCCTGCACCTATTTTCTATGTTTCTATATTTCTATGAATAGGAACGGTTTTGAGAGATATGGGCCAAACTGAGGCTGGTGGAACTGCCTTGGAAGGGGACATCATTGTCAGCATGGACGAGTTGGGCTGAAGGTCCTGCATCCGTGCCATACGACCGACAACTTGGACATTAGGTTGTACTAAATTAAAAATGTTGGAGTAAAGTCAAGAATTACTTTACTATGGTTAGGAATAAGATCAGGAACACATTTCAAAAACACACTTGGATTTTTTTTTGCCAAATTTTGAGGAAAGATTCCCACACATCAGACTTTAGAGATTTATTCTTGTCAAATCCCATTGCAAAGATGATCTACTGTACAATCAGTTGAAAGTTGACATTGCTAATGAGAGTGAGGTGCCCTTCCTATGAAGTTTATCTGAATAGGGAGTCTATGAGTGAGGGAAAGGGTGGGTAAACGTCCTGCGTTTCTAACGCCTCCTGCTGAAGCACCGGGCTACAATACACGGGGAGGGGAGGAGGGGAGGAGGGGGTACCTGAGCTGAGCTGCAGCTGCTGAGATCGGGGGTCGCCTCCACCAAGCCGCCTCCGCCAACGACTTCGCCACAATGTTTCCACCGGCCGCTGCCCGGAACGTCGCCATGGCAACGGCCTCAAACCGTCGCCCCGGCGACCAGAATGCGCCGAGCCGCGCACGCAACCCTCGCGAGAGGAAGCTGTCAGGTGTCAGGTGAGGCAGGGAGCAATGGAGCAACAGGTGAGTCGTCTTGCACCTGCCTTCCAGTGTTTGACTCTTTCTCACACTTGCCTTTCACATTTTTATTCATCTGCAACAATGTTTTTCTCTTTGGAAAGGTTGCTGTTTGCTTTTCAGTTTGATTGCTGGACTTTTCTGTACAATGTACAAGCATCAATAAATCATCATGTTGCAGCTTTATAAGACTATGGTGAGGTTACATTTGGAGCATTGCATGCAGTTCTGGGTCGTCCCGACAAAGGCAATGATGTGGAGGCTTTGGAAAGGGTGCAGAAGAGGTTTATCAGGATCTGGTCTGGATTAGATTATATTAATTACAAAGAAAGTTTAGCGGATTGGTTTCTCTGGAACTTGAGGCTGAGGGGAGACCTGATAGATGTATACAAAATTATAAGAGGCATATATAAGATAGACATTGAGAACCTTTCCCCCATGATGAAAATGTCAGACTAGAGGGCATAGTTTTAAGGTCAGGGGTGAAACATTTAAAGGAGATGAGCAGGGCAAATCATGTACACAGAGAATGATGCGTGCCTGAAAAATGCTGGTAGGGGTGGTGGTGGAGGCACAGCTGAAGGTGGCATTTAAGAGGCATTTAAATAGGCATGTGAAGGGATTTAAGGGATATAGATTATAATTTAGTTTATTGTCATGTACAATGAAAAGCTTTTACAAGTATGTGCAAGCAGAGGAGCTCAGTTTATCAGACATCATGTTTGGCATGGACATTATCGGCTGAAGGGCATGTTCCTGTGCTGTATTGTGTCATGTTCTATATTAAAATATATTGAGATACTATGTTAGGTAAATTAGGATAACGTGTTTTTAAATGAGTCATGCATTTTAACTTTTAATGTTTCCTGGGTTCTTATTGTCCCTAAACCAGGAAAGCCCTCATTTGTTTTCTGGCACGGAAAAATATATTTTCCTAATTAGGACAGCCTGTCAATTCTTCCAACAACTCTTCAAACATTTTTTTTAAATTTCTTTGTTGTATGTTAGTATATATTTTTAAAACATGGTGGGAAAATTCCATATCTGAAATATTAAGCCATCTCTCACTTTCACATACTGACCATGACTTGTACTAGGAGTACACAGCTTTTTATTTATTTGGGTTAAGTGACCAAGATTAGATGGATTCAATAAAGCTTTCAATTAGACAAATGTTTAGGTTCCTGATCACTGCATAATTCTTCCATGGAGGAAATGCTTCTGTTGTTTGTCTGTTATCTCAGATTGAGCAAGAATGGATTTAGATAAGATTTGCCATTTTCTGCACTAATCTGTGAAAGAAATGTGGCTAGTTTGGTATTATTTCAATTTCTCAGAGCATAACAAATAGCACAATCGTTCACTCTCTCATCGGTTCTTTATTCTTGAAAGGTTTGTGGCATGAAGGAAATTAGCATCAATTCTGGGTTCATGGTCTCTCCCTGTACCTGGTTAATATTTACTGTTACTGATAAACCAGTGGTTTCAAAAGGACTAATTGAAAATCTTGGTGATTTCTAAAACAAAACGGTAGTCACAGGCGTTTGAACATACATTTAAGCTTTTTGGTTTAACTTCAACATAAGGAGAGTAAAATCTCAGGAGTGGCGCAGCAGTAGTTGTTGCATTAAAGTGTCAGAGACAAGGGTTCGATCCTAACTACAGTTGCTGTCTGTACGGAGTTTGTACATTCTCCCTGTGACGGGTGGATTTTCTCTGGGTGCTCTGATTTTCTCCTACAATCCAAAGGTTTGTAGGTTAATTGACTTCAGTAAAATTGTAAATTGTCCCTATTGTGTGGAATAGTGCTAGTGTACGGGGTGAACTCTGGCTGAACAGGGTGAGCCGAATAGCCTGTTTCTGCACTGTAACTCTAAATAAGGAAAGTAAAATCTTAATGTGCGAGATTACTCCAATATCCTAGTACATTGAATGCACAGCGTCTGTTTCCCAGAGTAGGGGAATCAGAGTAGGGGTGAGAGGGGAAATATTTAGAACATTGAATAGTACAATGCTATCCCCACTAGTGTTGGACATTTCCACCCTGCAGAAATGTTCTAGCTGTCTACCCTATCTATGCCTCTCATAATTTTATATGCTAAAATGCAATAGGAACCTCAGGGACAACTTTTTCACACAGAGGATAAGGCAGATACTATGACAACATTTAAAAGATATTTTGGATGGGTACAAGGATAGGAAAGATTTAGAGAGATATGGGCCAAATGCGGGTAGGTAGGACTAGTGAAGATGGGCCATCTTCATTGGCATGTGCAAGTTGGGCCGAAGAGCCTGTTTCCGAGTTGTATGCCTCCTCTATGGCGTTGATTTAGGAGAGAGAATGCTATTGCTTCTTGTGTAGGAAGGAACTGCAGATGCTGTTTTAAACCTCGGTAACAAGTGGGCTCTGTTCATTGCTGGTGCATTTATTAGTTTATCTGTAGTTTCCTTTTAGGTAGACCCTCAGGGGTGAGGATGACTTGCTTCCACTCTAATGTGGTGAATGAAGCCAATGCAGGAAATGCAGACACTTCCACAGATGGAGGCGGGTGGTGGCTGAGCAGGTGGGTGATGTGTGATATTTCTAATTCAAAATTAAACTTTATTCAGATTAACAAATATATACAAATCAAAAACTGCAAAACCTCTTCCTACCTTCACAGTGTCTATACATTCAATAGTGTTTCATTCAGTAGTGTTAGCATCTATCTTTAACAAAACATCCTTGCCACTCATGTGCCCCCCCCCCCCCCCAGTGTTCATAAATTATAGGAGGAGTTCATCAAGTATAATCCACCATGCAATAATGGCTGATCTATCATTCGCTCTGAACCCCATTCTCCTGCCATCTCCCCAAACATCCTTACTAATCAAGAATCCGTCAATCTCTGCCTTAAAAATATCCATTGACTTTGTCTCCACAGTCGTCTATAGTAATGAATTCCACAGATTCGCCGCCCTTTGACTAAATAAATGATTCCTCATTTCCTTTCTAAAGGTTCATCCTTTTATTCTGAGGCTATGGCCTCTGGTCGTAGACTCCCACTAGTGGAAACATCCTCTCCACATCCACACTATCCAAGCCTTTCATATCACCATATCATGATCAGGTGGTATCCCATCCCTTGTTTGAGGGGTGTCCCCACTAGACCCAATACTGAAGCCAATTAATCTACAAACCTTTATGTCTTCAGAGTGTGGGAGGAAACTGGAGCATCCGGAGAAACCCCACGCGGTCACAGGGAGAACGTACAGACTCCGTACAGACAGCACCCGTAGTCAGGATCGAACCCAGTTCCCTACCACTGTAAGGCAGCAACTCTACTGCTGTGCCACCATGCCGCCTAGTGATAGTCATGCAAACAATGTGGCCAGCCAATGTGGCTGATTGAGAGGGGCCTCAATGCTGGATGTTGACCTGGAAGAGACTAGAAAGTCAAGTAGTTCAGATTATTATTGTCACGTGTATGGAGATGCAGTGAAAAGCTTGTTTTGCTGGCAGGCAGCATTGAGCTCCCTCCTGTGGCCAGTTTCAGTGCGCATCCTGTTTCATAAAAGACAATCAAAGAATTGCAGATGCTGGAAATCTAAAGTAAAGGTAAAAAAGTGTGAGAAACATTCTGCAGGTCAGACAGCATCTGGGGAAAGAGAAACAATATTAATAGTCCAGGTCGACGCAGAGGTAGTGCTGCTGTCTTACAGTGCCAGTGACTTAGTGATCCTAATTTACCCAACTAAGGGTGCTTTCAGAATGAAGTTTGTACCTTCACCCTGTGACCACGTGGGTTTTCTCCGGGTGCTCCGATTGCCTCCCACATCCCAAAGATGTACAAGTTTGTAGGTTAATTGGCCTCTGTAAATTGTCCTTAATGTGTGGAAAAGAACTAGTGCACGGATGATTGTTGGTTGGTGAGGACCTGGTGGGCCGAAGGGCCTGTTTACATGCTGTGTCTCTAAACTAAACTAAAGTAATTCTGATAAAGGGTCTTCAACCTGAAACACTAACTTTTCTCTTGTAGCGTATCCTGTATGGAAGATCATGCAGCATCTCTCTCACTCTCCTTCCCTCATTCTGCCACTATTCTGGGACTAGCTGCAGTTCCCAGGTCGCCAGCGTGCCCCGGGACTGGCTGCAGTTCCCAGGTCACGAAAACGAAGTGAAAAAAAAATATGGCTGTGGGCCGGATGATTTCGGGTTACGGGCCGAATCCGGCCCGTGGGCCGTAGGTTGCCGACCCCTGTCTAAATGGATTGAGCAAAACACTAGGTTTTGGAGCAACTCTGCGGATCAGGCAGCATCTGCGGAGGGAATGGACAGGCAACGTTTCATGTCGGGACTCTTCTTCACACTGAGATTCCAGCGTTGCAGTTGCTTGTGTCTCCATTCTAAATGGATTGCTTTTGAAATGCACCGATCATCATTCACTAAAATCTTGAATAAAAATATTAGATCAGAAGTTCTAACAATGGATTTGAATCCAAAATGATAACATGATTTTCTTTCTGAATTTGATTGTTCTGGTGTATTTCTACATATTTCCCTCTTTTATTTTCAGCAGGCAAACACTAATTCATGAAAGGGGAGGTGAAAATGTGGCAATTGACAAATGACTTACAAGCACTTTAATATTTCACAAGCAAACCAAACTGATCATCATTTTCTCAAATGCTCCATTCCCAGATTTATAACCCCTGTTTTGAATTTAACACTTCAGACCAAACTCAGCCATTCAATAGACACAAAGTGCTGGAGTAACGCAGCGGGTCAGGCAGCATATCTGGTGAAAAAGGATGGGTGATGTTTGGGGTCAGGACCCTTCTTCAGACTTCTCCAATCTGAAGAGGGGTGCCAACACGAAATTTCACCCATCTTTTTTCTCCCGAGGTGCTGCCTGACCCCCTAAGCTACCCCAGTACTTTGTAAATATCTTTGGTAAGATAGATCAGCATCTACAGTTCATTGTTCCTCACAAAGTCATTGGGTTCTATTTCTAAACACCAACCTATTCGGAAGAAAATCATTCTTCAACCCTATTTATATCAGTACTCTTTTCACATGGCCTTTATCTCAATGCATTGGCTCCCATATGGATTAGGAAGATGGCATCCCATGTTGACTGGCATCTTCATCATGCTGCTCTGCATGCTGCCAACAAATCACACACACAAAAGAGAATATATGGATTTCATTTTCAAAATGTCTTATCTGATCACGGTGTAATGATCAAGAAAATAATCTCAGTGAATGATACTTTATTGTCACATGTACCTAGGCACTGTAAAATTCTTTTTTTTGCATACAATACACAAAGTATTTTAAAGGTGGAGATTGATGGATTCTTGATTAGGAAGGATGTCAGGGGTTGTGGGAGAAGGCAGGAGAATGCGGTTGAGAGGGAAAGATAGATCAGTCATGATTGAATGTTGGAGTACACTTGATGGGCCGAATGGCCTAATTCTGTTCCTATAGCATATGAATTAATGAAAAGAGTCGCCACGTTTTGGATGCCGGCAAAGTTAGAAAAAGTTGACAGATTGTCCATTGCATCTAATATCTTCACCATATCATAGAGTAAGACTGTTGAATGGTGTGGAAATTTGACTCTGTGGCCTCTTGTTTTGTCCTCTTTCATGAAGCATATGAGTTTTTTGTTCTGGTGCACCTGAAAATGGTTATCTACTGCCCAAAGAAAGGAAAATGAGGTAGATACACTCTTTAAACCTCCTATTTCATTTATATATTTATGATAAGATCTGAAAGCTCGTTCAATGTTCACTATCTTTGTGTCCACAAAGCAAACAATCTCCATTGGTATTGCTTTGGAGATTGTAATGTGTCCTGAAGTATGTGAACAATTTTGGTTTGTGTGCTATCTAAACATTTCAAAGCAAACTATACATGAATACAATCAAACCGCACATAAGTCTAGGTGCCATTTCAGGTCAGAACCCTTCTTCAGACTAAAGACTGCAGTCACACTGAAGTCGGAAGAAGAATCCCAATCTGAAACGTGCCCGAGTGTGAAGAAGGGTCCGACTCAAAATATCATCTGTCCATTCCCTCCACACTTGCTGCCTGACTCACTGAGTTGCTCCATCACTTTCTGTTTATTTTCATCACGATTCCAGCATCTGCAGTTCCATGTACCTCCATGCACAAGTCTAAATGGAAACCGGGGGAATATTAACATTAAGTTTTAAAATATTTATTTAACAGGTTCAAAATGGTAAACACAGAGCACAATCAGCACATTGGTGATTATATTTACATTAAAAATGGCTATTACTTTATTTTTCAAATAAAATTAACCTGGAATATTAACATTTACGGACTGAAGCTAATTAATCTTCAGGTCATTTCCAGCCTTTTATGTTTATTTCTGCTTTCCAATTTGTGTAATTGTCTAATTTCACTTAACCCTTTAAGTCCTGTTTTGTAACTGTACATCTAGTTTTAATTAATTATTCATTGTCTCCATCTGTTTTGTTTTTATTAATCCATTATTTATCCTATTTACCATTGACACTTATGCTGCTTGTGTTCCTGACTTCTCGGTCCCCAATTGCTATTAAAACCTACCTTTTCAAATAACTTTTCTATACAATATAACCACAGTTTATTTAAAGTAAACTGCTGTATAAATTGGAGCTCAAAAGTCAGTGGAGCAAAATGGAAATAACTTTGCACCATCTTCCATTCAAGTTCAATTTTCCTGCATTCGGATTGTTTGAGATAATAGAATGCGATAAATGGATACTTACCAGTCAGGCATTAATTCATTATATGATGTATAGGAAGGAACTGCAGATGCTGGTTTACACCGAAGATAGACACAAAATGCTGGAGTAACTCTCAGGCAACGTCTGCAGAGAAAAGGAATAGGTGATGTTTCGGGTTGAGACCCTTCATCAGATTCAACTTGGCAGTCTGATGAAGAGTCTGGACACAAAACACCACCTATTTCTTTTCTCCAGAGATGCTACCTGACCCGCTGGGTTACTCCAGCATTTTGTGTCTATATAAGTTATTACATGGGTCTGCTTAAGGGTCCCGACCCAAAAAGTCACCTATCCATGTTCTCGAGATGCTGCCTGATCTGCTGAGTTACTCCACCACTTTGTGTTTTCTTTTACTTACCAGTCAATGTTGATTGACTGTATTTGCTTTGATGCTGAACCTCCAGAAGACAGTAATTAAAGTGTGTGTAAAAGCATTAATGCTCTGCTGTTTAGATAACGACTTGACAGTATACAAATACATAAAGTCATTATTGCTAATGGGGTGCTATATTGTCCTAGTACGTGCATGGGAACTGGAAATCATTTTTGATCTGTTTCTGTTTCTCTCTCTGGTTCAGCAATCTAGTTGAACAGTATTTCTGAAGACAAAAGCGACTGGAATCTTGAGCAAAACACAAACTCGGAGGAACTAAGTGAGTCAGACAGTTACTGTGAATGAAATGGACAGATGATGCACGAGGTCCCGACCCAAAACGTCGCCTATCCTCCACAGATGCTGTCTAACCCATTGAGTTCCTCCAGCACTTTGTGTTTTGGCATAGTATTTCTATTCTTGCGCTGGCTGAGATTCACAAATTGGCATAATAAGATATCAGCAAATAATTTGAACGGTGTAGTATTTGTGAACTTTCTCCTAGTTTTCTTGCCAGCTATATGTTGATAATGGTATGGTAATATGATCCCCAAACAATGTTTTTGATGGTTAAATTACAATTTGTTCATGTTAGTTAAAGTTTAGTATTTCTGACTGTGGCGAAACATTTCTTAATATTTCATTTGTAAAACGTTGGAGTAACTCGGCAGCTCAGGTGGCATCTCTGAAGAACATGGATAAGTGATGTTTCGGGACTGGACCCCCCTCAGTCACTATTCATGTTCTCCAGAGATACAGCCTGGCCTGTTAAGTTACTCCAGCACTTTGTGTCCGTTTGTTTATTACCTGTTTCAACACTAAGAATTGTTTGGGTTTGTCCAACAGATCAAACCTATCAACACTTATGCTGAAACTACATGCATACCATGTTGCTTTACAGGATCACACCCTCTCCTTCTAATTGCCACAGTTCTAATGGCCAAACCTTTACCTTTTCATAGGTTCATAAGTCAAAGGAGCAGAAGTAGGCCAATCGGCCCATTGAGTCTACTCTGCCATTCAATCGTGGCTGATCTATCTTTCCCTCTCAACCCCATTCTCCTGCCTTCTCCCCACAACCGTTGACACCCTTACTAATCAAGAATCTGCCAATCTCGGCCTTATAAATACCCAATGACTTGGCCTTCACAGCCTTCTGTGGCAAAATGAATTTCGCAGATTCACCGTGCTCTGACTAAAGAAATTCTGCCTCATCTCCTTTCTAAAGGTATGTCCTTTTCTTCTGAGGCTGTGCCCTCTGGTCCTAGACTTTCCCACTAGTGGAAACATCTTCTCCACATCCACACTATCGAGGCCTTTCACTATTAGGTAAGTTTCAATTAGGTAATTTTGGAATACTCCATACAGGAAAATATTCTGAGCCGTGGAGTCATAGAGTAATGTAGCACAGAAACAGGTCTTTCGGCCCGACTTTTCCATGCCAACCATGATGCCCAGCACACCCCTCTGACTAAACAAATTCTTCCTCATCTCCTTTCTAATGGTGCGTCCTTTTATTCTGAGGCTATGCCCTCTGGTCCTAGAGCGGCCCACCAGTGGAAACATCCTCACCACATCCACTCTATCCAGGCCTTCCACAATGTCCTCCTTCCTCCAGCCCTTGGTTATCTAATCAAAACTGCATCCAGCTGCCGCCTCTTTCCTGACGCAACTGTTTGTTTTGGGTGACGAATTCCTGTAAACAGGCAGGAATTCATGAGATGCCACCAGTTGAGGAATTTCTGCTTGAAGAAGTCTTCAACAAAGAATCCCAGTGGGAAGCAGAGAAGTGACTGCCGACAGATCGACTGTGCAGGGGTGCGCTGAGCAGTTGCTAGCAGTGATTTATTTGTCAAATTACTGGTTCATTGAATATTTGAGCTGCAAAAGAAAGTGAGGCATATTGATTTGTCTGGCTATGCAGGGTTTCGCCTTCATTCCTTTTATGTCTTGAACTTAGTGGCTGACCTGTCTGGCAGACTCGATTTCTGATAGATTTTCCACAAGCCAGCCTTCCCTTGACATTACAAATAATAACCAAGTAAAATCAATATCGCCGTGTGTAATTTTGTGGCATCGAAAGGAGACCAATGTCAGAAGATCACCTCCCATTTTGGGTTAGAAGAGCACTGTGAGAGATTTCACACTGCACATCATGGGATGCACTGCTTGTGTGGGGTTCCCATTCCATGCAAGTTCTACCCAAGAGATCACAGCCAGATACACTCATGTCCCTCTGATCTGTTTACTCAGAGCTTTTCATAAATTCTAGTAGCAGAATTAGGCCATTCGGCCCATTAAGTCTACTTCACCATTCAATCATGGCTGATCTATCTTTCTCTCTCAACCCCATTTTCATGCCTTCTCCCCATAACCCCTGACACCCTTGCTAATCAAGAATCTGTTCATCTGAAATTCCTCCTCATCTTTCTAAAGGTGCGTCCTTTTATTCTGAGGCTATGGCCTCTGGTCCTAGACTCTCCCACTAGTGGAAACATCCTCTCCACATCCATTACATCCAGGCATTTCACTATTCGGTAAATTATTTCATTCCCATTACATCTGAAGCCAAGTCAATTTTATTATACAAGTGCAGTGAGGTACAGGTATAATGAAAACCTTGCCTGTAGCAGCATCACATGGCATGTTGGCCTTCATAACAAGATAAGTTGAGTATAGGAGCAAAGAGGTCCTTCTGCAGTTGTACAGGGCCCTAGTGAGACCACACATGGAGTACTGTGTGCAGTTTTGGTATCCAAAACTGAGGATGGACAGTCTTGCTATTGAGGGAGTGCAATGTATGTTCACGAGGTTAGTTCCTGGGATGGCGGGACTGTCATATGTTGAAAGAATGGAGCGACTGGGCTTGTATACACTGGAATTTAAAAGGATCAGAGGGGATCTTATAGAAACATATAACATTCTTAAAGGATTCGACAGGCTAGATGCAGGAAAAGTGTTCTCGATGTTGAGAGGGTCCAGAACCAGGGGCCACAGTTTATGAATAAGGGGTAGGCCATTTAGAACGGAGATGAGGAAAAACTTTTTCACCCAGAGAGTTGTGAATCTGTGGAATTCTCTGCCTCAGAAGGCAGTGGAGGCCAATTCACTGGATGTTTTCAAGAGAGAGTTAGATAGAGCCCCTAAAGAGAGCGGGGTCATGGAATATGGGGAGAAGGCTACTGATAGGGTACTGATTGTGGATGATCAGCCATGATCACAATGAATGGCGGTGCTGGCTCGAAGGGGCGAATGCCCTACTCTTGCACCTATTGTCCATTGTCCAGGAACTCACCCGAACACACAAAAACATTATCTCTATAATACTAAAAGTCTTCCTATTGTTTGTGTTTGTGCCCACGATCTGCGCATGATGTGTCTCTGTGTCAATCTGGTTTTCCCTATCTTCTTCCAAATGCTAGGCATCGGCCTTCCCATTTTCACACATCCTACACACATTTTTCCCGTTGAGGCGATAAACATCGTCCCATTGCATTCCCACCTATATTTCCAAAGTTATTAATCTTTTAAAGTTTTAAAAACAGCTCGAAAACTCAACAGTTTCGGGAATAAAACCCGACTGATGTCACAATGCACTCTCAAGGCACGACGGGACACTCCAGATGGAGGGGAACTCCAGCACTCGCGGTGAACGAGGAGCAGCAGCTGCTGGTGTCCAATGACCGACGATTGGTGAGGAGGATGGTGCTGGAGTGAGGGCCAAGCCCGGGGCTTGGGATGGGGCCTTGACCGGGGCCGAGGAAGAAGCCGCCCCTGGACGAGCCTGGGGCTGGGGTCAGGGACGAGCCCGGAGATGAAGTCGGGGCTTGCACTGGAGCCCAGGCAGCGGCCGAGCTGACAGCTGGAGTCTATAGCCAGGGCCAGGCCGTGTACGAGAACCAGGCCGAGTTCCAGGCCCAGGCGCTGCTCTACGACCTGGGTTGGTTCTGGGCCAGGGAATGGGAGTGAGGGGAGGTGGATGAGGGAAATGAGGAGGAGGGAGATGGGAGGGGGGGGTGTGGAGGAGGGAGATGGGGAGGGGTGTAGGAGGGAGATGCCCCCTCCCTCTCTACCCCCCCTCCCTCTACCCCCCCTCCCTCTACCCCCCCTCCCTCTACCCCCCCTCCCTCTACCCCCCTCCCTCTACCCCCCTCCCTCTACCCCCCTCCCTCTACCCCCCCTCCCTCTACCCCCCCTCCCTCTACCCCCCCTCCCTCTACCCCCCCTCCCTCTACCCCCCCTCCCTCTACCCCCCCTCCCTCTACCCCCCCCTCCCTCTACCCCCCCCTCCCTCTACCCCCCCCTCCCTCTACCCCCACTCCCTCTACCCCCACAAGGTGTTAGAAAAAAGAACAAGCCTATGGTCACAAAGTGCTGGAGTAACTCAGTGGGTCAGGCACCATCTCTGGAGAACATGGATAGGTGACTTTTCAGGTTGGGACCCTTTTTCAGACTAGGCTACACCATTACATCAATGACCCCATGGACGTCCCTGGCCAGGACCTGCCCGAAAGCAGTGGACAACCCTCAACCGCTTGAGGACAGGCGTCGGACGCTATGGAGTAGCGATAAAGAGGTGGGGCCTCGCGGACAGTGCCTCCTGCAAGTGTGGGGACCCAACACAGACAGTGGAACACATAGTCACCAGTTGCCCTAAACACCGGCTATCGAATTGTGAACGAGGTGTGATTGACCTGGACAATGACACGTTGGCCTGGCTCGCCTCAACGGAGCTGCAGGTCTAAAAGACATACGACAGAAGAAGAAGTGTCTGTAATTTAGCCAATATTAACACCAACAATAGAGGGCTCAAGGTCCCTGACCGCGGGAGAGCTAAGGGAAGAGATTTTATCTTTTTTTTGCCTTCCATCACAGTGAGGAATGCAGAGCAGGCACTGTGGTGGATGTTTATGTTAAAATGTATTTTGTGTGTTCAGTTGCTTTTTATTTGTATGATTGACTTGGCAAATGAAATTCCTCGTATGTTGCAAAACATACTTGGCTAATAAAGTATTAT
Organism: Raja brachyura; assembly: GCA_963514005.1. Next base: position 60,649,036 of record OY740787.1, read on the forward strand.
TGTGATTGTTTAGTAGCGATCCTTGATGATGCATACTGCTGTCTCGAGGCAGCGCCTCATGTAAATGGTTTCGAAGGTGGGGACATTTAAAAACACTTTAACAGGGCCTGTTTTCACACTATGACTATGAGCAGGCAGCAGCAAAAAAGAGAAACAGCATTAACATTTCACGCAATAATCTTGCACCAGAATGTTCTCTCCCAGGAAACTGCAGGAGATGCCCAGCAGTGTGGAGATACAAGAGATTGCTGAAGCTGAAATGCGAGCAAAGGCCAAAGTGCTGGAGGAACTCGGTGGGTCAGGCAGTATCTTTGGAGGAAATGGACAGATAATTCCAGTCAGGATCCTTCTTTAGACTGAGGAACGATTCCACAGTCTAAGTATAAAGGGGAGGCCATTTAAAACTGAGATGCGAAAAAAAATGTTGGGGAATTTATGGAATTCTCTGCCACAGAAGACAATGGAGGCCAATTCACTGGATGAATTTAAAAGAGAGTTAGATATAGCTCTTGGGGCGAGCGGAATCAAGGCGTATGGGGAGAAGGCAGGCATGGGTTACTGATTGTGGATGATCAGCCATGATCACAATGAATGGCGGTGCTGGCTTAAAGGGCCAAATGGCCTCCTCCTGCACCTATTTTCTATGTTTCTATGTAACATTGCTTATCCATTCCTTTCACGGCTGCCTGACCCGCTTAGTAACTCCAGCACTTTGTGTTTTACACAAGATTCGAGCATCTGCAGTTTCTTGTGTCTCTAGATTGAAGCAAGATTGATCTAAAGTTTCAGAGGAACACCATCAACCGCAGATGGAAACAAAATGCTGGAGTAACTTGTGGGTAAGGCAGCACCCCTGAATAACATGGATAGGTGGTGTATCAGGTCGGGACCCTTCTGTGTCATCTTGTAGATGACCCGAAATGTCACCTATCCATGTTCTCCAGAGATGCTGCCTGACTTGCTAAGTTACTCTGGCACTTTGTTTCCTTTTTTGATAAACCAGCAAATGAACTTCTTTGTTCTTATCATCAAACACTTTGAGCTTTCCTTGTGGGACTTCAGGAGCTAGAATGAACAGGGGGTAATTAAATGGAGCACTACTCCTTTTTGCTACATATTAAGGATTTAGATCTGCATTTATTGAGCAAAGCAGAATCTATATCTTCCAGGAACCCTTCATCCAGGGAACAATCAGAGATGTTTCTTTCACTATTTGTTGGCAGATGGCTTGGCCACTTCTTTCTAAAATATTTAATTGAGACGTTCACCCTTTTGGCAGCTGGCATTTCATGGAAACAGAACATTATGTTAACTTGAGTGTTTTATGAAATCATTTTTTGGCATAAGATCAATGTTCTGGGAATGTTTTTATCTTTTAGAAGGCAATTGTATTGATGTCAAAATCATTTTTTGTATTTTCTAGAACTTCATTACAACATTTATTAACAACAAGTGAGGAGAACTTATTTCACACTCCCTACACACCAATGGCAATTTTACAGAGGCCAATTAACCTACAAACCTGTACGTCATTGGGTTGTGGGAGGAAACCAGAGCACCTGGAGGAAACAGAGGAGGATTAACCTACAAATCCATACGTCATAGAGCACCTGGAGGAAACCCACAGAGTCACAGGGAGAACGTACAAACTCCACCTGAGGTCAGGATCGAAACTGGGTCTCTGGTGCTGTGAGGTAGTGACTCTAACAGCTATGCTGCTATGCCTCTTGTTACAATAGTTCATGCTCTTTTTCTTAAAATGCCTTGCATTCTGAGTTTTAACAATATTCAAAGTCACTGATTTACAGATTTTGCAGAGAACCGCAGAATATTGATCAGTACAACTGGCAGAAATCCAACAATGCCATTTAATAAAAACACAATTTGGCTTAATGGGCCACCATAAATCAATGCCTTGCACTGTTATAGTAACAGGCGGGCACACGTTTAATGCTAGGCAAGCAATAACCAGGGTTTTCTGCCAATATATGATACAAATCCCACAAACATATTTGTAAGGTGAGGTTGGGCAAGCTAGGACTTTATTCCTTGGAGCACAGGAAGCAGAGAAGTGATCTTACAGAGGTGTATAAAACCATGAAGGGAGTAGATGGGGTAAGTACATGGGGTATTTTACATAGGATAGGAGAATCAAAATCAAGAGGACATATACTTCATAAGGTATAGCGGCAGAATTAGGCCATTCAGCCCATCAGGTTTACTCCATTATTCAATCATGGCTGATCTATCTTTCCCTCTAAACGCTATTCTCCTGCCTTCTCCCCATAACTCCTGACACCCTTACTAATCAAGAAATCTGTCAATCTCTGCCTTAAAAATACCCACGACGTGGCCTCCAAGCCATCTGTGGCAATGAATTCCACAGATTCCACTAATGAAATTCTTGGTTACTTGGTCCTCCAAAATATTCCAACTGGAATTTAAACTGGAGGTGGTGAAGGGAGGGGTTTAGCCAGAGAGGGTTATTGGGAAGAAAGTGCCACTTTAAATTTAGTTGCATCTGGCTGGGCAACTGTGGCTTGGTGGAGATTATTCCATGCTTTAACAGTGCGTGGAAAGAACAAATTGCTGTACACGTCTGTCTTTGAGGCTGGGACCACAAATTGGATCGAATGCCCTTGTCTGCTCCTAATTGGTTTGGGGTTGGTGTAGGTCTTGTGATCTATGTCTAGCTGACCATTTAACATTTTGTAAAATTATGCTTAAGGTGAGGGGGGAAGATTTAATAAGATTGAATACAAACTGGAGGGACAACTTTTTCACTTGGTGGGTATATGGAAAGGCCCAGAGACTGGGTAAAATTGTGACTACGGATGCTGTCTATACATAGTTTGTATCAAAGATCTTTGTTTTTTTATGTTCTCTCTGCGACCGCCTGGGCTTTTTTCCGGGTGCCCCGTTTCCTCCCAAACTCCAAAGATGTATAGGTTTATAGGTTGATTGGCTTTGGTCAAATTATAAATTGTCCCTAGTGTGCAGAATAGTGCTGGTGTATGGGGTGATTGCTGGTCAGCATGGATTCGGTGGGCTGAAGGGCCTGTTTTGGCGCTGTATCTCTAAACGTGGTAGTTGAGGCGGGTACGATAACAGCATTTAAAATGCACTTCTAGAAACGGAACTGCAGACGATGGTTTACAAAAAAGGACACAAAGTGCTCGAGTAACTCATCAGGTTAGGTCGCATCTGTGGAAACATCATCTATCCATGAAGATCTGACGAAGGGTTCCAACCTAAAACGTCACCTATTCCTCGTCTCCAGAGATGCTGCCTGACCCGTTGGGTACTCCAGCACTGTGCCCTTTAAAAGGCGCTTGGATCGGAAAGGTTCGGAGGGATATGGGGCAAACCCGGGTAAATGGGATCAATTTAGATGGGGCATTTTGGTCGGCATGAACGGGTTGGGTTGAAGGGCCCGTTTCTGTGCTGAATGACGATGAATGCATACATTAAATCAAACATTCTTGCAAAATGCCATGCATATTAGATTATTAATTTGGTTAAAATGTAAGAGTTCAGTGGTGTTTAAGTACTCAATTGGTGTAGGCTTCCTATCTACAGGTGCCTTGAAAAGGACACATCTCGTCATAAACTTTATCGAAATAAATATTTGTGGTTGAAAAGTTGTAACGGGATTGGCTTTCCTGAAATTTGCAACCGAGCAGGAATGTGTCGTGCCGTCTGAAGAGACGGTGTCTGAGATTTAATTGGCCCGAGTCCCCATCTTCCTCGCCTTCGGTGTCTGTTCGGGGGAGTTTTGGACAAAGAGGAAATGATGTGGTAATGAGGGCTTGTTAATTACAGTCTGGGAGAACGATCGGAGGGAGGGAGAGAAAGAGAGAGATTGTCGCTTTAACAAGGCGGAGGGGAGAGTGGGAGAGAGTTTAAAAAAAAGCAACGCAGTGAAAACCACATCGTAGGCTTAGCTTGTCAGCTTCACATTTCATTTAGTCCAGAAGCAATGCAGTGATCGCGATAAGAAAAAAAAACCCTCCCAAACTTGAAGTCCTGGAATAGCAATGCCGGCTGAATTTGGTTGACGAGATTGGAATCGGCACTGCTGCAAGCGGGCGTCTTGTTGGTCTTTCCAAGGCCGGTTCAATGGGTGAACATTGCTTTGAGCAGTGGTGGAGCTCGGAGGAAGGTTTACATTGACATCCGCCTCGTTTCCCAGGAGGGAACTTGACTTCGCAAGAGGTAGGTTTAAACTTCTAATAAACTTGATTCCTCCATCGGACTTGCGGGGAGGAATTACGAACAACGACACGTTTGTTCGCTTAATCTCCAGGTAACCTTGGAATCGATGTTTCCCTTTGTATCCGGGTTGGATTTTATTTTTGGGGGAGGGGGGTAAACAAATCCCGGCCAAGTTATTTTTCAAGTTTTGATCCCGTAGCAAAAGCTGGAATGCCAATTTATTTCTGGCAGCCCCGAACAACTGCGGCCACAGCTGTTACACATTACAGTGCTAAGTTTTAAATTTCTCTGCAACGGGGGTGAATGAGGGAGTGTATTCATTCTGCTGGGATCCATGCAGTTTATGCAAACCGTAACTCACCTCACCTCCCGTATCTCTGGTTTAAATGGCGGCCTGAAGTCTTAACTAACCTGGTTGTGTGTGTCGAATTGCACTCGCCCGCCCTTTCTGTTGCAGGGTCTGAAGTGAATGTCCAGTCTGATCGGGTTTAATGGGTCGTCTCTAATTATTGAATGAGTATATAGCTTGTTTTACATGCTATATTTCCTATTGCACAATATCACAGGCCGTTACTGTACAATTTGACCAAGTAACATAAACCTCGATAGTGGTAGTTTGTTTCTCTCAACTAAAGCAACGCGTCTGTCCTCAAAAAGGGTTACGCCAATTCGTACTCTGTGCGTGCATTATCAGTATTCTCTGCAGGACTTTAGAATTGTAGTCATACAGTGAGGAAAAAAGCCCTTCGGCCCAACTTGTCCACACCCACCAACTTGTCCATTTACATTAGTTCTACTTGCACTTTGAGGAAAGAGTGTCTGAATAAGGGTCCCAACCCCAAACGTCACCAGGCCATTCCCTCCACAGATGCTGCCTGACCTACCGATTTCCGCCACCACTTTGTGTTATACTGCAAGTTTGGGTCAAATCCTACTGTTTGGCAGTTTTGAGCGGAATCCACTTTGTTTCCTGGATTTCATTCTGTTATTCCTGAAACAGGACTTTGTCCTCCTCTGTTTCCTGTCCAGAAGTTTCAGGAAAGTCCATTGGAGCCGTTTATTTTTCCCACATAGACTACACTCAGTTCTATGTTCAGTATTTATTTCCAGCCCAGAGCTTGTCTTCTCCCCCCACCCCCCCCAACCCGTTCTGTCCAACAAGTCCCAGTATTAAACTGATGTCAGAAATGTCACCTCGCTGATGATTTAAAAAGGAGTGGGGGGTGTTATGAGGAGGATGCAGATGAGCTTTGGGCATGTATATAAAATGATGAGTGGCATAGATTGGGTAGACAGTCAGAATGTTTTCCCCAGCATGGAAATGTTAAAGACTAGAGGGCGTAGCCTTAAGGCGAGAGGGGCAAGGTTTATAGGAAATGAGCTCAGAGTGGTGAGTGCCTGGAACGTGCTGCCATGGGTGGTGGTATAGGCAGATATGATAGTTGTGATTAAGAGGCTTTCAGACATGAACATGGATATGTAGAGATCACGTGCATGCAGATGTGATTAGTTTAATTTGGCAACATTTTCGGCATGGATATTGTGAGCAAAAGGGCCTTTTCATTTGCTACACTGTTTTATGTTCTCTGTATTCAGGTTAGATGGGCAAGAACAATTCAGATGGAATGTTCAAGAGTATGTGGGCATCCGCTTAGTAAAACAATAAACTTGTTTTTAAATGGCTAGGTATTGTTTTAAAATTAACACCAATGTCCTCTGTACATATATCAGTGAACTATACATATATCAGTGACAAATGCAGGTCCAGAACTGCCTTATTCATAGAAGTCTGATTCAGAATTAGCTTACTCAGAAGACCGATTCAGAACGGCCTTACTCATGGAAGGTATTGGTGGAAGGGTGTTATTCTGGCTGGAAGTCTGTGACCAGTGGAGTTTACAGTGGAGTCTCTGTGATTACATTTCTGTCCAAGTCATTTCTATATAAATGGGATGGTTAGTAAGTTGGCAGACAACACCAAAATTGGTGCATTTGTGGACCGAGAGAAAGGCTGTGTCAAAGGATATAGTGGGATATAGAAGTGCACGGGGAAATGGCAGATTGAGTTTTATCTGAGAGAGTGTGACGTGTTGCACATTAGGAGATCGAATGTATGGTGAAAGTATATGCGGTTAATGGCAGGACCTTCAACAGCATTGATGTACAGCAGGATCTTGTGGTCCAAGTCCATAGCTCCCAGAAAGTGGCAACATGAGTAGATAGAGTGGTAAAGAAAATGTGTGGTTTGCTTGTCTTCATCGGTCGGGGCATAGTGTAGAACAGTCAGCAAGTTGTGCTGCGACCTTATAGGACTTTGGTAGGCCATGTTTTAATATCATGTGTAGTTCTGGTCACACAATGCAGGAAGGCTGACTGGAGGTCTGGAGATGATGCAGAAGAGGTATAGACAATAGGTGCAGGAGTAGGCCCTTCGAGCCAGCACCATTCAATGTGACCATGGCTGATCATCCACAATCATTACCCCGTTCCTGCCTTCTCCCCATGTCCCCTGACTCCGCTATCTTTAAGAGCCCTATCTAGCTCAGAATTTACCAGAATGCCACCGAGATTTCTGGGTATTAGTTAGAAAAGGGGATTGGGCAAGTCGATTGCTCCCTTGAGTATCAGAGATTGTATAACATTTTGAGAGACATAGATTGGGTAGACAGTCGGAACCTTTTCCCACAGTGAAAATATCAAGAACTAGAGGAAAATAGGAATAGGAAAACTTTTATTGTCATTCAGACCTTTTGGTCTGAACAAAATTTTGTTGCCTGCAGTCATACATATAGTAAAGAACAAAACACACAATAAACACATATTTAACATATAGAGTCGTTGCTTTCAGATGAGAGGTATAAAATATATAGATGTGCAGGGAAAGTTTTTTATTTTGTACAGAATGCTGGGTGCCTGGAACGTGCTGACGGGGTGGTGGAGGTGGAGGCAGATACAGTTTAGTTTATTGTCACGTGTACCGAGGTACAGTGGAACACTTTTGTTGCGTGCTTTGCAATCAGCAGAAAGACAATACAAAATTACAATCGAGCCATTTGCAGTGTATGGATACATGATAAAGCCATAACGTTTAGTGCAAGGTAAAGCTAGCAAAGTCTGATCAAGGATAGTCCGAGGGTCACCAATGAGGTAGATAGTAGTTCAGCACTGTTCTCATACGGTAGTGGTGTTTGAGGCTTTTCGATAGGCACATGGGTATGGAGGGATTTGGACGATGTGGAGGCCGCGTTTAGCTTAACCTGGCATCATGTCCAGCATGGACATTGTCATAAGATCACAAGTGATGGAGTAGAGTTAGGCCATTCGGCCCATCAACCCACTATGTCATTCAATCATGGCTGATCTATCTCTCCCTCCCGACCCCATTCTTCTGCCTTCTCCCCATAACCTCTGATACCTGTACTAATCAAAAATCTATCTATTTCTGCCTTAAAAATATCCACTGACTTGACCTCCACAGCCTATGTGAACGAAGGGTCTGTTCCTGTGGTGTAATTATCTGTGTTCTCTGTCTAACAGGCAATTAAAGCAATCAGAATATTGCAACAGGATTTAAGTAAGAAAATGGAGGTAGACACAAAGTACTGGAGTAACTCAGTGGGTTGGGCAGCATGTCTGGAGAAAAAGGATGGGTGATGTTTGGGGTCAGGACCCTTCTTCAGACCCTGATCTTCCCCCATCCTTTTTCTCTAGATGCTGCCTGACCTGCTGAGTTACTCCAGCACTATGTGTCTATCTTCGGTATAAACTAGCATCTGCAGTTCCTTTCTACACAGAGAATGGAGATGTCTTGTTTACAGTTGAATAGGGTCCTCCTGAGTCCACATCTGGAATATTGAGTATTCCTCTCCGAGGAGGAATATGTAAGTTGGTTGGAGGTAGCAGAAGGTCACTGGATTGATTTCTGGGATAGGCCTGTCATAGGAGCACAGATTAAGCAGACTATGCCTGAACGTTGGAAATAAGAAACTAGCTGCAGCTTAATACACAAAAGGACACACAGCGGTGGAGTAACTGAGCAGGTCAGGCAGCATCTCTGGGGTACATGGATAGGTGATATTTGGGAAGAAGGGTCTCAATCTGAAACGTCACTTATCCATGTTCTCTAACGATGCTGCCTGACTTGCTGTGTTACTTCAGCACTTTGTGTCCTTTTATGCCTGAACTTTCTTGCGGAGAAAAAGAATGATCTAATTTAAAATGTAAATGCCTCAACTAGGTTGCTATTTCACCTGCATGACTGGAACCCGGGGTCAAAATATCAGAACAAGGGATGGTAGTGAAAATTGTCTTCACCCTGAGGGTGGTGATTTTTGAATTCTCAGTCATAGGAGATTGTGACTGTACAGTTGTTGAGTTACCCAAGTTCAAAGGTCAAAAGATTTTGGATATTGAGATTATGGGCTTAGTGCAGGAACGTAATACTGAAGTAAAAGATCAACCTCAAAGGCAGCAGGTATAATAGACCAAATGTGTTTTATTTTGCCCTGATTTGTGTTCTCTGACGTGTACATGTGACAATAAAAAGTATCATCATTCATTCATCATGATATCTTTCATTCATCATTTGACATGATCATGTTGCTGCTGGCTGATCTGTTGGCGCAAGTGCTTCAATATCATTTCCCTCATTTATTTTCCTGTAATTTCTCTAATATAGAACAGGCCCTTTCACTCATAATGTCCGTGCTACAAGTGATACCAATTTAAACTAATCTCCTCTGCCTGCACATGATCTACACCCTTCCATTCCTTGCATACCCATGTGCCTATCGAAAAGTCTCTTAAATGCCCCCGTCATACCTGCATCTACCACCATGCCTGGCAGAGTATTCCAAGCACCCGCCGCCCACTACTCTTTCCACATGCAGAAAAAAAAAAATTGCCCTGCACACCTCCTTAAAACTTTGGTCCTCTCACTTTAATGCTATGCTCCTGTCATTGACATTTCCATCCTTAGGGAAAGAGGTTCTGACTGTCTATCCTATACAAGCCTCTTATAATTGTATATACTTGTACTACTTATACTATACTTCTCCTCTTAGACAGTAGAAGCAAACAACTGCAGATGCTGGTTAATACACAAAATGACACAAAGTGGTCACTGAATTCTTCGGCTCAGGCAGCATCTCTGGAGAACATAGGTGTCATTTCAGGTTGAGACGCTGCTTCAGACTTGTGTTCTTTATTCCAGGCAGCATTGTTATCATGCAACTGAACCATCCTACCAACAACTAGAGAGGAGTCTTGAGCTACTATCTACCTCGTTGGAGACCCTCGGACTATATTTGATCATACTTTACTGGACTTTATCTTGCACTAAAAGTTATACTCATTATTCCCTTTATCCTGCATCTGTACACAGTGGATGGCTCGATTGTAATCATGTATTGTCCTGGTTAGCACACAACAAAAGCTTTTCACAGTACCCTGGTACACGTGACAAACTAAACTAAACATTGTGGTAAACATCTTATGCACCCACCCAAAATCCTTCACATCCTACTATGTGGTTAGATTTTGTTATGACTGTAGTAAACAAGGATTAATTTGCTGTGGCCAAATAACCTCTCATCCAGCGTGTTTTTGGGATGTGGAGCACTGCAGGGGTGGGAACTCCTGGAGAGAGCCTGTAAATTCCATAGACACCACTTAATGAATGATCAGGATTGAACAGGAGTCGCTTTGCTTTTTCGGATCTTGGCCATCCGTGCTCCTTGGTCCTGGGCCTTAATTTTGTACTTTTCCCAATGTTCATGGCATATGGCCAATTCGGCAATATTTGGTCCCTCTGCCCTTCAACTGCTCTTTCCACGGTTTAAATCTTAAATGTTAAACTGGCAAGTTTAACCAAGCATTTGCAATCGTCTTCCAACTCCTAACAATGGTTTCTTTATTGTCGCATGTACCAGGTACAGTGAAATACATTTTTTGCATACAGCTCAGCAAGACTATCCCCGTACGCAAGCACAGTACCCCGGTTGGCACAGAACAGCCCAGTGAGTCTTTGTGCAAGAAGGTCCATTTTACAGTCCCAGCTGCAGCTGGCTGCAAAGGCCCATTGCAGCCGCCGGCTCCATCTGGTCGTCCTGCGAACTGATATCTATAATCTGAATTTAAAATCGTGGAGATACTTGACAAGTTAGGTGGGTTCTGTGGAGAGTGAAATAGAACTAACATTTTGGGTAATTTTGTGGAAGCTCCTCAGCCTGAAATTCTTCTTTCAACTGATGAATAAACTAACATTTTCCCAAGTTATAAGTTTGCCACCTACTCACACCCTCACTTAATCCACCTACATCACTTTCAGGACTTTCTGTGACTTCTTCACAGCTCATTGAAACGTACTGAATAGTGAAAGGCCCGGATAGAGTGGATATGGAGAGGATGCTTGCTCTAGTGGGAGTGTCAAGGACCAGAGGGCATAGCCTCAAAATAAAAAGACATATGTTTAGAAACATGAGGTGACATTTCTTTAGTCAGAAGGTGGTGAATGTGTGGAATTAATTGCCACAGGCGGTTGTGGAGGCCAAGTCGTTGGAGTATTTTTAAGGCGTGATTGACAGATTCTTGATTTGTCACGGCATCAAAGGTTATGGGGAGAAGGCAGGAGAATGGGATTGAAAGGGAAAGATAGATCAGCCATGATTGAATGGCGGAATAGACTTGATGGGCTGAATGGCCTAATTTTGCTCGTATGATTTAGTGCCAACTAGTATTGCATCTGACCCTGTGACCTCTGTAATTTATTAATGGGATATGGATGTTGCCAAAGCCAACAGTTGCTGCTCATCTCTAATAACCCATTAAAGGAATGTTGATTCTCCCCTTGAATCACTATATGCTTTATGCTTAAGGTATTTCAGATTGGGGATGTTCAGAATTTGGGCTCAGTGACAAGGGGTTGGCAATTATCTGTCTAAATCAGGCTGGTGTAAAGTTTGGGGAGGAAATCAGTAGGAGATGGTGTCCTAAAGAGCATTCTCCCCTTGAACGTCAGGGTGGGTGGGTGGGTGTGCGCGTGGCCAGGTGTGTGCTCACGGATGGTGTTGTCAAAGTTATGACGATTTGTCACAAAACTTACTGCAGACAGTACAAATTGCAATCATGGGGATATTTCTTTACGTCTGTGTAATGCAAAACTTCATTTAAACCCAAGACCTGATACAGTAGACATTAAGTGTCGATGCATGATGGTTTTGCCACTAGCTTTTACGTTTCATGGAAACTACTTTTTATTGGACCCGACACATCTATCCATAGAAAGGCACAAAGCGCTGGAGTAACTCAGTGGGTCAGACAGCATCTCTGGAGGAAAAGGCACAGGTGCATTTCAGGTGTGGACCCTTCTTCAGACTGGGGATCTCCAGCGATGCTGCCTGACCTGCTGAGTTGCTCCAGCACCGTGTATCTTTTTCTTTTGCAACTGCAGATCCTTGTGTCTCCATTTTCTTTTTTTAAATGATTTTGAAAAGGGTTGAAGGAAGAACAATGGAATGATCCTTGGACTTGAGGTAATCAAAGACATTTGAGATTACAACATGCAGTGTTTCTAAATGAGGAAATTATAATTCAAGTTGATGGATTTTTTTGAAATGCAAAATTTGTTTTCCAGCTACAGAGAAATTGTGGAACCGCTTAACTTTTTTGACTTATGCATTTAATGCTGATTATTAAAATACCACCAGCACCAGTTAGCTGGTGCTCTTTTCTTTTCTGAACCCCAACACACAAAATGGCCAGAGCATTTAAAATAATGGATGTGGTGTCAGAATAGAGGGTCAGATTTCTGAGGCTGCAATCAAGCTTAATTGCTTTTCATGACAACTGTGAATCTGTAGAACTTTTTACGGGCAGGATCAGAGTTATTGATTACAATATGAGCACTTCAACATGGAGGGCAGTTGTGCTGAGCTATTGGCTTGTTCGACTTTAGAGATACAGCACGGAAACAGGCCCTTCGGCCCACCAAGTCTGTGCCAACCAACGATCCACAACTCAAATATACACTAGGGACAATTTACAAGTTTACTAAAGCCAATTAACATACAAGCCTACACTTCTTTGGAATGTGGGAGGAAACTGGAGCACCCGGAGAAAACCCATGGTGTCACAGGGAAAACGTACAAACTCCATACAGACATCTCCCATAGTCAGGATCAGGGTCTCTGGCGCTGCACGCGGCCAGGGCTCCAGAATGGATGAAGTACAAAAGTTGTTCATACCAGTTTGGCAAAAGAATAAATCGGGGAAGGTGGTGCATCCATGGATAACAAGGGAAATCAGGGATAGTATAAAAACAAAAGATGAGGCATACAAATTTGCCAGAAAAAGCAGCCTACCGGAGGACTGGGAGAAATTCAGAATCCAACAGAGGAGGACAAAGGGCTTAATTAGGAAAGGGAAAATAGATTATGAAAGGAAACTGGCAGGGAACATAAAAACTGACTGCAAAAGTTTTTATAGATATGTGAAGAGAAAGAGACTAGTTAAAACAAATGTTGGTCCCTTGCAGTCAGAAACAGGTGAATTGATCATGGGGAACAAGGACATGGCAGACCAATTGAATAACTACTTTGGTTCTGTCTTCACTAAGGAAGACATAAATAATCTGCCGGAAATAGCAGTGGAACGGGGCTCAAATAAGATGGAGGAACTGAGTGAAATCCAGGTTAGCCGGGAGGTGGTGTTGGGTAAATTGAACGGATTGAAGGCCGATAAATCCCCAGGGCCAGATAGTCTGCATCCCAGAGTACTCAAGGAGGTAGCCACAGAAATAGTGGATGCATTAGTGATAATTTTTCAAAATTCCTTAGATTCTGGAGTAGTTCCTGAGGATTGGAGGGTAGCTAATGTAACCCCACTTTTTAAAAAAGGAGGGAGAGAGAAAGCGGGGAATTACAGACCAGTTAGTCTAACATCGGTAGTGGGGAAACTGCTAGAGTCGGTTATTAAAGATGGGATAGCAGCGCATTTGGAAAGTGGTGAAATCATTGGACAAAGTCAGCATGGATTTACGAAAGGTAAATCATGTCTGACAAATCTGATAGAATTTTTCGAGGATGTAACTAGTAGAGTGGATAAGGGAGAACCAGTGGATGTGTTGTATCTAGACTTTCAGAAGGCTTTCGACAAGGTCCCGCATAAGAGATTAGCATACAAACTTAAAGCACACGGTATTGGGGGTTCAGTATTGATGTGGATAGAGAACTGGCTAGCAGACAGGAGGCAAAGGGTAGGAGTAAACGGGTCCTTTTCAGAATGGCAGGCAGTGACTAGTGGGGTGCCGCAAGGCTCAGTGCTGGGACCCCAGCTATTTACAATATATATTAATGATTTGGACGAGGGAATTCAATGCAACATCTCCAAATTTGCAGATGACACCAAGCTGGGGGGTATAGTTAGGTGTGAGGAGGATGCTTGGAGGCTGCAGGGTGATTTGGATAGGCTGAGTGAATGGCAGATGCAGTATAATGTGGATAAATGTGAGGTTATCCACTTTGGTGGCAAAAACATGAGGGTAGACTATTATCTGAATGGTGGCAGATTAGGAAAGGGGGAGATGCAACGAGACCTGGGTGTCATGGTACACCAGTCATTGAAAGTAGGCATGCAGGTGCAGCAGGCAGTGAAGAAAGCAAATGGTATGTTAGCATTCATAGCGAAAGGATTTGAGTATAGGAGCAGGGAGGTTCTACTGCAGTTGTACAGGGTTTTGGTGAGGCCACACCTGGAGTATTGCGTACAGTTTTGGTCTCCAAATCTGAGGAAAGACATCCTTGCCGTAGAGGGGGTACAGAGAAGATTCACCAGACTGATTCCTGGGATGTCAGGACTTTCATATGAGGAAAGATTGGATAGACTCGGCTTGTACTTGCTGGAATTTAGAAGATTGAGGGGGGATCTTATAGAAACTTACAAAATTCTTAAGGGGTTGGACAAGCTAGATGCTGGAAGATTGTTCCCGATGTTGGGGGAGTCCAGAACAAGGGGTCACAGTCTAAGGATAAGGGGGAATTCCTTTAGGACCGAAATGAGGAAAACATTCTTTACACAGAGAGTGGTGAGTCTCTGGAATTCTCTGCCACAGAAGGTAGTTGAGGCCAGTTCATTGGCTATATTTAAGAGGGCGTTAGATGTGGCACTTGTGGCTAAAGGGATCAGGGGGTATGGAGAGAAGGCAGGTACGGGATACTGAGTTGGATGATCAGCCATGATCACATTGAATGGCGGTGCAGGCTCGAAGGGCCGAATGGCCTACTCCTGCACCTATTTTCTATGAATTCCGGACAAGCCGGAGCCAGCAGATCCGTTCCCATGGTTGACTTCCAAGACTAACTTTGTGGGCCGATACCTCGGCCGCCCAAGGCCGTGACCTCTGTTGGTCTGGCAAGACGGATAATCCAGAAAGGGTCTGGTACCAAGGGAGCTGGAAAATTGATGATGGACTTGTACATACCTTCAGGCAGCATAGTTTGTGACACAATATATGGAATAATTTAACTGACGTAGCTGGTATAGCTGCCGCCCCAGTGCCAGAGGCCCGGGTTTGATCTTGGCCTCGGGTGCTGTCTGTGTGGGTTTCCTCCGTTTGCTTCATTTTCCTCCCACATCCCAAAGGCGTGTGGGTTTGTAGATTAATTGTTCCTGGTGTGTTGGAGGTGGATGAGCAAGTAGAATAACATAGAACTAGTGTGAACGGGTGATCGATGGTCAGCATGGGGTCGGTGGGCCAAGGGCCTATTCACAGGCTGTGTCTCTAAAAAAATCAAGAAAATGGGTTAGAGATTTATAGGCTATAATAATGGAGTAAATGAAGCAAACATTCAAATAACTCCCATCTACTGAATAGTTACGTAAGACAGTGGTGTTTAAGAGGGTTTTAGATATGCATTTGGGAGTGCAGGGAATAGAGGGATATGGATCATGTATAGGCAGATTAGATCAATTTCACTTTGGCATCATGTTCGGCACAAACATTGTGGGCCGAAGAGCTCATTCTTGTGCTGTTCTGTATGCAACAAATTTTCAAATGTGTTAATTTAAAACAAAAAACTGCAATGGTAAAAGTCTTCCCTTGCTGCATCCTTGTTGCAGTGGAACCAAAGCATATTTATTTTTGTTTAAAAAAAAAGTTGTACAGCATCCAAGCTTTTATCATAAAATGGTATGTAAAAAATGTTTCTGTGAGGCAGCTGCCTTCCAGTCCCTTGCCTGGGTGTCCATTATTCATCATGTACATGCCCAGAAAGAAGTGCAAGGAGCTTATCAAGCACAGGCCCCTTTGCAAACAAACCTCTATTTCCCATTTGCAAACATTGTTGAATGGTTCTTTACTGAGGTACAGTGAAATTTGTTACTTGCCTACAGATCAGTAAATTATTACCATAAATGAGAACAATTGTATAGAAGTGGATAGAAACAGCCCACTGGGACCATATGTAAATCGCCATGATTTGGCGCCATTTTCAAAGTCCTAGCTGCATGCGGCCACAAAGGCCTGTTGCAGCTGCTGCCTCTGTCCAGATCGTTCAACTAACTATCATCCATCTCCCCACCTGGCCACCTTCAGCTTTTATGCCTCGGGGCGCCTCCCGCAGACAACCTTGAGGGTGTGGAAGGTAAGACCCCTGTTCCTCTTCGTTGCCCTTCGTGTAATTTACAATCTTACCAACCATGCCTTGTACATTCTCATCCAAATCATTGATGCAGATAGTGGACAACAGTGGGACTCGCACCAACTGCTAAGGAGCTCCACAAGTCAGAGACCTCTCGATAAGCGACCATCCACCATCACCCTCTGTTTCCTAATCATGCCACAAATAGACATTGTCCACTGCCTTGTCTTTGTCAATGCCATGGACAAAGCAGTGTTGACTGATCGGTCCTTGCTAATTACAGGCCCAACATCGAATTTTCCGGCAACTGGTGGTCCAGCCCCCACTTAAATCCCTGGAAGTCCCCCCTGAAAATGTGGCACCTAGGCCGAGTGAGACGACCGATCTTACCCTCATCTGGACTTCTGTGGCCGATCATTGGGTCGAATTTGCCCCCTGCGGCCGGGGATCTGGAACTCCTTTTCCATAGCAGACTTCTGCAGCTGACTTTTCCGCCTGGTATCTCGACCTCGACCCCCCCCCCCCCACCAAAGCCATGACCTCTGTTGGTGCGGTGAAACGGATAATCCCGAAAGGCTCAGGAACCAACGGTTCCAGAAAATCAGTGTGGAACTTGCGTATCCAAATACTGTACAGATGTCCCTCGCAAACCCCTCCAATAAATTACCCGCCACTGATGTGAGGCTCACTAATATTCTGTATTCAAGAGTACAGGCTGGTTGCTTCCCGTTTTAATTCCTCCACATTTCCATACTAACTTTTCTGTCATGATCCAGTTGTTAATCCTGGCCAAATTGGAGAGGCTAATGCATTTAAAATGGGGTAAAAGCTTCAGGGCTGCTAGGAAATTTGGTCAATTTGGAATTACTCTCTGTAGGACTGGGACAAGCTGCGGAGTGGTGCCAGTGTGTCTAGAGCCTAGATAAAAGTTGCAAGAAAAGAATAAGAACATACAAGATATTTATTTGTCACATGTGCCAGTTGGCACAGTGAAATGTGATCGCCATACAATAAAATAAAGAACATAACACATGATAGAGTTCAACATAAAACATCCCCACGCAGCAGAATCAAAAGTTTTCCACTGTGAGGGAAGGCATCTTCATCTGATGTTCACCCATGGTCGGGGCCTCCGGTGCCCTCCGTGGTCGCTGCTACGGGCAGCCCGACGCTCAGGCCCACTCGCTGGGATGTTGGAACTGCGACGTCGGAACGGGAGGCCAACCTCAGCGGCTTGGACCTCCAAATCGGTCACTTCCCACCGGATCCGCCGCTCCTGACGTCCCCAGGCCGCGCCGGGCGGAGATTCACGCTGGCAGCCCTCAATAAAGGGCCCCAGGGACTCCGCGATTTCGGTCAGCGCCGCCCCCGCTGGGAGCTCCGCCAACCATCTGCAGACCCTGTCAATTAGGTGCAAAATGCATAGACTGGATTGGATGGCTGCAAACCAGACACATACCTTGTAAATAATTGTAAATGTTGCAGAGTTCTACTTTGCTGAGTGTTGATTGGATGAGATATGGAGCTTTGTCTGGGTTTCTTGCAGATCAGGGTAAACGTTTATAAGTTGGCTTCCTTGACAAGTCCTGTTTGAATACAATGTATTGACCTACTGTATTATTGGGTTAGGGTTAGTAACCTAACTGTAATCGTGCTTTGTTAAAATAAAGATTAGTTGTTCAAGTGCTTGATCAGTGTTTTTGACTGAAACTAGACTGGGGGGAAGCCTAGAACGAGCAATTTACACAGTCAAGATCGAACCCAGGTCTGGCGCTGTATTTAGCAACTCCACCACTGTGCCACCAGCTTTTAAATTGCTTTTTTTTAAAAACTAAAATTGCTTTAAAATTAAAAAAAATACACAACTCATTTCACTTTTATTGAATGTAGAAGCTTAAAATGACTTGCCTTTTCCACCTAATTTGTGACGTGAGCATTTTGTGTGTTTATTCATGTAACGTCCATAAAAAGACACGTGGTAGATTGTGAACCTTTAATATTGCAAAACTCCTCCTGTCTCCAAAGATTATTGTAGTGTATTCCAGGGCGACAAACAGATAATGTCTTGAGTGCAAGTCCAAAGAATGGACTTGTCCGGAAACATGTCAACCATGTTTTCCAGAGATACTGCCTCACCCATTGAGTTACTCCAGCACTTTACGTCCCTTCTAAAAAAAATCTCTAATTGAATGTCTGTTACAGTCAGAAACGTTTTCTCCAGGATGGAAATGTCAAATACTAGAGGGCATAGCTTTGAAGTGATAGGTGAAAGTTTAATGGAGATGTGTATGGCAAATTATTTATAGAGGGTGGTGGGGGCCTGGAACGCACTGCCAAGGGGGGGTGGTGGTGAAGGCTAATACAGTGTATTCAGACCCCTTCACTTTTCCCACATTTTGTCACTTTTTAATATTTATTTATTTATTTATTGGAAGTAATTACATTACATTTTAATGGTACCTTTTTACAGGCTCCCAGAATTATTAAAACATTCTTTGTACAACTTTTTTTTTAGAAAGAAATGAGAAAGAAAGTATTGAAGAGTGAAGAATAGTCTAGTGAGTGTAGTGTAAAGAAAGAAATAAGTGAGGAAGTGAAGCAGAAAGGAGATTCTCACACGCCACAAGTCGATATATATATATATTTTTTGTTCTTAATCATTTTTCACTCAAACCCAGAATTTTTAATTTTACGATGTTATTACACCCCATGAATCCACAAGATCAATAAATGGAGACCAACTCATTAAGAATAGTAAGATTGAACGAGAACTTACCAGTTCGAAGGTTGATCGTTATTTTATGAGGAGTCGAAGTGAGGGATTTCGTGAAGAGCCCGCCGGCGCGCATGCTCGACATACTTCAAAGTAGCGGCGTGGAATCACAGAAACCAACAAAGAAATGACTTCGCATAGTAAGATTGAAGTGACTAAGATTACCAGATGAAGGTGACTGAGGGTTGGGTGAGGAGGGCACGAAATCCCTCACTTCGACTCCTCATAAAATAAAGATCAACCTTCGAACTGGTAAGTTCTCATTCAATCTTACTATTTCATTTCGGAGTCACGTGAGTGACTTCGTGAAGACTTCAAAGCTTCTGTGATTACACACCCTGGACCACGTCCATGCTGACACACCACTACCAGGGATGGATGGGAGGAACAAACTTGCTCAATAGTTCATACTGCAAAACAAGAGCAGAGTTATTAACAACAAATCAAAACCCCTCATGCGGGGACATCTCCACGTTCGTGACCTGCATTCAGCACGGCTTCTGCGAACTGTAGAGGAGCAGCAACAGGCTTGTTATAAAAACGCTGGAACACAGCTTCATTAGCCCATCCTGCTGTGGCGAGAATTTGGTCCATGGGCACCTCCATGACCCTCGCCCTTGACGTCGATGCAGCCCTGGTGGAAAGAGACTTGAACACATTAGTGTCGATACCTGACTTACCCAAGACGACTGGAAGCCACATGGATATCGTCTGGACTGTCACTCGATGATGAGGTCTCTTATGAGTGACAAGCAGGTATCTCTCCATTCCTCTGATGCGTGCCGTCACCTTGACATAGTGGCGGATATGTGAGGCTACACATAGCCTAGCATCTGCGGGGTATGCCGGGAACTTCAGCTGCAGCCCTGTGCACCCAGGTCTATGCTGCTTTAGTAGCTCGTCAATGAAAAAGACTACTTCTGTGGGGGTAGACGTCATTCTGTCGACACGAAGTTTGTGTAGTGTCTGTACCCTCTGAGCTGAAGTCAGCGCTAGTAACATCACCAGCTTCATGGTGCGTTGGTCCAGTTGGAGCCCTTCCATGGGTGACCACGTCCTGAGCAGGGTTAATACGTCCCTGACATCCCAGGTGATATTATAGCGTGGTGTAGGCGGATTCATATTGAATAAACCCCGCATGAGTCTGGACACTAGCCTGTTGGATCCTACCTCCAAACTGAGGTAGAACGATAGCGCACTTCTGGCGCTGTTGATGGCACTGTAACTTAAGTGTTCATCATGGTGCAACCCCGCGAGGAATTCCAGGATGTCGGTTGTTGTCACGTCATCGTACGTGATGCGAGAGCGGCTGCAGTAGGCTTCCCACTTCTTAATACGCGAGCGGTATCTTCGCCTTGTAGACTCTCGACACGACGCCCCGGTGGTATCCATGGTCCGAGCCGAGAGGCCGTATTGGACTAACGGCCTGTTCAGAACCTGCAAGCCAACAAATTTAAATAGCCATGGCAGGGATGCGGCTCCCCTGAGACAGGGTGAGTAACCAATTGTGGGCACCCTTCAAAAGGACCCAAGGTTCGTTGAGCATGTCAAAGACCACCGGATACCAAGGCTGTGTGGGCCAGTCGGGTATAATAAGGATGCCCTTGGCAGCATCTGCCTGAATCTTTCCCAATACCCGACTGATGAGGCAAAATGGGGGGAAGGCATAGAAAAACCACTTCCCCCAGTCCAGCGAGAATGCATCTAGCGCTATTGCCCCAGGATCTGGTTCCCATGAAACGTAGGTTGGTACCTGATGGTTCCACCGTGACGCAAAGAGGTCAATGTCCGGTTTACCAAATTTGGCTGTGACGTTAGAAAAGATCTCAGGATGCAACATCCATTCAATATTGTCATTAAATTTGCGTGACCTGGTGTCCGCCACAGTATTAAGCTCACCTGGCAAATAGGTAGCTGAAATCCAAATGTCTCTTTGAACACACCAGAGCCAAATTGAGTTTGCCAATTTGTCACACGAAACTGGCCTGGTACCACCCATATGGTTTAAATATGCTACTGCTGTGGTGTTGTCTATTTGGAGACGGACATGTGCTCCAACAAGCTTGGAACAATACGCACAAAGTCCGTGGAATGCTGCCAGCAACTCCAAATAGTTAACCCCTTGAGTTAACAACATCGTTGATTCAAGGGTGTCCCATCTGCCACCACAACTAGAGCAATTATTCGTGGATCCCCAACCATTGGAGCTTGCATCAGTTTGCAAATATACCACCGGATTAGCCTCCCTAATAGGCTTGAATGAGTTGCTAATGTGACACACCCACCATTGCAACTCATTTATCGCTTCGGGCGGCAGCTGCATGGACCGATCATAATGACCAGCGTTCTGTTTTAACGCAGCAATTTTAGCTCTTTGCAAATTCTGATAATGCAAAGGTCCATATCGCGCTGCCGAAAACAAAGCTACCAGCTTCCCAATTATTGTAGCTAAGTGCCGAATCGATGGTATATTCGTGCGGATTAAATCTTGACACACCTGGGTAACCTCCTCAATCTTGTTAATTGGAATGGTAACCCTCATGCTTATAGAGTTCACCGTGAACCCTAGGTAATTAATCACCTGGGCAGGGTAGAACTTTGATTTCTCTGGATGGACAATAAACCCCAATTGTTGAAATATATTGACAGCAGCTGCAACACCCTGTTCAGCCAATTCCAGGGTGTGGCCCACAATTAAGACATCATCTAAATAGGCCATACTATATGGTGTCGTTGTCTCAAATAAGCCATAATTGGCTTCACTAATTTAGTGAACAATCTAGGGCTGTGGTGAGCCCATTAGGCAAAGCCGTGTACTGCCAGAGTTGCCCCATCCAGATGAATTTTAAAACCTTCTGTCACATTTCTGGACGGATACGGAATAATATGCGTCTTTTAAATCGATGCATGCCATAAAGCAACATTGAGAAATCAATGATTTGGTTGTTTCAACGTATCCATTTTAAAATGAAAATATGTTACAAAAGTATTCAAACAGGTTAGATCAATAATGACACGACAACTTCCATCCTTCTTAGGTCTGGTGAATATGTTCGAAACAAATTCAACTGGTTCATGCACCACTCTCTTAATCACTCTTTTGCTCAAGACTTAACAATTCCTTATAGCCGGCTGCCTGTTCTGCAGCAGGTAATTTTAAATGTTCGAGCGGGCATGTGCTGGGATGGAGGAATGTCGCCATTAATAAACTCAATTTTATGCCCCTGAATATTCTGCAACACATACTCGTCACCAGTGAAATTACCTCATGCACCCAAAAACCACCGAAGGTGACCACCAACATGTGAAGTTAAACAGAGAGAAAAGAGAGAACCAGACCCCCTCACCTCCGTGGTTACCGGCGGTCCTTGACACGCGTGTGTGGACGTGGAGGTGCTGGGTTGGCTTGAGGGCGCGGCGTCTTCGTTTTCCACCAGGGTCTCTGCCGACCCTGTCCTAAAAAAGACCCCTGGTGCTGGGTCTGATGTTGCTGTCGTTGTGGAGCTTGAGGGTGGGTCCTCGTCGAGGTACTGGCAGACCCTCGTGATCGAATGTATGGAGACTTTGAGCCTGACGGTGTGGGGGCACTCTGAGGGCGCATGATCCCCACCGTTTTGGCTTGCTCGTCAAGCTCTTTGACTCTCTTCGAGAGGTCCTTCCCAAAGAGCTGACGGGGCGGGGGCGGCGGCGGTGGTTTGCACACTCCTGCAAACTTTGGATTGAGCGCTGGGCGGATGCTGGTTTTGCGAAACCCGTTAATTTCGTGCTGGGTCGCGCACAGGAGGGCCAGGGCATCTCCCTGGTCCAAATTCAATTCGTCCCCGTCCACCGACCGCACAAAGGCGGTAATACCGGCCGTGAGGTGCTTCAGGATCCGCTGCAGTTTTACCTCCTGTTGACGGATAGCCGCACTGATGTTGCCCCATATCGGCGTATTGACCACAGGCACGTTGAGGGAGTTGCAATTGGATGGAGCCTTGTGACGGCTCATTGCCTGGATGAGGACTTCTTCCTGCTGCTCCAGGCTGATAGTAGATGTTTGTGAAGACGCCCTGTGCCTGTTGCTGCCCTGCTGGTGTTGACGTTGAAGCAGGAGCTCCAGCAGCCGCTCCATACGGTCAATATGCCCTTCACCGTGAACACTCAGGTGGTCGGAGTCCTCCGGCTCTGAAAAGAAAACCGGGCTCCTGTCATCGGCCCGCACCTCGTCGAGGCCCTGCCGGTGCCGGTAGTTGTCGCTAACAGCCGCCGAGGCGAACTGTGCGATTCCTGCGCGGGCGTGTTCAACCGCCTCCGTTTAGCGGGAGCTGAAGCCGCTGCCACTAAGGGCACTTGCGGCGAGGTGTCGGCACCAGCCGAAGCATGGCTGCCTGGGGCCCGCGCAGTCTTGCCGGCTGCCCACATCGTGGACGTTGCCGACGCATGGTCTCGCCCACCCATCCATGGGGGGCTCGGCGACCGTGACGAGACCCGACTCGACCGACCCGTCCCGGCGTCGAGAGTCGGGGTGTGCCGGCTGGACCTCACAGCCGCCCCGGGTCTCTCCCTGGAACCTGACCGCTCCTCCGTGTCAGGCAATGCCTTAGCCCTGGTAGGGTTAGGCTTCTGGGCTCCTGCCCTTCCCCTACTCGGAGGGCTGAGTGGAACGGGCCATGCAGCCGCACGCACCCTGCTCGAGGTCGCCAGCGAGCTCACTGACGACCTGACTGCCATGGCAGGGTCCCCCTGCTCTGGCGGCATACCACACTCCTCCTCGTCGAACTCCTCCGAGCTGTGGTGTGCTGGCGGATCTGGACCTGTGAACACAGGGCTTACCCACATCTCCGCCTGAGTCCTGGCCTGCGATGCAGGTACTGCCGATGGTAAAGGCCCCGGAACTGTTGACCGGCGAACTCGTCCTGACGTCCTCTGGCCCTTGGAACTCCCATCCATGTCCTTGCTGCAAGACAAAACCAACAACAAGGACCACCAACTAAAGGTAGAATACTTACCTCCGTGGCCCCTTCTGAAGGGCTGGCGAGGAGCGC
Source organism: Raja brachyura (assembly GCA_963514005.1). Next base: position 60,672,687 of record OY740787.1, read on the forward strand.
GCTCCACCGCCAGCCGTCGCAGCAACGCGGTACGACGATATGTCGAGCATGCGCGCCGGCGGGCTCTTCACGAAGTCACTCACGTGACTCCGAAGTGAAATTGGTCTTTTGTTTCTATTAGGAGGAGTCTCATTTCTTCCATATGGGCAGTTTCCAACATATTACCAATCCACATTTTGGGTGTTGGTATAGTAGCCTTTTTCCAGATTTGAGTATGAGTTTTTCGCTATTATTAAACCATAATTAATAAATGAGATTTGGGATATATTTAATTTGTTTCCATCTCCTAATACTCCAAAGATAATCATTTCCATGCTAGGTTCCATTTTTATCTTAAATAAACTAGTAAATATATCACACCAAAATCTTTGACGTTTTGTGCAAGAAACGAAAGAATGTGTGAAGTTGGCATTTTGAAAAAGGCATTTATCACAGATGGGAGAAATATTTGAATAAAATTTATTCAACCTAACTTTTGAATAATATAATCTGTGTAATATTTTAAATTGAATTAAATTATGTCTAGTGTTAATCGAACATTTATGTGTATATATATCAAATACCTCTCCCATGTTTCTTTAATTTTTTTTATCATTAAATCTTTTTCCCAGTCTTCTCTAATTGCCTCTGTTGATGGCGATTCTCTATTAAGGATACTGTTATATAGATATATTATTTTTTGTGAGTCTGCCTTAATATTCATTGCTTCTTCCAGTGGGTCTATCGTTAAATTCTGTAATCTTAGTGTATATTTTTTTATAAAGTCACATATCTGTAAATATTTGAAGTATTGGTTATTATTCAGATTAAATTTTGATTTTAATTGTTGAAATAATAATAAATTTCCCATTTCATACATGCCACCCAACTTTTTAATTCCCAATCTTTGCCATTGTCTATATGTTTTATCCATAAAAGATGGTTTAAATACCGGACTATTCACTGGTGTTAATGATGATAAATTTCTTAATTTTAAAGTTAATTTTATTTGTTTCCAAATTTGAATTATATTGTGTATGAATGGATTCTTCTTAAATAATATATTATTCAATTTTATCGGGGAGAAGAGGATCGCTCCTAAATCGTAAGGAAAACAATCCTCTTTCTCCATTCTTATCCATTCCATCTGTTGAGAAGGACAATCCAACCAATAAATTATATTCTTAATATGCACTGCCCAATAATGATATAAAAAATTAGGCAGTGCAAGTCCCCCTACATCTTTAGGTTTATGCAAATGATTTATTTTAATTCTATGTGCTTTGTAGTCTAGAGTCTAGTTTAAAAAATATATATATTTTGGTATATATATTGGTATGGATTGAAATAAATGTATTATTTGTGGTAGCACTATCATTTTTTAGGATTTATTCTGCCAATTAATGATAATAGTAGCTTTTTCTAAAATGTTATCAGAGCGTTCAATTTATTTAACAAAGGACTAAAATTAGCGTTAAATAATGATTTATATCTTCAGGTAACTTGAATACCTAAATACTTACATTTTTCCGTTGCAATTTTTTAAAAATATATTTTTATTAGAGGCCATACATATTACAAATATTACAGCAATTTTTTTCAGATATTATTAATACATCTTTCCAAAATTATATAAATAGTAGCAAACCAGATATATAGGCCTCACTTTTTTATATAGAGTGAAAAAGAGAATAAGAAAAAAGTATAAAGAAAGAATAGTGGATAATTAAAAGAGTATGATTATATTTGATTAATATATTAAAAAAAATAAAAAAACAACAAAAAATACCCCCCAAAAAAAACCATATAACTAGTAAACTGTTATTATACTTGTGGAAAATAAAACAGTATACATCTTATCAATGAATGGAGCAATTTCTAAATATAATATATAGAGACGAGTATATAAATCTGAAATTAAACATTTTTATTTGATCTTTCCACCGGGTACTTATTGAGTTTCAATGCCGAGCCCAGCTACCCCTTCATATAATCAGTGAATGGAGACCATATTTGTTCAAAAAGCTCAAGTTTGTCCATTAGGATAAACCTAATTCTCTCCAGTTGTAATGTCTCCAACATTTCCACTGTCCACATTTTAATTGTCGGGGATAATGGTCACTTCCAAAATTGTAATATTAATTTTTTTCCAATTATTAAACAGTAATCCAGAAAATTTCTTTGATTTACTGTTAAAGTTTGGTTTGAATCTAAAACCCCAAATATAATTAATTTTAAGTCAGGGCTTAATGTGATCTTTAAAACTATGGAAATAATTCCAAAAATCTCAGTCCAATAGTTATTAAGTTTTGTACATATTACAAAACTATGAGTTAAATCGGCTTCTACGTGCTGACATTTATCACATAATGGTGATATATTAGGAAAAATTCGATTTAATTTCTTTTTTGAGTAGTGTAATCTATGTATTACTTTGAATTGTATCAAAGTATGTCTGGCATTTAACGAACAGCAATAAATTCGTTGTAAGCTTTCTTCCCAAAAATCTTCTGATATAGGTAAACCAATTTCATTTTCCCATTTTTGTCGGAATAATTCAGTTTTTGGTATTTCCCTGTCCAAAAAAATATTGTATATATATGCTATTAATTTTTTTGTTGTTGGATGCTTGTTAAGTACTTCATCCAGTAAACCTGGATCTCTATTTCTATAATTTAGCGTATTTAATTTGACATAATCCATAATTTGTAAATATCTAAATAAATTATTTGCTTGCAATCCATAAATCTCTTTCAACTCCTGAAATGAGAGGAATTTCCCATTCCTATAAAGATGTTCTATCCTTATTATTCCTAAATTTTTCCAATGTCTAAACCCCACATCCAATGTCGAAGGTTTAAACATAGGATTATTCATAATTGGTAAACAAAGTGGCATAGTTTCTAAATGTAAAGTCTTAATGATTTGTTTCCGGGTACGTATATTATTTAAAAATTATAGGGTTTTCCTTATATGATTTTTTTTTTTTTGTACCACCCCAGGGGCAAGGAGTATTGTGCTTATGTCGAAAGGGAAACAATCTTCCTTTTCAATTCTTAACCAAACCGGGTCCTGTTCCATCTGTATCAACCAACAATTAAAGTTCTTAATCTGAACCGCCCAAAAATAATATAAAAAATTAGGTAAAGCTAAGCCACCATTTATCTTAGATTTACATAAGTGTGTTTTACTTATTCTGTGATTTTTGTAATCCCAAATAAAGCTATTAACTATAGAATCAATTAAAAAAAAAAACATTTAGGAAGATATAACGGAATGGCTTGAAATAAGTATAGTAATTGAGGTAAAAAAAATCATTTTAATGGCATTTATTCTACCGATCATTGATATCGTTAATGTTTTCCAATATAAAATATTATTTTTTAATTTATTTAATAATTGGGGAAAATTAGATTTAAATAAAGAGTTATAAGATTTTGATACATTAATTCCAAGATATTTAATTTGATTGTTAGCTATTTTAAATGGAAATTTTTGTAATTTATTCAATTTAATTCCTGTTATAGGCATAATTTCACTTTTATTCCAGTTAATTCTATATCCTGAGAATTTACTAAATTCATTTATCACTTCAAGTACTTTAGGGATACTAATCTCTGGTTTTGTTATATATAATAAAACATCATCTGCATATAAAGATATTTTGTTAATTGTAGTTTTGGTATTATATCCATAAATTTCTGGTTCTACTCTAATCCTTTCGACCAATAATTCTATAGCGAGTGCAAATAATAAAGGTGATAACGGACAGCCTTGTCTACAACCCCTAGAAAGATTGAATTTTGCTGATAACATTTGGTTTGTTAGGATTCTTGCTGTTGGGCCAGAGTATAAAATTCTAACCCATTTGCAAAATCCTTCTCCCAGTTGAAATTTCTGCATTATCCTAAATAAGTAAGGCCATTCAACCTGGTCAAACGCCTTCTCCGCATCCAGGGATATAATTGCTAGTTCAATATCAGTCATTCTTTTCGAGTAAATGATATTAAATAGACGTCTTAAGTTATAAGTAGAGTAACGTTTAGGAATAAAACCAGTTTGATCATGATGTATTAATCTATTGATCACTAAACTTAACCTTTGAGATAAAATTTTTGTTAATATTTTTTGATCTGTGTTTAAAAGAGCTATTGCTCTATATGATCCTGGGTCTTCTGGATCTTTGTCTGCCTTAGGAATAAGTGTAATTGCGGATTATTTTAAGGTTCCTGGAAGTTGTTCTTGTTCGTAGGCAACTTTGTACATAGTTTGTAGCCGTGGGACGATCAAATCATGAAACTTCTTATAAAATCAACCCCCAAACCATCGGGTCCTGCAGCCTTACCATTCTTCAATGATCTAATTGATTCCTCAATATCTTTTGCTGATATTTCAGCATCTAATAATTCTCTACCTTCCCGATCTAATCCATTAATGTGACATTTCTGGAGAAACGTTTCGAATGTCTCGGGTTGATCCATCACTTTTGATGTATAAAGTTTTTGATAGTATTGTTGGAATCTATCATTAATGTCTTTTGGTAAAGTTAATATTTCTCCTTGTTCAGATTTGACCTTGTATATCATTTTTTCTTCTTCTGATTTTCTTAGTTGCCGAGCTAACAATTTATGCGGTTTATCCCCAAATTCAAAATGTACTTGTTTGGTCTTTTGAAAAAGTTTAATAACATACTTTGATTGTATCTCATTTAATTTATATTTTAATGTTACAATTTTATTATGTATAACCCTAGACGGAGACATAGCATTTTCCATGTCCAACTGCTCATTTCATTTTCCAATTTCTGTTGGATCTTTCTATTTTCCTTGTTCAGATGTGCCTGCGCTGAGATTATAGCACCCCGTATAAAAGCTTTAAATGTGTCCCATAAAAGAGATGATGAGATTCCAGGTTTATCATTGGTTTCAAAAAATAATTCAATCTGTTTAACCAGATAATCTGAGCACATTTTATCATTTAATATATGAGGGTTAAGTCTCCATTGCGAATATCCTTTAGTTATACCCTTTAAATTAACCTTGAATGTTAATGGAGCATGATCCGAAATAATAATATTATGATATTTTGAGTCATACGTAAATGGGACAAGTTTTGAATCTATTAGAAAATAATCTATCCTGGAGTATGTTCCAAATACCGGGGAATAAAATGAGTACTCTCGACCATTAGGATTTACATTTCTCCAAATATCTTTGACATTAGCTGATCTAATAAAGGAATTTATAAATTCGCTGGATTTAGAAATAGCCTTCCTTTTGGTTGAAGATCTGTCCAAATAGTTATCCAAAGTGCAATTTAAGTCGCCCCCAATTATTATATTGTTCTGTGTTACTGTAGGAATAGTATTAAATATTTTCTTAAAAAATAGCTGATTATCAAAATTTGGGCCATATATGTTCATAAGTACAACCTTCTTCGAATATAGTTCACCTGTAACTATTATATATCTACCTTCAGGATCCTCTATTATTGAACTATGTTTAAATTGAATACCTTTACGAATAAGAATGGCATCTCCTCGAGATTTATGAGTGAATGATGAATGATACACTCTAGAAATCCAATTTGCCGTTAACCTATATTGTGCCTCTTTTTTTAGATGTGTCTCTTGAAGGTAGATTATATCAGCTTGCATTCTATTTAATTGCGCCAAAACCTTACCTATTTTAATTGGTTCATTAATACCTTTTACATTCCAACTACAGAAGGTGATTCCATCACCCCCCTTTTTCTTATTAATGTCTTGCATGGATATTATGGTGGATTATAATGAGGTAAATGTCTCAGCACATATATCCCAATTTCGTACCCTAGTTTATGATCAACTAATACTAATAACATTATTTGACATACATATCCCCTCCAGTTTACTGTATAATACCATTCAAAAGTAAAGTAGTATAATTTCACATATAATATAGTAAAAAAATATATAAAAAAGAAAGAAAAAAAGGTTAGTAATATTATTAGAAAAGTGCAGGGAAAAAAAGTGTCTAAAGCTATGTAACGTGGTGTTAGTGTAAGCCACACTAGCGTGGCTGTTAAACTACGGACTTCCGTTGGGGAAAAAAAAAGATGTTTATATTTCCAGTTCCGTAAATGCCTTAAGGGCAATATATTTAGGGGCGGGGTGTTACATTTCCATTCTTATTAATACTGTATTGTTTTAATTTGCTGCTATCATTTTAGGGTATTTAAGGAGGTATCACATACATTTGTTAATAATGGTTAGTACTGAACTAATACTATTATATAGTAATTTATTATTAATAATCATTGAGCTCTCCAAATCCAATAATTTTAAAAGTTCATCATTCTTCCTCCTTAATGTTGGGTGTAGATCGACATCAGGTAAGTGTTGAGTATAATTCAAATTCGTTACTCTTCATCCTCATCATCGTCATCGTCTTCTCTCTGTGTTCCCTCTGCTTCTCCTTCTTCCTCATCCAACTCCTTCTCAATTTTACGTGTGAACTCAAGTGCGAACTCCTGTTATATGTTTAGTGAAGTGGTGCTCTTTATTGTCATAGCTCACTCGTAATGTGGCAGGGTACAGCAGACCATATCTCATGCCCTTTATATTCCTGAGGATGTGCCTTGTTTCAGTAAAAAGGGCTCTTCTCCTGGCCACTTCCGCAGGATAATCTCTGAATATGCTGATCTTGTCACCATCATAAAACAGATTCTGTTTGCGAATTATTATCTTCATCATATCTTCCAAAACATGATCGTAGACTACTTTCACAATCAGTTGTCTTGGTGGCGAACCCGTCTTTGAACGTCGTCACAGTGCTCTGTGCGCTCGGCCAAGTAGGGGTGCTTGATCCAGATTCAAAACATTCTTCAGGAGATTTGCTGCAAATTCTCTGGTGTCTTGAGCTCCCTCCTTGCCTTCACGCACACCCACGATACGCAAGTTCTTGCGCCGTTGCCTTCCCTCCAAGTCAATACATTTCTCAGTTATTTTACTCAATAAATCTGTTAAACGCTTGTTCTCGGAGAGAAGTTTGTCATTCGCCTTAGCACTTGAATCAGCAATATTAGTCAGTTCCTTTATTGCCTCGTGTTGTTGATCAAGTGGTCTCTGAATAGGTTCCAACTTGAGATCGACCGCGAGTTCCAAACCACCAACTTTCTGATTAACTTCATCCATCTGTTGTTTAAGATCAGCATCTGCTTTTATCTTCCATTCATCCATCATAATTTTTACTGTGGTTACAACTTCATTTTTCAACTCCTCTTTAACTACTTCAATATCAGCTCTGAGCAGTTTAAATTCTTCCTTATATTCTTTTTTCATTTTTTTAAACTCGCCCATCATGGTGGCTTTCAGATCCTCCATTTCAGATTTCTTCCTTGGGATATCCTCCAGAGAGCCAATCAAACGCGAGGTCAAGGCTTCAACTGGGCCTACCTCTTTTTTCAGCACAGATTTTTTCTCTTTGGGAGGGGGAGTTCTTTTCATCGACATTACTGCTTTAAAAGTCGCGCGCCTGATGACGTCACGGACCTTATCTGGCTGCCGGTGCGGTTCACAAATGTTCCTCTCTGGTGAGTAGCTAAAAATAACCCCGTTTTTTCCCGTTTTTAATACAATTTTTGCGGAGCTGGTTGGCGCTAGTTCCTCCTACTCCATAGCGCCACCGGAAGTCCTTTTCCGTTGCAATTTTAAATGGAAATTTTAATAGATGATTCGCTTTCTGGGGCTGTAATGACATAATGTCACTTTTATTCCAATTTATTCTATATCCAGAAAAGGAGCCAAATTCCTCTATTACATTTAATAAATTCGGGATACTCGTTTCTGAATTTCTAATATATAAAAGTATATCATCCGCGTATAATGAAATTTTGTTATTAGAGTCCTTGGTATTGTATCCCTGAATATTCAGATGTGTTCTTATCCTTTCAGCCAGTGGCTCTATCATAAGGGCAAATAGCAGGGGTGATGATACACATCCCTGCCTATTGCCTCTTGATAATTGGAATTTTGGAGACAACATATTATTAGTTAATATTCTTGCTGTTGGATTATCATATAATAATTTTACCCATCTAATAGAATGATCTCCCGTATTAAATTTTTGGAGTACTATGTATAAATACTGCCACTCTACCTGGTCAAATGCTTTCTCTGCATCCAAAGATATAACTGATAAGTCTTCCTTTTCCCCTATATGTGAATGCATTATATGAAAAAGTCTTCTCAAATTGTTAAATGATTGTCTTTTGGGTATTAACCCCATTTGGTCCTGGTTTATCAATTTATTAATATATTTGCTCAATCTTCTTGCTAAAATCTTTGCTAAAATTGTTTGATCTGTGTTTAAAATTGATATAGCTCTACACGAGCCCGGATCTTCTAGATCTTTATTTTTTTTGGTATAAGCGTAATTGTAGATTCTGCTAAAGTTTCTGGTAATTTCTTTTCGGTAAAAGCATAACTATATAATTTAAGTAATCGTGGGACCATTAACTTCTGAAATCTTTTATAGAATTCATTATTAAAACCATCAGGCCTTGGTGTCTTCCCATTTTTCAGTTCTTTTATTGTTTCTCTTATTTCTTCACTTGTAATCTGAGCTCCTAATTCCTCTTGTTCTAAGATATCCAATTTTGGCAAGTTACACTTATCTAAAAAAATATATAATTTTATTGCCTTCAATGTTAGTTTTAGATGTATATACATTTTGATAAAATTGAGCAAACCTTTTGTTAATGTCCTTGGGTACAGTTAACAATTCCCCATTCTCTGATTTAATTGTACTAATTGTTTTTTTTTCTTTTCTTGCTTCTTCAATTGTCGTGCTAGAAGTTTATGTGGTTTATCCCCAAATTCAAACTGTACTTGTTTTGTGATCTGAAATAATCTTATTACTCTTGCCGATAATATTCGATTAAGTTTAAATTTCAATAATGTTATCTTATTATGTTTGTCTATGGTTGGGTCTTTTACGTTTCCTATTTCTAATAATTTAATTTCCTTTTCTAACGTCCATTGTTCTGTCCTGTTTTTTTATTTAGAAAACTTTGATACAAAATTATAACTCCACGAATGAATGCCTTAAAAGATTCCCATAATAGAGATGGTGAAATACTTGGTGTCTCGTTTGTTTCAAAACAAAATTTCATTTGTAACCTTGTGAGTCATTAGCTATTTGTGTGTTAAATCTCCAAAAGAATTTTATACCTGGCAATCCCTCAATTTTTTTAAGTAAAAGTCAGCGGGGAGTGATCAGAAATAATGCTATTGTGGTATTTGGGATTAATCGTATATGGTATTAATTTTGTGTCCACTAAAAAATAATCTATTCTTGAATACGTTTTGTGTACTGATGAGTAAAACAAATATTCCCTTCCTGTTGGATTAGCTATTCTCCATACATCTGTGATATTAGTGTTTTTTATATAAGTATTTAAGAATTCACTAGACTTGGATTTAGCACTACCCTTCCTTAATTTTATTGATTTGTCTAAGTATGAATCTGTAATGCAGTTAAAGTCCCCCCACCTAGTATTACATTTTGAAAATTATACTCATCTATTTTATCCATAATTTATCTTAAAAAATTGGTGACTATCAAAATTTGGTGCGTAAATATTTATCAGAGTCAGTGGAGTGGAATAAATTTCTCCCGCCACTATCGTGCATCTTCCTTCTTTATCAGCTGTTGTATTCTTTAATATAAACGGTATACCTTTCCGAATAATAATAGCCGTTTCACTAGCTTTAGCATTAAATGACGAGTGATACGTTTGGCCTATCCAGTTTGCCCTTAGTCTCATCTGTGTTTGTAGTTTCGTATGTGTTTCTTGCAGAAAGCGATATCCACCTTTTAAAAATTTTAAATGGGCCATAATCTTGCCCCTTTTAATTGGATCATTCGCACCCCTAATATTCCAACTACAAAATGTGACTACATTTTTTTTTCCTTATTATCCTGCATTATAAATAGGTTTTAGTGATTTTACTTCATGTGGTGTAGTTGGGTACCTCAGACTTTTGGGTATATGGGTATCATCTCACACTTCTGACATTATTTTACCTCTCCTCCGTATATTGAACCTCCATAAGAAAAAGAGAAAGGTGTGTTGAAAAATAATGAGAAAAAAAAGAAAAATTATTAAATAAGCCACATAAAAGTAAATACAACAACAACAAAAAAACGTGAATTTAAGGTATCAAAAAGGTGGTACCCTAAATATAAGAAGCCATCTATGATGGCAAAAAATTGAATGACCTCCGTAGATGGAATTATACATTGAGCTCAGCCCCCTAAATACAATGGCATTTATAACTACATGCAGTTTCATCTAAATATATCTTAATATATCTAAAGGAAAAAAAAAAATCTTTACTGTTTCAGTTTTGTTACTTGACAGCCTTATTTTAGAATGGATTAAATTCTTTTTTTTAATCATCAATCTACTCATAGTACCCCAGAATGAAGAAGCGAAAATAGGTGTTTAGAAATTCTTGCAAAGTAATAAAGAAATAAATGAAATATCACATTAACATAAGTATTCAGACCCTTTGCTATGGTACACAAAATTGAGCTTAGGTTCATCCTGTTTCCATTGATTATCCTTGAGATGTTTCTACAACTTGCTTGGAGTCCAAGTGGTAAATTAAATTGATTGGACATGATTTGCAAAGGCACACACCTGTCTATATAAGGTCCGACAGTTGACAGGGCATATCAGAGCAAAAACCAAGCCATGAAGACTAAGGAATTGCCCGTAGACCTCTGAGCCAGGATTGTGTCGAGAGACAGATCTGGGGAAGGGGATAAAACAATTTTTGCAGCATTGCAGGTTCTGAAGAGCACAGTGGCCTCCGTCATTCTTAAATGGAAGAATTTTGGAACCACCAGGACTCTATGTAGAGCTGGCTGCCCGGCCAAACTGAGCAATCGGGGGAGTAGGGCCTTGGTCAGGAAGGTGGCCAGGAAACCGATGGTCACTCTGATAGAGCTCCAGTGTTCCTCTGTGGAGATGGGAGAACCTTCCAGAATGACAACTATATCTGCAGCACTCGACCAATCAGGCCTTTGTGATAGATTGGCCGAATGGAAGCCACTCCTCAGTAAAAGGCACATGACCGCCCGCTTGGAGTTTGCCAAAAGGCATGAGAAACAACATTCTCTGGTCAGATGAAACCAAGATTGAACTCTTTGGCCTAAATGCCAAGCGACATGTTTGGAGGAACCTAGGCACCGCTCATCACCTGGACAATACCATACCTATAGTGAAGCATGGTGGTGGCAGCATCATGCTGCCGGGATGTTTTTCAGCAGCAGGAACTGGGAGATTAGTCAAGATCGAGGGAAAGATGAATGGCGCAAAGCACAGGGAGATCCTTGATGAAAACCTGCTCCAGAGCATTCTGGACCTCAGACTGGGGTGGAGGTTCACCTTCCAACAGGGCAATGACTCTAAGCACACAGCCGAGACAACGCAGGAGTGGCTTTGTGACCAGTCTCCTTGAGTGTCAAGGTTTTGTGTCCATGAGTGGCCCAGCCAGATCCCAGACTTGAATCCGATCGGACATCTCTGGAGGGACCTGAAAATAGCTGTGCATCGACACTCCCTATCCAACCAGACAGAGCTTGAGAAGATCTGCAGAGAAGAATTGGAGAAATTTCCCAAATACAGATGTGCCAAGCTTGTAGCATCATAACCAAGAATACTTGAAGCTGTAATCACTGCCACAGGTGCCTCAACAAAGTACTGAGTAAAGGGTCTGAATACTTATTTATGTAAATGTGATATTTCAGTTATTTATTTTTAATTACTTTGCAAAAATTTCTAAACGACTGTTTTTGCTTTTTTATTATGGGGTATTGTATGTAGATTGAATATTTTTAAAATAAGAAAAGAATTTAATCCATTTTAGAATAAGGCTGTAACGTAACAAAAAGTGGAAAAAAATGAAGGTTTCAATACTTTCTGAATGCACTGTACGATGGTGGCATTTAAGAGGCTTTTAGAATAGCACATGGAAGAGTGGGGAATAGATCGTTATGGAGCATGTACTGGCAGATAAGATAACTTTAACTTGGCTTCATGTTCGGCACAAACGATGTGGACTTGCTTGTTCCATCTATGTTCAACAACTGTTCTATGAATCGATTACTTTTCAGTAGAGCACCTCTTTTTGAACCATTTTGTGTTTCGAGGCAGTTTTTATCAACAATGCCCCTGCTCAAATCAATCTATTTTCTGTCTGTTATTTGAAAAGTGCCCTTTTGATTGTGCAGATGACCACTGGAGATGGATAATTAGCAATTGCTTTTGTGAAAGAGGCTGAGGGTCGCGTTACAATTTTACAAGACATTGGGGAGGCTGCTCTTGAAGTATTGCGAGCAGTTTTGGTCACCCTCCTATAGGAAAGATGTCATTAAGCTGGAAAGAGTACAGAGAAGATTTACGAGGATGTTGCCAGGACGAGGGCCTGAGCTATAGGGAGAGGTTGGGCAGGCTAGGGCTTTTTTTTTGGAGTGCAGGAGATGGAGGGGATATCTTACGCAGAGGTGTATATAAATCATGAGGGCGAATGAAGTATTTTTCCCTGGGTAGTGGAATCGAGAGCTACAGGGCATGGGTTTACGATGAGATGGGGAAAAATGTAATAGCAACCTGAAGGACGGACACACAATGGTGGTATATGGAAAGACCTGCCAGAGGACGTTGCTGGGTCAGGTACTTAACTTATAAAGGCATTTGGACAGGTACGTAGATAGGAAAAGTTGAGAGGGATATGGGCTAGATGCGGACAAATAGGAATAGCTGGGATGGAGCCTCTTGGTTGGCAGGGATTTTGGGCAAAAGTGCCTGTTTCTGTGCTATATATACACAGAATTTGTAATGGCCTTTCTCACTTTTTCATTGCAAAGTTGGATTGCAAAACATTTTGACCTCTGTGCACGATTCTCCCATTTCGAAAGACTGGACAGTTTGATGCAACTACTCCACACTTCCAGACCCAGTCCATTATGGTAGTTAAACACAGCAGTTTTTTCTTGCAAATGGATTATTTATGGAGAGTGACCTCATTGCAGATATTAAATGCTTGTAGAAAATGTAGTTGAAACAGACCTTCAGAGCAGCCCCATGCATTTTTACTTTTGCTCTGGACTTTTCTGTTCTGTTTAGTTTAGAGAGACAGCGTGGAAAAAAGACCCTTCGGCCCACTGATCCGCACCGATCCCGATCACCCATACGCGAGTTTTATCCTACACACCAGGGACAATTTACAGTGGCCAATTAACCTACAAACTTGCACGGCTTTTGAATGTGGGAGAAAACCCACGCGGTCACATGGAGTTGAGAGGGAAAGAACGATTAGGCATGATTGAATGGCGCAGTGGATGGGCAGAGTGTCCTAAATCTTGTTTCAAGTGAGGAAGAGGTTCACTTGCATCTCCTCCAACCTCATCTACTGTATCCGCTGTTCCAGGTGTCAACTCCTGTACATCGGCAAGACCAAGCGCAGGTCGTTTAGCTGAACACCTCCGCTCTGTCCGCCTTAACCTACCTGATCTCCCGGTTGCTCAGCACTTTAACTCCCCCTCCCATTCCCACACTGACCTTTCAGTCCTGGGCCTCCTCCATTGTCAGAGTGAGGCCCAGTGCAACTTGGAGGAACAGCACCTCATATTTTGCTTGGGCAGCTTGCACCCCAGCGGTATGAAGATTGACTTCTCCAACTTCAAGTAACCCTTACTTTCCCTCTCTCTCCATCCCCTCCCCCTCCTCAGTTCTCCCACCAGTCTTACTGTCTTCGACTACAATCTATCTCTGTCCCGCCCACTCCCCTGACATCAGTCTGAATAAGGGTCTCGACGTGAAACGTCATTCAAACATCTTTCCAGAGATGCTGCCGGTCCCGTTAAGTTACTCCAGCATTTTGTGTCTAACACAATCTAATGTCGTTTAACACAATCTATCACCTTGTAACTTCATATAACTCAGTCTAGTGTCATATAACACAATCTACATCATAGAACATAATCTAACAGATAACACAATCTAACATTATATGACAATCTGTCACATAACACACTCTGATATATAACACATAACGTCATCTAACACGCTCTAATATCATATATCACAATCTAACGTTGTATATCACAATCTAACATCATATAACGTCATATAATAAAAGCATGTGATTGGAGTAGAATTAGGCCATTCGGCCCATCAAGTCTACTCCGCCATTCAATCATAGCTGATCTATCTCTCCCTCCTAACCCCATGCTCCTGCCTTCTCCCTATAACCTCTGACACCCATACCAATCAAGAATCTTATCTATCTGTGTATTCAATATATCCACTGACTTGACCTCCACAGCTTTCTGTGGCAAAGAATTACAGAGATCCACCACCCTCTGACTAAAGAAATTCCTCCATCTCAATCCTAAAAGAACGCCCTTTAATTCTGAGGCTCTGACCTCTAGTCCTAGACTCTCCCACTCGTGGAAACATCAGCTATTTCACATAATCTAACATCATAGAATACAATCTATCGTATAATGCAAGTGATCATCATATAACACAAGCTCTCCTCGTTTATTATAATATAACTTCATAAAACACAATCTAACATGTAACTTAATATAAGTAACTGAAAGTAAGCATGCAGGTGCAGCAGGCAGTGAAGAAAGCTAATGGCATGTTGGCCTTCATTGCGAGAGGATTTCAGTTTAGGAGCAAGGAGGTCCTACTGCAGTTGTACAGGGCCCTGATGAGACCACATCTGGAGTATAGTGTGCAGTTTTGGTCTCCTAATTTGAGGACGGACATTCGTTCTATTGAGGGAGTGCAGTAAAGGTTCACCAGGTTAATTCCAAGATGGCGGGACTGACGTATGATGAAAGAATGGCTCGACTGGGCTTATTTTCACTGGAATTTAGAAGGCTGAGAGGGGATCTTATAGAAACATAGAATTCTGATTCAGGAAAAATGTTTTGCATGTTGGGGGAGTCTAGAACCAGGGGTCACAGTTTAAGAATAAGGGGTAGGCCATTTAGCACTGAGATGAGGAAAAACATTTTCACCCAAAGAGTTGTGAATCTGTGGAATTCTCTGCCACAGAAGGCAGTGGAGGCCAATTCACTGGATGTTTTCAAAAGAGTTAGATTTAGCTCTTGGGGTTAATGGAGTTAAGGGATATGGGGAGAAAGCAGGAACTGGGTACTGATTTTGGATGATCAGCAATGATCACATTGAATGACGGTGCTGACTCGAAGGGCCAAATGGCCTACTCTTGCACCAATTTTCTATGTTTCTATGTCTTCATGGTCTTAAAATAGTGAGCACAGGAAGCCCTGTCTTTTATCTTCACACTAAATTCTGGGCCATTGCTTTGGTGTGGTATAAAGATAGCTTAAAGTTGTAAATCAAACTAACAATTTTCTACTATAGATAATGAACAAACATTTGTGTTTTTTCATTCGAATGAGATTGATTTAAAAAAAAACATCTATTGATGCTCCTGGACACATCATCAGTGATGTAACCTGGGGTCATTGGGTGTTTCGGGTCTTTCAACATCAGCCACCCTCTCTCAGGCGACCCAGCTGTGATTGATCAGACCACGACTTGTGTTCAGATGGCATTCGCTGCTCCCCATGGACCTCCTCTCCTGATCCAGAGCCATCTTGAGGCCTTCTCTGCTGCCTCTGTGGTATTCTTGATGGCTCTTCTCTCCATTCCGTTGATGCCCAGTGCACTCAAGACTTTGCAGAGCGATTGCCCTGCAAAACCTCTGCAGCAAACCTCGATGGGCATACATTTTGCCTTCCAGCCCTGCTTACAGCACTCTATGACCAGCTCTTCGTACTTAGACAGGTACTGTATGGATTGGAATGGTTTAGAGGGATATGGGCCAAATGTGAGCAGGTGGGACTAGCATAGATGGGGCATCTTGCACGGCAAGGGCAAATTGGGCCGAAGGATCTCTTTTCGTGCTGTATGAATGACACTGACAATTGATGCTTCAGTTTTGTGAAGATAGACATAAAAAGATGGAGTGATTTAGGGGTGTGTAAGAAGGAACTGCAGATGCTCGTTTAAACCGAAGATAGACACCAAACGCTGGAATAACTCAGCAGGACAGGCAGCATCTTAATAGACATGTATGGCTGCTGAAGGTACTAGCTCACTTATCTTCATTGGTGATACAACTGCTGATGGTAGTAGCATAATGAATTCTGAAGTATATAGACACATCCTATCTGCTCAAGTTCAAACAAATGCCTGAAAACTCATTGGCCGGTGGGCAAGACGATGATCCCCAAACATACCCCTAAAGCAGCAAATACGTTTTTTAGAGCAACAAAATTGTCAATTCATGAGTGACCAAGTCAATCGCTCGATCTGAACCCAATTGAGCATGCCTTTTATATGCTGAAGAGAAAACTGAAGGGGACTAGCCCCAAAAACAAGCAAAAGGTAAAGATTGCTGCAATACAGGCTTGGCAGAGCATCGCCAGAGATGACACCCAGCAACTGGTGATGTCCATGAATCACAGACTTCAAGCAGTCATTGCATGCAAAGGATATGCAACAATATAGTAAACATGACTAATTTCACGACAATGGAATTCTTCAGCATCAATGAATACGAATGAGCAATGAAATTCTCGATTCCAGAGAGACTCATAAATGGTCAATTCCTCATCTTCCCCCCCCCTTCCCCCCCCCTTCCCCCCCCTCCCCCCCCCCCTTCCCCCCCCAAAGGAACAGGTAGCAGGGGAGAGGGGTGCAACAGCGAGAGAGAGGGGACGAATGTGAGTTGGAGACAGGGGAGAGCGCACGCGCAGATTCGGGTCCCTGGCGTCGTAAGCGCTGCCGAACCGCCACTGGTCCACCCCGTCCCCCGAGTGCTGGAGACGTCAGGGGAGACGCTGGACCGACAACACCAGTGGCCCCAGGCCCACAGCCAGCATGGAGAAGAAGCGCCAAATCCACCCCAAGCTCACTCCAACTCCCGAGGAACCAGCTCCCCGACGGGCTGGGGACCACCACCACCGTGCATCTGGTCGCAACTCTAGATTTTGTATCTCATCCCATTTGTTGCCAATTGCTTTAATAAACAGACTATCAACATTTTAAAACAAAACTCTTCGCAAATAGCAAGTAAAAGGAAGAGTATGTTGGATAAATTAACCACATTCAGGGCAGCACAGTGGCGCAGCGGTAGAGCTGCTGCTTCACAACGCCAGAGACCTGGTTTTGATCCTGAGCTTGGGTGCTGCCCGTGTAGAGTTCGCGTGTACACCAAGTGACAACGTGGGTCAAATGCAAAATGATGGAGTAACTCGACTTGCCGGGCAGCATCTCTGGTGAAAATGGATTGGTGACGTTTTGGGTTGGGCCACTTCTTCAGACAATGTAGATTTCTTTCTCCCAAAGACATGTGGGTTTGTAGGTTAATTGTCCCCTAGGGTTTCGGGAGTGGTTGTGAAAATGGGATAACATAGAACTGTTGTGAACAGGTGACCGATGGTCAGCGCTGTCACAGTGAGATGAATGACCTGTTTCAATGCTCAATCAATCTATCACAACATCAAAAATTTGGCATTAATTGTGTTTTGCAGTATAATCAGGTGGAATATTTCTTTGTTACATTTTGTATCCAAACCAGTCCACATGAGGCAACCTGTATCTTTCATATGTAGAAACAAGGAATTGCAGATGCTCATTAACAAAAAAAGACACAAAGTGCTGGAATAATACAGCAGGTTCAGTAACATCCCTGTAAACCATGGATAGGTGACGTTTTGGGTCGGGGCCCTTCTTCAAACTCGCTATGCTTCAAAAGTATCTTCAATACTTCTGTTTTGGTTGAGATCGGTTACTTTTGGTTCACATAAGGAATGAAACCTGTTGCAGCGCCTGCTTCAATTTCCACTGAATTAAACACTAGAATTGTTTTGCTCCCATTTCGAATTGGTTTATCTACATCTTTTCAAATTTTGCAGAAAATTTGCTCTATAGATTAAAAAAAGATCAAACTGATAGTTTAAGTAACCATTTAAATATTCCTTATGCTTGTGTGTGTGGCTTGATTTTAGTTTAGTTTATTATTGTCACGTGTACTGTGATGCAGTGAAAAACTTGTTTGTGTGCTGTGTAGTCTATAAAAAAGGCTATCCACAAGCCTTCCACAGTGCAAAGATAAAGTGACCGTGTGGGTTTTCCCCGGGTGCTCTGGTTTCCTCTTGCATTCCAAAGACGTACAGGTTTGTAGGTTAATTGACCTTCTGTAAATTGCCCCTAGTGTGTGTGTGTGTGTGTGTGTGTGAGTGGGATCCAAAACTAGCATAACATAGAACTAGTGTGCAGGTAATCAATGGTCCGTGTGGGCTGCATGGCCTGTTTCCATGCTCTATCTCAACTACCATGTGTATTCCTAGATCTCAGAATCTACCATGCTTTTTTTTCATAATCCCAGGGTGATATTCTAACTCCACTAAGCCAGTGCTTGGTTTGTGATGATTAAAAAAATACATTGGGATGGTTTCATGTTTGTTTGTTTTCTGAATGTATATCGTGGCATTGATTTTGAAATGTGAAAATAGTCTCAAACAAAAATATGACCAGATGTGGCTGCCTAATGCACAGATCCAACAGCAGGCATCCTGAAATTCAGAAACATGATTTGAGCAGTAGTTGGGCTTCTGATAGTGGTTTCATCTTTTAAGATCTTCGACAGCCTGTACCCTCCACCTTCCCCAGCCTTGACTGTAAAAACGGGAGGCTATTTTAGTTTTCATGTTTATTCAAGTATTGTTAACTTTATGTTCTGTAGTCTTTCGGGCTACTGATTTCATTTGGACTCGTTAATAGCTTAGAATCAAGAGTGTTTAATTGTCATATGCACTGACAACGGAAAAATGAAACTCCTACTTGTTGTAGCTTAACAAGCGTGTAAATGTAATGATGCGTAAATGTAACAATAAACTAACAACTAATATTAGTTTGCAAAACCAAAGTCCTTAGTGCAGCCATTATCCCCTTTATCCTGTATCTGTACATTGAATGGCTCCATGGTATTTGTGTATTTCCGCTGACTGGATCGCACCCAACAAAAAGCTTTTCACTGCACCTCGATACGTGTGAAAATAAACTAAACCAGATATAGTCTATAAGATCATTGTTATAGAATTTGTGTTGTGCAGTATTTGGAGTCTAATGGTTGTTGGGAAGAAGCTGTTCTTGAACCTAGTGGACACGATTTTCAGGCTCCTGTACCTTCATCCCAATGTAGTGAAATGGGAGTGTGGCCAGGGTGGTGTGGGTCTTTTGATATTGGCTGCCCTTTTCAGGCAGTGTCTCCTATAGACTTTGTTGGTATGGTTTAATACCTCGTATGTATTTCTACACCAGACTTTGCTCTGAACTACTGAGTCCAAAGCTTGGCTTCATCTTTGGAGAGTTGGGAATTGTGTGTGTTGTCTCTCCTTGTTTACCATTCCCTTATCTCTAATCCCAGAGAGCATTTACCAAAGACTGATTGGCTTTGAATATCTAGTATAGGGAGTTGTCTCGGATACAGAGCTGGTTACAGCTTCTAGAATTTGCACAGAAGGTTGAGTCATGCAAGTCTGACCCAGGCACGCATAATTGCATTGACTTGTGACACTATTTTCATATGAGCAATTGTGTTTTTTGAGTTTATCTGCAGCAGAAAACTTTTTTTTGTAGAAGTGGAGTTTGTGATTTTTTTAATTAAAAAAATAAACTTTACATAGAACATGGAAAATGATAGCACAGGAACAGGCCGTTCGGCCAACAATATCTGTGCCCCACACATCTTTAAACTGTCCCTCTCACAAAGCTATGCCCTCTAGTGTTTGACATTTTCCACCCTGGGGAAAAAGATTCTGACTGTCTAACCGATCCATGCCTTTCATAATTATCCAGCCTCCCTCAACCTGTTGTAGAAAAAACGTCAAATTGTGTCCACCTTCCTCTTATAAGCTACAGCCCCTAATCCAAGCATCATTCTGGTAAACCTCCTCTGCACCCTCTCCAAAGCCTCCATATCCTGTAATGAGGCAACCAGAACTGCCCACAGGGCTCCTTATGTGGCATTGTTGTTTATAAAAAATATAATCAAAAGAAAATATTGCAAAGCTCTTTATATATTTTTAGTAGTAGTCTGTACGTAATGTGGCTGGTCGTGGCAACAATATATACATAAAAAAAACAGTGCAAAGTCATTTATATATTTTTAGTAGACAAAAATGCTGGGGAAACTCAGCGGGTGAGGCAACATCTATGGAGTGAAGGAATAGGTGACGTTTCATGTCCCGAAACGTCAACTATTACTTCGCTCCATAGATGCTGCCTCACCTGCTGAGTTTCTCCAGCATTTTTGTCTACCTTCAATTTTTCCAGCATCTGCAGTTCTTTCTTAAATGTATATATTTTTAGTGGTCGCCTCTACATAGCGTGGCTGGCTATTGTAAATAGTAGAGTTAGTGCATATGCTTTGTACATGGCCCCCTTGGGTGATAACCCCATCTGTGTTTTGAGTGGGGAGGGGGGGGTCGGGGTCCTCTCTTGCCCTCGATGTAGAGGCTGGGACCCTGGGTGTCCTGCTGGGTGCTGCATATGAAGCCAGGAGTCTTGCAGGTAGTGAAGGTTGTTCTCCCATTTACTTTGTGGGGCTGTGCCGTTCTTCGGTGACCAAGTCTCAAGTGACACATAATTTGAATAGAATGCACCACTGAGCTTGTTTCTGCTCCCACAGCCTAGTCTTTGGATGGCTGCCATTTTCCCTTGTTAATGAAGGCAAGCAGGAGGCAAGGGTATTCATGACTGAAATAGAACTTGCTTCCTTTTGCATCAGGGTTATTTATTAAAAAAAAAATCTCTTGGTTAAATATTTGGCGTGTTAACATTTTGAAAGATCTTTTGTAACCATTAATGTGAAATCTGTTTGGTGGCTTTCAGCGTTATCTCAGTCAAGTGGTGACCATCTGAATGCTGACAGTTTCCAAGTCTGTGGCGAGCTTTCAGCTGTCCAAACACAGAGTCGGATGGAGCCAGATAACCTATTTTGAGAAAAATCACATTGTGAAGCATGCAAGCTGGTTGGATAACTGGGACTATGGTTTCAAAAATGCCCCGGGGCTAAGGAGTGTTTGGATTACACAAATATAATGTCTATGTCTGTATTTGTGGATTGCAATTGTTTCCTCCTTTCCTGGTACATTA
Organism: Raja brachyura; assembly: GCA_963514005.1. The sequence continues at coordinate 60,693,921 of OY740787.1, forward strand.
TCCTCTTTGGAATTTTAGAAAACTATCCTGACGAGGTAAAGATTATTTAAATTGACCTCGTAATTTGTTTTTTGTTTTAGTTCTACAATGCTGACTGGTACAATGATTCTTCCTCTGTTGACGACGCTGGCTTTTCTAAGTGTTCGTTGTGAAGGTAAGGCATAACAATTAACTATAGAAAGACTCAAAGTGCTGGAATAACCCAGCAGGTCAGTCAACATCTCTAGAGAACATGATGGGTGACGTTTCATGGTCAGACTGACAACTATCAACTATCTGTGGTTCTCCAGGGATGCTGCCTGACCCGCTGAGTTTCTTTAGCATTTTGTGTATTTCTTCGGTATAAACCAGCATCTGTAATTCCTTGTGTGCTACAATTAACTGTAGCGTGTTAACATTATAGCAAGTGCATAGTGAAGCATCGCAAGGTGGCTCATCAAACAAAACCATGGCCTCCAGTCTAACATGATGCATTTGGTGTTTACAACATGTGACCCCCCCCCCCATGGTGCTGGAGAAACCGGAAGGAGATCATTTTTGTGAGGAACCTGAATTCAGACCATTCAGACGGAAATGAGTTGGAACTTTAGTTTTAATTCCACTCCCACTCCCCACTCTGAACCATCTATGTGGCATTTGGTGCAGCTATAACAATGCCCAAGGTAAACTTGTTAGGACTTCTGGGCAGTCTTCCAGACTTGATTGAATTCTATAACTTGAAACTTTCTTTCTAACTGAATTAGAACCGGCCTTTTTTGATGCAGTGTAATCCATTTGTGAGATTGCTTTTTTTTTTTTCCCCTCCCTATCAGCACAATCTGTTCTGCACAGTCAGTATTAATTATTTTATTTGTATTCTTCATTCTCCAGGTTCCTTCCATCTCTTACCTTTCGTTAATTTCCTTTCCGAAGGGCCTGTTCCTTTATTGGTCTATGTTCATTGATGTCCATCCAAATTATGGATAGAAAAGGTTTAGAGGGAATGTGCAGGAAGGAATTGCAGATGCTGGTTTACATGAAAGATGGGCACAAAATACTGGAGTAACTCAGCGGGGCAGGCAGCATCTCTGGAGAAAAAAATGAGTGACGCTTCAGAACCCATCTTCTGACTGAAAATAGAGGTCCCTGTTCTCCAGAGATGCTGCCTGACCCGCTGAGTTACTCCAGTATTTTGTGTCTATCTAAAGTTTAGAGGGATATGGACTGAACATGGGAAAATGCGTCTATTCTAGATGGGGCATCTTGGTTGGCATAGATAAGTTGGGCCAGAGGGCCCGTTTCTGTGCCGTGTGACTCTATGCCTCGAAAGGTGGCGAGGGTTAACATGGCAAATGCTCATTATTTTCGCCTAAACTAACTAGCATTTGAAAATGATAGTTGTGATTCTTTGAGATTCTTATCCAGCAAACACTGACCAATCAGGGAAAATTTAGCTTCCATACATCTGTGTCTTAATTCTTGGTAAAGCACCTATAAATTTGGTTGCGTGTTTAATTGACCACAGTCCGAAGTCTGCTCAAATCAACTTTTGAATTTTGCTTCGTAGATAAAGAAAAAAAGCTGAAGAGCAATCATTTCAAATGCGTGTGTGAAGGGATGTTTTGTGGAGGAGAGAACCAGTGTATTGGACAACAGTGCTTTGCATCGCTCAGCATAAATGACGGACATCCTGTTTATCAGAAAGGTTGCTTTGAAGTGTATGAACAGGGAAAGCTAACGTGCAAAACTCCGCCATCAGCAGATCAAACAGTCGTGTGTTGCCGGGGCTATTTGTGTAATATGAACATCACAGCTCAACTGCCATCAAAAGGTAAAACCTATCTCTTTTCCTTCATTCCTTAAATCATTAATGGTTTCCAAAAAACAATTGGCATGGGCGGCACAGTGGCGCAGCTGACAGAGCTGCTGACACTCAGTGTCAGAAACCAGGGTTCTATCCTGACCTCAGCCGCTGTCTGTGTGTGGAGTTTGTACGTTCTCCCTGTGACCGTGTGGGTTTTCTCCGTGTTTCTTCCCACGCTCCAAAGACATGCAAGTTTGTAGGTTAATTGGCTTCTATAAATTGTCCTTACTGTGCAGGATAGTGCTAATGTTCTGGGTGATTGCTGGTCGGCACGAAGGGCCTGTTTCCACACTCTATCTTTGAAGTCAAAGGTTGAAAGTAACTCCCAAAGTCGTGAGGGTTTATAGGTTATATGGCCTCTATAAATTGCCTCTAGTGTGTATGGAGTGGATGAGAAAGTGGGATAACATATAGTACTCGTGTGAAAGGCTGTATCTCTAAATTAAACTTTTATATTTGAATCTTTGCTGAATGTTAGAACACTGCTTTGCCCTTTTTACATGTGTTAGGCCAACATATAATATACAAAGTCCTAATTTGCACGCTGTTGTATCAGGGAGACGGGACTCAAAGGATGTACTTTTGTGCCATTTGCAAACGGTGCCATATCAAAGGGTTTTTCTTCTGAAAGTTTTGAAGAATGCAATGGTAAACTCAGGAGAGACAGGAGACAGATGCAAAATGCTGGAGTAACTCAGCGTGTCAGGCAGCATCTCTGGAGAAAAGGAACCCAGGAGACTGTTGGAATGATTTATTTTAAATTGTGCCCTGTGGTATAGTCATACAGCAGGGCAATGGGCCCTTCAGCCCCACTCATCCGTCCAAGATGCCCCATATAAGCTAATCACATTTGCCTGTGTTTGGTCCATATCCTTCTAAACCTTTCCCATCCATGTACCTGCCCTTTAAATATAGTTGGAAGTCTCTGGGCATGTACTTGCTGGAGTTTAGAAGGATGACGTGGAATCTAGAAGGATAAGGGAGAGGGTCTCATTCAAACCGTCCAGATAATGAAAGGCCTAAGTGGATGTGCAGAGCGTGTTTCCACTAGTGGGAGAGTCTTGGACCAGAGGGCACAGCCTCAGAATGAAAGGATGTACTTTCAGAATGGAGATGAAGATGTTCTTTAATCAGAGGGTGGTGAATCTGTCGATTCATTGCCACAATTGGCTGTGGAGATCGTTACTGGGTATTTTTAAAGCAGAGATTAATAGATTATTGGTTAGTACAGGTGACAAAGATTATGGGGCGAAAGCAGGAGAATGGAGCTGAGAGAGAAAAGTAGACCAGCCATGATTTGAATGGTGAAGTAGATTCGAGGGGCTGAATGGCCTAATTCTCCTATGCCCTATGATCTTATGGTTATTGTACCTGTAATAACTAGCTCATCTGGCAGTTCATTTCATATATCCCACCGCTTCAGGCATCTTCACTTACTGTGGTTTTGAAGTATAGTTGGTTGGGGCAACCAGCTCTATTTAATGGGTATACAAAAGGCTGGAGAAACTCAGCGGGTGCAGCAGCATGTAAGGAGCGAAGGAGATGGGCGACGTTTCGGGTCGAGACCCTTCTTCCTAGCTCTATTTAATTATTGATTTTTTTCTCTTTGGTTTTGCAAGTTAAAAGTCTTTTAGTTTAGTTTGTTGTCACATGTGCCGAGATAGTGAAAAGCTTTTTGTTGTGTGCTAACCAGTCAGCGGAAAGACTACATAATTGCAATCAAGCCATCCACAGTATATAGATACACGAAAAAGGGAATAACTTTTAGTGCAATAAGGTCATCTCTTGGTTAATGGTTCTTGCAAAGTTTTTCTTCTGAAACCGCATGCAAGAGTCGCGAGATTTCGGCACCATTTCTAAAACTCGCGCTTGGCCATCTGGTGTTGAACAAGATACCTCAATACCGCAGATCGGAGAGGAATATAAAATAAATATTCTTTATCTGCAACATCTATACAACCAATGTCTGTCCAAACTTTTCCTGTAGCTAATAGCCTCTAAACCAGGCTGCATTCTGGCAAACCACCTCTGCATCCTTTCTAAAGCCTTGACTTTAGACTTTGGAGATTCAACACACAAACATGACCTTTGGCCCACTGAGTCTGCGTTGAGCAGCAATCACCCCTTCACAATACTACCACAACTAGAAAGCGGTCCTGAATTACTATCTACGTCATTGGCAACCCTCAAACTATCTTTGATCGGACTACTGGCATTATCTTGCACTAAACTTTATTCCCCTTATCATGTATCTGTACACTGTGGATGGCTCGATTGTAATCATCTGTTGTCTTTCTGCTGACTAGTTAGCATGCAACAAATGCTTTTACCTGTAGCCCGGTACACGTGACAATAAACTAAACTGAACTGAGCCCCGTACACTAGCATTATGCTGCACACAATCCTAGGGACAATTTTAGATTCTACATCTGAAGAAGGGTGCCGATCCGAAACGTCACCCATCCTTTTTCTCCAGAGATGCTGCCAGACTCGCTGGATTACTCCGGAATTTTGTGTCAATCTTTGGTATAAACCAGCATCTGTAGTTCCTTCTCGACACACAATTCTTCCTCTGACCCATATTTGCAATTGCACAGTCTATTCTTACACCAGGAAGTAATGGCTATACTTTTCACTAACTATGGAAGTATACACCAGCAGGGCTGTAAATTAATATATATTATCCAACAATAGATTAATTAATAAAATAAATTGAATAAATTAATAGTTTATTTAAATCCAATTCATAACGCAATATCATCAAGCTACTTTACTTTGTTAAAATGAAAAACATGTATTCAATAGTTAAGTTCCTGCAGATTTTAGTGTTTATTAGCTAGGCAGCAGTTCTATAGCTGGTGATAATTCCTTTACAAAGGTCAATTGATCATTTGTGTCCATGCAGAGTTGAATTCCTTTAATTATTTTAGCAAGCAGCACTACAAATCTAGTGTATCTAGTCTAGTGTATCACTTTTCCAAATAGAAAAAAATGTAAACTGCTACCTTTGAATTGTGTTTCTTGAAAAAAAGATTGGAATCTAATTGAAATTGGTGAGAACACAAAAAGAAGCAGGATAGACGTAAGTTCCAACGTCAGCAATGAGGTAGAGGTGACTCGAACGGTACCCTGGCTTATGGAAGGAACGTTCAGAAGCATGATAGCATAGGGGAAGAAGCTGTTCCTGAGTCTGGTGGTGCTTGCTCTCAAGCTTCTGTATTTCCTGTCTGATGGGAGCGGGGAGAAGAAGAAATGACCGGGGTGGGAAGTTCTTTGATTATGTTGATCTTTCCCGAGGCAACATGAAGCGTAGGTGGAGTCAATGGTGGGAAGTCTTGTCTGTGTGATGGACTGGGCTACATCTACAACTCTGCAATTTCTTACGATCTAGGGCAGAACTGTTCCCAGACCAAGCTATAATGCAACACGACAGAATGGTTTCGACAGTGTAACTGTAGAAGTGTGTGAGAGTCATTATTTTTTAATTTTGCAATTGTGCAATTTGTGCATTAACTTGTTTCTCTTCTTTCTTCTCAGGAGCACCAGTGGGCTACAGTGCAAGAACCCTGGCTATGGTTGTTGTTGCTCCAGTAATTGTGCTAATCATTGTCTCTATGGTGACAGTGGTCATATTGCGAAAGCTTCACCAAAATCAGATGCAAAGACTAAATGCCCGAGAAGCTGAATATGGTGCTATTGATGGACTGATTGCCTCCAATGTTGGTGACAGCACGCTAGCTGTAAGCATTTTGTGAAAAATTTCTACTCAGTGTTTGTTTCCCATCCCCTCTGGTCAAAAGCACTATTACCCCATGTCTATTGTTAATATCAGCATTTCTGCTTGTGTTGCAGTAATTTGAAAACTGGCCATACTTTATAGACATTGGCACGCATTCAAGCTAACTTGGAGGTGGGAGGAGGTGATAGGAAATTCTAATCTCTTTTGGGAAATATAGAGTCGTATTTCCAACCCCCTGAATTATACACGCGTCATTTGTTATTAAGGGGCTTGGAATTTGCAACGATAAAATTACGGAGGAGAGCTCATTAATGATAGCGTTTTGTATACACCCAGACTATGCCACCCACTTGGTTCTTACTTCCAACCTTGAAACCACTAAGTTAATATTTGAGCAAGTTTGCAATTTTGGCACATACAAATGTCAGAACATAAACAGGAACAGGCCATTTTTTCTCTTAAGCCTGCCCCACATTCAACGTAATCCTTTCTGATCTACCCTGGGCATCATCTCGTGCTCTACACCCCTTCCTCGTAGCCTTCATACATGTTTGAAAAATGTGCCCACTTAAAAAAATAAAATTAAATTTTAAAAATCCCCTACGACCTACACGGTAGAGAGTTGCAGAGGTGAATCATTTTCTGTGAGAGGTCTCTACACATCTCTGCTGCAAGGGTGGCACAATGGCGCAGCAGTAGAGTTGCTGTCTTGCAGCACCCAGATTTGATCCCGATTATGGGTGCTGTCTATGCGGAGTTTGTACGTTCTCCCTGTGTGGCTTTTCTCCGGGTGCACCGGTTTCCTTCCACACTCCAAAGATGTAGAGGTTTGTAGGATAATTGGCTTTGGTTAAAACATTGTAAATTGTCCCCAGTGCCTAGGATAGTGTTAGTGTGCGGGGTGAAAGGGTGATCGTTGGTCAGCGTGGACAGGAAAATAGCAGATGGAGTTTATCCCAAGCAAGTATTAAGTGCTGCACTTTGTGAGGTTGAATGGAAGGAGAAAGCATACAGTTCATGGCAAGACCTTTAACAGCATTGATGTAGAGAAGGATCTTGGTGTCCAAATCCATAGCTCCCTGAAAGTAGCAACACAAGTTGATAGAATGGTAATAAAGGTGTCTGGTATGCTTGCTTCAACAGTCAGGGCGTTGAGTATAACAGTAAAAGAGTCAGGAAGTCATGTTGCATCTTTATAAAACTTTGGTTTGGTTGCATTTGGAGTCATGCACAGTTTTGGTTGGGAGGAATGTGCAAGCTTTATAGATGAAGTTTACCAGGTTGCTGCCCAGATTAAAGGCCATTAACAATGAGACATTGGCCAGATTTGGATTGTCGAAGTTTAGAGGAGATCTAATAGAGTATATAAAATTATAAGAGACAGAGATAATATAGACAGTCAGAACCTTTTTCCCAGGTGGAAAGTTGATAGACTAGAGAGCGTAGTTTTGTCGGAGGGGGAACGTCTAAAGGGGATGCGTGGGTGTTTTCTTACACAGTGGTGCAGGCCTGGAATACACTGCCAGGGGTGGTGGTGGAGGCAGATGCAATAGTGGCATTTAAAATACTTTTAGACAGGCACATGGATTTGCAGGGAATGGACGGATATGGATCACTAGCAGGCTGAGGATTTATCTTGCCATCATGTTTGGCACATTGTGAGCCAAAGGGCCAGTTCGTGCACTGTACTCTTCTACTTTCTATCTTGACATCTACGCAATCATGTCCTTTTAGGGTCTTGTTTCACTAAGATCATCTCTCATTCCAATTCTAAACTCGAAGGAATATAAAATAAATTTCTTGAGCTGCTCATGGTAGGAGGATACTTCCCCTGTCGCTTTATTCCCTTTGAAGCTGTTTAAGTTAGTTTAGTTTAGAGATAAAGCGTGGAAATGGGGCCCCTTGGGTCACAGCGACCGTGCTGACCAGCGATCACCCGTACACTAGTTCTACCCTACACACTAGGTTTACCCTACACACTAGGGATAATTTACAGAGGGCCAATTAATCTACAGACCTGCACGTCTTTGGGATGTGGGAGGAATCCGGAGCACCTGGGGAAAACTCGCAGGGAGAACGTACAAACTCTGTGCAGACAGCATCCCTAGTCAGGATCGAACCCGGGCCTCTGGCACTGTAAGGCAGCAACTCTACCACTGTGCTGCCACTGTACAATATGTGATCTGGTAAAGCAGTAATGGGAGCCTTCGACTTCACTTCACTTCGTTCACCGAAAGTTGGCCAGAGGAAATAATTGCGTGGGGTAAATGTTGTTTAAGCTGTAACTTGTCTCAAGAATGGACAATCTTGCCTGCCTTACGAAAACCAGCAATTGCGGTTCATTTTGTAGGATCATCTCTTTTTTTCACAGGATCTGCTGGATCACTCCTGCACCTCAGGCAGCGGATCGGGGCTTCCCTTCCTCATACAGAGAACAGTAGCTCGACAGATTACCCTGGTGGAATGTGTGGGTGAGTTACTTTAGTTTAATGATACAGCATGGAAACGGGCACTTCAGCTCACTGACTCCATGCCGACCATCAATCACCCATTCACTACAATTCTATGTTATCCAACTTTGCATTCCAAGCCACAAAACACACGAGGGGCAATTTACAGGGGACAATTAATCTGCAAATACCACACAGATAGTGCCTGAGCCCTGCTCCAGCTGCACCACTGTGTTGCCCTGCACCAGCTGCACCACTGTGTCGCCCTGCACCAGTTGCACCACTGTGTCGCCCTGCTCCAGCTGCACCACTGTGTCGCCCTGCACCAGTTGCACCACTGTGTCGCCCTGCTCCAGCTGCACCACTGTGTCGACCTGTGTACTATTGTTGCAACACTGAATAAGCAAATTTATACTTTGGGCAATGTGCTGCTTTCCTCACTTTGGGCTTTGTCTTGTTCTATTGTCTCTTCCTATGTATGTTACGGCTTCTAGGCACTGCAATAAATTAAAAGCGATCGGGAATAATATTTCAGGCTCAAAATGATGCTAGTTGTTCAGGAGAAGAAACTAATGCTCTACAGCCAAGTGTAAGTCATCTTGGATGCACTTGAACACTTAACATATAATTGAGCGGCATAGATACAGTAGACAGTCAGTATCTTTTTTGCCAGGATGGAAGTGTCAAAGGCTAGAGGGCATAGCTATAAGGTGAGAGCGGCATAGTTTAAACGACATGTGTGGGGAAAGGTTTATTTTATTCAGTGTGGTGGCTGCCTGAAAAGGGGTGCCAAGTGTAGCGCAGAAAGGGACTGCAGATGCTGGTTTATACCGCAGAAGACTAAGTCTGAAGAAGAGCATTCAAGATTCAAGAGAGTTTATTGTCATGTGTCCCTGATAGGACAATGAAATTCTTGCTTTGCTTTAGCACACCAGATCATAGTAGGCACGAATACAGAACAGATCAGTGTGTCCATATACCATTGTATAAATATATACACATATGAATAAATAAACTGATGTAGTGCAAATCAACAGATTGTTCAGAGTTTTGTCCAAGCCGAGTTTAATAGCTCATTGCAGTCTTCCGGCTGCTTCAGGCTCCAGACGAAGGATCCCACCTTGAAACATTGCCCCTCCATGTTCTCCAGAGATGCTGCCTGACCCGCTGAGTTATTTCAGCATTTTGTGCCGAGGATAATGGTAGTGGTGGCAGGTGCAATGGTTCAGTTTATTACAGTCACATGTATCGAGGTACGGTGAAAAGCTTTTTGTTGCGTGCTATCCAGTCAGCAAAAAGGCTATACATGATTACAATCAAGTCGTCCACAGTGTACAGATACAGGATAAAGAGAATAACGTTTAGTGCAAGATAAAGTCTAGTAAAGTCCAATTAAAGGTAGTGAGAAGGTCTTCAGTGAGGTTAGATGGTAGGTCAGGACAGCTCTCTAGTTGGTGATAGGATGGCACTTTTAATGTTTGTTTTGTTTAGTGATGCCGCGTAGAGACAGGCCCTCCGGCTCATTGAGTCCGCGCCGACCAACCCATACACTTGTCCTATGTTAACCTAGTTTCGCATTCCACACACTAGGGGCAACTTTACAGAAACCATTTAACCTACAAACTTGTACGCCTTTGGAATGTGTGAGAAAACCGGAACACCCGTAGAAAACCCACGCGTCACAGGGAGAATATCCAAACTCCGCACTGAGAGCACCCGTAGTCAGGATTATAGCCGGGTATGTGGCGGTGTAAGGCAGCAACTCAACCGCTGGGTCACTGTGCCACCATGATTTCTTGTGAGAAATTACAGGTCAAGCTGCTAATGTGTTGCAATGTTAAATGCTCTGCTTAATTGATGGTGGTGTATCTCTTATGCTCTATTTCCTAGGCAAAGGGCGCTTTGGAGAGGTTTGGCGTGGCCAATGGCAAGGAGAAAATGTTGCAGTGAAAATATTTTCTTCCAGAGATGAAAAATCCTGGTTTAGAGAGACCGAGATCTACAACAGTGTACTCCTGAGAAATGAGAACATCTTAGGTGAGTGTGTTATTGGCTTGTAATCTTCAATTGATATATTACTTTTATGTTAGAGATACAGTGCAGAAATAGGCCCTTCGTCCCACCGAGTTTGCACTGACCAGCGATCTCCATATGCTAGAACTCTCCAACATATTAGGGACAATTTACAATTTTACTGATGCCAATTAACTAACAAACCTGACGCTTTTGCCATGTGAGAGGAAACGGGAGCACCCAGAGGAAAACCCACGCGGTCACAAGAAGAATGTACAAATGCCAGAGACCGGGTTCGATCCTAACTATGGATGCTATCTGTATGGAGTTTGTAAGTTCTCCCTGTGATCGCATGGATTTTCTCCGGGTGCTCTGGCTTCGGTAAAATTGTAAAATGTCCCTCGTGTCTAGAATGGTGCCAGTGTAAAGGTGATCGCTGGTCGGTGTGGACTCGGTGGGCTGAAGGGCCTGTTTCCATTCTCCCCCCCTCTCCCCCCCTCTCCCCCCCTCTCCCCCCCTCTCCCCCCCTCTCCCCCCCCTCTCCCCCCCCTCTCCCCCCCTCTCCCCCCCTCTCCCCCCCTTACAGACAGCACCCGTAATCAGGATGGAACCCGTGTCTCTGGCACAGTAAGGCAGCAACTCTACCATTGCGCTGCCCCCAATTGGCTTATGCCCGATTGATTTATTGGCTTATGAACCACGCCCATTGAGACTTGCTTAGTAATTGTGAAACTCAAATCTGTCTCTGTCTCCAGGGTTTATTGCTTCAGATATGACGTCCAGAAATTCCAGCACACAGCTGTGGCTAATTACCCACTACCACGAGCTGGGCTCCCTCTATGACCACTTGCAACACACTGCGCTGGACACTGTGGGGTGTTTGCAGATATCGCTGTCCATTGCCAGTGGTCTGACACATCTGCACACGGAAATAATCGGGACGCAGGGCAAAGTTGCAATTGCACATCGAGACCTTAAAAGCAAAAACATCCTTGTTAAGGAGAATGGGCAATGCTGCATTGCAGACTTGGGTAGGTACTTTTATACATGTTTTTCACTTTGTACTGAGTCATAGTCATTCAGGTTCCAATGGCCTGTCTCCATGCTGTATGACTGAGTGTACTTTAGTAATTTTAAATGTCTATCTTGTGTTCTATCAGTGATGAAAACACCCACTTAATGTGTTAAAATGTAGAACACATTTCAGATTCTCAAATCACCATTGCCCAATTCATCGTCAAACCTTCTTGCACTCTTGAACTTAATGGGTTTGCTGTAAGAACATGATACAAATGCCTGCTGCTTATGCCCCTAATTCAATTGATTGTAAAGAACTTTGAGCTGCTTAATTCTACAGAGCACCTTTTTTAACAAAGGATAGTGATGTCAATTTAGTAATTTAAGAAAGATTGCTTATCAAGTTGTATTGGCTGTGGAGTCAATGTTGACTGAGACACTCCATTCCATTCTCCATGTAATCTCAATTCTTGGCAATAGCAGACTGGAGTTTCTTAACGCTGCCAACGATGGCAGATAGGATTCTGTTACATCTCCAATAGTAACTCTGAACTGTTTGTTCAGAGAATTGCCAACAGGAATTATCTATTCGTATCACTGTGGTGGCCGTTGAACCTATCAATTTCTCCTTCACTTGGCGAAATGGCTACGCAAAGATTGATATCTGATCAAAACTCCATGCCCTGATGCCTCAAGCATGCCTCACACTCGACTATCCCAGTCTTGTTCCACATACCTACTATTCACTGGTCCCTTCCTAATGTGAACAGCTTGTTGTTTGCATGCATGCTGTAACTTGCTGCCTTTTCTGTACACCAGCATCTAAAGCTGAGATGTCATGCAGCCTGTCTCTGCTGGATCAAATGGAATTTAACCCCCAAAATGTGTGGTTTGGGAACCAGTATATAATGATTCTAAAGTTATAGGAGCAGACTTGGGCCATTTAGCCCATCAAGTCTGCTTCACCTTTCAATCATGGCTGATCTATCTTTCCCTCAACCCCGTTCTCCTGCCTTTTCCCCATAACCCTTATATCCATACTAATTAAGAATCTGTCAATCTCTGCCTTAAAAATATCCGATGACTTGCCTCCACAGCCATCTATGGCAATGAATTCCACATGTGTTCTCTTCCAGACAAGGAAATGGTTCCAATTAAGTTTATTCACTCTTGTTACATTCATCTAACACACCTAATGAAGCATACCAAGAATTCCTATCGTCGTTTTCCTCCTAATTCTCATGATCACAGGAGGGATGTGTGTGAACGTCACACTGATAATGCTGAAGGTTGGGATCAAACCAAGGTCCCAGAAGCCTTGAGGCAACAGGTATTAGCTTTTGGTGTTGGCCAATAATCAGAGAAACAATTCTGGACTCTTGTGTGAGAAGAACTTTCAACCTGTTCTCTTTGTCAGTGTGTTATTCTTCTGGTTTGTCCCAGCTTCCATAGATTTCTTATTACAATTATTATAAAGTAGTGAGCACTGCCCATTCCTTCACGGGTACTGACCTCTCCACCGTCTAAGGGATCTACAGGAGTCGCTGCCTCAAAGGCAGCCAGCATCATCTGAGACCCACACCACCCTGGCCACGCTCTCATTTCATTCCTGCTATCGTGTACTAAGAAGGTACAGGAGTCTGAAAATTGTATCATCCAGGTTCAGGAGCAGCTTCTTCCCTACAATCATCAGACTATTAAACACTACAACCATCAAATGAGCTCTGAACAACAAAGACTTGGGGACATTGTCTTTGCACTATTATTGATGTATATTTATAATTGTTATGGTGTTTACAGAGTGTTATATTTACATATCTGTTATGCTGCTGCAAGTAGGAACTTCGTTGCTCCGTTTCAGGACGCATGACAATAAAACACTCTTGATAATTAATGCTGTTGGACTAATACAATTCCTGTACTCAAATTTTCAATCCAATGATAGCAGGTAAAAATAGGATGAAGTAGTAAATGTAAACGGCATGTTTATGATTGTGCAGAGCTCCAGTGTTGCTGACAGATTAAAGAACTAGTGAGTGTGGTATATAGTTTTTCATGCTGTTAAGGATTTTTTTGGTGGTCACTGCGATTTATGTATCCGCTCAGCTCTAGGCTGTTGTCTTTCTTTATTGAATCTTTCCTCTCCTTGTGGTGCCACACTCTTGATTGCTATCTTTATTCCTTGACTATGAATGGTCCTATTAAAACCATATTATAATTCCCTGTCTACATATAGCATTGTTCAAATGCTGAAATGGTTTAGCACAGAATATTGTAGGAAAAACAAATGAAGCCAGAATTGCTAATTGAAACTTCAAGTTAATAACTTATTATTCCAGTCTCCAATTAAATATTTAGGAATTTTAGGGTTTAGGGATACATTGTGGAACCAGGCCGTTGGCCTACTGAATCCACACCGACTGTCGATCACCCGTACACTAGTTCAATACTTTACCATCCTACATACTATGGGCAAATTACAAAGCAAATTAACGTACAAACCTGAACATCTATGGATGTGGGAGGAAGCTGGAACACCCAGAGAAAACCCACATGGTCACAGGGAAAACGTACAAACTTTGCACAGACAGTACCCCTAGTCAGGATTGAATCCAGGTCTCTGGTGCGGTGAGGCAGTAACTCTACACCTGTGCCATCGTGCTGCTTCTATTCCTGCCCTCACTAGCATGTGGCACTGGGAAAAATCCAGGGATTATTCCACTTGAGTTCCTGCTTTTGAACCTCCTTCCCTAACTCCATAAGGACCTCATCCTCACTTTCCTAACCATGCCATTCTTTATCCCACACTAATTGTCAATAACCCTAATTGTTTATGCCACCTATTTGAGTCCTATTTGAGACTTAAAGCCCTGCCCCACTGCACGAGTTAATTCAAAGAGTTCTCCCGAGTTTGCCCTGATTCTGACTCTGAGATTTACAGTAATGGCCGTTTGTAGGTGCAACATGTTGAAAAATCTTCACGAGTCTTCCCGAGCTTACCGCGTTTCCCGACTACCTGCCGTTAGCGTTACGAGCCGCTAAGAGACGTCCCTGAGCTCCAACGCACCCACTATGTTCATTCTACGTGCTTACCACGAGTTTGATTTTTTTAACTTGTGAGAGCTCTTGAATGAACTCATACAGTGGGACAGGGCTTCTACGATCGCTATTAACAGCGTCCTCTGATTCCTCGCCATCTCCCTTGAGAAAGTTCTACAGCCACTCCGAGACCTCCTTGACCCTGGACCCAGGTTTGGTGAGGCAGCAGCTCTACCAGCTACGAAGCCCAAATTTTCTTATGATATTTGTTGTTTGCTTTTCTCCTAGGTCTTGCGGTGATGCATTCCCAATGCACTAACCATTTAGATGTAGGCAATAATCCTAGGGTAGGCACCAAACGATATATGGCTCCTGAGGTTTTGGATGAATCCATGCAGGTGAACCTCTTTGACTCCCACAGGAGAGTTGACATCTGGGCCTTGGGTCTTGTCCTGTGGGAGGTAGCGAGGAGGACAGTGAGCAATGGTAAGTGTATTGCAACCTATTTTGAGTTTCAACTGTTTACTGAAGAAAATCAGAACTCTTTCAGAACTTAATTTCAAGTTTAGAACTTTTTTTCTTCTATGTCCCACAGCAGCTCTTTAATAAAATCTATAAACACCATATTGATATGTTTTAATTATAACATCTCAGTTTTAGTTTAGCGATACAGTGCGGAAACAGGTCCGCGTCAACCAGTGTTCACTCGTGCACTAGTTCTACCCTACGCACAAGGGACCAATTACAGAAGTCAATTAAACTATAGCACAAGTACTTTGTGTTTTAATTGGTATCCAAACCCTCACATCTTTGGGAGGTGGGAGGAAACCCACGTGGTCACAGGGAGAATGTACAAACTCCACACAGAGAGCATCAGAGGTCTGGATCGAACCCGACTTTCTAGCTCTGAGGCAGCAGCTCTACCTCTGTGTTACTGTGCCACGCTCCAAGTTAGATATGTAACATGTAGTTGTGTTCTTTATATTTTAGTGTTTAATGCCGATTACAGCGAAGCATGCGGTAGATCTTTGCATACCATATGTCTCATGGTTAGGTTGTTCAAAGCAATCATGTTTTTCATAGTGATTGAGGTCATTTATACATCAAAAGAACTGCACTTGCTTAAATCTGAAATATAAATATAAAATCGTAGAAAATTCTACAACCAGTATTGCAACGTTTAAGAAACATTTAGACTGGTACATGGATAGAACAGGTTTAGAGAGAGATATGGGTCAAATGCAGGCAGGTGGAACTAGTGTAGATGGGACATGTTGGTCGGTGTGGGCAAGTTGGGCCGAAGGGCCTGTTTCCACGCCGTATGACTAATACAATCTGAGACCTCCTGACCTTTGACCCAGATGTAATGCACCATCCTGGTGTCTTGTTTGTGGCCACAGGATCTTCTTCCTGCCCCCCTAACTATTGAGGTCCTTATCTCTATTGCTCTGCCTGACTCCACCCTACTTTGCTGAGCCTCGGAGCTGGCCAGACCTCACTGCTTTTTTGCCGCCCTCTGAAATATCATCCCTCCCCAACAGTCGTCGTGGCTATCCCTCAAGGTCGAGGATGATGGTCTACGTTCTGTTGTTTTTATGGACTCTCCGGTGGCTTATGTCCAATCCTGGCTTTGAATCCTTCCCCAACAGTATATAAGGAGGAGGGGAATGAGCACAGGGGATCTTCCATCTGTCTCTGCCCTTTACCACAGCTATGTGTCTCACAACCTCATGGAGGGTATATTCAAAGTAGTGATGGAATGTATTCTCCACAAGATCTGCTGTGGTCTCCATACTACTGTGTACATTGAGCAAATTAAGTCCAAATTTTCTCTCGGGGAAGATGGCAAGGCAACCAAGCCTAACCTGGTATTTGCCCGGTAATGGCACTGAGTTGCTCCTAAGGATTGATGCATAATCCTCTCCTCACACCCGGCTCGTATTCTGCCGCCCAGCCTCTCCATGCTAAGAATAATGTTCCGATCCAACTCGTCCATGTCGACCAAAGGACCCCACCTATGTTCATCCCATTTGCCTGCATTTGGCTCTGATCCATGTACCTGTCCAAGCATCTGTTAAATGCAGTTACAGTACCTGCCTCGACAACCTCCTCTGGCAGCTCGAACCATGCACCCACAACGTCCTGTGTGGAAAATGTTTCAGGTTTCTATTAAATCTTTTCCCTCACCATAGATCTATATCCTCTGATTCTTAACTAGAAAAAGTATTAAGCCATTCGGCCCAACGAGTCCGCTCCACTATTCGATTATGGCTGATCTGTCTTTCCCTCTCAACCGCATTCTCCTGCCTTCTCCCCATAACCCTTGACTCCTTTACTAATCAAGAATCTGTTAATCTCAGCTAGAGGACTTGAAGTGCTGGAGTTTCTCTGACTTCTTTAAAAGAAAATGTTTCCCTCGAGAACAGGACCACCACCAATTTTCCGGCAACTTGTGGTCTGGCGCCTTCTTTAATCCAGACAAAATTACGAGAGCGCACTTGAAACCCCTCTCGCCCCCCCCCCCCCCGGAAAAAGTGGAGTCTACGCTTGGCGGCTGATCTTGACCTCATCGGGACATCCGAGAGGATCAGCGGGTCAAATATTGCCACTGTGGCCGGGACTCCAGAACCATAGCCGGCTTCCAAGACTGAATTTGTGGGCCAATATCTCCCCAGTGGCCAAGGCGGACCATTCCTGTACGTTTGATTCCTCTTGCAGGCCGTGAACTCTGTTGGACCCAACTCTGGAACCAAGGGTGCCGGAAAATCAGTGGTGGACCTGTACAAGAAAAAACGTTTATCTTCAATTTCTAAAGAAACTGAGTTGCTGATTTGCAATGAAGTCTGTGTTCTTGCGCTTCATTTATGTAATGCATTCCACTCAATGATAAGTAAGCCTTGAGCTGAAAGTTGACCACTTTGTCAAGGCTACATGGAGATGACTGATATTGAATATTTAGTGCTGCTGTTCCATGTACACTTGATGGCTTTGTCCGTGTTTTTTATGATTTCGGGAAGCTTTTTGTTTTTTTAAATAAGAAAGATACAGAGTAATACACCATGGAAACAGGCCCTTATCCCCACCTAAGCACATCCCATTTGCCTGCGTTTGACCCATATCCCACTAAACAATTAATATCCATGTACCTGTCCAAATGTCTTTTTAATGCTGCTTTAACTATCTCCTCTGGCATCTCAATCCATATACACACCACACTTTGTGTGAAAAAGTTGTCCCTTGGATTTCTATTAAATTTCCCCCCTCACCTTAAGTCTGTGTCCTCTAGTTTTTGAGCCCCCTCCCCTGAGAAAAGTACTATATTCACCCTTCACTCATCTATTCCCCACCTTGGATTAAGCACATCATCGAGATCACCCCTCTGTGTACTGTGCCCCAAGGAATAAAGTCCCAGCCTGCCCAACCTCTCCTTGTAGCTCAGGCCTTCAAATCTTGGCAACATCCTTGTAAATCTTCTCTGCACTTTTCCACGTGGAATATGGGCCAATCACTGGCAGGTGGGGCATCTTGGTCAATGTGGATGAGTTGGGTCCATGAGCCTGTTTCTGTGCTGCATGACTTATGGTGAACAGGTGATATCTTATGGAAAATTGTTTAGGTTTATAATTTATTAATGCTTGGCATTGTATTTAGTTTCTTGGAATTAGTTTGTTTCATTGTCAAAATTGTTTGTTTTAAATAAAAGCCCTTTTCCTGCAAATGCAATTTTAAAAGCTATTTTTAATTATTGATATCTCGTTTTGTAGACATTGGCAGGTATAAGAAGGTGGTTCATTATTGAATGACATCACTGGCATTTTCAGCACTTGCTGCTTGTCCTATATGCTGGCAAGAAGGCGGCAGTAGTTCCTCATTTGAACCTGTTGTGGTTGATATACTCCACAAGGGGGCAGCGCAGTGGTAAAGTTACTGCCTCGCAGCGCTGGGAGACCCGGGTTCAATCCTGACTTTTGGTGCTGTCTGTACGTTCTCCCTGTGACCGTGTAGGTTTTCACTGGGTGCTCCGGTTTCCTCCCACATTTCAAAACCGTGCAGGTTTGTAGGTTAATTGGCTTTGGTAAAAATTGTTCCTAGTGTGTAGGATAGAACTAGTGTACAGGGTGATTGTTTGTCAGTGCTGATTCGGTGGGCCGAAGGACCTGTATCTCTAAATTAAACTAGACGAATACAATGGACAATTACAAGATTTTCACATTGTGGTGCAAAATAAAATTATTAGTCGGGGATTGCATAATTAGCTTAGTTTAGAGATACAGCATGGAAGTTCCAAGTTGTTGCACTTTCCCAACCACTCCTTGCACACCAGGGGCAATTTTGCAGAGGCCAATTAACCTAAAAAGAACGGCAATTTTTTAAGATGCGGGAGGAAACCCACGCAGTCACGGGGAGAACGTGCAAACTCCACACACAGATGGCATCTGAGGTCAGGATCGAACCAGGGTCTCTGGCACTTTGAGGTACCGGCTCTACCCACTGCACCACTGTGATGTCCTTTTAAAATGTATTTAGATTAATTTTGTTTTTGAAAAGGGTGAATTTTCCTCTGGGCTATCAAAAGAGCATGGCAGAAAAGGAAATTGATTAAAATTACTTTCCTGGCCGAGAATCTATTGCCTAACCTAATGTTTATTTTTGAAGATAAGAGAAACTGCAGGTGCTGGAATCTTGAGCAAAACGCAAAGTGCTGGAGTAACTCAGCAGGTCAGGCAGCATCTGTAGAGAGGCAGGTAGATGACATGTAGGGACATTTTTTTGTATCAAAAATTATTTATTTAATTTCAACACGATACAAAAACCCAAAAAAACAGAACTGTTGTGACATACCCACCGCCATGTTACAAAATCATCAAGCAACTATTACAAATATTCTAATAACTTCTATACAACCCCGGAAAAGGGGCATTTTGGGTGGGGACCCTTATTCATACATGCTAATGTTTAATTTTCTAATACATTCCAGGATTACCAGTGTTCAAATGAATGTTTTCCATATTAGAATCCAACTTTAGTACCCTGTTCAAATGCAATGCTGAGTAATTAAGTATAGTATTAACTTGCACAGTAATAATATCCCTCATTAGTGACATGTCCTTGCAATGTTTATTTTTGTTCAGGAATTATTGAAGATTACAAGCCCCCGTTTTATGATCTTGTTCCCAATGACCCTGGTTTTGATGATATGAAAAAGGTGATTTGTGTAGATCAACAAAGACCAAATATTCCGAACAGATGGTTTTCCGACATAGTAAGTATTGATAATGTTTTGATTAGTTTTACATTGAAAATGTTTCCACCTGGGACACAAAATTCAGTTTAGAGATGTGCATTCTGGCAATGGATGGAACTCTGTACATTTTTTTATATATAGTATGAACACACATGAAGTTACCACCTTTTAGTCATAACTTGCATAACTGCTATTCTGATAATATTTTGTTTTGCACTAAATTAGAGTATAGTCACACAGGACAGAAAAAGGTCCTTCTGTCCAACACGTCCATGCTGACCACGATGCCCCATCTAAGCAAGTCCTATTTGTCTACATTTGGCCCATATCCCTATAAACCATTCCTATCCATGTAATTTAAATGTTATTATTGTACCTGCTTCAATTACTACCTCCTGGCAGCTCATTCCATATACCCACCTGTGCGATAAAATTGCCCCTTGGGTTCCTATTAAATCTTTCCCCTCTCACCTTAAACCTATGCACTCTGGTTCTTGATTCCCCTACTCTGGGTAAAAGCATTCTCCCTATCTATTCCGACATGATCTTAAACACCTCTATAAGATCACTCCTTATCCTCCTGTGCACCAAGGAGTACCATCCTAGTCTGCCCAACCCCTCCCTATAGCTCAGGCACCTCGAGTCCTGGCACCATCCTGTTGCTAAACATGTGTCCGTGTAAAGTTCAGTGCAGTGCTTCTTTTGTACACACAAAAGTGCCAGCATGCATAATTAATCAACATATATGTCACGTGGCTGGAATGCTCTGAAGAAGTACATGAACTTTAAGACTATTGAGTAGCAATGGAACACGTTTTAATGATCTTGTACCACATCTTTCTCAACAGACGTTAACATCCCTTGCGAAGGTGATGAGAGAATGCTGGTATCAAAATCCATCTGCAAGACTCACTGCCCTGCGCATTCGAAAAACTCTTTCCAAAATCGACAACTCATTCGATAAGTTTAAAATGGATTGCTGAGTATTGTTTTCCAATGATTGCCTAACAAGCATATTATCATGTAAACGGATGCAGTGGACAAAAGAGAGAATTTTTCCGTTTCTGGGTTGCAGCTTTTTAAGACTCCAATCAGCGTGGTAAAATAGAAACAGAAAATGTTGGAATAATCGGCTTATCGTAAAGCATTTGAAGATGAGATGAATATTTTGTTCGGACCTAATTTGTTCTAACTGTATGTGCATTCTTAAGACGACCTTTTCCAAGAAAAATATTACTGATGCAATGTTAACAAGGATATATAGCATGTGAAACTATGGAGAAACCAGCATATCATTATAGTTGCTTAATGTTTAACCAGAGAGGAAGTTGAAGATGCATTATAAATAATCTTGCAGAAAAAAACATCCTTGGGAGCATCGGAAGAGAAATGTACTCATATAAAATCTGAATGGTTTCATTCTTTGTGGCTTAATATTTATATTCTGTATGTTATACTTGTTTCCCTTCCATCATTATTTTGCACTAGCAATTGTTGCTTTCTTTATGTATACTATACATAATAGATTTGAATGCCTAAAACAATCCAACAAGCCAAATATTACGATTTTAACACCTAATTGATGGCAATTATGTATTTTTAGAGTCTTGAGATATAATTAATTGCTTTGACTATTAGTACATACAATTTGCACTGATATTAACTCAACTATTTTCTGGCCCAAATAGATCACACCAGTCTTTGCAAATGTGTGTTATTTATTGCTATGTCAATACTAACTTGTTTTCCGATATTGTGAAATGATATAGCAGTTTGATTTTCTTGTATAGGTATATTATAATATGTATTCCGCAATATTTATATTTGAGAATATTCTGCCTGAAATTTAGTTCATAAACTACATCAAACTGTATTTTGTGCTTTGTGCATATTGTAAATGCTGTCACAGAAGCGAGAATAATTTAAGTGCACTAAACTTAAGTTTTTATAGCAATGAAATATCATTTTTTGGAAGCTTTGTGGTACAAGGTGTTATCTGTAAAATCTACATTGTAAATTTTACCAGAGTATTAACTACTGTATTTTGTTTTACCTAAATTTTATACTATAGCTGTCATTTGTATAATTTAAATAGAACATTTGCAAATGCACTCTGTGTGTGTGTGTGTGTGATTAGTTTATTATGGTAATAGTTTTTTTTTGGTCAAGTTTTATCTTTCTATATGTTCTACATCATGTGGTATAACTAATTAGAAGTTGGAGGATACTCATCATTAATTTTTGCTCTGCATATTGTGATTTACCACAATTTTATTACCACTCTTTCTGTCTGAAGAAGGTTCCTGATCAGAAACGTCCCCCATCCTTTTTCTCCAGAGATGCTGCCTGACCCACTTTGTGTCTTATCTTCGGTATAAACCTGCATCTGCAGTTCTTTCTGCACTTTTATTTGTTTCCTTTGTAGAGATAGAAACAGGCCCACTGAGTCAATGCTGACCATTGGTCACCCTTTCACACTAGTTATATAATCCCGCTTTCTCATCCACACCCTACACACTCGTTTAAGAAGCTTTTTGGTCAGCACAGGGAATGGAGGAATATAGATCACATGCTGATGGAGGAGATTAGTTAAACTTGGCATGGTGTTCAGCATAGACATTGTGGGCCAAAAGGTCTGGTCCTGTGGTGTGCTGGGGTACTTGGGAAGGGTAATGACATTTATTGCAAATAATGGGTGTCAAGATTTTCTCTTGGTGAACTTTGGTACTATTTAGTTTAGAGATACAGCACAGAAACAAGCCCTTCGGCAAACCGTGTCCTCACCGACCAGCATGAGAACTATCCTACTAACTGGGGACAATTTACAATCTTTTTACTGAAGCCAATTGAAGTCTTTGGAGTGTGGGAGGAAACCGGAGCACCCGGAGAAAACCCACGCAGGTATAGGGAAAGCGTACAATCCCCCGTTTATATCATATTGTACTTTGCTTGGGCAGTATACAACCCAGGGGTATGAATATTGATTTCTCTGCCGTCAAGTAACCCTTGCATTTCCCTTCTATCCATCCCTCCCTCACCGAAATCACACCAGCTTTCATTCTCGCTAGCTACAGCTAACTATGGCCTGTTTCCATCATTTAGAAAACAGACAGTTTGGGCACAGGCTCTTCCGCCCACGATATCTGTGCTGAACATTTTGCCAAATTGAATTGAATACTTTATTGTCATAAGTACAGTGAAATTCTTTGCTTGCCATTAAGGGCACTTAGAGAGTTACAACTCCCCCCCCCCCCCCCCCCCCCCACGGCAGGATCCCCCCCCCCACCCCCCCCTCACGACGGTCCCTTCCAGGATGGGTCCTCCATTGTTCCTTCCCTCGGCAGCGACGTTCTCAGTCCGTGTGTCCGTTCTCGTCCTTTTGATTGGCGCCAGCTTCGACCACTGCACCAGCCTATCCACTACTGCTGCCAGGTCCTCTCCGGACGCCTCTGGCACCGACCCAGGCCCCGTCCGCGGGCTTCGTCGACCCAGGGGCCGGCCGTGGGCTCCACAGCCAACCCACGAGGCTCCAGCCTCGGCTTCTCAGCAGCAACTCCGGATAGCGACTGGCACTGCGGCACCTCCAGAAGGCATCAACAGCATTCTCCCTCCCTCTACTCTATCTGTCTGAAGGAGGATCCCAACCCCAAACGTTGCCTATCTATTCACCCCGCAGAAGATACCTGAAACACTGTGTTCATACAGAACTGTTCTAATTATACATTTAGGGAAACGTAACCACTGGAGGGCAGTCCTGATCACTGAAAACAAAAGGTAAAACTATTTCAAGTAAGTTTTATTATTGGTCATTGACATGTTACGAAAGGTGGATGCAATTATTGTTAAATACCTTGGAACATTCTAATGTAGTTCATGTTGTAAAACCATGGCTGATATATCTTTCCCTCTCAACCCCATTCTCCTGCCTTCGCCCCATAACCTTTGACACCCTTACTAATCAAAAGCCTGTCAATCTCTGTTTTAAAAATACCCAATGACTTGGCCTCCATAGCTGTCTGTGGCAAAGAATTCCATGGATTCACTATCTTCTCTCTAAAAATAAATGCTCCTCGTCTCCTTC
Organism: Raja brachyura; assembly: GCA_963514005.1. The sequence continues at coordinate 60,717,348 of OY740787.1, forward strand.
CTAGACTCCCACTAGTAGAAACATCCTCTCCACATCTACTCTATCCAGGCCTTTCACTAATCGGTAAGTTTCAATGAGGTCCCCCCTCATTCTTCTAAAGCTCCAGCGAGTACAGGCCCAGTGCCATCAAACGCTCATCATACGTTAACCCAATTATTTTTGTGCACAATGCAATGCAGCTTCTCATTTTCATATTTTGCTCACAATGCCAAAACGTAAGTAAGCTTTGGTAATTTTTTCTTTAGCTGAAATTGTCTGGCAAAATTGGTTTTAAAGGAAAACGGATAGGCATTTTCATAGCACCTTACGTCATCTTTTCAAAGTGATTTCAAATCAATGACTAGTTTTCAAGCAAAAAATGCAGTTTGTTCCCTCTGTGACCGTGTGGGTTTCCTCCAGGTGCTTCGGTTTCCTCCCACTTCCTAAAGACGTGCGGGCTTGTAGGTTTAATTGGCCCTCTGTGAAATTACCCCAAGTGTAGGGAGTGGATGTGAAAATGTGTTAACATGGACCTGGTGTGAACAGTTGATCGATGGTCGGCATGGACTCGGTGGGCCGAAGAGCCAGTTTCCATGTTTTATCTTAAAGTAAACTAAACCATTCGCACTAGTTGTATGTTATCCCACCTTCACATCCACGCCCTACACATTTTGCTCCAGGGAAAGATTGGTCAAGGCAGCAGGATATGTCTTCAGAGTCTGAAGAAGTGTCCTGTGCCAAAATGTCACCTGTCTATGTATTCCAACGATGCTGCCTGACCCGCTGAGTTATTCCAGTACTACGCAAGCTTCTAGCATCTGCAGTTCCTGAGAACTTGTGTATGTCAGACTCCTGTACCTTCTTCCCGATGGCAGGAATGAAACGAGAGCGTGGCCAGGATGTTGTGGGTCTTTGATGATGCTGGTGGGCTTTGAGGCAGCGCCTCTAGCACAACCCTTTGAAGGTGGAGAGGTCAGTCCCATGGTGGACACATTGACAAGTGTTGTAATCCCCATTTGTGTAAACTATCCGCCGTATTTACTTAGCGCCTTCAAGTCAATTGGTGCAATAATTATTTTCCGCTAAGCATTAATAGCTGAAGGGACTCAATAGATCAGGCAGCATCTTTGGGGGATGTACTGACAATGTTTTGGGTTGGGACCATTCTTTAGAAGGGCAGCGCAGTGGTTGAATTAGTGCCTTACAGCACCAGAGACTGGGAGCGATCCTGACCGAGTACTGTCTATATGGAGCTTGTACGTTCTCCCTGTGAACGTATGGGTTTTCTCCGGGTGCTCCGGTTTCCTCCTACATTCCAATGACGTACAGGTTTGTTGGTTAATTGGCTTCTGTCAATTGTCCCTAGAGTGGATGATAGAACTAGTGTATGGGTTATTACTGGTTGGCACAGAATATACCGCAGGACTTGTTTCCACACTCCATCTCTAAAATAAACTAAATTAAGCTGACTGTATAACGAATTAGAATTTTTAAAATAAATATTTTCTCAAGGTACAACTAAAATAATTTATGTTTTAAATAAATATTAATGTGCTGAGCTCAGTAGTGTCAAACTCACTCTGAATTTAAGGAAACATTTCAATTTTTAAAAATCATCATTCATTTTACTGGTTTGAAAAATTCTGTTTACAATTTGTTTCTCCTATTTATGTTCATAGGTTATAGGAGTAAAATTAGGCTATTCAGCCCATCAAGTCTTCTCTGCCACTCAATCTTAACTGATCTATCTTTGCCTCTCAACCCCCATTCTCCTGCCTTCTCATAACCCCTGACGCCCGTACTGATGAACCCATAGTCTTCACAATCCGCTTCACTTCATTTTCCGGATGCTGATGGGACCTATTCCACCTAGTTATAGTAATATCTGCATTTTGTCATTATTTGCAACGGATGAAATGAGGTATTATAATTTTGAGAATCTTTCTCTGAAAAAATCAAACTCTACACTTTTGAGCAGTCTGTTGTGAATGTCAAAGCAAGAATAGCGGATGATCTTATCGAGGTGAGAAAGTTCAGTTTAGAGATAGATAAGGTGAATGCACAGAGTTTTTTTACCCTAGTGTAGGGGATTCAAGAACCAGTGGACATCGGTTTAAGGTGAGAGGGACAAGACTTAATAGGAACCTGAGAGGTAACTTGTACACTCAGAGGGGGGTGGGTATATGGAACAAACTGCCAGATGAGGTAGTTGAGGTACGTACTATAACAACATTTAAAATACATGTAAGTACATGGATAGGAGGCACAAGGAACTGCAGATGCTGCTTTACAAAAAAATACATAGTGCTGAAGTAACTCAGTAGGTCAGGCAGCATCTCTGGAGAACCTCGATAGGTGATGCTTTGAGTAAGGAAACTTCTTCAGGAAAGATTTAGAAGCAGATGGACCAAAGGCGGGCAAATGGAACTGGCTTAGATGGGGTATCTTGGTCCGCATGGGGCTGAAGGGCCTGTTTCCATGCTGTATGACTACAAAATCTATTGTACTTCTATTTTCAGGTTACCCACTACTTTTTCAAAGGCTATAGCCAGGACAATATTTTTTTGCGAAACTGCACGAAAAGGAGGATTTGGTGAAATTCGATGTGGCAAGTGGAATGGGGAAGATGAAGCAGTTAAAATTTTCTTCACATGTAACAAGAAGTCATGAGCAGAGAGGTGGAAATCTACCAAACTGCCTTGCTATGGCATGAAAATATCTTTAGTTTCATTGCTGCTGATAATGAAGGTAATACATTTATTCAAAGTTAATCTAGAGTGGCACGGTGGCGCAACGGTAGAGTTGCTGCTTTACAGCTCCGGATACCTGGATTCAATCCTGACCATGGGTACTATCTGTACAGAGTTTGTACGTTCCCCCCGTGACCAGGGAGGATTTTCTCCAAGTGCTCCGGTTTCCTCCCACACTCCAAAGACGTACAGGTTTGTAGGTTAATTAACCTGTAAAATTGTAAATTGTCCCTTATTAACTTATTTTGCAGATAAGAACGTCATGTAATTTGCTGCACCAGTTGTACAAATTGCACATGAAATCAAAGACCCACACAGCTTCAAATCAATGAGGAAGTTGATGTTCTGTTTCAATATAAAGTCATAAATGGAAAGATCCCATTTTCAAGAGGAAAAAGCACCTCGGGGTGGCACAGTGGTAGAGTTGCTGCCTAACAGCGCCAGATACCCGGATTCGATCCTGACTACTGGTGCCGTCTGTACAGAGTTTGTATATTCTCCCCATGACCTCGTGGGTTTTCTCCAGTTTCCTTGCACATTCCAAAGACGTGCGGGTTTGTAAATTGTCTTGTCTTTGTAATTGGCTTCTGTAAATTGTCCTCTAGTGTGTAGGATAGAACTAGTATACGAGGTGATTGTTGGTCAGCGTAGACTCGGTGAGTCGAAGGCCCTGTTTCCATGATGTATCTCTAAACTAAACTTAAAATATTCAGCTTGGGGATCTTACAACCCAATGGTATCAACATTGAATTCTCCAATTTCAGATAATGGACCTACAATCATCTGCCCCACCTTCCCCCACCCTATTTTCCCCCCTCTCTTCCCTGCATCCCACCTGCATGTGCACTCATTTCTCCCCTTCTCCCTCCCCCCACCCCAATCTACCTATATTCCTTCCTCTGGCTTCACATTTTGTGCCTCTTCTCTCCTATATTCACACATTTTGATCTAAATCATTTCTGACCTTTGTCCAACCATCTGCCTATCAAAACTTCCTCCTCACTTTTACCCACCTATCACTCACCAGAATATGACCTGCCCTCACCTCGCTCTTCCAGCTTTCTCCCCCCACCACAATCATTCTGAAGAAGAGTCCCGACATGTGACGTCACCTATCCATGTTCTCCAGAGGTGTTGTCTGCTCTGCTGAGTTAGCAGTTCCTTCTGTCCTTCAAGATGTCTCTGGCGCTGTGAGGAAGCGGCTCTACCAGCTGCACCTCTGTGCCGCCCTATCGGTTAACTAGTGTTATATATATAGAAATGGTATTTTGATTTTCTGCAGGATAATTTCATCAGACTTCTTCTCAAAGTTTAATTAGGCATTTTTGGAGCTTATTTACAAAGGATTCCCATAATTTCCAATTTTTTTTAAAGATTGGATTGCCTTAATTGTAAAATGCCAGGCAAATAGTGACTCCCTGCGAAACTGTTTAAAGTTGTGATTGAATGATTCATTATTTGAACGATACTTTATTGTCACGTACTTAGGGACAGTGAAATGCTTTGTTTTTGCATATAACGTGGCAAGATCATACAACAGGCCTCACCTAGGTAGTACACAATGAGTCATGTTACTGGCGGTGACAAACGTACAAAAGTTCATTGAACAGTCTTATATTCTTGCACGGCGTATTAGACCTGCCGTTGCACATGGATGCAGGTGGCCTCAACTCAGGTTCCCGCCTTTGTTCCCAGTGACCCCCACGCTGGGTTCCCCTTTGTCCTCAGGACACATTTCCCCACTTTTATATGTTTCTGCTTTTACACAACAGAGCCAAGGCAGATTGGGTGGTGACCATGATACAGGGCGTGTGCTTCCCACACACTTCCTCTACGAACTGAGCAGAAAGTTGTCAAACCATAAGAGATTCTATTTAAATAAGCTTTAAACCCTGCCCCATTGCCGCGTTGCCAGCCTGCAGGGTTGACATGAAGATACAGGCTGCCTTCATTAAAATTTAGCACTTGATTGTCGTGTAATTTGAAGTTAAAGGTTTTTAATTCTTCATTAATACACTGCTAATTGAGGCATTATCTAGAAATGGAAGGTCACATGCCTCTCAATTATTTACTAAACAAAATGATTAACTTCCTCTTTGCTGTTTATCAACAGTGGTTTTGATTGGCTCCATTTAGTAAGATAACAAAACCATACAAGGATTAACCGAGTAGAATATGAGTTGAACATGATTCCTTACTGAAATTTTAATTCCATAATTCCAGTAGGAAGAAGGGACCTGATCTGAAATGTCACCTAATTTCCACGTGTAAGTGCAGCACAGTGGCAAAGTGGTAGAGTTGCTGCCTCACAGCACCAGAGACCCGGGTTCAATCCTGACCACGGATGCTGTTGGTACAGAGTTTGTGCCTGTGACCGCCAGGGTTTTCTCCGAGTGCTCCAGTTTCCTTCCACATTTCAAAGACGTGCAGGTTTGTTGGTTAATTGGCTTTGGTAAAATTGTAAATTGTTCCTAGCGTGTAAGATAGCGTTAGTTAAGGGGGAGATCACTCGTCGGCACAGACTTGGTGGGCCTGTCTCTGCACTGTATCACTAAAGTTTAAAGTGAAGTCAAAAGTAATTGTCTGCATTAGGTCCCCAGGTGTTGCCTGACCTGCTGAGGTCCTCCTGCACTGTGTGACTTGCTTTAGATTCCAGCATCTGCAGTTCCTTGTGTCTCCATCATACCTTAAGAGTCTGTAACCTTCTGAACTCTTTCTTTCTGGGTCCTCTTGTCAATATGAACACCCTAATTATTTTCCTCGTGATTTTATGCACCTCTATAAGATCACCCCCCAGCTCCTGCGCTCCAATGAATATATTTTTAATCTAAGCTATCTTTACTAATCCTATTTAATAAAACAAAGAACATAAAGCAGTACAGACAGGAACGGAGCCTTCGGCCCACATTGTTTGTGCCGGATATGATGCCAAGTTAAACTGATATAATCTGCATGTACATGCTCCATGACCCTCTATTCCCTGCACTTCCATGTCCCTTTCCATAAGGCTCTTATATGCAAGTGCTGTATCTGCCTCCAACAACACCCCTGCCACCGCACTCTGTGTAAAAAAACGTGCCTCTCACATCTCCAGTAAACATTCCCCCTCTCACCTATTAGTTTTTAAAAATTTTAATATTTTTATTTATTAGAAGCAATTGTACAGAAATATAACCAACGGCATATAACATAATACAGTTATTGTACAGCTTCAATTTTGACTTTTAGCTATAATTAAGAGAAAAGAAAGGAGAAAAATCAAGAGAAAGAAGGAATGGAATGTGCAAGGACAGAACCCCTAGACTACCAAAATGATGTAGCCAAAGAGTGAGTAAGTAAAAGAAATAAGAAAGGAATAGAGAAATAAAAAGACAAAAAAGAAAGAAAAAAAAGAAGTGATGATATACCTGCCTCACATCCCTCCCCACCCATCTCCCAACCCGTAATTAGATTTAACTCCAAAATTGTGTTGTACCATGCTATCCTTGCAATCAATGAATGGTGTCCATGTCTTCAAAAAATGCTCTGGTTTTTCTGCTAAGACGAGTCTAATATTTTCGAGATGTCGCGTCTCAGACATGTTTGTGATCCACATTTTAAAAGTAGGGACAGATGTATGTTTCCAAAATTTGAGTATTATTTTGTTCGCCGTTATCAGGCCATAATTAAGGAAACTTCTTTGAAATATTGATAGCTCAGAGCAGGCTTCTGACGTACCTAGAATAATAAATTCCATGTCTGGGTCCAATTTTGTTTTTAGTGTTTTTGAGAAAATTTCAAAAATTCCTCTCCAAAAATTATGTATCTTTATGCAAGAGGCGAAGGAATGTGTTAAAGTTGCTTCCTGAAAGAGACATTAATCACAAATAGAAATATAGAAACATAGAAAATAGGCGCAGGAGTAGGCCATTCGATCCTTCAAGCCTGCACCGCCATTCAATATGATCATGGCTGAATCAATATGATCAAGGCTGATCTTGAAATGAGAGAATAGGAGATACATTTGGAAAGATCTTATTCAGTTTCGACTTTGAATAGTAGAGTCTGTGCAGTGTTTTAAATTGGATTAACGAATGTCTCACGTTAATCGAGCAATTGTGTGTATATATAAAAGGTTTTTTCCCTATCTGTCTTTTAGAATTTTTAGGCAAAGTTCCTCTTCCCAGGCTCTTCTAATTACTTCTGACGATGGGATTTCTATATTTAAAAATATTAAACTTGTTTGATTCCGAGTTTCTATTCATAAATTCGTCTAGTATATCTGGCAGCAAAGTTTGGTAGTCTTGAGTATATGCTTTCAGATAGTCTCGAAATTTGAAGGTATCTGAAATATTGATTACCTTTCAGGTGATATTTCGACTGTAATTCTTGAAATGAGAGAAGAGTTCACATCTCACAAAGATCTCTGAGTTTTTTGTTTCCTAATCTTTCCCACTATGTAAACGTTTTGTCTATAATAGATGGCTTGAACAAAGGGTTATTGGCAATTGGTGAAAGAAGAGATAAATTTCTTAATTTAAAGGTTGATTTCACTTGTCTCCAGATTCGTAAAGTACTGTGAATAATCGGATTTTTATCATATAATGTGTTCTTCAAATTTATTGGAGAGAGAAGAATCGCGCCTATATTAAAAGGTGAACAATCCTCATTCCAATATTAACCAATCTACCGGTTTTCCTGTGTTGTCCAGCCAGTAGATTACATTTTTAATATTTGTTGCCCAGTAATAGTATAAGAAGTTGGGGAGAGCCAGTCCGCCAGTTTCTTTCGGTTTACATAGATGCCGTTTGTGAATTCTATGTGTTTTTAATCCCAAATAAAGTTTGTAATCAGCGAATCAAGTTTTTTTTTAATGTTTAGGAAGATATATCGGTATTGATTGGAATAAATACAGGATTTGTGGGAGGAAGATCATCGTAATTGGTGATATATAATAATACATCATCTGCATATAATGATATCTTGCTATTGGAGTATTTAGAATTATAGCCGTGAATGTTCGGATATACTCTTATACTTTCCGCTAGAGGTTCAATCACAAGGGCAAATAACAGGGGTGATAATGCACATCCCTGTCTATTGCCCCTGGATAACTGAAATTTAGGTGAGAGTATATGGTAAGTCAGTATTCTGGCAGTAGGCTTTGATATAACGGTTTTATCCATGAGATAACATTTTCTCCCAACTGAAATTTTTGTAATACCGTAAAAAGATATTTCCATACTACTTGATCAAATGCTTTTTCTGCATCTAATGAAAGAATTGATGTCTTCTTTTATAGTTCTATGTGAGAACATTATGTTAAAAAGGCATCTCTTGGGTATAAACCCTGCTTGATCCGAGTGTATTAATTTATTAACATATTTACTTAATCTTCTTGCCAAAGTTTTCGCTAATACTTTCTGATCTGTATTTAACAGGGCGATTGCTCTGTATGATCCCGGGTCTTCTAGATCTTTATCTTTTTTAGGTATAAGTGTGATAGTTGATTCAGCTAGTGTTTGTGGTCATGTCTGTTCTCTAAATGCGTATGTATAAAGGTTGTATAAACGCGAGGAAATTACCTCGTAAAATATTTTATAAGATTCGTTGCTAAACCCGTCTGGTCCTGGTGTTTTGCCATTCTTCAATGAATTGATTGTCTCTTCTATTTCTTTAATTGAAATCTGTGCTCCTAATACATCTCGTTCCACCGGATTAAGTGTCGGAAGATTACAGTTATCAAGAAAGTTTGTAAATTTTGCTAAAATTGGGCAAATCTTTCATTAATGTCTTTTGGAAATGTTAACAATTCACCTTTATCTGATTTGATTTTTTGGATAGTATGGTCCTTTCCGACTTTTCTCAACTGGCGTGCTAGAAGTTTATGTGGTTTGTCACCGAATTCAAAATTTTCCTGTTTAGTAATTTGAAATAATCTGATAATTCTCGCAGATAGAATTTGATTTAGCTTAAATTTTAATAGTGCTATCTTATTATGTTTATCTATAGTCGGATCTATCGTGTTTTCTGAGTCAAGTTGTCGAATCTGTTCTTCTAATTGCAATTGTTCTGTCCTATTCTTTTTGTTTTGATATCCTTGATATGAAATGATAGAACCTCTAATAAAAGCCTTAAAAGATTCCCATAATAACGAAGGTGAAATACCTGGAGTATCATTGGTCTCGAAAAAGATTTCCATCTGTTTTAAATATTTACAACAATCTGGATTATTTAGTATTTGAGGGTTAAACCTCCAGAACGATTTTTTATTAAACATTCCTTCTAGTTTTAAGGAGAAGGTTAGCGGGGAATGATCGGAAATAGTACTATTATGGTATTTGGGATTAGTTGTGAAAGGTATTAGTTCAGTGTCCACTAGAAAATAGTCAATACGTGTATAGGTTTTATGTACTGATGAGTAGAAGGAGTATTCTCTTCCGGATGGGTTTGCAATCCTCCATACGTCTGTTATATTTTCCATTTCTTATATATGTATTTAAGAGTTCGCTGGATTTTGATTTTGTATTATATCTCTTTTGTTAGGATGTATCCAACTATTGATCCAGAACACAATTGAAATCTCCCCCAATTATCAGGTTTTGCTGGGTGGAGTCTGAAATTATATTCAAAATTTTATTTAAAAATTGTGGGTTATCAAAGTTAGGAGCATAGATATTTACCATAGTGAGTGGGGTAGAATATATCTCCCAGAAACTATGATGTACCTACCATCTTGGCCTGTTATGGTTTTTTTATGTTTAAATGGTATGCCCTTACGGATTATAATTGCAGTACCTCTGGATTTGGAGAGATAAGAGGAGTGATATATTTGACCGGCCCATTTAGCCTTCAGCCTGGTCTGAGCGTGATCTTTAAGGTGCGTTTCCTGTAAAAATATTATATCAGCATTAATTGATTTTAATTGGGCAAGAACCTTACTCCTTTTAATTGGCTCATTAGCACCCCTAATATTCCAGCAACAAAAAGTAATTCCTCCAATTTTCTTCAGAGGGTTGTCATGCATTATAGCTTACATGGATTCCCTTGTTTCAGACGGTGCAACACAATAACTCAACCTACTGGGTGTTGGGTGGGTAATCCCAATTTCAGAATTCTGCTGGTATATCACAAAGAAGAGTGCCCTATGAAGAAAAAGCGAAAAAAGTGCTAAATGACATAAATGATATAAAAAAAACAGTATTTAAGTATACTGTGTGTGTCCAACCCCTGGTGGCTTCCGTAGGTGTAAATTGCAATTAGCTCCGCCCCTTACAAAATAATATTATAGAAAAGAAAAAAAACAGGCCAGTACAGAATATTGTATGCACCAAAAAAAAACAGAACAAGTACTATAAGTAGTTTGTCTTATAGCTTGGTCGAAGTAGGTATTTACTATTTAAATACCATATTTAAATTTTTAAAAATGTTGCTTATTGATAATCCTATATTAAACAAAGTCAAGTCTCTCTCTCTCTCTCTCTCTCTCTCTCCCTCTCCCTCTCCCTCTCCCTCTCCCTCTCCCTCTCCCTCTCCCTCTCCCTCTCCCTCTCCCTCTCCCTCTCCCTCTCCCTCTCCCTCTCCCTCTCCCTCTCCCTCTCCCTCTCCCTCTCCCTCTCCCTCTCCCTCTCCCTCTCCCTCTCCCTCTCCCTCTCCCTCTCCCTCTCCCTCTCCCTCTCCCTCTCCCTCTCCCTCTCCCTCTCCCTCTCCCTCTCCCTCTCCCTCTCCCTCTCCCTCTCCCTCTCCCTCTCCCTCTCCCTCTCCCTCTCCCTCTCCCTCTCCCTCTCCCTCTCCCTCTCCCTCTCCCTCTCCCTCTCCCTCTCCCTCTCCCTCTCCCTCTCCCTCTCCCTCTCCCTCTCCCTCTCCCTCTCCCTCTCCCTCTCCCTCTCCCTCTCCCTCTCCCTCTCCCTCTCCCTCTCCCTCTCCCTCTCCCTCTCCCTCTCCCTCTCCCTCTCCCTCTCCCTCTCCCTCTCCCTCTCCCTCTCCCTCTCCCTCTCCCTCTCCCTCTCCCTCTCCCTCTCCCTCTCCCTCTCCCTCTCCCTCTCCCTCTCCCTCTCCCTCTCCCTCTCCCTCTCCCTCTCCCTCTCCCTCTCCCTCTCCCTCTCCCTCTCCCTCTCCCTCTCCCTCTCCCTCTCCCTCTCCCTCTCCCTCTCCCTCTCCCTCTCCCTCTCCCTCTCCCTCTCCCTCTCCCTCTCCCTCTCCCTCTCCCTCTCCCTCTCCCTCTCCCTCTCCCTCTCCCTCTCCCTCTCCCTCTCCCTCTCCCTCTCCCTCTCCCTCTCCCTCTCCCTCTCCCTCTCCCTCTCCCTCTCCCTCTCCCTCTCCCTCTCCCTCTCCCTCTCCCTCTCCCTCTCCCTCTCCCTCTCCCTCTCCCTCTCCCTCTCCCTCTCCCTCTCCCTCTCCCTCTCCCTCTCCCTCTCCCTCTCCCTCTCCCTCTCCCTCTCCCTCTCCCTCTCCCTCTCCCTCTCCCTCTCCCTCTCCCTCTCCCTCTCCCTCTCCCTCTCCCTCTCCCTCTCCCTCTCCCTCTCCCTCTCCCTCTTGTTAGTGGATTATAACGTAACCATCGGTTTAAATTGTTTTCAATGCTGCGTAATTCAAAAATATTGAACCTTCTCTTAAAAAACACGAGAACCTTGAACAATCTATCCGCTTGCATTCGAATCTATCTCTGATAACACTGTCTAGACATAAACGCATGCGAGTTTGTCGGCCATCTTATTTGCAACTTTTATATATCTTTTTATGTAAAAAGAACATATTCTATCAAACTATCCCTTATAAAAGGTGTACATTAAACATGCGGTTTAGCCAACGGGTTCAGTGAGAATTCAGTAGCCCTGCTAATCAAACAGAGCCATGGCATTTTACTTATCTTTTACAGTCTTTTTTTAAAGTCTTGCGCATATTTAAATGCAGCTTCTGGGCCAATAAAGAAACGTTCCAGGTCTTCATATGTGACTCCTAGTTTGGCAGGATACATTATTCCATATCTCAGGTCTGAAATGTCTCTAAGAATCAGACATGTCTTCGTAAAAAGAGCTCGCTTGTTGACCACCTCTGCTGGATAATCTCTGAAGAATCTTATGTTTTCTCCTTCAAACATCAGGGTTCTTTCAATTGTCACTTTCTTCATGATGTCTTCAAGTACTGCTATGTCGTGTAGTTTCAGGATAATCTGTCTTGGTGGAGCTCCGACCCCTGATCGGGCTCTCTGGACTCGATATGCTACATCAACTTTAGGTCTCTCAGGCAGATTAAATACCTGTTGAAATAAGTTGGCAGTGAAAACCCGGGGGTCTTTTCCACTTTCCTTCCCTTCTTTCACTCCAACAATTCTTAAATTTTGGCGTCTGGACCAGGCTTCGAGATCTAGGCATTTGTCAGTCGTTCTGGCTAGTTGCCCAGAAACACGGTCTAGGTCTACCTTTATTCTTTGCATTGTGTCAGACATGTCCTAAGTAGTAACTTCCGGATCTTTGATAGCTTTGTTTTGTGTTTTTGAGTGAGAAGAATGGGCTCCAACTTTTTGCTGAGGTCTTCTTCAACCCGTTTGATTTCTTCTTGCAAAACGGTGTTTATCTCTTCAATGCGATCATGCAGAGTGTCAATTTTTCCACAAATTTCCTTATTCCCGAGATCCATTCTTGTTTCTAGCTTTCTCAGCTGATCAGTCAGCTGATTAGAAACATAGAAAAATAGGTGCAGGAGTAGGCCATTCGGCCCTTCGAGCCTGCACCGCCATTCAATGTGATCATGGCTGATCATCCAACTCAGTATCCCATACCTGCCTTCTCTCCATACCCCCTGATCCCTTTAGCCACAAGTGCCACATCTAACGCCCTCTTAAATATAGCCAATGAACTGGCCTCAACTACCTTCTGTGGCAGAGAATTCCAGAGACTCACCACTCTCTGTGTAAAGAATGTTTTCCTCATCTCAGTCCTAAAGGAATTCCCCCTTATCCTTAGACTGTGGCCCCTTGTTCTGGACTCCCCCAACATCGGGAACAATCTTCCAGCATCTAGCTTGTCCAACTCTTAAAAATTTTGTACGTTTCTATAAGATCCCCCCTCAATTTTCTAAATTCCAGTGAGTACAAGCCGAGTCTATCCAATCTTTCCTCATATGAAAGTCCTGACATCCCAGGAATCAGTCTGGTGAATCTTCTCTGTACCCCCTCTATGGCAAGGATGTCTTTCCTCAGATTTGGAAACCAAAACTGTACGCAATACTCCAGGTGTGGCCTCACCAAAACCCTGTACAACTGCAGTAGAACCTCCCTGCTCCTTTACTCAAATCCTTTCGCTATGAATGCTAACATACCATTTGCTTTCTTCACTGCCTGCTGCACCTGCATGCCTACTTTCAATGACTGGTGTACCATGACACCCAGGTCTCGTTGCATCTCCCCTTTTCCTAATCTGTCACCATTATATTATATTATATAATTATACCACATTATATTACATCTGCCCATTCACTCAGCCTATCCAAATCACCCTGCAGCCTCCAAGCATCCTCCTCACACCTAACTATACCCCCCAGCTTGGTGTCATCTGCAAATTTGGAGATGTTGCATTGAATTCCCTCGTCCAAATCATTAATATATATTGTAAATAGCTGGGGTCCCAGCATTGAGCCTTGCGGTACCCCACCAGTCACTGCCTGCCATTCTGAAAAGGACCCCTTTACTCCTACCCTTTGCTTCCTGTCTGCCAGCCAGTTCTCTATCCACATCAATACTGAACCCCCAATACCGTGTGCTTTAAGTTTGTATGCTAATCTCTTATGCGGGACCTTGTCGAAAGCCTTCTGAAAGTCTAGATATAACACATCCACTGGTATTCCCTTATCCTCTCTACTAGTTACATCCTCGAAAAATTCTATCAGATTTGTCAGACATGTTTTACCTTTCATAAATCCATGCTGACTTTGTCCAATGATTTCACCACTTTCCAAATGCGCTGCTATCCCATCTTTAATAACTGACTCTAGCAGTTTCCCCACTACCGATGTTAGACTAACTGGTCTGTAATTCCCCGCTTTCTCTCCCTCCTTTTTTAAAAAGTGGGGTTACATTAGCTACCCTCCAATCCTCAGGAACTACTCCAGAATCTAAGGAATTTTGAAAAATTATCACTAATGCATCCACTATTTCTGTGGCTACCTCCTTGAGTACTCTGGGATGCAGACTATCTGGCCCTGGGGATTTATCGGCCTTCAATCCGTTCAATTTACCCAACACCACCTCCCGGCTAACCTGGATTTCACTCAGTTCCTCCATCTTATTTGACCCCCGTTCCACTGCTATTTCCGGCAGATTATTTATGTCTTCCTTAGTGAAGACAGAACCAAAGTAGTTATTCAATTGGTCTGCCATGTCCTTGTTCCCCATGATCAATTCACCTGTTTCTGACTGCAAGGGACCAGCATTTGTTTTAACTAGTCTCTTTCTCTTCACATATCTATAAAAACTTTTGCAGTCAGTTTGTATGTTCCCTGCCAGTTTCCTTTCATAATCTATTTTCCCTTTCCTAATTAAGCCCTTTGTCCTCCTCTGCTGGATTCTGAATTTCTCCCAGTCCTCCGGTAGGCTGCTTTTTCTGGCAAATTTGTATGCCTCATCTTTTGTTTTTATACTATCCCTGATTTCCCTTGTTATCCATGGATGTACCACCTTCCCCGATTTATTCTTTTGCCAAACTGGTATGAACAATTTTTGTACTTCATCCATGCAGTCTTTAAATACCTTCCATTGCACATCCACTGTCAACCCTTTAAGAATCACCTGCCAGTCTATCTTGGCCAATTCACATCTCATACCTTCAAAGTTACCTTTGTTCAAGTTCAGAACCCTTGTTTCTGACTTAATTTTGTCACTCTCCATCCTAATGAAGAACTCAACCATATTATGGTCACTCTTGCCCAAGGGGCCACGCACAACAAGACTGCTAACTAACCCTTCCTCATTACTCAATACCCAGTCTAGAATAGCCTGCTCTCTCGTTGGTTCCTCCACATGTTGGTTGAGAAAACTATCCCGCATACATTCCAAGAAATCCTCTTCCTCAGCACCCCTGCCAATTTGATTCACCCAATCTACATGCAGATTGAAGTCACCCATTATAACCGTGTTACCCTTGTTGCACGCATTTCTAATTTCCTGTTTGATGCTATCCCCTACATCAATACTACTGTTAGGTGGCCTGTACACAGCTCCCACTAGCGCTTTCTGCCCTTTAGAGTTTCGCAGCTCTACCCATATCGATTCCACATCCTCCACGCTAATGTCCTTCCTTTCTATTGCATTAATCTCCTCTCTCACTAGCAACGCTACCCCACCTCCTTTTCCTTTTCGTCTATCCCTCCTGAATATTGAATATCCCTGGATGTTCAGCTCCCAGCCTTGGTCACCCTGGAGCCATGTCTCCGTGATCCCAACTATAGCATAGTCATTAATCGCTATCTGCACCTTCAACTCATCCACCTTATTACGAATGCTCCTCGCATTGAGACACAAAGCCTTCAGGCTTGTTTTTACAACTAGTCAGAATATCACCAAAGTCCTTTGCCATAGCTTGTCTTAAAGATTGTTCTTGTTCTTTTATATTTTCTTCCACAGTAGCAATAAATCCTTCTCTTTCAGATTCCTCCTCAGATTCTTCAGAGGTTACTTTCTCTACCTCTTGAGCGGCCAGCAATTGGGTTCTTTGTCTTGTCTGAGGTGGAGTTGGTAAGGTCTGTTTTTACATTTTAAAAATACCGGCATCCAGTCGGTATACGGCGATTTCTGATGACGTCACTTACGCGATGTCGGGTTTCTGCCGGTAGGTATTTTTAAATCGGTCCGTTTTCCTTTTCAGGCATTTTAGTGCATTTTAGCGCATTTAAAGAGCGGATCTAAAAGGGGCGCCTGCTTGCTACTCCATGGCACCACCTCTCACCTATTAGTGATGGGGTAATTTACAGTGGGCCAATTAGCCTACAAACCTGCATTTATTTGGGATGTGGGAGGAATCTGAAGCACCCAGAGAAAACCCACGTAGTCACAGGGAGAATGACATGCAAACTCCACATAGACAGCACCGGTAGTCAGGATCGAACCCGGGTCCCTGCGCTGTAAGACAACAACTTTACTGCTGTGCCACTGTGCCCCCGATTGATTGATAGATCAAAATTGGTCAAAAGACAAAATTATATAGCTGGCCGTTCACATCAGAGAGATCTGCTGAGCATCAAAAATATTGGGGGTGGGGGGGGCAGCATGGTGGTGCAGTGGTAGCATTGCTGCCTTACAGCACCAGAGACCCGGGATCGATCCTGTCTATACGTAGTTTGTACGTTCTCTCCAGGAACCTTGGTTTCCTCCCACACTCCAAAGACATATAGGTTTTTGAGGGTTAATTGTGGCTTCGGCAAGAATCGTAAATTGTCCGTAGTATGTGGATAGTGTTAGTGTATAGGGTGATCGCTAGCTGGCGCGCACTCTAAGGGCCTGTTTCCATGCTGTATCGCCAAACTAAAATAAAATAGAATAACTCTAATGCAAATAAGGTAAAACTGTGAACAGATTAAAAAGGTTACACACTAAGAGGTTGGCTTCCCATCCTCTCGCAAAATGCAAAAGGATTTTGTTCAATTAGAAAATAATATAATTAATTCAATGATGTGATGCCTTAGATTTAAGATCTAGATCAGAATTTATACCAAAAGTATTTTGCTGATGAGATGGTTTGTTGGTTTCAGATTTACTAAGTCATGGCTGCATCAAGTAATGATTTTAACTGTGATTGTTACTTGTGGCTTTAGTTACTGGAAGTGTTCAGCTTTCTTGACATTTGTTTTTTGCTTTTCTAGCTAATTAACATACAATGGACCAAAAGAAAGAAGTTCACATCTTGTGATATTCCTAGAACAGGAAATATAAATTACCATCAAACAAGTTTAATTACGGATATACTGTAAAGAGAGCAGGAAGTGAAGTGCTGGAGAAACTCAGAGCATCAGGCAGTATGTTTGGAGGGAATGGACAGTCAATGTTGTTTTATTATACCGCTGTCTGAAGAAGGGTCCTGACCTGAAACGTCATCTGCCCATTCACTCTATTGAAGCTGCCTGACCCGCTGAGTTCTTCCGGCACTTTTGTTTTTTACTCAAGATTCCTGCATCTTGTGTTTCCAAATTATTGATGAGATTATTCACAAAAGTATTTTTGAAACCAGCTTTAAAACGCAGCTTTATCTAGCTCAAATGGGCAGCTAATATCCTAAGAGATGCACTCCATCCTGACCATGCTCACTTTTCTTCTACCATTGGGCATGTGGTACAGATGCCTATGAAACCTGACCTCCAGGTTCAAGAACAGTTTGTCTATGTGGATTTCAGCAAGACATTTGTTGAGGTTCCACATGGTAGTCTGCCCTAGAAGGTTAGATCGCATTGGATGAAAGGAGAGCTAGCCAATTAGATAGAGAATTGGCTTCAGGGAAGGAAGCAGAGGGTGATGGTGGAAGCTTTTTTTGGACTGGAGGCCAGTGATGCGGTGTGCCTCAGGGATCGGTGCTGGACCCATTGATGTTTGTGGTTTATATCAACGATTTGAATAAGAATGTAGAAGGCATGATTAGTAAGTTTGCAGATTACAGTAAAGTGGGTGGTATTGTAGATAACGAAGATGGTTATCAAAAATTACAGCCGGATCTTGTTCATTTGGGGAAAGTAGGCTGAGGAAAGGTTAATGGAGTTTAATGCAGATAAATGCGAAGTGTTACATTTTCAGAAGTCAAATCAGGGCAGCAACTTTACAGTGAATGCTAGTGTCCTGTGGAGTGTTGTAGAGCAGGTAGGTAGTTCCTTGAAAGTAGCTTCACAAATAGATAGGGTGGACAAAAAATGGTTTTGGTACAGTGTCCTTCATTATTACAAAATTTTGAGCATAGAAGTTTGCATGTTATGTTCCAGTTGTACAAGGCGTTGGTGAAGCCGCATGTGGCATATTGTGTTCAGTTTTGATCACCGTGCTATAGGAAGGAAGCTGTTGAGCTAGAAAGAGAGCAGAGAAGATTTACGAGAATGTTGCCAGGCTACGGCTTTATTTCTTGGAGCGCAGGAGGCTGAAAGGTGATCTGATAGAGGTGCATAAGATCATGAGGGGAATAGAACCAGAGCCCTTCGGCCAACCAAGGACATGCTGACCATCATTCAACTATACACTAGTTCTATGCTATCCTACTTTTGCATCCTACACACTGGGCAATTTGCAGAAGCCAATTAACCTACAAACTTGCACGTCATTGGAATGTGGAAGGAAACCTACGCGGTCACAGGGTGAACATACAAACTATGTACAGACAGCACCCATAGTCAGGATCGAACCCGGGTCTCTGGCATTGTGATTCAGCAACTCTACAGATGTGCCTCTGTGCTACCCTTTAATAGAACCCTGATGGGCAACTTTTTCACACAGAGGGTGGTGGATATATGTGATGAGCTGCCAGAGGAGGTAGTTGAGGCAAGTACAATTATTACATTTGGAAGATATTTGAACAGGTACATGGATAGGAAAGGTTTGGACGGATCTGGGTTAAATGCAGGCAGGTGGCGCTAGTGTGGATGGGGCATCTTGGTCAGCCAGGGCAAGTTGGCCCGAAGGATCTGTCTCCATGGTGTGTGATGCTATGGTTCTACCAGCTTCTTGCCATCAACCATCATGTTCTTGAATCACCCTGCACACCTCTAACCACATCCCTACCACTGCGGGCTTGAACTCCATAGTCTGGGACTTTGCACTATCATGATGCAGTTTATGTAGAATAACGGATATTTTATTATATATCGATGGGTCATCTTGGATGCCATGGGAATGTTGGGCCGAAGGGCCTGATTCCATGCTGTTTGACTCTATGACTATATTTATTGTTGTTGTTGCATTTAATGTGCCTTTGATGCTGAAGCAAGTAAGAATTTGATTGTTCCATTCTCGATACTCTTGACAAATAAACTCTCCTGATTCCTGAGGTTGGGCAACATTTGTGGTGTGAATTCAGTGAGAACAAAGTTTCAGGTGAGCGACCTTACATCAGAAATGGAAATGGACTATGACGTGAAACGTTAACCGTGTTTCCCTTTCCACAGATGCCTCTTGACCCCTTGACCCAAGTATTTTCTTCCTTAATTTCAGTTCCCTATCTGCAACTGTCTTTTCAACATCGGGCGGCACAGTGGTGGCGTGCCTTACACCGCCAAAGACCCCGCTGCCATCCTGACTACAGGTGCTGTCTGTACGGAGTTTGCATGTTCTCCCTATGACCTTGTGGGTTTCCACCCACACTCTAAAGACATACAGGTTTGTAGGTTTGCAGGTCAATTGGCTTCTGTAAGAATTGTAAATTGTCCCTACTGTGCACGGATCGCTGGTCAGCTCAGACTTGCTGGGCCGAAGGGTCTGTTTCCACTCTAAACTAAACTAAACTAAAAAGGGAGGGCAGATTAACTTACTTATTATGACAGGGATAGATGCTGTTTTCCCCATTGGGTTCCCAAAGAGCAAGGCCATCATTCGTATACCCCCTTCCTTATTACTCTGTAGCCATGCAATTTTTTTCCGATCAGTGCCCATTAATTTCTGCTTAGTTATTTTAACATATAAAGAAACAAGGAACTGCAGATGCTGGTTTACAAAAAAAAATGCAGGAGTAACTCAGAGGGTCAGGTAGTGTCTCTGGAGAATATGGATAGATAGTCTCATTCTGAAGAAGGTTTCCGACTTGAAACATCACCTATCCATGTTCTCCAGAGATGCTGCCTGATCTGCTGAGTTACCCCAACGCTTTGTTCTAAAAAAGAATTATTTTGATACCTACAAGCCCTAAATTTGATACTAACGCATGTACCACGAGACTCGGGAAGTTTCTTCCCGTCTGTTAGCAGACGTCTGAACAGTCCTTTCATGACCGTTCAGAGTACAGTCCCGTTCCCCTAACCGACCTCATTGCGGACACTGGACTGTTTCTCTGGAACTATTACAATGCTGCGAACCTACACTCTGCCCTGTGATACTTTTCTCTTTGCTCTACCTGTTGCACATTTGTTGGCTTGATTGTACTCGTATATAGTACTCTCTGGTTTGATTGAATAGTACGCAAATAAAAGCTTTTCACTGTCTTTCAATACATGTGACAACAATAAGCTAATTCCAATATCAAGACACCAATGGATACATTTTCAGTGGTCAATTAACTTTTCAGCTCATAGAGTCATTAAGTCATAGAATCATACAGCATGGAAACGGTTCATTGGTCCAACTCTTGCCCCATCTAAGCTAGCCCATTTACCCATGTTTGGTCAATATCCCTTTAAACCTTTTCTATCATCTTTGGGATCTTTCGCCTGGGCAAGAGTGTCTGATGTTGTGAGGCCCGAAACACCCGATGACCCCAGGTCACATCACTGAGGATGCATCCCAGCTCATCTAGAAGATGTATATTTTTCACCTTATCAAAGGCTTTCTGAAAGTCTAGATACACTACATCCACTGGCTCTCCTTCATCCATTTCACTTGTCACATCCTCAAAAAATTCCAGAAGATTAGTCAAGCATGATTTTCCTTTCATAAATCCATGCTGACTAGGACAAATCCTTTTACTGCTATCCAGATGCCCCATTATTACCTCTTTAATAATTGACTCCAGCATCGTTCCCACCACCGAAGTCAGGCTAACCGGTCTGTAATTCCCCGTTTTTTCTCTCGCTCCAATCTTTAAAAGTGGGATAACATTAGCTATCCTCCAATCCACAGGAACTGATCCTGAATCTATTGAACATTGGAAAAGATCACCAATGCGTCCACTATTTCTAGAGCCACCTCCCTGAGGACCCTGTGATGCAGACCATCAGGCCCAGGGGATTTATCAGCTTTCAGTCCCATCAGCCTATCCAATACTATTTCTTGCCTAATGAAAATTTATTTCAGTTCCTCGACCCCCTTAGATCCTCTGTCCTCCAGTACATCTGGGAGATTGTTTGTGTCTTCCTTAGTGAAGACAGATCCGAAGTACCTGTTCAACTCTTCTGCCATTTCCTTGGTCCCCATAATAATTTCACCCGTGTCTGCCTTCACGGGACCCACATTTGACTTTGCTACTCTTTTTCCCTTAACATATCTAAATAAGCTTTTACTGTCCTTCTTTATATTCCTGGCCAGCTTCCCTTCGTACTTCATCTTTTCAGTCCATATTGCCCGTTTTGTTTCACTCTGTTGTCCTATGAAAGTTTCCCAATCCTCTGGCTTCCGGTTTCCCAATCCTCTGGCTTCCGGTTATCCCTAACTTCTCTTGTCAGCCACAGTTGCCTCTTACTCCCCTTAGAATCTTTCTTCCTTTTTGGAATGAAATGATCCTGTGTCTTCCGGATTATGCCCAGAAATTCCTGCCATTGCTGTTCCACCGTCATTCCTGCTAGTATCCCTTTCCAGTCTACCTTGGCCAGCTCCTCTCTCATGTCATAGAAACATAGAAAATAGGTGCAGGAGTAGGCCATTCGGCCCTTCGAGCCTGCACCGCCATTCAATGTGATCATGGCTGATCATCCAACTCAGTATCCCGTACCTGCCTTCTCTCCATACCCCCTGATCCCTTTAGCCACAAGTGCCACATCTAACGCCCTCTTAAATATAGCCAATGAACTGGCCTCAACTACCTTCTGTGGCAGAGAATTCCAGAGACTCACCACTCTCTGTGTAAAGAATGTTTTCCTCATTTCGGTCCTAAAGGAATTCCCCCTTATCCTTAGACTGTGACCCCTTGTTCTGGACTCCCCCAACATCGGGAACAATCTTCCAGCATCTAGCTTGTCCAACCCCTTAAGAATTTTGTAGGTTTCTATAAGATCCCCCCTCAATCTTCTAAATTCCATCGAGTACAAACCGAGTCTATCCAATCTTTCCTCATATGAAAGTCCTGACATCCCAGGAATCAGTCTGGTGAATCTTCTCTGTACCCCCTCTATGGCAAGGATGTCTTTCCTCAGATTTGGAGACCAAAACTGTACGCAGTACTCCAGGTGTGGCCTCACCAAAACCCTGTACAACTGCAGTAGAACCTCCCTGCTCCTATACTCAAATCCTTTCGCTATGAATGCTAACATACCATTTGCTTTCTTCACTGCCTGCTGCACCTGCATGCCTACTTTCAATGACTGGTGTAACATGACACCCAGGTCTCGTTGCATCTCCCCCTTACCTAATCTGCCACCATTCAGATAATAGTCTACCCTCATGTTTTTGCCACCAAAGTGGATAACCTCACATTTATCCACATTGTACTGCATCTGCCATGCATCTGCCCATTCACTCAGCCTATCCAAATCACCCTGCAGCCTCCAAGCATCCTCCTCACACCTAACTATACCCCCCAGCTTGGTATCATCTGCAAATTTGGAGATGTTGCATTGAATTCCCTCGTCCAAATCATTAATATATATTGTAAATAGCTGGGGTCCCAGCACTGAGCCTTGCGGCACCCCACTAGTCATTGCCTGCCATTCTGAAAAGGACCCGTTTACTCCTACCCTTTGCCTCCTGTCTGCTAGCCAGTTCTCTATCCACATCAATACTGAACCCCCAATACCGTGTGCTTTAAGTTTGTATGCTAATCTCTTATGCGGGACCTTGTCGAAAGCCTTCTGAAAGTCTAGATATAACACATCCACTGGTTCTCCCTTATCCACTCTACTAGTTACATCCTCGAAAAATTCTATCAGATTTGTCAGACATGATTTACCTTTCGTAAATCCATGCTGACTTTGTCCAATGATTTCACCACTTTCCAAATGCGCTGCTATCCCATCTTTAATAACTGACTCTAGCAGTTTCCCCACTACCGATGTTAGACTAACTGGTCTGTAATTCCCCGCTTTCTCTCTCCCTCCTTTTTTAAAAAGTGGGGTTACATTAGCTACCCTCCAATCCTCAGGAACTACTCCAGAATCTAAGGAATTTTGAAAAATTATCACTAATGCATCCACTATTTCTGTGGCTACCTCCTTGAGTACTCTGGGATGCAGACTATCTGGCCCTGGGGATTTATCGGCCTTCAATCCGTTCAATTTACCCAACACCACCTCCCGGCTAACCTGGATTTCACTCAGTTCCTCCATCTTATTTGACCCCCGTTCCACTGCTATTTCCGGCAGATTATTGTTATGTCTTCATAGTCCCCTTTGTTCAACTGCATCACTGACACTTCAAATGTAACCACCTCCTTCTCAAATTGCAGATTAAAACTAATCATATTATGATCACCAAGCAGTTCCTTTACCTCGAGTTCTCTTATTAAATTTTGTTCATTGGACAACACTAAATCCAGAATTGACTTTTCTCTGGTCGGCTCCATTACAAGCTGCTCTAAGAATCCATCTCGAAGGCACTCTACAAACTCTCTTTCTTGGGGTCCTGAACCAACCTGATTTTTTCCTGTCTACCTGCATATTGAAATCCCCCATCACCACAGTGGCATTACCTTTGTTACATGCCAGTTTTAACTCTTGCTGCAACTTACACCCTACATCCGATCTGTAGATAAGACCAATTAGTGCCTTCCTGACTTTGCATTTCCTCAACTCAATCCACGGTGTCTCTACCTCATCAGTCCCTATGTCTTCCCTCGCAAGGGTCTGAATTCCATTCCTCACCAGAAGAGCTACCCCCCCCCCTCCTCTGCCCACCGGCCTATCCTTTCTATAGGATGTATAACCCTGAATATTAAGTTTTCCAGACCCGATCCTCCTGCAGCAACGTCTCGGTAATCCCCACAATGTCATATCTACCAACCTCTATCTGAGCCTCAAGCTCATCTACTTTCGTCTTATACTTTGCGCATTCAAATACAGTACTTTTAATTCCTTACGCATTTCACCATTCACATCGATCCCTACTGCGCAACACTAAGGAAGACATAAATAATCTGCCGGAAATAGCAGGGGACCGCGGGTCAAAGGACGAATTGAGTGAAATCCAGGTTAGTCGGGAAGTGGTGTTGGGTAAATTGAATGGATTAAAGGCCGATAAATCCCCAGGGCCAGATAGGCTGCATCCCAGAGTACTTAAGGAAGTAGTTCCGGAAATAGTGGATGCACTAGTGATAATCTTTCAAACCTCTTTAGATTCTGGAGTAGTTCCTGAGGATTGGCGGGTAGCAAACATAACCCCTCTTTTTATTAAGGGAGGGAGAGAGAAAACAGGGAACTACAGACCAGTTAGTCTAACATCGGTAGTGGGGAAACTGCTAGAGTCAGTTATTAAAGATGGGATAGCAGCACATTTGGAAAGTGGTGAAATCATTGGACAAAGTCAGCATTGATTTACAAAAGGTAAATCATGTCTGACGAATCTTGTGGAATTTTTCGAGGATGTAACTAGTAGCGTGGATAGGGGAGAATCAGTGGATGTGGTGTATCTGGACTTCCAGAAGGCTTTCGACAAGGTCCCACATAAGAGATTAGTATACAAACTTAAAACATACGGCATTGGGGTTTCAGTATTGATGTGGATAGAGAACTGGCTGGCAAACAGGAAGCAAAGAGTAGGAGTAAACGGGTCCTTTTCACAATGGCAAGGGGTGACTAGTGGGGTACCGCAAGGCTCAGTGCTGGGACCCCAGCTATTTACAATATACATTAATGATGTGAATGAGGGAATTGAAGGCAATATCTCCAAGTTTGCGGATGACACTAAGCTGGGGGCAGTGTTAGCTGTGAGGAGGATGCTAGGAGACTGCAAGGTGACTTGGATAGGCTGGGTGAGTGAGCAAATGTTTGGCAGATGCAGTATAATGTGGATAAATGTGAGGTTATCCACTTTGGTAGCAAAAACAGGAAAGCAGACTATTATCTAAATGGTGGCCGATTAGGGAAAGGGGAGATGCAGCGTGACCTGGGTGTCATGGTACACCAGTCATTGAAAGTAGGCATGCAGGTGCAGCAGGCAGTGAAGGAAGCGAATGGTATGTTAGCTTTCATAGCAAAAGGATTTGAGTATAGGAGCAGGGAGGTTCTACTTCAGTTGTATAGGGTCTTGGTGAGACCACACCTGGAGTATTGCGTACAGTTCTGGTCTCCAAATCTGAGGAAGGACATTATTGCCATAGGGGGAGTGCAGAGAAGGTTCACCAGACTAATTCCTGGGATGTCAGGACTGTCTTATGAAGAAAGACTGGATAGACTCGGTCTATACTCTAGAATTTAGGAGATTGAGAGGGGATCTTATAGAAACTTACACATTTCTTAAGGGGTTGGACAGTCTAGATGCAGGAAGATTGGTCCCGATGTTGGGGAGGTCCAGGATAAGGGGTCACAGCTTAAGGATAAGGGGGAAATCCTTTAGGACCGAGATGAGAAGGACTTTTTTCACACAGAGAGTGGTGGGTCTCTGGAACTCTCTGCCACAGAGGGTAGTTGAGGCCAGTTCATTGGCTATATTTAAGAGGGAGTTGGATGTGGCCTTTGTGGCTAAGGGGATCAGAGGGTATGGAGAGAAGGCAGGTACGGGATACTGAGTTGGATGATCAGCCATGATCATATTGAATGGAGATGCAGGCTCGAAGGGCCGAATGGCCTACTCCTGCACCTAATTTCTATGCTTCCATGCTTCTATACTCCACTTGGCCATACTCTCCTATCCCTTTGTGAGCTTTTTTTCCCATTAATTATGGGGTCATTAACTATCCCTTTGGTTTGTGGTAGGAAATCGGAGCTCCCAGAGAATCCCATGCGGCCACAGGGAGAACGTACAAAAACTCCATACAGATACCACCTGTAGTCAGGATCGAACGCAGGTCTTTGGCACTGTAAAGGGCCTGTCCTACCAGCATCCGACTCTATGCGATGAGTGCGATCTAACTAGAAGCGGGGGCCGCGCGGAGGTCGGATGATCCCTGTACAGGGCTGGTCCCACCAGCATGCGGCAAGCGCGACCAAACCGGCAGCGAGGTCCGCGTGGAGGTCGGGTGAGTGGCGCAACGCGGAGCAAAGTGAGGCGAACTTGGAGCAAAGTCTTAAAGGTAGGTTCGCCAGGACAGAGAGGGGCACACAGAGAGGGGCATAGAGGCACACACACAGAGGACCACGGAGCCACACACATAGAGGGTCACGGAGGCACAACGTCGAGACAGTGTGTAATGCGTCGAGGCGACAGCGAGCCGACAAGCCGTTGCCGCGCGGAATTTTGAACATGGTCAGTTTTTCGGAGCCCCGCGCGATGTCGGGACAAACTCCGCACAATTCCGCACGGTTCTGGCGATCGAAGTGGAACTGGCCCCGCGAAGCCGGACGGCTCAAGCAACCACGTTAGGTCGCGCTCATCGCATAGAGTTACATGCTGGTGGGACCATTGCGGTGCTGTGCTGCCCCAATGTATGTACTATGTATAGGATGTATAGTACTATGTATAGTGTGATTTGATTTGATCGGATAGCACGCGACTGAACTAAATTAAACTAAACCCAGTTCACAAAAAACACCCCAGGAAACACAGGTGTCAAGAAAGAAGGTAGATCTCTTAGTACTACCTTGAAATAATTTTTTTTCTCTCTGCACTTTGTTAGAGTGGTCCTGCAATGCACACTTTGCTGAGTGCTGATTTCAAAGATAGGCTTCAAACCGTGCTTAAATCCCCAATTAAATTGCCAATGCCTGCACTATGCGAGTGCCTGAGCTAGGAGGTTTGCAGAAAGCTTCAAATGCTTCACTGTGCACCCAAGAAACGACAGAGGTGCAGCACTGACATGCCCACAAACCTCATCACATGACTCGAATTTCCGACCTGACACTTATTTTGAGGTCGATTTCAGTTTTGCTCAACTGGGTGGAGACAACTTTGCAGTAATGAGTTGTTCTGAAAGCTAAAGCAGCAATTTTGGGAGAGCCCTTTGCACTGAATGGCAATAGGACTTACATGGCAACGAGTCCCATGTCACCCGGCTACGATTCCGAGCAGTCCAGCAGCAGTCTCGCCAGAGGAACTGCTAACAGACAGATCCAGGTCTTGGGCACTCTGCCACGGAGGCACAAACAGGTAAACAACTCAATTAATGGCTGAACCAAAGATACACACAAAGTGCTAGAGTAACTCATCAGGTCAGGCAGCTTCTCTGGGGGAAAAGGATGGTTTCAGACTGAAGAAGGGTCCTGACCCAAAACATCATCCATCCTTTCTTTCCAGAGATGCTGCCTGACCCGCTGAGTTCCTTCAGCCGTTTGTGTTTACCTTCTGTATATACTAACATCTGCAGTCCCTTTCTACACATGAGATAAACCATCTTGTTTCTAGTCCCGACAAGATGCAGTTAGACAAGGAACTGCAGATGCTGTTTACAAAAAAAAAGACACAAAGTGCTGGAGTGACTCGGTGGATCGGACACCATCTCTGGAGAGCATGGATGCTGCCTGACCTACTGAGTTACTCCAGAATTTTGTGACCAAATTATTTTTATTTTTCAAGAGATCTCCATATTAGTGCATTGTGGTTCAAAGAATATAGTTCTGAAGGCACTGCAAATGCTGGAATCTTAAGTATAGCACAAAGTGCTAGAGGAACTCAGTGGGTCAGACAATATCTCTGGAGGACATGGATAAGCAACGTTTCTGGTCGGGACCTTTCTTCACAACAGCTAGTTCTGAATATTTGATTGAGTTCCTTGCAGAATAATTTCGCAGAAATGCAAAGGTGACAAGATTAAAACAGGGAATGGAAAAGCATTAGCTTGGAAATACCTGTCTGAAGAAGGCTCCCGACCTGAAACATCCGTCTATTCCCTCCACAGATGCTACCTGACCCACTGAGTTCCTCCATCACTTTGTGTTTTGCTCAAGATTCCCACATCTGCAGTTCACGTTTACTCATTATCAGTATTGTTTTAGTTTGTTTCCATATTTAAGTCATTGCCAAATCAATATAAACTCCCGAAACGGAAGATTTCTGCAGTCTTACACCCTACAGAATGAATGGGGTTCTGGTGAAATGAACATTGGTCTGGTTTTGATATGAAGTGTAATAGATTCAGTTAAATACAGGCACTATAATAAAAATTCAAGTTATTGGAGATAACAACAATTTTGGCTACTTTTACAGCTTGCTTTGACTAAATCAAACCCTTTGGCAACGAGTCCCATGTCACCCGGCTACGATTCCGAGAGGTCCAGCAGCAGTCACGCCAGAGGAACTGCGAACAGACAGATCCAGGTCTTGGGCACTCTGCCACGGAGGCACAAACAGGTAAACAACTCAATTAACGGCTGAACCAAAGATACACACAAAGTGCTGGAGTAACTCATCAGGTCAGGCAGCATCTCTGGGGGAAAAGGATGGGTTCAGACTGAAGAAGGGTCCCGACCTGAAACATCATCCATCCTTTCTTACCAGAGATGCTGCCTGACCCGCTGAGTTCCTTCAGCCGTTTGTGTCTATCTTCTGTATATACTAACATCTGCTGTCCCTTTCTACACATGAGATAAACCATCTTGTTTCTTGTCCTGACTTAAGATGCAGTTAGACAAGGAACTGCAAATGCTGGTTTACAAAAGAAAAGACACAAAGTGCTGGAGTGACTCAGTGGATCGGGCAGCATCTCTGGAGAGCATCGATGCTGCCCGACCCACTGAGTTACTCCAGAATTTTGTGACCAAATTATTTTTATTTTTCAAGACATCTCTGTATTAGTGCATTGTGGTTCAAAGAATATAGTTCTGAAGGCACCGCAAATGCTGGAATCTTACGTATAGCACAAAGTGGGTCAGACAACATCTCTGGAGGACATGGATAAGCAACTTTTCTGGTCAGGACCCTTCTTCACAACAGCTAGTTCTGGTTGATTGAGTTCCTTGCAGAATAATTTCATAGAAATGCAAAGGTGACAAGATTAAAGCAGGGTATGGAAAAGCATTAGCTTGGAAATATATGTCTGAAGAAGGCTCCCGACCTGAAACGTCTGCCCATTCCCTCCACAGATGCTACCTGACCCACTGAGTTCCTCCATCACTTTGTGTTTTGCTCAAGATTCCCACATCTGCAGTTCACGTTTACTCATTATCAGTATTGTTTTAGTTTGTTTCCATATTTATCTCATTGCCAAAACAATATAAACTCCCAAAATGGAAGATTTCTGCAGTCTTACAGCATACAGAATGAATAGGATTCTGGTGAAATGAACATTGGTCTGGTTTTGATATGAAGTGTAATAGATTCAGGCACTATAATAAAAATTCCAGTTATTGCCGATAACAATAATTTTAACTACTTCTTTTACAGCTTGCTTTGACTAAATCAAACCCTTTGGCAGATACTTCAGATTTTCAAAAGTAAGATATACTTTAAATTCATTGTTTAGTGATAATAATCATATAGAAAAAAATGTGAATAAAAAAAAAAGCTGGTTTGGTATGGGAAGGAGTGTTGGTGCTGTCAGTGTGAATATGAATATAATTATATGTAACCCCTGCATTCCCCTCTTCTCCCCCCCCCCCCACCCCCCCTCTCTTTCTCCACCCTTGTCATCCTACTAGTTTCACAGTTTGCATCCTTGTATCCCTTGTTAACACCTCTTCCCCAGCCAACAATGGGCCATTATGGGGTCCACTCTTCAACCTCCAATCCCCCCCCCCCCCCACTCTATACTTTCTGTCTGAGGAAGGATTTGGACCCAAAAAATCACCCATCCTTTTTCTCCAGACCTGACCTGCCGAGTTACTCCAGCACTTTGTGTCTGTCTGTCTCATAAATAGTGTGTGCGTGGGTGGATACTTATTGTTGTAGAAGTGATGATGGGTTATGAAGGTGTCTGTGGTCCCTTGCATACAAGGGAAAGATTAAATATTTCACAGAGAGCCATTGTAATAACAAAAAACAAAAGATGCTGGAAAGAGTCAGGCAGCCTCTGTGGAAAAAGAGACACAAAGTGCTAAAGTAACTCAGCAGGTTAGGCAGCATCTCTGGAGAAAGGGAATAGGTGACATTTCGGGTTGGGGCCCTTCTTCAGACCCTGTGGAAATAGACACGGGTCCATTTTTGCAGGTCAAAAGAAAATCAATCTGAAATATTAATTCAATTTATCTTTCCACAAATAAGGTGTACCCAGTATTTTCTGCTTTTAATTTTCTGTATAATATTTGCACAACTGTATTTTACTCTGAAAGAATGAAATTAATAAAATGATAATAAACATGAACACTTTTTTTCCCCAAATAGAACAATGATTGTTATAAATAAACAGGATAATGAAACTTTTGGATTTGAGATTCAGGTGAGGAATTTATTGCACATCCTGTGTTAAATTAAAAAAAAAATGAAGGCAAATGTTTGCAATATTCCTGTAATACCAGTACAGCACAGAAACAGGCCCTTCATCCCACAATGTCTATGCCAAATATTTCACCAAGTTAAATTAATCTCCTCTGCCTGCACGTGGTCCATTCCCCTTCCGTTCCGTTCCTTGGGGAAAAAGGTTCTGGCTGTCTACCCAAATAATTGCCTCTCATAATTTCATATATTTATATTACGTCTCCCGTCAGCCTCTGACGTTCGAGAGAAAAAAACCTGTTTTTGTCCTACCTGTCCTTATAGTTAATAGCCTGTAATCCAGATCAAAGTCTGGTAAACCTCTTCTGTAGCCTCCACATCCTTCCTGTAATGGGGCAATCGGAACTGCATGCAATCCTCCAAATGAGGCCTAACCAAAATAGAGCAGCAACTGGTCTTCCTGACTCTTATACTCAATGCCCCGACCTATGAAGGTAACCACACCTCATGCTCTTTTTACCGCTCTGTCTACTCAGAGATGCTTTCTTCCCAGCTGTTATCAGGCAACTGAATCATCCTACCACAACCAGAAAGCAGTGCTGAACTACTATCTATTTCTTTGGTGACCCTCAGACTATCCTTGATCGGTCTTTGCTGGATTTACCTTGCACTAAACGTTATTCCCTTATCATGTGTACATACACTGTAAATGGATCAATTGTAATCATGTATTGTCTTTCTGCTGACTGGCTAGCATGTAACAAAAGCTTTTCACTGTACCTCGGTACATGTGTCAAGAAACAAAACTGAAACTGAATACTTGTCTTGCCACTTTCAGAGCATGGTGCAATTATGTTTGTTCTGCTCTTATTTAGACCCTTGGAGTGAGCCAGCGGAATGTTAATACGGTAGAAAGGTACACTTGCGTCTGCAAGGTGCACGAGAACAGTCCGTCTTGCTGTGCAGGGTTGAAGCCTGGTATGTATTCGCTTCCTCTCCTGGTCGTTTTTTGTTTTGCCTCTCTCACATGTCCGCAATAATCACAAGAAGCACATTAAACAGTTTCCTCAATGCTTCAATGGTGCATTATTGTCACTTGTGCAAATGCACGGTGGACTTCTTTTCTTGCATACAGTCCAGTACAGTATTCCAACACCGATCTCCAGATTAGCAAAGTGTGCAGAAAATAGTCTACTGAGCCGATATGCGAGACACCATGTTTTGGCACCGTTTTCAAAGTCGAGTCCACACTCTAGTTCTTATGAGCAGTGCCCAAACCAGGCAATGCACAGGCTGCTACAGGGCCTCCAGCCATCGCCATCCTTTGACTTGTGGATCGACCAGCGAACGCAAATCCCTCTCGTCGCCCGTCCCGTCTTTGTGCCCCAGAGGGGTACCTCGTACAACCGACCTCGGGGGCGCAGTAGACCAGTCCCTGGTCCATCTCCTACCAGTCCCTGGTCCATCTCCTACCAGTCCCTGGTCCATCTTCTCCCTGCCCGTCATGTCCGTCGTCGTCACGGGGTCGGCTCAGCGGCTTCCTGCCAACAGGCAGCGGCCCACGGGAAGCTTCTACCGCTGCAAACTGGACAGCAACTCATTTTATTTTTCAATCACAGGTGATGTACTGATTAACATCAATGGGACAAGCACCGAAGGCTGTACTCATCGAGAAATCGTCAACCTAATTAAATCAGCTGGCAATATTTTAAGGTAAGAGTCACGTGTTAATATTGTCTAAATGTCATATGTACCGACAACTGAACAATGAAATTCTTAGTTGCAGCAGTTTAACGGGCTAGTAATCACAGCACATAGATAACATAATAAACAAAACAATATTCAATAAATTAAAAGCCCCAATATTCAATAAACTAAAAGCCCAGAGTCCTAAGTGCAACCAAAGCTGTTCATAAAATGCCGGAGTAACTAAGCGGGTCAGGCAACATCTCTGGAGAACATGGAGATGCTGCCTGATCCGCTGAGTTACTGCTGCATTTTCTATCTTTCTTTTGGTAAACCACCATCTGCTGTTCCTTGTTATTACAAGACAGTTCATAGTTTAGTTGGTGTTGGTTGTGTTCAAGAGCTTGATGGTTGTTGGGAGGAAGTTAGTCTTAGAATCATAGAGTCATACCGTGTGGAAACAGACCCTTCGGCCCAACTTGCCCATGCCAATCAACATACCCCATGTACTCTAGTCCCACCTGCCTGTGCTTGGCCCATATCCCTCTAAACCTATCCTATCCATGTACCTGTCTAAACGTTTCTTGAACATTGTGATAAT
Organism: Raja brachyura; assembly: GCA_963514005.1. Next base: position 60,749,626 of record OY740787.1, read on the forward strand.
ACCTGCCTCAACTTCCTCCTCCGTGTTGCAAACACTCACCACCCCTTGTGTAAAACAATTACCCCTCAGGTTTCTCTTAAATCTTTCTGAAGAATACACTTCATAATTCCATATGTGATAATTCCAGTGGGTTATCTTCTCTTGAATAGTCTCATCCACATTTGGTTTCACATCCCATTAGTTTAATTTAGTTTAGAGATACAGCACAGAAACAGGCCCTTCATACAAATCGAGTCTACACCGGCCAGCATTGCCGCACACTAACACTATCCTACCCACTAAGGACAATTTACAATTATGCCAAGCCAATTAACCTACAAACCCGCAAGTCTTTGGAGAGTAGGAGGAAACCAGAACACCCAGAGCAATCCCACACAGTTCATGGGGAGAACGTACAAACTCCACACAGACAGCACCCGAGGTCCGGATTGAACCTGGGGCTCGGGCATTGTAAGGTGGCAACTCAACCACTGTGCCACCGTGCCACCGTCTCTTGATGTGCCTCATCCACATTTAGTTTCACATCTCATTCTGCAATTGCCAGCGCAGCAGAGCATTTGTCATCGGTATAAATGCATGAACTGTTCACAGAAAGCTTTGCTTCTGGCCAATCGTGCTTATGAACTGCTACAGTAGTTATAATTGTGCAGTTGTTTTGGAACAATACTAGATACAACTAATTCAATTACAACAATCTGTACTTAGAGCCATAGCTTGAGTTTAGTTTATTAACAAAGGCCAATTAACCTACAAACCTGCACATCTTGGGATGTGGGAGGAAACCGGAGCACCCAGAGGAAACCCACGCGGTCACCGGGAGAACGTAAAAAATTCCGTACAGACAGCAGCCGAGGTCAGGATCGAACCAGGGTCTCTGGTGCTGCAAGCAGCAGCTCTACCCACTGTGCCGCTCATAGTTCTCAGCATTGTGGCACATCGGTTCCAGAGGCAAAGTCCAATGACAGCAATGGGGTAGAGGTGAATCGGACAGTACCCTGGCTTATGGAAGGACTGTTCAGGGCTGATAACAGGGAAGGGCTGATGACAGAGGGAAAGAAGCTGTTTGTGAGTGCACTAAGCTTCTTGAATGTGATGGTGTACACTTCATGTTTCTGCCCTTAATTTTTCTTCACGGTCGAGGGACTCTTGAGGTATGGTGACTCATTGACGTAGTGCATCCTGTAGAATGTGCATCTGTAGGCATGGACGTCAATGGTGGTTAGAGGTGCATATCCTCTAGGTGCAAGATTGCATAGGATAATGGTTCCAGTATTCACACTTGAACATTCTATCTCTTTGCAGCCTTCTGACCATGAACAAAAACTCTGTAAAAAGAAGTGAACTTGAAACAAGACTCTACTTTTTAAAGGTATATTTCTCAATGTTTTTCCATATTTTAGCAGTTATGAAAAAAATATGAGCAAATAGTTAATAAGCAACCTCTTTATGCAAAACCATGCAAACTAATTTTCCTTTAAAACTCAAAGAGAAAGTTGAGTGAATGCAAGTGAATTTATTTGGAGATATATTTGACTAAAGGATCACTTTTCCTTTGCTTTCTACTATATTGCATGAAATCCTCACAGTATATATTTAGCATTTATTAACACTATCTTCCGGTGTCTCACAGAAAACTCTTCAAGAGAAATGGGTGGAGTACAAATCGCTTTTATTGCAGGAACAACGCCTTGTTCATGGTGAGTTCCTACTAACTGCAGCACAAATTTTAAGTGGGTTTTGAAACCTTTTTATATCATGAGATACTTAAAGTATAAAATGAAAATAATGTGGGTCAAAATTCTTGGTAGTTTTGTTTCTGATGAGTTTGTGTTCAAGATAGGGGATCTCAGTACTGGGATTTCACCTGAAGTACTGAGAATGCAAACGTGCATTAAAGATCGTGAAGTCTACAAGGTACAAATATGTTGAGCAATGCTTCATCAAACCACACTTACAATGTGTCCTCTCTGCAGTCTTTTATAAATTCCTGTTTTAATTTAGTTTAGTTTAGAGATACTGCGCGGAAACAGCCCCTTCGGCCCACTGAGCCCAGGCTGACCAGTGATCCCCGCACACGAACACTATCCTACATACTAGGGACAACTTACAATTTTACTGAAGCCAATTAACCTCAAACCTGGATGTCTTTGGAATGTTGGATGAAACCGAAGCACCCGGAGAAAACCTATGTGAATATGACCCATCACCCATGCGACAGGGTGAATATACGAACCTAATACAGACAGCATCCATAGTCAAGATTGAACCTAGGTCTACTGCTTTGTAAGGCAGCAACTCTACCACTGTACCACAGTGCTGCCCCTATGAGATGTGTGAGTGCTATTGCCCTTTCTGTCTCAACCCCATTCTCCTGACTTCCCCTGAAACCGTTGACGTCTTGATTAATCTAGAAATGTGCCTACTTCAGAGCTGCTTAAATTCCCCTATCATGTCTACCTCCACCATCATCATCCCTGCCAGCACATTTTAGGCATCCACCACTCGCTATGTAAAAATAAAACTTGCCCGCACATCTCCTTCAAATTTGCCTCTCTCACCTTAAAACTATGCCCTCTTGTCTTTCATATTTCCACCCTGGGGAAAAAAAATTCTGACCCTACCCATGCATATGTTCATTTTATACAATTCTGTCAGGTCTCCCCTCAGTCTCCGACATTCCAGGGAAAACAGTCAGTGTGGCCTTGGTACCCGGACGTGGCGTCGAAGGACGAGAAGCCAAAGCAAAGAAGTGGAAGCTAAATAGCCGAACGGAAACAAAGCCGAAACGCCAAATAACCGAAACGTACGAAGCCAAAACAGCAACTAACCGTAAAGCTGCTTCGCCTACAAGTCAACTCACCGAATGGCTGCTCAGCCAAAAAGTCAAATAACGGACATGAAGTCGCCGGGGGGGGGGGGATGGGACTTGTCAGCGATTGGTCAAGACCCCCGCGTCCATCACATCACTGGCCAGTGGAGACGGGAGGGTGGGGGTCATTTTCCCACACAAGCCACAGGTGACTGGGCATTCTGAACCCGAGCACCAAGTTGCAACCGGCCGAAGGAGCGCATCCCTCAGAACAGCCCCCACTCTCCCACGGCCACGACCGCCCTCCGCCTCGTCTCCCCCGTGAGGCCGCACTGTGACGGGCTGTGGGTCGGCAGCGCCGGGTGGAGCAGAGGTGAAAGATCGGCACCTACCAACAATGAAGGCACTATGAAACCAGCTGCCGCAAGCCCTTCCCACAGGACAGGGTCGGCATTAAAACTCAAAGAGTTACTGATTTAAAAACAAAAATGTTGCATGTGTAATTGGTTCTTACATTCAGGAGCCTGGTTAATTAAGTGGGGGGGGGGGGGGTGTTTCGGGGGTGATCCTGGCTCAGCAGCTGATCCGGTGCATTAATCCAGACCGCCGGCCATCTGGGGGTCCGACTACCGGCAGCAATCAATCGACCGTCGCCAGCATCCTACGGACACACAGCCCGTCACAGTGCGGCCGCACACGGGAGACGAGGCGAAGGGTGGCCTTGGGAGAGAGGGGGCTGTCCCGAGGGATGCGCTTCTTCGGCCGCTTACAACTTGGTGCTCGGGTTCAGAGTGCTCAGTCACCAACGGCTTGTGTGGGAAAATGACCCCCACCCTCCCGTCTCCATTGGCAAGTGATGTGATGGAGGCTGGGGTCTGGACCAATCGCTGACAGGCCCCGCCCCCCCGCGTCATGTCCGTTATTTGACTTTTCAACATAGCGGCCAATCAGTGAGTTGGCTTGGTGGCTTTTAGGCGTCCCACCCTTTCGGTTAGATGGCGTTTCGGCTTTGTACACTTTCGATTATTTGGCGTTTCGGCTTTGTTTCCGTTCGGTTATTTGACTTCCACTTCTTTGCTTCGGCTTCTCATTCTTCGATGCCACGTCTGCACACGGTGGCCTCAGTGGACCGAAGGGCCTGCTTCCCATGCTGCATCTTCCGATTCGAAAGTCGAGAGTGTTTTATTGACATGTCTCAAAACAGAACAATGAAATTCTTACTTGCAGCAGCACAATAGATATGTAAACTAGTGATCTGTAAACACTATAATAACGATACAATGTGGTGTGTGTCTGTGTATGTCTGTGTGTGTCTGTCTGTGTGTGTCTGTGTCAGTATGTTATGGTACACAGATGTGGTTTACTAAACACAAAGAGTTTGGAAGGATATGTCAGGCAAATGGGACTAGCTTAGATGGGGCACCTTGGTCAGTTTGGACAATTGGGCAGAAGGGCCTCTTTCCATGCTGTATCTTTCAATTCAATCATCATATTAGTGTTGATATGGTATGTTCTGCAGTTGAGGTTTACAATGGTTAGCGTGGACTCGTTGGGCTGAAGGGCCTGTTTCCATGCTGCATCTCTAAACTAAACGCATATTTTGAAAGCACTTGGAACTTTAAATTGTGATTATTATTGTGATTATTAATTGTGTGAGGGAACACAGACTCCTTTCAATAATGTATCTGTCCATTCTTTGCTTCCATTCTTTAGGATTCCTGAGGAACAATAATCTCACAGAGTCCTCCAACTCTTTTCTGTTTGATGATACGGTTTTATTTGGGTCAACGGCACAAAAGAAGGAGAGGTTCTCCAGTGACAGTAGCTGCCGGAGTCAGCTGAGCCTCATGACTGACGACAGTGAGGATCGGGTTTTCCAGCCCAGCATGCATGATGACTTGGTCACTGGGAACCACCACAGGCGCAGCAGCATGGACGAAGATTGCGTCTTCCATAGGGAGACAGAGATGTTTGTGCCCAAGAGCCAGCTGAGTCGGAGCCGGAGCGTCAGCATGACGAGCAGCAGCAGTAGCAGCAGCGTGGCCTCACCGTCGTGGGACGTCAACGGAGGCTACGGGACGGTTTCTCGCAAGAGCAGGAGGCCCAGCGTCAGGAAGCGCCTCATGAAGTTCATTCCAGGTTTAAACAGGGCCGATGAGGAGGATGAGAGTCACTTGTAGACCTGCACATTAATAGTGCAACAGTGATCGTGTTGGCTTCAAAGTAGCATTAAGAAGCAATAGGAACGATGGCATTAAATAAGTTCATAAGTCATAGGAGAAGAATTAGGCCATTTGGCCCATCAAGTCTGCTCCACCATTCATTCATGGCTGATCCATCTTTCCTTCTCATCCTCATTCTCCTGCCTTCTCCCTGTAACCTTTAACGCCCGTACTAATCAAGAACCTATCAATCTCCGCTTTAAAAATACCCAATGACTTGGCCTCCACAGCCACCTGTAGCAATTAATTCCACAGATCCACCTAAAGAATATCAGGCTAAAGAAATTCCTCCTTATCTCCTTTCGAAAGTTATGTGCTTTTATTCTGAGGCAGTGCCCTCTGGTCCTATACTCTCCCACTAGTGGAAGCATCCTCTCCCCATCCACTCTACCCAAGCTTTTCACCATTTGGTAAGTTTCAATGAGGTCCACCCCATCCTTCTGAACTCTAAATCATTGCACTATTTCCCGTAGGATCTAGATTTCATCTAGACATCAAAACTAAATTTCATCTAAACATCACGATTCGAAACGTCATCCATGAAATATAAATGATAAGAAACTGCAGATGCTGGTTAACTAAAAAAGACACATAGTGCAGGGGGAACTCAGCGGGTCAGGCAGCATTTCTGGAGAACATGGGTAGATGATGTAGAGGTGGCGTAATAGGTGATGTCAGTCTGAAGAAGGGCCCCGACCTAAAACATCACCTATCCATGTTCTCCAGAGACGCTGCCAGACCCACAGAGTTACTCCAACACTTTGTGTCTTTTTATTGTCAACCTGCATCTGTAGTTGCTTGTGTTGACCCCTCCCCCGATTTGTCCACCTCTTGTTTTTCTTGTTTCCATGAGGTGATATGTGAATAAATCTTATTGTAAAGTCAACTTGTACATAAGACGGTAAACTTGGCTTGAAATGGCCTTGGTGCGTTCTTTAGGACAGTGTGGTATACCTGCCCCTCTATAAAGGTAAAACGTTGTTATTTCATTTTATGACCCCATAACACAATGTTTATTAATCATATGTACCAGTACCCTTTTGTCTACAAAAAATAAGCACTGAACGAGCCTTACCGTAAATATACTGTTGAGCATCATTTACATGTAATTATCTTTAAAATGTTTTGTCTCATTGTCAAAAGTATACAATAAAGATCAAGGTTAACATGAGCAATGTGCAAATATCCCTTTTCAAATAACAATCAGTTTTATGTTCATAAGTTATAGGAGCATAATTAGGACATTTGGCTCATCAAGTCTACTCAGCCATTCAATCAAGGCTGATCTATGCTTCCCTCTCAACCTCATTTTCCGGCCTTCTCTACATAACCCCTGACACCCGTAACCAAGAATCTGTCAAAATGTGCCTTAAAAATACCCAATCACTTGGCTGCCATAGCCATCTGTGGCAATGAATTCCACCGATTCACCACCCTCCTTTCAGAACCTTAAAACATTTTATTCAGCGATCTCGTGAATAACTACCCTAAACTGAATCCCCTGTCCCGCTTTCCCGAGTTACTCACAAATTCTCCCGAGTTTTCCCCTTGATTTAAACTCGGATAATGTCCGCAGCAAGGCCGTAGGAGTCCGTAGATATTTCGTAGTGGCTCGTTATGCCAGCTGTGGGTACTCGGGGCATCAGGTAAGTGGGGACGTTTTTTCAGCATGTTGAAAAATGTCCACGAGTAAAAAAATTAGCCCTGAGTACCTACGGCTGGCATCTCTGAGTTTGAATCAAGGGGAAATCTCGGGGGAATTCGTGAGTAACTCGGGAAAGTGGGACAGGGCTTAAGGGTGAATGGTTACATAGATAACCTGACCATATCAATGTGCCTGAGAATGAAAGTCTGAGTAAATTATCCAGACAGTGGCACAGTGGCGCGGCGGTAGAACTGCTGCCTCACAAGCGCCAGAGACCAGGGTCTGATCCTGACTATGGGTGTTGTCTGTCAGGTGTTTGTACGTTCTCCCAGTGTCTGCGTGGGGTTTCGTCGGGTGCTCTGGTTTTCTCCCACATTGCAAAGATGTGCATGGTTTTGTAGGTTAATTGACTTCTATAAATTGTCCCTAGGCAGCATCTCTGGAGAACATGGATAGGTGATGTTTCAGGCAGGACCTTTCTTCAGACTGATTACAGGTACGGGGGAGAAAGCTGGAAGAGGGGTGGGGGTCATGTCAAAGCCTGGCGAATGATAGGTGGATACAGATGAGGGGTGGGGAGGCATTGATTGGCAGATGATTGGACAAAGGACAGAGATGCAAAGGCGAAAAATTTGAGATGAGGAGATAAGGTCAGAAGATGCGCAAAATGTAACGCTAGAGGAAGGAATATAGGGGAAAGGGGGGAGGGAAAGGGGAAAGAGTTTGTTTGGGGGTATTCATTGTTTGAAACATTATAGATGCTTTGATGGCTCACTGCCTCATCTGGATAGGATGTCCAATTCTTAATTACTAACAAAACATTGACTAGCAGCAAGGATATTGCTGATGCTGGAATTTTGAGCATCTGCAATTCCTTGTGTCTTCAGAACTATATTCTGTGAACTACAGGCACTCAAAAAGCCAAAAACTCTTAGAGAAAAGTTGGTCACAAAGTGCTGGAACAGGTCAATAGACAATAGGTGCAGGAGTAGGCCTTTTGGCCCTTCGAGCCAGCACCGCATTTCAATGTGATCATGGCAGATCATCCCCAATCAGTACCCCGTTCCTGCCTTCTCCCCATATCCCCTGACTCCGCTATTTTTAAGAGCCCCTATCTAGCTTAAGAGCCCCTATCTAGCTCTCTCTTGAAAGCATCCAGAGAACCGCCCTCCACCGCCCTCTGAGGCAGAGAATTCCAAACTCACCACTCTATGTGAGAAAAAGGGTTTCCTTGTCTCCGTTCTAAATGGCTTACTCCTTATTCTTAAACTGGGGCCCCTGGTTCTGGACTCCCCCAACATTGGGAACATGTTTCCTGCCTCCAGCGTGTCCAAACCCTTATCAATCTTATATATTTCAATAAGATATCCTCTCATCCTTCTAAAATCCAGAGTGTACAAGCCCAGCTGCTCCATTGGGGACATTGGACATTGTCAAAGGTTCTGGGGAGAAGGCAGGAGAATGGGGTAGAGAGGAAAAGATAGATCAGCCATGATTAAATGGCGGAGCAGACGCTATGGGGCGAATGGCCTAATTTTGCTCGGATGAGTTATGGTCTTATCAAGACCCCAACAATCTCCTCACTTGTCTCTCATAATAACCTGAGTTAGATGTCCGATGTAACCTATTGTAGTATTGGGTTAGGAGTGTGCAGGATGCAACCCAGACCATCTCAAAAACCAACCTCTCTTTCCATTGACTATCTACAGTTCATGTTGCCTCGACAAGGCCACTAGCATAATCCAGGGAAAGTTTCACTCTGGTCACTCCCTCTTCTCCCCTTTCCCATAAGGCAAGAGGCACAGAAGTGTGAAAATGCACACCTCCGGATTCAGGGACAGTTGAACCATTCTTTCGCAAACTGGAGAGCAATCCTGACCTCCCATCTACCTCATTGGAGACACTTTGACTATCTTTAATCGGACTTTACTAAACTTTATCTTGTACTAAATGTTATTTCCTTTATCCTCTATCTGTACACTGTGGAAGGTTTGATTGTAATCATGTATAGTCTTTCCACTGACTGGATAGCACACATCAAAAAGATTTTCATTGTACCTTGGTACACGTGCTTGGGGCACATGAAAATAAACTAACTAAACTAAATAATCTTGTTCATCACTGCTATTTCAGTTTGCATTTAAGCCGTGTATTTTCATTTATAAACAGTGCCACTTCTTGTTGCTTCTAACAAATAGTGTGAGATTCTAATGTCATGTGACAACGTCAGCAAAAAATGAGCAAATATAGTTTCAACCACCATTAAATTGGACGGAAAGATAAGATCATTTATATAACCTGAAAGCATATTTTACGCCACATTCAGAAATACTTGTCTTATACCAATCTATCAAAATGGAATAATGACTTGATGTATAAAGAAGTTAATTGTCACCTCAAATGATATTTTAAACAGCAAATTTAACAAAGAAAGTTTGGATTTACAGTGGTGATCTATTTCAGAGTTAATTCTAATGGGACCATATAGCAAATCAGTTCAATGGAAGGATGCCATTGTTCGAAAGGGTGCAGAAGAGATTCACCAGAATGTTACCTGGGCTTTTCAGTTTAGTTTAGAGCTACATCGTGAAAATAGACCCTTCAGCCCACTGAGTCCACACCGAACAGTAATCCCCACACATTAACGCTATCCTACGCACGCTAGGGATAATTTTACAATTTTACCAAGTCAATTAGTGTACAGCTCTGTATATCCTTGGAGTGTGTAAGTAAACCGGAACACCCGGAGACAACTCAGGTGGTCACAGGGTAAATGTGCAAACTCCGTACGGACAGCACCCATAGTCAGGATCGAACCCGGGCCTCTGGTGCTGTAAGGCAGCAACACTTCTATTGCGCCATCTTGCAACCTGGCTTATGGACTTGAGTTATAGGGAGAGGCTGAGAGTGTTTTGTTTGGTGTTTAAGAAGCTGAGGAGTGACCTTATTGAGGTATACAAGACCATGAGGGGTATGGAAAAAGTGAACTCTCGCAGTCTTTTCCACAGGGTTGAGTATTCTAAACCAGAGGCCACAGGCTTAAGGGGTTGTCCCACTTGGGCGACTTAATCCGCGAGTTCTGGCAAATTTAACCTCGACTCATACTCTCAGCATGGTCGACACGAGGTCGTAGGATGTCTTTGTAACTCTCCTTCATGCTCGAGAGTGGTCCCCGTGTACTCGAGGCCTCAGCTAGGTCGCGGAATATTTTTCAGCATGTTGAAAAATGCCCGCGCGTAAAAACACGTTGCATGGAAAAAATCTATACTTTTTTTACTCGCAGGTTTGGTCGTAGTAGGTTGGCATGTTAGTCGAAGGTAGTCGAAGGTAGGTGTAGATAGTCTTCATCATGGTCGAAGGAGGTCGTCTTCACTCTCCACTATTCGGTGTCCAATTTTCTCGACGTTAGTCGTAGCTAGTCTTCAACATAGTCGAAGGAGGTCTTCAACATTACATTTTTTCCAAACTCCCCTAAACTCTTCTAAACTCACCAATTAGATCGCCCGTGGGACAGCCCCTTTAAGGAGAGAGGGGAGAGATTTAAGAGGGATCTTCTGCAACTTTTTCACTTGGAGGGTGGTATCCTGTCAGAGGAAATTATAAAAGCAGAAACAGCTATGACTTTTAGAGTCATGCGGCACAGAAACAGGCACTTCGGCCCAACTCGCCCATCCCGACCATTTTGCTCCATTTATTCTGGTCCCACGTGCCTACGTTTGGCCCATATCCCTCGAAACCTTTCTTATCCATGCACCCTTGAAAGAGATTTGGACAGATATATGGACAGGCCATGGGTCAAATACAGGCAAAAGGGACTATCCAATATGCCAACTTGGTCGGCATGACAAGGTGGGCTGTGTGGCCTCTGTTTATGCTGCATAGCTCTATGACTCTAAACAATAAAATAGTAAAGATAGTGTTTTCCACTAATTCATATTTGTCAGAAATAATTTGCTTGAAGGTCATTAATCTACAGTAAACTATGAACCCGAACTTCCTCAGGTCACAAATGCTCTCTGAAAACTGCAAGTTTTCATTATTTTGTGTTTTCTTAAGAATTTCAATAATTTATGTAATTTTCTTTTGGCTTCATTAACAATTTTTGAAGTCGCTTAAATTCTCACCACAGTTCTGTCGTTTGAATTAGGACGTGGCATGTATTCTCAATTAAAAACAGGATGTGGTGAGCATGGGTTTCTTTCTCAAGTGTAGGTTTTTTATTTGCTCTATGAAGACTTAGATCAACCTTGTTTCCATGGAAAAAGAAGAAAAAACAAGAAACCCATTTTAAAAATGAACCTTATAACTGGTATATGTAACATAGGACATACAACATAGAATACATAGCACGGGAACAGACCCTTTGGCCCACAATAACCATGAAGAACATGATGCCAGGATAAACTAATCTCTGTCTGCACATGATCCATATCCATCCATTTCCTGCATATCCATGTGCCAATCTAAAAGCCTCTTAAAAGCCACTATCATGTCTGCCTCCACTACCTCTGGCAGCTTGTTCCAGGCACCCATTGTCCTCTGTGTAAAAAAAAAAACACCCTGCACATCTCCATTTAACTTTGCCCCCTCACCGAAAAGCTATGCCCTCAAGTCTATGACATTTCTACCCAGGAAATATCCTAAATGACTCTCTATCTTGTCTATGCCTCTCTTAAATGTATGCATTTATATACCTCATATGCTTTTATGTGCTTCTATCAAGTCTACATACTTAATTGGTAAATGTGGCTCAATGTAAATAGTGATTTTGGGACAAGAACATTTTTCAACAAAATTGAGAAATGGCCAAAAGGTAGTAGAGCGAGGAACAATGAGCCTGATTTTTAGTTTAGTTTTTACAGTTTTAGAGAATCAGCATGGAAACAGGCCCTTTGGCCCACTGTGCCCGCGCTGACCAGCGACTCCTGTACACTAGCACTATCCTACACACTAGGGACAATTTACAATCTTTCCGAAACCTACAAATCTGTGGTGCGTGGGAGGAAACTAGTTAGCGAAGAAGGGTCTCGAAACATCACCTACTCATTTTCTCCAGAGATGCTGCCTGACCCGTTGGTAACTCCAGCATTTTGTGTCTATCTTTCTCAATTTGATTGCCACAATGCAACCTGATCTTTTCAGTAAACTGTTCAATGTGATAAGCATCCATATTTCTGTTTAATGTTGTATAGTATTTTGTTTACTGTGGTATAAAGTGAATAACTACACAGGAGATTCTTCTAGCCCGTGCTAAATTTTTTTTGTACAGTGCAATTTTTTGTTTATTTTTGTCACATGTACTGAGGTACAGTGCAAAGCTTTTTTGTTGCGTGCTATCCAGTTGCCGAAAAGACTGTGTGATAACAATCAAGCCATTTTCATATTTTAATATCACAAAAAGGTGACTTTAAAAAATTGAACTGTTGGGATGAAGGAAACTGAGAACTTCCTGGTGGGGGATGGAGATGCAGAGAGATTGGGTGTCCATGGTGAAGATAAAGTGTTGGGGGCCTGGAAACTGAAAGTTGTTGCAGAGTTGAAGGGTATGTGAGGTGCCTCGGATGTTGGTCAGAAGGGACTGGACAAGGGAGAGATAGGAAGGTATTGGGAGATGGATTCTGTGGGGCAGGAGCAGGCAGAAACAATCGTGAACATTTCAAGGATCAATCTGATGCAGAAGTTAATGCCGCAGAGATATCCTTGTTGGTCTAACCTTTACAAAGGGTGTTGCAATGTTTGGAATTACTGTGAACATCCTTTAGAACTTAATGTTATTTGTTTAATTAAAGTTAACTAAATGTGCATTAAAGTCTGAATCATGTGCACTCATTAGAGTGCATTAGTTAATGTCAACAACAAATGAGCTCTATCGTGGCATAGTGACTCAGCGATAGAGTTGCTGCCTTACAGCGCCAGAGACCTGGGTTCGATCCTGACTGCGGCTGCTGTCTGTACGGGATTTGTATATTCTCCCTGTGACAGTGGGGGTATTCCCTAGGTGCTCCGGTTTCCTCCTACACTCCAAAGGCGTACAGGTTCGTAGGTTAATTGTAAATTGTAAATTGTCTCCAGTGTGTAGGATAGTGCTTGTTTGCAGGGTGATCACGGACTCAGTGGGCCGAAGGGCCTGTTTCTACGCTGTATCCTTAAAGTCTAAAGTGTAATACATCTTGGGCTATCTTTAGATCAGTGTAGTGTAGTGAACAATAATTATTAATTTTATGTTAATCATCCCCTTAAGAATTTCTATTCTACTTGTCATCCAGCTAACAAACACAAATATCTGCGGAAGCCACCAGAGAGGAAGTGTTGGGAAGGGCCTTGAATAAACAATGTGCATTATGACAAAGGACAAAGTACAATGGACATTTATTGTCACGTACACCAATTGGTGTAGTGAAATTTGACTTGCCATGCAGCACACAGATAAAGATAAGACACAACATTAAAGAATTTAACAATAAACATAAAATCCCCCCACAATGGTTCCCACTGTGGGGGAAGGCAGCAAAGTCCAGTCCCCATCCCCATGTCCACCCATAGTCAGGCCTATTGAGGCCTCCGCAGTCGCTGCTACGGGGCCCGATGTTCCAGGCCGTTCTCGCCAGGTGATGGTGCTCCGGCGTCGGGAGAACCCTCTCAGCGGCTTGGGACACCTGGAACGGCCGCTTCTTACTGGAGTCCGCGGCTTTGGAAGTCGACAGGCCGCGCTGGATGGAGCTCCACCACTGGGATGGAGGCTCCCGATGTAAAGTTCAGCGCAGCTGTCCGCTCCACAGACACGCGGCTCCGCAATGTTTTTTGTAGTCGGTCTTCAGCTCACCGGAGTTCCAGCGCGGCGACCCAGGCAAGGCATCGCCCGCTCCGCGATGACGCTCCAGCGCAGGACCGCCGCCGAAGCCGAGGTTCCGGCCGGTCCCATCAGGAAACGCCGCTCCAGACCCGCTGGTAGGCTGCGAGGATGGGTCGAAGATGCAGCCCGGAGAAAAGCTGCCTCTCCGACCAGTTAGGGACCAGGAAATGCAGTTTCCCCCTTCCCCCTCCCCTGCCCCTCTCATAAAAAAAGAATAGACTCCAAACAAAACACTTTTTACACACTAAAAATAAAAGAAAGAGGTTACAAGACAGACAGGTGCAGGCTGGGCAGCCATAGCCAACTGGATGGCGCCCCCAACTCTTCACATTTCACACATATATATGTACAAGGATACAAAGGACATTTATTGTCACATAAACCAATTGGTTTAGTGAAATTTGACTTGCCATGCAGCACACGAATAAAGATAAGACACAACATTAAAGAATTTAATAATAAACATAAAAACATCTCCCCACAATCGTTCCCACTGTGGGGGAAGGCAACAAAGTCCAGTCCCGTCCCCTGTTCACCCATAGTCGGGCCTATATAGTCACCCATTGTAGCCTCCGCAGTCGCCGCTACGGCAGTCCGATGTTTCAGGCCCTCTTGCCGGGAAGATGGAACTCCGGCGTCGGGTGAACACTCCTCAGCAGCTTGGAAAGTCTGGAGCGGCCGCTTCCTCCCTGGAGACCGTGGCTCCCGAAGTCCTCAGGCCGCGCTGGTTGGAGCTCCAACTTTGGCGATCTCGGATCCCGGACTCCGTGGTGTTTTAAATCCAGCGCCGCCCGCTACTGGACGGCCGCAGCCATAGCTCCTCGATGTTGGAGTCGGCGCTCCGTAGCTTAACTCACGGGTAAGGCATCGCCCACTCCGTGAAGGTGTCCCAGCGCTGTGCCGCTGCTGAAGCTGGGGTTCGGGCCAGTCCCGACAGGAAACGGCGTTCCAGTCAGAGGCCGCGAGGAGGGGGCGAAGAAGAAGCTCAGAGGGAAGCTGCCTCTCCGACCAGGTAGGGACTAGGAAATAAAGTTTCCCTCCTCCCCTCCCCCTCCCCCAACCCACCACATAAAAGACTACAAGACCTCCAAAATAACCACTTTGACTCACTAAAATTTTTTTTAAAAGGGTGAAAGGACTAACAACTGCTGGCAGGGCAGCCATACTCGACGGCGCCCCCGATCAAATAGCCCCCGATCAAACATGTGCAGACAAACATATGTCTGCACATTCCGAATGGATTTAGGCGCACAGGTGGAGTTGCTCACAGGTGGAGTTGCTGCCTTTCAGCGCCAGATATCCTGGTTCAATCCTGACTACGGGTGTTGTCTGTATGGAGTTTGTACATTCTCACTGTGACCGCTTGGGTTAACTCCGCGGGTTTCCTCACACACTCCAAGGATGTGCAGTTTTGTAGGTTAATTGACTTTGGCAAATTGTCCCTAGTGTGTTGGATGTGAAACTGGGATAACATAGAACGGGTGTATGGGTAATCGTTTGTCGGCAAGGACTCGGTGGGCCGAAGTGCCTGTTTCCACACTGTATCGCTAAACTAAACTAAACTTCATTTAAGATTAAGAAACCTGTGTGTACACACTTCAGAAGTAGTGAGAATTCTCTAATCCCAGGGTCTTAATACACTTAACTAAAATTCAAATTCAAGTTCACATTTATTGTCACATGCACCAATTAAGGTACAGTGATATTTGAGTTACCATGCAGCCACACAATTAAAAGAACACAATACACGATTGAACTTAACATAAACATCCGCCACAGTGATCACTGTGATGGAAGGCAATAAAGTTCAGTCAGTCTTTCTCCTTTTGTTTCCTTTATATTCAGCAGATAAAATATTCAGCAGATAAAACCATCATCTCAAGAGTCAAGAGTGTTTAATTGTCATATGCATCAGTAACAGAACAGCAATATTCATTCTTGCTGCAGCCTCACAGGCACACTGAAGCTTTAACACAGCAAATAAGTATACAGTAATCAATAATACAATAAACGATTAATAATATGAGGTAACCAGCCCAAACCAATCTACATAGCGCAGCCTCTACATCATCCATGGTAATTTGTTGCTGAGGTATTGTTGTGATTGGTGTTGTGCAGTGTGGTTCGTGCCTGATGGAAGGTGGGAAGAAGCTGTTCTTGAACTTATCCTAAACCCTCTTAAATGCCACTATCATATCAGCCACCACCACCATCCCCGGCAATGCTTTCCAGGTATCCTTGCATCCTAGTGTGTGTACGCTGTATGTTCAATGGTTCAATTATTTTTTTTATTGTCACATATGCACAGCACAGTGAAATTCTTTTGCATAGCCTATAAATGCACAGTCACAATATTTTGGTGCCGTTTACAAGGAAACATACTTGTATGTATGTAAGGGGCGACCGTGGTTGGCAAAGGAAGTCAAGGACAGTATAAAAATAAAAGTGAAGTGTAACATTGCAACGATAAGTGGGAAACCAGAGGATTGGGAAACATTTAAAGAGCAACAGAAGATAACTAAAAAGGCAATACGGGGAGAAAAGGTGAGGTATGAAGGTAAGCTAGCCAACAATATAAACGAGTATAGTAAAAGCTTCTTTAGGTATGTGAAGAGGAATAAAATAGTTAAGACCAAAAATGGACTCTTGAAGACTGAAACAGGTGAATTTATTATGGGGTACAAAGAAATGGCAGATGAGTTGAACAGGTACTTTGGATCCGTCTTCACTAAGGGAGTGACAAATAATTTCCCTGATGTACTAGTGGCCAGAGGATCTAGGGTGATGGAGGAACTGAAGGAAATTCACATTAGGCAGGAAATGGTGTTGGGTAGACTGACGAGACTGAAGGCTGATACATCCCCAGAGCTTGATGGCCTGCATCCCAGGGTACTTAAGGAAGTGGCTCTAGAAATCGTGGACGCATTGGTGATCATTTTCCAATGTTCCATAGATTCTGAATTGGTTCCTGTGGATTGGGGGGTAGCTAATGTTATCCCACTTTTTAAGAAAGGCGGGAGATAGAAAACAAGGAATTGTAGACCAGATAGCCTGACATCGGTGATGGGGAAGATGCTGGAGTCAATTATAAAAGATGAAATAGCTGCACATTTGGATAACAGTAACAGAATCGGTCCGAGTCAGCATGGATTTACGAAGGAAAAATCATGCTTAACTAATCTTCTGGAATGTTTTGAGGATGTAACTAGGAAAATGGACAAGGGAGAGCCAGTGGATGTAGTGTACCTGGACTTTCAGAAAGCATTTGATAAGGTCCCACATAGGGGATTAATGGGCAAAATTAGAGCACATGGTATTGGGGGTAGGGTACTGACATGGATAGAAAATTGGTTGGCAGACATGAAACAAAGAGTAGGGATTAACGGGTCCCTTTCAGAATGGCAGGCAGTGACTAGTGGGGTACCGCAAGGCTCAGTGCTGGGATCACAGCCATTTACAATATACATTAATGATTTAGATGAATGGATTAGAAGTAACATTAGCAAATTTGCAGATGACACAAAGCTGGGTAGCAGTGTGAACTGTGAAGAGGATGCTATGAGGATGCAGGGTGACTTGGGCAGGTTGGGTGAGTGGGCGAATGCATGGCAGATGCAGTTTAATGTGGATAAATGTGAGGTTATCCACTTTGGTGGCAAAAACAGGAAGGCAGATTATTATCTGAATGGTGTCAAGTTGTGAATGGGGAAGTACATGGAGATCTGGGAATCCTTGTTCATCACTCACTGAAAGTAAGCATGCAGGTACAGCAGGCATGTGAAGAAAGCGAATGGCATGTTGGCCTTCATAACAAGAGGAGTTGAGTATAGGAGCAAAGAGGTGCTTCTGCAGTTGAACAAGGCACTAGTAAAACCACATCTGGAGTATTGTGTGCAGTTTTGGTCTCCAAATTTGAGGAAGGACATTCTTGCTATTGAGGGAGTGGAGCATAGGTTCACAAGGTTAATTCCTGGGATGGCAGGACTGTCATATGTTGATAGAATGGAGCGGCTCGGCTTCTATACTCTGGAATTTAGAAGGATGAGTGGGAATTTAATTGAAACATAAAAGATTAATAAGGGATTGGACACGCAGGAGGCAGGAAACATGTTCCCGATGTTGGGGGAGCCCAGGACCAAGGGCCACAGTTTAAGAATAAGGGGTAGGCCATTTAGAACGGAGATGAGGAAAAACTTTTTCACACAGAGAGTTGTGAATCTGTGGAATTCTCTGCCTCAGAAGGCGGTGGAGGCCAATTCTCTGGAAGCTTTCAAAAGAGAGTTAGATAGAGCTCTTAAAGATAGCAGACTCAGTTGATATGGAGGGAAGGCAGGTACAGGGTACTGAATGTGGATGATCAGCCGTGATCACAGTGAATGGCAGTGCTGGCTCGAAGGGCCGAATGGCCTACTCCTGCTCCTATTGTCTATATGTACTGTACATATATGTATATGTGTGTGTGTGTGTGTGTGTGTGTGTATATATATATATATATATATATATACATATATACACACACACACATACATATATACATATATATATACACACATGGGTATTTATGTGTATGTGCGCATATAATATACATATATATATATCAGGCAACAGGCAGGGAGAGGGATGTTGCTGTACCATTATCAACCAGCCAGCGAGCTGATTCGGGCGAGGGCCTGTGTCACCTTGCTGCTCTGTAGATGACGACCACCTAGTCCAAGGGTCAAAGTAGCGGCTAATCTGGGTTTGAGGTGATCTGTCCTCTTCGTTGGTGAAGGCACCAATGTGCACCTTTCTGATGATTAGCTTCCCTTCCGCATTAGGGTGGAAGAAATCTGCACAGAAAGTGATCAGCAGAAGCCACCAGATACAGAGCAGGCCCACCAAATCCACACCGACCAGCGATCACCTCGTACTAACACTGTCCTACACACTAGGGGCAATCTTACCTAAGTCAATTAACACACAAACCTGTACACCTTCGGAGTATGGGAGGAAACCAGAGCACCCGGTGAAAACCCACACGGTCACAGGGAGAACATGCTCACTCTGTCCAGCACGCATGGTCAGGATTGAACCCGGGTCACTGGCACTGTGAGACAGCAACTCTAAAGTTGCATCACCATGCCGCCACTAAGTGGCACAGATCTTCCCTGCAGTTAACTGTAAAAGTAGCATAACTCAGCAACTCATTGTGGTGGTCAGGAAGTACATTACCAACGGTAATGCTGTGAGTAAAAAGGAGAAATGTAACATTAAATATGCTACTAAATTTCAGATAAAGTTGAGACTTGCAGATAAGCATTTGACATGTGATTTTAACCATTTTTGATACATGCAAATTTATACATTTCTGAATAAATTTCAAGATCCTTCTTTATGTTTACAAAGCCCTTAACGGGCTTACCCCCACCTACATCAAAAGTCTGTTTACCCACCACACCACCTCCAGGTCCCTCAGATCGGTCGAATTGGGGTTACTGAACATCCTGCGGTCTCGGCATAATCTCGGTGGCGACCGTGCCTTTGCGGTTGCAGCTCCTAGATTGTGGAACAGCATCCCTCTTCCCATCAGAACTGTCCCCTCTATCGACTCTTTTAAAGCTCATTTTTACTCTCAAGCCTTTCTTAACGTCCTCTGAGGGAGGGCTATATGTATGTATTTATGTATGCACTTAATCTATGAACCACTGTTGTTTAACGTTAGTACCTCCACCAATGTAAAGCACTTTGGTCAATGAGAGTTGTTTTTTAAATGTGTTATAGAAATAAAGGGGACTTGACTTGATAAATAAAATGTGAATAAGGTACTCCATTGTTATAATGTGAAGTTATCCTATAGCTACCTGTACACTGTGATTGTAATCATATATAGTCTTTTTGTTGACTGGATAGCATGTGACAAATAAGCTTTGCACTCTATCTCGGTACACGTTACTGAGGAGTGTTCCAGCTTTCCGGCAAAGAGGGCCTGAAAACATTGGATTGGCTGCGGAGGCCACAAATATGCCCCGACCTCGGGTGTTTCACAGCGGAAGAGGACTAAACTTTTTGATGCCTTTCCCCACAGTGGCAAATGTTGATTCTGTTGTGGGGGGACGTTCATGTTGAATTCTAAAATGTGTTGTCATTTTCTTATTTTTAATTTTTTCTATGCATGTACGGAAACTTTATTATTTATTTTATGTAAAGCACTTTGGTTTCAACGCGAGTTGATTTAAACGTGCTATATAAATAAAATTTACTTTACGTGGCAATAAAATAAACTACCAGCTACTATTATTTTTTTTTTTTCAATTTGTGGGTTGTCACAGTAGCACAGCGGAAGAGCTGCATCTCACAGCACCAGAGACCCAGGTTCTATCCTGACTATGGGTGCTGTTTGCGTGGAGTTTGCATGTTCTTCCTGTGACCACGTGGGTTTCCTCCGGGTACTCCGGTATCTTCCCACATCCCAAAGACACGCGGGTTTGTAGGCTAATTGGCCTCTGCAAATTGCTCCTTGTGTGTAGGGAGTGGGAAAGTGGGTTAGCATAGAGCTAGTGTGAACGGGTGATCGATTGTGGTCGTGGACTCGGTGGGCTGAAAGGCCTGTTTCCATTCTGTAGTCCTAAACAAAACTAAACTAAAACTTAAAAAGTAAAATAAAAACAATGATTAAAAGGCAGTTTAAGCCGTTCTTGTAACTAGATCCTAACTGATCTCTAAGGATAGATACAAATTGCTGGAGTAACTCAGCGGGACAGGCAGCATCTCTGGACAGAAGGAATGGGTGATGTTTTGGGTCAAAAGCCTTCATCAGACTGAGCCTAATGATATCTAATTTGATTCCAAACCTTCTCACTTATTGCTGACTGTGAGGAAACGTTATCTAAACGTTGGCCCTTATTGCAGTTGCAATCATATCTCTTGGAAATAACTTACAAGCAATTGGACACAGTGCTTTTTTGTGACAGTTATTTTATATTCCGTCTACATGACACGCCACAGGTTTATTAATCATGCATACCAGCACCTCATTATCGACAATTCAATGATACTTTATTCTCACATGAACCTACATAGAGAGAAATGTTTAGTTTTGTATACAATGCGGCAAAATCCTGCAGCAGACCTCACCTAGGCAGTACACAAAGAATCGCCACACTTCTGGCACCGAGAAGGTTACAAAGGTTCACCGCAGTTTTATCTTTTGCCTACCGCCACGCACATGGCAACAGGCGGCCTCTTGTCGGGTCCCCCCATCGTTCTCGCTGTCCCCCCCCTCACCCACCACTGCCGAAACTCCCCTTCATTGTCAGCAGCCCCTGCCAGGCCCCTCTTCATTCTCATTCCCCTCGAAAAAAATAATTAATTGCACCTGTCGTGGTAGCAAGATCGCAAGTAAATGTTCAGCTTGAAAAATTTCAATTGTAAATGGTGAATTGGATAGAACTTAAAGCACAAAACCAGACTGTCGACTGTTCATGGGTACACAAAAAGCTGGAGAAACTCAGCGGGTGCAGCAGCATCTAAGGAGCGAAGGAAATAGGCGACGTTTCGGGTCGAGACCCTTCTTCAGACTGGTTAGGGATCAGGGAAACGAGAGATATAGACGGTTATGTGCAGAGATAAAGAACAATGAATGAAAGATATGCAAAAAAGTAACGATGATAAAGGAAACAGGCCATTGTAAGCTGTTTGTAGTGTGAAAATGAGAAGCCAGTGCGACTTGGGTGGGGGAGAGATAGAGAGAGAGGGAATGCCAGGGCCCGAGGGCTGAGGGAGAGGTGGGAAGGGGAGATGACAGCAAGGGTTAACAGAATTGAGAAAATTCAATGTTTAAGCCCAGAGGATGTAGACTCCCCAAGCGGAATATAAGGTGCTGTTCCTCCAACTTGCGGTGTTGCTCACTCTGGCCGTGGAGGAGGCCCAGGACCGAGAGGTCGGATACGGAATGGGAGGGGGAGTTGAAGTGCTGAGCCACCGGGAGGTCGGGTTGGTTATTGCGGACCAAGTGGAGGTGTTCGGCGAAACGATCGCCAAGCCTCCGCTTGGTCTCACCGATTGTTCATGGTCCACTGCCTTTACTGCTCTTCCTTCTCCATTCCATTGAATTAAACTCTTCTTCCACACGCTCTTCTATTTAAAAGATATTTAATTTAAATGGTATTTGGACAGGTACATGGATAGGAAAGGTTTAGCGGGATAGAATCATAGCGAATCATAGACATTCAGTGTGGAAACAGGCACTTCGGTCCAACTTGCCCACGCCGGCCAACATGCTCCATCTACACTAGTCCCACCAGCCTGCATTTGGCCTATATCCCTCTAAACCTGTCCTATCCATGTACCTGTCCAAATGTTTCTTAAATGTTGCAATAGTACCTGCCTCAACTACATCCTCCGACTGTTCTTCCCTACACTGACCCACTCTGTCTAAAGTAGTTACCCCAATTTCCCATTAAATCGTACCTTCCTCACCTTAAACCTATGTCCTCTGGTTCTCTATTCCTCTACTCAGGGCTAAAAAATTGTGCACTTACCCAATATATTCCCCTCATGATTTTGTACATCTACATAACCCCTGATCCTTCTGCGCTCCAAGAAAAAAAGCCCTAGCCTGCTCAACTTCTCTCAATAGCTCAGTACTTTAAGAAAACCCATGCAGTCACAGGGAGAATATACAGGCAACACCCACGGTCAGAATCGAACCCACGTCACTGGTACTGTAATGCAGCAACTCCACCGCTATGCCACCATTCCTTATAACTATATAACCATATAACAATTACAGCACGGAAACAGGCCATCTCGGCCCTTCAAGTCCGTGCCGAACAACTTTTTTCCCTTAGTCCCACCTGCCTGCACTCATACCATAACCCTCCATACCCTTCTCATCCATATGCCTATCCAATTTATTTTTAAATGATACCAACGAACCTGCCGCCACCACTTCCACTGGAAGCTCATTCCACACCGCTACCACTCTCTCAGTAAAGAAGTTCCCCCTCATGTTACCCCTAAACTTCTGTCCCTTAATTCTAAAGTCATGTCCTCTTGTTTGAGATCTTATGTGTAAACCAGCACTGCAGTTACTTGTTTCCAACATTTTTTATGTTCGTGCATGCTGTAGCTGATTTGATTTTGATGTTAACTCAGATGAACACTACAAATTTAAATCTGTAGATATGAGAATAGCAGATGCTAGAATCTGGAGCAAATCACAAAAGTGCTGCAGGCACTCAGAAGGTGAGGCAGCATCTGTGGAGGGAATGGACAGGTGACATTTCAGGCTGGATCCCTTCTTCAGCCTGACCCAAAACATTGCAGAAGATAGACACAAAGTGCTGGAATAACTCAGAGGGTCAGGCAGCATCTTAGTTTAGTTTAGAGATACATCGCAGAAACAGGCCCCTCGGCCCACCGAGTCCGTACCCACCAGCGCTCAATTAACACTATCCTACACACATTAGGGACAATTTACATTTATACCAAGCCAATTAACCTATAAATCTGTACGTCGTTGTGTTGGAGGAAACCGAAGATCTCAGAGCGAACCCATGCGGTCACGGGGAGAACATACAAACTCCGTACAGACAGCACCCTTAGTCAGGGTTGAACCCAGGTCTCTGGTGCTGCAAGCGCTGTAAGGCAGTAATTCTACAGCGCAACAACCTAGAGCTCAATGCTCTTAAGACAGTGGAATTGATTGTAGATTTTAGGAGAGCTCCCCCTCCACTCACCCCACTCACCATCAACAACACCACAGTCACATCTGTGGAGTCTTTTAAGTTCCTGGGAACCATCATCTCCAAGGACCTTAAGTGGGGGGCTACCATCGACTCCACAGTCAAAAAGGCACAACAGAGGATGTACTTCCTGCGGCAGCTGAGGAAGCACAATCTGCCACAGGCAATGATGGTCCAATTCTACACGGCCATCGTAGAGTCTGTTCTCACCTTCTCCATCATGATTTGGTTTGGCTCAGCCATCAAGCACGACACCTGGAGGCTGCAGCAAATCGTCCGATCAGCAGAGAAGGCTATTGGCTACAACCTTCCCTCCATTGATGAATTGTACACTGCAAGGGCCAGGAAGTGAGCGGGCAAGATCATCTCTGACCCCTCTCACCCTGGCCACAAACTCTTTGAATCACTTCCCTCTGGAAGGCGACTCCGAACTGTCAAAGCTGCCACAACCAGGCATAAAAACAATTTTTATCCACGAGTAGTTGCTCTACTCAACAGCCAAAAATCTGTAGCCTCCCTTTGATCTGGTATTTTGTTGGTTCACATGCTTGATCAATGGTGTTTTAACATTAATGTTTTATTATTATTAATGTTTAGTGTTTTCTGAGTCATTCGTAACTGTCACTGTATGTCATGTTGTTACTTATGGGTGGAGCACCAAGGCAAATTCCTTGTATGTGAATACTTGGCCAATAAACTTACTTACTGCTGCGCCACTGTGTCTCCAGCTACGGAGAAAAAGGATGGGTGACGTTTCGGGTCAGGACTCTTCTACAGCGGCACCCATCCTTCTTCTCCAGAGAATCTGCCTGACCCGCTGAGTTACTCCAGCACTTTTTGTGTCTTTCGTCGGTATACACCAGCATCTGCAGTTCCTTTCCACCCAAAATGGTGCCTGTCCATTCCCTCCACAGATGCTGCCTCACCTGCTGAGTTCCTCCAGCACTCTTGGGTTTGGCTCACATTTAAATTTGATTGAATCAAACATACTTCTACTTTACAGTTCATGTTTAATTATTTGTAGACTAACCCCTAATGCTTCTAAAACAATCACTGGAATTGCATCTCCATCGTTGTTGCTAACAAGATGACTGGTGTTTATCTGATGCATGAATGACTGGGAATTTTAATCTCCCGACATAAAACCGTTTTTGCCCGACAACTGAGATACAAGGTGGCTACTCATGAGGAATTAAAGATTTAGAACAATCACTGCATTTTTTCAGGGGTCAAGACACAAAGAGCCATTGTGATTTCAGTGAAGGCTGGTGTTTACCAATTGGTGCAGTGAGAAATATGAGGCATCAACAGGCATGTGTTCAACTCCTAACACTGCGTATTAATTAAACTGCAAAATGGATCTTTCGCCTCATTGTGCAATCTGATGAATATAATTAAGCATGTGATTGATGATCGGCTCCTGGTTTCCCAGTAAGACGAGAATTATTCTCTGGGTGGCCTCCCATCTGTCAGTCTCTGATGAGAGCTAACATAACGGACAACATTTAAACAGCTCCTCGTATGTTTGAAATACCTTCCTTTTCTGAATTTGACAGGGAAAATAAAGGTGACGTTTATTTTCGAAAGATCTGAAGCCCAGTGGAACAGTTTTATTGGCAGCGAGCAGAGAATGGCTGAAGAAGACTCAAATGTACCTGATTTAGTTGAAACCGATAACACAGTGACCAGTGAAATCCAACCAGAAGTGGTTAATGATGTGGAAGGGGTAGGAGGTGCCATTCAGTCAACAGAAGAAAAAGCCTCGTTGGGTGTGGTAAGCAAATGTGTTTTGACTGACAATGTAACACCCAGCAAAGGGTCAAACTCAACTGCAGAAGAATACAGTTCATCTTCAGGTGAGAATGTTCCAAGTACCGAGATTGTTGCAAGCAATGAGCAAACTCCTCCCAACACTGAGGAAGCCACTTCACATCATGAAGTGAACAGTCCAGCTTTAGAAGTCATCCCATGTATTGAGGAAGCCAGTTCAGCTGTCAAACAGGTTATTACAACTGCTGAAGAAATCACTTATCCTGCTGCTGAGGTTTCTCCAAGTGCTGAAGAAACCTGTTCGTCTTCGGAGTTGGCTGTGCAATCTGCCGAGATGAATCATTCCACTGCTGATGAGACCACGTCTTCGCCTGCTGAACAGACTGTCACGCCAGTGCAGGAGACAGCTGCAACTCCGGAGAAAGCACATCAGCCTGCAGTGGAAACGGTCTTAACTACAGAGAATGCTAAATCATTCACAGCAGGAACCTTTACTCCTGAGGTACCATCTATTCAGAGCTCCAGACCAGAATCTGACACAATGCTTTCAAGTCCTTCAACAGAAGAAGAAATAATACCGCAGAATAACACACCAGAAAACTCTGCTGATGATGCAAGGAGTGAAGCAGGTAAAATAGGTTTGTTATCTTTTAGTACGGGAGTCATTGGTTATGGGGTGAAGGCAGGAGAATGGGGTTGAGAGGTAAAGATGCTTGAATGGCGGAGTAGACTTGATGGGCCAAATGGCATAATTGTTCCTCCTATGACATACATTTCTGAATTTTTGTTGTGAAGATTGAGTTAATTTTTCATGTCTCTTTCTCACTATATATTTCTGGATGAAAATATTTCCAATAGTAACATATTAAATGAGGGGCATCAGTAATAGTCATATTAGTGATATTGTAATTGTAATTAGAAAATAGGTAAATATTATTACTTGCTATCCATAAATACAAAATAATTGCTAGCTAGTGTTTAGAACAAATCCACGTGTTCTATGCAACTGAACCTACTTGTCCCAATTGTAGATTCAATAACATGCATTATAGGACACACAGTGATCTGCATCATTTTTGAACAGGGGTATCTTTCTTTTTTTTTAAAGAGTAAAAATAATACGTGGAGACAAGAGATTGCTGAAGTTGAAATCCTGAGCAATGAACAAAGTAGTCATAGAGTCATACAGTGTGGTAACAGGCCATCCGGCCCATCCCAACCAGCATGTCCCATCTATACTAGTCCCACCTGCCTGCATTTGGCCAATATCCCTCTAAGCTTGCCCTATCCATGTACCTGTTAAAATGTTTCTTAAATGTAGCGATACTACCTGCTTCAACTACCTCCAGCTTGTTTGATACATCCACCACCATCTGTGTGAAAAAGTAACCCCTCAGGTTCCAATTAAATCTTTCCCCACTCACATTAAACCTATGTCCTCTGGTTCTTGATTCCCTTACTTTGGGAAAGAGACTGCATCTACGCAATCTATTCCTCATGGTTTTATGAGGAATAGTTTGTTCATCCTCCTGAGCATTTACTGGAGGATTGTTATGTGGCAACGCTAGACAGGTGACATTGCCAGACCTCCATAAGTGTTTTTCTTTGAACACTATGAATACAACAAACAGCAGGAAAGGAATTAATCTTGCTTTGTGTTACAGATTGTGTGCGATTACATAATCTATGTGTTAAAGAAGGAACTGCAGATGCTGGAAAATCGAGGGTACACAAAAAGCTGGAGAAACTCAGCGGGTGCAACAGCATCTAAGGAGCGAAGGAGATAGGCAACGTTTCGGGCCGAAACACTTCTTCAGGCACTTCTTCAGATCTATCCATGAGTCTGAAGAAGGGTCTCGACCAGAAACCTCACCCATGCCTTCTCTCCAGAAATGGTGCCTGTCTCGCTGAGTTGCTCCAGCATTTTATGTCTACCTTCGTTTTAAACCAGCATCTGCAGTTCCTTCCTACACATCTATCCATGTTCTCCAGGAATGCTGCCTGACCTGTTGAGTTACTCTGGTGCTTTGTGTCCTTTTTTGTAAACCAGCATCTTGGTTCTACAGCTTGTACAATACCACGTGTTTTGTGCTATTGCCCACGGTAAACTTCTATCCAATATGTTTGGTATACTTTTACAGCTTAAAGCAACTGGATCATAATAAGCCAAGTTAATTAAGTGTCATGATTAACAGCCTTTCAACATTAATGAGGAACTCTTACAATATATTAAAATGAAAATTGCAGATACAAAGAGGGTCATCTACAAAAGCACACATTAATATTTAAACATTGGTTTCTACAGTGGAGGATATGATCCTATTACCACCACAGGAAGACTATAACGAGAAGGGAGAGCACAGCAATGTAGGGAATCACAATGCCGGTGAGATTGGTGATGATATGGAGTCTGATGAAGAAGAAATTTACTCAGAAGAATTCCAGCAAGGAAATTACTTGGAGTCGCCTTCATCTAGTCCCATCCAACCAGAGTCACCAACTAATACTGATTGTGTTGAGGAGCAATCAGGATCTTCAAAAAGACCTGACATTGCCAAGCACAGCTACTCCAGGTACAATACTGTCTCTTATCGCAAGATCAAAAAAGGAAACACCAAGCAGCGTATTGATGAATTTGAGTCGATGTTACAAATAACTTAAGCGTGGCAACAAAGCTGCAAAGATAACCACTGTCTCCTGTTATTAAATGGAACTGAATTAATTGACCTAGAAATTGAACAGTGCCTGCAAAGTCTCAGTAATGGGCTGGTGCGCAGTGGGACAACGAACCTTTGTTTGAGGGAACATCATTGTACATTGTGGGGAGTGAATCCCAACATTGTGGGGAGTGAATCCTGCTCCTCTGCTGCACTGTCCTCTGCAAGTGTAAGGATTCATCTGTACAGCACAGGTACAGTCCCTACATCCCACAATGTCCGTGCCAAACATGATGCCAAGACCAACTCTTATCTACCTGCACATAATCCACATCCCTCCATTCCCTGCTTATCATGTGCCTATCCAAAAGTCTCTTCATTGCCAATATCGGTCTCCACCACCACCCCGGCAGTGTGTTCCAGACACTCACCACCCTCTGTAAAAACACAATTTGCCCCACACATCTCCTTTAAACTTTCCATCCGAGGAAAATGCTTCAGACTGTCTACTCTACATCTGCCTCTCACAATGTTATATATTTCTCTCGGGTCTCCCCTCAGCCTCCGGTGTTCCAAACAAAACAATGAAAGTTTGTCCAACTTCCTCTTGCAGCTAATACGCTCTAATCCAGGCAGCATTCTGGTAAACCTCTTTAGCATCCTCTATAGGGAACGGGTCGGGCCGAGCAGTGGTAGAGTTACTGCTTTACAGCGCCAGAGACGCGGGTTTGATCCTGACTACCGGTGCTGTCTGTGTGGAGTTTGTCCGTTCTCCCTGTGACCGCATGATTTTTCTCCTGGTTTACTTTAGTTTAGTTTAGAGATACGGCACGGAAACAGGCCCTTCGGCCCACTGTCCGTGCCCACGTACATTAACATTATCCTACACTCACCAGGGACAATTTATACCAAGCCGATTTACCTATAAACCTGTGCGTCTTTGGAGTGTGGGAGAAAACCGAAGATCTACTCCGGTTTCCCCCCACACTCCAAAGACATACAGGTTTGTAGGTTAATTGGCTTTGGTAAAATTGTAAATTGTCCCTAATGTATGGGATAATGCTAGTGTATGGGGTGATCGATGATCAGCACATCATCGGGCCAAAGGGCCTGTTTCCACGCTGTAAGGTTCTTAAGGACACAACTGTAGAGGGTCAAAAGTTTTGGTAGAGCAGACAAATTGCACCGGGCCACGAGGGGATTGGTGAGTTGAGCACCAGTGTTGGTGGGGCTAGGCAGCAGGATGAGGAAAGACACAAAGGTTTGATGGGAGATGAGGTATGTTCTGGGCAGTGAACATCATGGGTTGGGACCTGTCAAAACAAAACACTGGCCTCACAAGTAATAGAGTCTTACAATGTGGAAACCATAAACCTATGTCCTCTGGTTCTCGATTCCTACTCTGGGCAAGAGACTATGCACATCTAACCAATCTATTTCTCTCACAAATTTGTACACCTCTATAAGATCACCACTCATCCTCCTGTGTTCCAAGGAATAGAGTCCCAGACTGTTCAACCTCTGCCTATATATAGCTCAGGCCCTCGAGTCAAGGCAGCATCCTTGTAAATCTTCTCTGCACCCTTTCCAGTATTGTGAACTTCTGCTTCTGCATAAGTTGCCTTCACTGTCTGCAGGTCTTTTATGTGTTAACTAGAATCAGTGAAGCAGCATCTGGAGTGCGGTGTTACAGATGCATAAAAGATCTGGAAGGAAAATTAGAAATTACAGCAAATCCTTCTTGAATTTTTAAAATAAATTTGATAATGTAAAGCAGAAAAAACAGGCAATGTACAATTAAATTTCTAGGCCTTTGTTTTCACTTTTGATTCTATATATCCTAACTTGCAATAATTTAATGCAAATATATATATAGCTTATTGAACTTCAAACCAACAAAGTACATGAGATACATTTATTTTAACAGTAATCCAATGAGAGTTGTAACTTGCTTGATCTACATTTGAACTTTGTTGATTATTATTACCTTCTTAATGTACATCGCAAAAATCTCCATCAGGAATTGCTTGATCTACCTTTTAACTTTGTAGATTATTATTACTTTGTTAATATGCACCACAACTCTTTCCATCAGGCAGCTCACAAACAACAAAACAGAAAACAGAAATGCTTACTCCATCCTATGGGCTAAATATATGATTTATTGAACAAAGTTAAGTAACACAAGGCACCTTAAGGATCAGTATGTTTCTGCAAAAACTTGTTAATGAAATGTAGAACAACTGTGCTTTATACTAGTGGATAATCTGAATTAAATCTTATTCTTTTCATGTGACCATTGTTAATTGGGTCAAATGGATATTATGGTAAATCACTCATGTTCAAGTTTCCTTTATATTTTGAGTAGTCTTTATAATCCTGTACTATTTTGTGAACAAGACTATTACAATGAGAAATTCAATAACTGTTATGAGTGTGACTTAAAACATATATCCATTCTATATTTATACCCAGTTGCTTTACTGCCTTAATTTGGTTCTTTCTGTGCTTAAATAATAAATCAGTGCACCCAAGATCTTGAACTATTTTAATTGTTGTCTTTTAATTGGTGGTGATTTTCTTTGGAGATATTCTGCATTCATTTGCATCATAAAGTGAAGACCGATTGATAATCTGTGCTGACACCGACAACACGGTAGGTGTAGGTTTATTTACAGTGAAAAGCTTTGTATTGCATGCTATCCAAACAGATCAGATATACCATATATATCTAATCTGTATCTAAATACAATCAATTAAAACTCAAGCATGATAAAGCAAAGGGAAAGATTAAACTTTACTTTAGACTTTAGAGATACAGTGTGGAAACAGGCCCTTTGGCCCAATGAGTCAATGCCAACTAGCAATCACCACATACATGAGCACTATCCTACACACTAGCGACAATTTACAATTTAATGAAGCCAATTAACCTACAAATCTGTACATCTGTGGAGTGCAGGAGGAAACCAAAGCACCTGGAGAAAACTCATGTAGTCACATGGAGAACATACAAACTCCGTACAGACAGGACCCGTAGTCAGGATCAAGCCAGGGTGTCTGGCGCTGTATGGCAGCAACTCTACTGCTACGCCATTGTGCCACCCTGCCCCTATCATTTTGGGATTATTTATCACAGTATTGGGCAGAGCTATTCTCAAACCAATCTGTGATGAAAGGTACAGGGTGCAGAATATAATTCTCAGCATTGTAGTGCATCAGTTCCATAGACAAAGTCCTACGTCCTCAATGGGGTAGAGGGGAATTGGACCTGTACCCTGACTTAAGGAAGGACCATTCAGAAGCCTATTAACAGAGGGGAAGAAGTTGTTCCTGTCTGGTGGTGTACGCTTTCAAACTTCTGTATCTTCTGCCAGGCAGGAGCAGGGATAGGAAGGAATGACTGATGTGGGACATCTTTGATTATGTTGGCTGTTTCTCCGGGGCAGCATGGAGTGTAGATGGAGTTGATGATGGGAAGTCTGGTCTGTGTGATGGACTGGGCTACAACTACAACTCTGCAATTTCTCCTGGTCTTGGGCACTGCTGCTCCCAACCCAAGCTGTGATGCAACCCGACAGTAAGCTTTCTATGGTGCATCTGTGGTTGTTTGTAAGAGTCACTGGAGATATGCCAAATGCTCTGTCTCCTCGGGAAGCAGAGTCAACTTTGTTTGTTATTTGTTTGTTATTATATCGAAAATGGTGTTCTTCTCTTTCAAGATCTTGTTCTATCCAATGCCCATATTACATTCCAGTGATACCCAAAAAATGCTGGAGTAACTCGGTTGTTCAGGCAGCATCTCTGGAGAAAAGGAATAGGTGATGTTTTGCGTCAAGACCATTCTTCAGCTTGAGAGTCAGAGGAAAGGGAAACTAGAGGTATGAAAAGATACAGAATATATCAGAGTTGGCACATATGACTCAGGAGAGGTGGAGCCCACAATGGTTGATTGTTGGCTGTGGAATAGGTGTCATCAGGGATGGGAGTAGAATTAGGCCATTCGGCCCATCAAGTCACTCCGCCATTCAATCATGGCTGATCTATCTCTCCCTCCTAACCACATTCTCCTGCCTTCTCCCCATAACCTCTGACACCTGTATTAATCAAGAATCGATCTATCTATCTCTGCCTTAAAAGGATCCACTTACTTGGCCTCCATAGCCTTCTATGGCAAAGAATTCCACAGATTCACCTGTTGTGATAGTCAAGGAAAGAGCGTTCAGGTCACGGCCCTGTTTCCACCAATATTTCCACCACCATTCACAAGAAGCGCAAGACAGACACTATTGTATGCAGATGTCGAGAAGCGTGTTCAGCTCTGACTGAACAACTTCTAATCTTGTGTGTGCTCGATAAGAAGAAGACCACCTTCTGACTAAAAAAATGTCTCCGCATCTCCTGTATAAAAGAACGCCCTTTTATTTCTCCGCATCTCCTTTCTAGGCTATGACCTCTAGTCCTAGACTCTCCCACTAGTGGAAACATGCTCTCCAATTCCATTCTATCCAAGCCTTTCACTATAATGTTTCAATGAGGTCCCCCCTCATTCTTCTAAACTCCAGGTGATAATGAAAGGGTACGAATAGTGAAATAGCAAGACGACCAGGGTGGGGGAGGGACGGAGAGAGAGCAAATGCAAGGGTTACTTGAAATGAGAGAAATCAATATTCATACCACTGGGTAGTAAGCTGCCCAAGAGAACATTTTTTCTCCTTTACTTTCCAGCGACTTTATTGTATCAAAAGGAGTTACATCAAAGAGTTATACCAGTGGATCTATGACACCTTCTTGTCAGGCAGTTTTAGTTTTCTGAAGGTGTGCAACTGTTGTTACCAAAAAGCAGTTTGCTGATATTTAAGTACGGACTAAGGTTTTGTGATGAGAAAGGAGCCTGTGGGCGAACAGGCTGTCAGAATTAAACACAAATTCACATTTAAAACTATTTATACAATCAGAATTTTTTCTTTTAAAAATTATAGCCGCACTGATCTGCATTATTTATAATATACTGTTGACAAGATTTCCAGGAACTACCACTTCATGCTTCAGCTCCATCACTACATCAGAGTTATATAGACAACATGCAATGTAAAAAAACCCTTCTTATCCTAGTATAATAAAGTAAATGACCACAGTGGGACAACTGGAGAGCTGCTACCTCACAGCGCCTGAGACGCAGGTTTGATCCAAACCTTGGGTGATGGGAGCTTGCACGTTCTCCCTGTTACTGTGTTCCGGTTTCCTCCTACATCCCAAAGATGTGCGGGTTTGTAGGTTAATTGGCCATTGAGCGTGAGACTCGTGCATTTCGACAAATTCTCACTCTCTCACGCTGATCACAAATTTCTCATGCTCTGTCATGAGAAATTCTGTGATCAACGAGAATTTTAAAACTCATATCAACTGCATGGGCCGCGGGTGTTGGAGAGCCGGGGCGGAGGGAGGGATGGAAGCAGAAGCAGCGGCGGGGGCAGATGTGGACAGGGAGCTGGGGCTGGCGAGTGTTTGCCGGGCTGGCGAGTAGCTCGCTGCAGCTCCGTCAATGGAGCAGCCTCAGTGCAAGAGTCCCGGGCTGTTCGAGGTGCTGCCGTTGGAGTCTCTGTGCCGAATGCGCCCTGGTGACCGGCATGGTGCATCCTGGAGGACAACCAGTAGCTGCTGGAAGTAAGTACCAAGCACTGGTAGAAACGGTGGATGATAGTGGCCTTCAAATGGGGGTGGTTGGAGAAAGCATCCTGCTTGCCTGATAGATTTTCACACTGTAACTGCAGGAAAAATGTTCCCGATTTTGGGGGAGTTCAGAACCAGGGTTCACAGTTTAAGAATAAGGGTTAGGCCATTTAGGACTGATGAGGACAAACTTTCTTCACCCAGAGAGTTGTTGGGAATCTGTGGAATTCTCTGCCACAGAAGGCAGTGGAGGCCAATTCACTGGATGTTTCCAAGAGAGAGTTACATTTAGCTGGTGAAATCTAGGGATATGGGGAAAAAACAGGAAAGAGGTACTGATTTTAGATGAACAGCCATGATCATATTGAATGGCAGTGCTGGCTTGAAGGGCCGAATGGCCTATTTCTGCACCTATTTTCTATGTTTCTATGCTTGAGTATATGGCAATAAAACTCGACCACTTGATTTTGAAGCATTCATGCATGGTGGAGGTATAATGTAGTCATCGAGTGATACAGTGTGAAAACAGCCCCCACGGCGCAACTTCCCCACACCCGCCAACATGTCCCAGCTACACTACCTGCTTTTTGGTCCATATCCCTCCAAACCTGTCCTATCCATGTATCAGTCTAACTGTTTCTCAAATG
This sequence comes from Raja brachyura, assembly GCA_963514005.1. Next base: position 60,783,627 of record OY740787.1, read on the forward strand.
TTGGGATAGACACTGTCTCAACTACCTCCTCTGGCAGCTTGTTCCATACACCCTCCACCCTTTGTGTGGAAAAAGTTACCCCTTAAAAAGTTACCTCTTAAAAATACTTCTAACAAAAAACATTGAAATCATACTTCTACAATGCACTAAAACATGATTTTAATACTTCAAATTTCAAAAAGTCCCTACCGTGGTAGGGGGGACACCCACCTCCCACACCCTCTCCCCACTCGGGAGCTCCACTCCCTCACCGGTTACCCCCAAGGCCAGTGATCAGTGATCACTGATCCCCCCACTTTCAAAAACGCTCAGTTTTTGCGTTTTCCTGGTTCATACAGAGAGCACTGCCAGATGTGAGCGGGGAACTGAGGCCAGTTGTCCGTCATGTCTGGATCCGAATGCTCAGCGCTTCGTATTTCAAAATTGGCTAATCTTATTGATTTGTAATTAGCCTGATTTGTAATTAGTTTACAAATCTTTAATTTATTCATCCGGAATATCCAGGGGGATGGGATAAGTGTAATGTTAACACAAGGTGTAATGTAAGGTGTAGTATAATGCAAGGTGTCAGGCTGTCTGTCACAACATATAACCCCGATAACACATTATTTCCTTCAGTTAAATATTGGTAAGGTAGTACTATTGTAATTTGCCACTCAATTATTATGTTTGTTTACCTCACTGACCTTATCTTCCCCCCCCCCCCCACCAAATTCATTTGACAGGTTGAATAGCAATGTCCCCAATGTTGTGGTTTTATTAATTGAACACGTAGATGAACATCCTCAAGGAATGTAATCATATGGAAACTGATTCAGATGCTATGTTTAAGAGCTTGATCTAAGAAGGGGCATATTTTAAAGGAGTAACAGAGATACTTGCAGGGGAATGTGTGAGGAGGTTATTATTTGTCTTGAGTTTTAGCTTGAACCAGGACATCCGAAGATTCAAAGTTTAATATAGTAATTGTGCTGATACTGACTCCAACCAACCACGTAATGTATATCATCCATTCCGGAGGTTTTATTTTTCTGATGCCATTTGAACTTCACTTGGAATTCAATTACTTCAGTGTAAAAGTAATTGGGAATGGGGAGCATTGGAACAAAAAATTGCCTTCTACATATTAACTCTAATATAATGATGTGTGCATGTTGTTAGGTGCAATCAAAACAAAGATCTTTTTTTATCATTGTTGTGTTATGAATACCACAGAAAATATTATGTACTCTCAAGATCAAATTGAAAAGAATAATATTGATTAAATATATAGTTATTGGACTTTGCATTTCGGAAACGTCTCAGCTGAGAGGAAGACAGCAAAATACTGAAAATATCCAGGGTGAAAATGACTTCAGGACAGTTTGTTAGGAAAATGAAGGCAATGGTAACAGAATATATAGCTGAGTGAGTATAATTTTATGTATGAGAAATTGTAGTCAACCAATTGACGACTTCTTTGACAAAGTAACTAGCATGTTAGATAACAAGGAAGCCAATGGATGTAGCAAATTTTGTTATACAACATTTGGTCCGTGCAGTGCCCCTTAAAAGATTACCGCATTAGATAAGCACCTGTGGATTTGAACGTAATAGGTTAAGTCCAGATGTGTGGGCCAGATATATTGTCACTGCAGAGGGGCTAGGAGCAAAGCCAAGTGTGCATCCAGAGTCAAGGTCTGGAATAGTACTAGGTGTGCAGTCAAAGCTGGGACAATGGAACTTTTCAGCACTGGGAACCTAAGCAGGAAGCAGCTATGATCAGGGTAGAATAGGTGACAGGTATAAGGCTGGACTCAAAGTCAGGAATGAGAGAAGGTATGCAACTGGAGTACGGGTCAGGAGTAGTACCAGGTGTGCAGTGAGACCCAGGTTGGTCAACATGGGCCAAGTGTATGATTATAATCGGATTTCCATACATGAATATACTAAGATCATTCATGTGCTGCACCTGTTGATCAGAGCCTGGCTCTATTGTGGAATGTAATTAGGAATGTAATTTAGCCTAACCTTATTCATAGCAAATCCAATTTCAAGCATTAATATTGCATTCAAGTGTAAGTTAAAAGACTCGCAACAGGTTGCACCAGATTGCCCAATTTCAAGCTGAAAAATGCAAAAGCTCCGTACCAATGGACACCCCCTTCCCTCATCCTCCCCCCCCCCCCCCACCTCGGTCGCTACACTCCCCCCGGCTTGGTCTCTCGCAATTTCTCACTCCAAACTCTCACCAAATGTTGGCAGCCCTGCTTCTTGTAAATTGCCCCTAGTGTGTAGAGAGGCAATGAAATAATGGGATAACATAGAAGTAATGTGAATGGATGATCGATGGTCGGCATGATCTCAGTGGGCCGAAGAGCCAGTTTCCATGCTGTTCCTCTAAAATCTAATGTGCTGGTGAACTGTGGCAGTCCTCATGAAGAGGTATTCCCAGTGTTCTTGCAAAGTGATCTTCATGGAAGTAGATCTGATCAAAGTGTAGCAATGGGCTTCCAAGTCAGGGTGGTGTATATGATTCGGTGAGAATATTGCCAGGACTCATGGCTTTGAGCCATAGGGAGAGGTTGGGTGGTCTACGAATTTATTTCTTGGATTTCAGGAGGATGAGATGATCTTAGAGGTGTACAAGATCATGAGAGGAATAGATAGAGTAAATGCACAGAGTATTTTACCCACAGTAGAGGAATCAAGAATCAGAGGACATAGGTTTAATGAGGGGGGGGAGATTGAATAAGAATCTGAGAGGCAACTTTTAAAATGCAGAGGGTGGTGGGTGCATGGAACGAGCTGCAAGAGGAGGTAGTAGAAGCAGGCACTATCACAATATTTGGACAGGTACATGGATAGGATAGGTTTAGAGGGATATGGACCAAATGCAGGCATGTGGGACTGTTTCCACGCTGTATGACTATGAGAATTCTGCAGGTGGTAGACCTGTAAAGATAGTTCTTGGGATTCTGACTTTATATGGATGAGACTAGCAAGATGAATTAGAGCAAACAAAAAAGGTTATTGCCTACATTTTGTAGAGAACGGACCACATTTAATTTCTAGGATTTCCCTGCTAGTTGTCCGCATGTTTGGGATTCCTCTGCATTAGCATGGATTTCCTTACAGTTCTTCATAACTATTTGACTCTGATCTATGAGATACAAAGTTGTGCTCATATTTGTCACCATATTTGCTTGAGCAATTTATGGCAAATTAGATCTTTCACAGGAACACTGCCTCTGCACAGCACGAATGAAAAGATCAGATAATTTATAATTAATTGTTGCATTTTTTAAATTTACAAATTCTTAATTGTTTTGTTTTGTTTGTTTGTGTATGCATTTTGTTTCTTAATTTTACATGAGTTTAATAGATTGAATGTTTGGATGGTTTCCTAATGCTTTTGAATGATTCTGAAGGTGGAATTGATATATTTGTCACAGGGCTAAATCAGGGGCTTGTCTTAAATGAATGCCAAAGTATTTTTCAGCATTTTGGCAGGTAGTGCTTGTTCCATGTAACAATGTTACACTAAAGGGCCTGTCCCACTTAAGGAATTTTTTCAGCGACTTGCTGGCACCCGTCATAGTCGCAGCAGGTCGGCAAAAATTTTCAAAATGTTGAAAATCCAACGGCGACCAAATGGAAGGCTTTGCCATATTTTGGCGCCATTTACAAAAGTCCAAGTCCAGTCCACGTGTACTGGAGTGGCTCCTCATTCAGGTAAGCCCCAGCCAGCTACAGGACCTCCTCCGTCACTCTTGACACACTCGGTCCGCCAACCGATGTCCCTCTCATTGCCAGATCGTCTGTGTCCTAGGGATGCCTCCTGCAGCCAACCTTGAATGAGCTGGAGGCAAAGCCTCTCCTACCGACCCACTCCTCAAGTCTATTGTTGCCAGTGGATCCCTCTTCCTTGACTCTCCGGTCTTCCGAGCTGAGCTCAGCGGCTTCAGAGTTTCCCCCCTGCACGCAGTGGCCCACCGGGTCCCTTTTTGCAGTGATGAGCCATATAATTTGTTCCGTATTTTGGAATACCCAATTTCAACTAAAGCATGTCCCCAGCAGATCATACTATGCTATGCTTACTAATTGAAATAATTTATTTCAGTCCAGAACAAGAACTGAACATTTCCTAAATCCATTGATTTTAATAATACAAAAGTAAACATATTTTATTAAAAAATAAAACTCTAGTTAGCAAAAAAAGACTCAAAGTGCTGGAGTAAAGCAGCCGGTCAAGCAGCTTCTTTGGAGAACATGAATAGGTGACGTCTTGGGTCGGGACCCTTCTTCGTACTGAAGTCCCAATCTTGCACCCATTGAGGGTATATTCTCCACTGCCAGAATCTTCCTTGGTGGCAAATCTCAACCATTCGAAGTAACACAATGAATTGTGATGCTGTCTCAAGACTAAAAATGGCAAAGGCCTGAAACTGTTTTCCTGCTCAACACTTGACAGAAAACATGATGATCCAAATTTTTTTCCAGAATTTAAAAGCAAAAATTAGTAACTTTGTAAAATCTAGGGGCTTAGAAAATGATCAACAAATGCTGTGACAATTTGATTTAGCTTTAAAGATCAAATAACAAAAAACATGAAACACTAAACAGCTATGCCAACCAAGTGGAACTTTTCAATATTTAATAGTAATAAAAAGAACATTTCCCGACTTAAATATTAAGTAGGGAATCACAATAGCAGACATTTACAGTAATGTCACAAAATTATTGAACTGATTATAGGACATTAAGTAGAGTTTTACATCTATGACACCCACACAGAAAACCCTACATCCTCCAGAAAGAAAAGATTGTTTATTATTGAAGCTGAAGAAATAGCTCCCATTTAATTTTGGCCCTTTTCCATTGTCTAACTGAGTGAAACAGTTCTTTAGACTTTAGAGATACAGTGCGGAAGCAGGGCCTTTGGCCCACCAAGTCTGCATCGACCAGTGATCACCGTATACTAGCACTATCCTACACAATAGGAACAATTTACAATTTTAGCAAAGCCAATTAACCTACAAAACTGCATGTCTTTGGAGTGTCGGAGGAAACTGGAGCACCTGGAGAAAACCCATGTGGTCACAGGGGAACTTACAAACTCCGTACAAACAGCACCCAGAATCAGGATCTAACACAGGTCTCTGGCACGGTAAGGCAGTAACCCTACCAATGCGCCACTGTGGTGCCCTTTCTTTCTTGAGAAATTAACATGCAAATCGTTATATCAGCCAAGCAGTTGTTTACAATTTAAAGAATCCAAATTTTAAAAAAGTATTTTATTTCACATCACGGCAAACATATCTTAACATTAGACATTGCACTGTTTATGGTGTGACTGGGCAACTGTATTTGTAATTAAAAACTGACCTCCTCTGGCATCCAACAGTATAACCAGAATGCCACAGTTGAAAGCAGGAATATTCCTTTGCTGTTTTGTAAATCCACTTCCAAACCATCAAAGTCAACTGTGATTATCAATTGAAAAAATGTTATTATTGCAAAATGTTCCTGAAAGGTTGCAAAGAAAACATCTTGATTCCCATGGCCTCTATTGCTGATGTACTATTCGAATTCCATCATAAACAAAATTCAGCCTATTCCTTTGTCACCTGGTCTTCTGATCATTATATAGGTATGTTTGTGCTCAACAAGTCCTACAAAGGAGCAACAGGAATAGGCCATTTGACATCCTCATGCCTATCCTGGTATTCAATAAAATCATGGCCACTGCAGTGTCACCTTCCGAAAGTAACCCCATATAGTTTTTTGGTCAATATCCTTAATATCTAGACTTCTATCAGTTTCTCCCTCTTTTCAATATACTCAGCAACTGATCACACACAGCACTTATATGGTGAATGCTAAAGGTTCATCACTTTGGTTGAAGACATTTCTTCTCATCTCAGTTCTGAACAGTCCACCTAATATTTTGAGACATGATTCCTGGTTCCAGACAGCACAGCCAAGGGAAACATCACCTCTGAATCTTTCATGTCACACATAGGAATATTTTGTAAGATTCAGTGAGATCACATCTAAGGTACAGGCCTAGTCTGCTCAACATTTCCTTCAAAAACAAATGCACCGTGATGGGAATCAAGCTGAAAACCAACCTACAATATTCATTTTTCATTTTCCATCATTATTATCAGTCCTTTTGCCAGTACATACTTTTTCTGGTAGTTTCTTGGAACACAAGGAACTGCTGGAATGCTGGAATCTTGAGCAAAACACAAAGTGTTGGACTAACTCAGCGGGTCAGACAGTATCTGTGAAGGGAATGGACTGATGACGTTTTGAGTCAGGATTCTTCTTCAGGTCCTGACCGAAATGTCGCAGAGGCTGTCTGACTCGCAGATTTAATCCAGCACTTTGTATTTTCCTGGTAGTTATTTACTGGATTATTCATTTGAATTACAAATCGTGCAGTGCTTATAGAACTGCCGCTGATTTCCAATCCTTTCTGATGAACAAATATCTGGCCACTACTGTCAAAAGAATTTTGCAGATAGATAAACTATTCCAATACAGATAATTACAAACAGAATGCTCTTTTCATTGTCAACTGAACTAAAATCTTGAAAATCAAAAAGTAGAATTACGGTTTTAATTATTTTCTCACGTCACCTCGTCACTTAAAAGCTTTCCTTTTAATACAGGTATTAAAGTATGATTTCAAAACTGCCCATCAAATGAAAAATGTCAAAATTACATTATTTCACAATCAATTTGTGTTTACTTATGTTATAATAAATTAATTTCCATTTTTCTACAAATAAAGAATTACATCACATTAGCTGAACCAAAGTAATGTTTAATTTTTCTGTAAGAGCAGAAAAATATCATTGTTCATGCTTACAGCCAAGTATTGCATAATGCTCTGCATTGCAGTTCCTTTTGGCACCCACATGGAAACATTTATCTTGAAAACTTGTTTTCAGGCTATGCAGGGTGGGTTTGAATGTTTTTTGGGCAATGTCATTGGTTTTGGCACCATTCCAAACAAATAATATTTCAGTCAACCCCTTATAATGCTTGCATCACCATAAGCTGACGTTCCATCATTGCCTCCATCAATCCTTGTAATAGTTGGTGAATTTCCATTTCTGGTGTGGATTAGAATGATCACAAGAGTTCATCATTAAGAGTTTTCCAAATAGATTACCTTCTAAACACAAAGGAAATTGAGAAATCTCCCAAAGGATATGATCAGTCTACAAAACAAAAAAATGTATTATTTAGCATGTAGACTTTTAGACTTCAGAGATACAGCACAGAAACAGGCCCTTCGGTCCACCGTGTCCGTGCCAAACAGTGATCACCCCGTACATTAGCACTATTCTAGCTACTAGCACACTAGAGCGAATTTACAATTTTTATCAAAGCCAAATAACCTACAAACCTGTATATCTTTGGAGTGTGGGAGGAAACCTACGCGGTCACAAGGAGAACATACAAATAGTTGCGCAATAATAATGCAAAACTTATTCGATGACATATAATCAAAAAGCTGCTGCAGTGAAAAAAAATGTAGGCATGCATTACTTTAATTTTTTTACAATCTGCTCTTACCTTTCTTAATGGTTTTAACCTACAGTATGCTATAGGGATTAAAATTAAAGAGCAAAAGTGTAACAAATTTACTTATAGGAAGTCTTAAACTTCATTGAAAGAAGAAACCAAGGAAGGCCAAATTAAGTTGGAGTGGCCCATTGCACATCTGCATTTAACTTCTGTGGAGTGGCTACTCTATTCGTGCAAAGCTAAAAAAGTAATCAGCAGCTGGGCAAAGATTAATATCTGAGTAACATTATTTCATACAGATGAGATAACAGTACATGCAATAATGGAAAACTACATTTTAAATTTCACCCATACTTTGCATTTTGAGCATTTTATTTCCTACTGAAGAAATCCAAAAACACTGAAACAATGACATTCATTTGAAAGATTGGGGTCCCTCTGCTGGTGGGATGTGGTAATGATGACCTGTATCCTTGGTGCTTTGTTAGAGTCCAACTACTTACTGTGTGCACTCTCCACGTTGAAGAAAGGCACTGTTTACATTACAATTACTTATGATAAACTAATTTACTTTCATCAGGGATGAAGTGAAGAGATTCAGATTTAAATTTATTGTTTGAAAAATAAACTTCAAAGTATTTTAATTACTTACCAATGTTGATTCAGCTGTAAACGACTCATGGAGCCACCTTAAGTTATTGTTTTTTTTATCACAAGGTCTCATCCCAATTTCCTGTTTCATGTCCAACAAAGCTACGCACAAGTCCATGTGTTGAATTAGCCGTAACCACGAATGGCTAAAATGTTGATTCTGTCAAGAAAATAAATATCTTAAATGTTTCTAACAATAGGTGCTTCAAGCCTTTTACAAAGTATCAGGCATTATAGCATTAACCCCTAATCCAGGCAGCATTTTGGTAAAGCTCTTCTGCACCCTCTCCAAAAGCCTCCACATATTTCCAGTAATGCAGCAATCAGAATAACATACAATATTATAAATGTGGCCCACTGAAAAATGTACATGATTTCTTTACTTTTATACTCAATGTGCGGACCGATGAAGGCTGTCTTTTTTACCATTGACTTGAGTTGCCACTTTTAGGGAGTTATTGATATACCCCATCAAGCACCTAAGGATTCTGCATTTACTGTACACTTTCCAAAAATTGCTCCAAGCAGCGTGCAGAAGCCACATTTTCAAGAGTTTCCAAATACTGCTTTGACAATGTTCCACTGTGTTGTTGCGATTATAGTTTGCACAGTTTAGGCACTGTTTATTTATCCAAAATTATGTTGGGATTCTATGTTACAGAAGTTCATGGACAATATTAATGAAGTCCTTATCTGATTACCATGGCTTGGACCAAAATTGATGATGGTACAAACGAAGTGGTAATATAAAAACAGAATGGTATAAAGGAACAAAATCAGTCCTATATCATTTTGGGAATGTCTTACCTTTTTATTAATATCACATATTTCAAATGAAAACGTGCCATTTTCAACAGCAAGACATTTCCTTGTTCCAACATTAAATAGCTAAAAATTGACAACAAGTGTTAATCAGATACAAAAATACAGCATATCGTTAAAATACCATTAACAGATGGTAACCATTTAATTATTAATTTTCACCTATCTATAACAATTTTGACTGCAGAGTTGAAATTCACTGACTAAATATCAGCCCAACACTGCAGGAGTGATCGTCAGAATGCTTTATTGATAGAATGTGGAAACCAAGACATTTTTGCACATTTTAGGCCAGTAGGTAATCCGGGAATCATTGATTCTGCTCATTATCAAAGGCAAGCTAGTTATTATTTAATTAAACTGTTTGATGAAATTTAGCTGTATGATAGTAAGATGGTGTAAAAACTTTTGTAAAACCACATCCCGTGAAATACTATCCAAAGATTGCAGTGTCTTTATGTCAATGTCACACAGAATTTCATAAAAATAGTATCAATTACTTTGAATATATAAAGTAGAATAAGAAACATAGAAACAAGGTGTCAGTTGGAAAAGACAGATGTTGTACTTCTTGAGCAGATATTCATGATAAATATATGTCGTACTAAACTGAAGTAAATTTTATATCGAGCTATAACTTAATTGTGGAATAATTGAATACCTCTGAGGACATTTACAACCAATTTGTTACAGGTTTTTTTTGTTTGTTGGAAAATAATGTTACTTTTGTAGAGAAATTGCGCTCAGACCGTAAGAGTTACCCTGGAGTTCTAGTAGCCTACTAATCTGAAGAAGGGTCTCAACCCGAAACGTCACCCATTCCTTCCCTCCAGAGATGCTGCCTGTCCCGCTGAGTTACTTCAGCTTTATGTGTCTATCTTCTAGTAGCCTACTACTTGAATACATAATTTTGCTTCGACAACTGTCTGTGGCATTATTGCAAACCAGGCCCAATAAAAGCACAAGGAACATTGTAGCATCAGTTGCTGATTCAAGGAATCAGTAGCATTCAAGACTCAATACCGAGTTCTCCAACTTGCACTTTCTACCTTTCCGTCTAAAAGAGCTGGACACTTCTACCCTCATTATTTTGGTTCACTTTTCCATGTTCTTATAGTCTGGCCGGTTGAACATATCTCACAGCCTTACTTTTAGCAAAACATTACAGTCATAATCAGCTACTTAACTGTCACAATAAGTAATTTGGTCTCTCTATCATAGATATTTTCTGTGTTCTACCCATCCCTCTCCCACCTTCTTTGCTACTGCAAACTAACTTATTTTCTCTCTTTCCGAGTTCTGATAAAGGGTTCTGGACCTAAAATGTAGACCTTAGTTGAGGTATTTCTGAACCAAGAGTCAATGTGGGCAAGGAGATACAAGTTTGATGAAAGTATGGAACTCGGTGCAATTTGCATCAAAGTTTTTGATGAACAATTAAACTAGGTAGGTACAATTTCATTCATCTCAAAAAGATGTGTAGTTTAGACATACAGCATGGAAATACACCGAATTCGTGCTGACCAATGGGCACCTGAACATTAGTTCTATGCTACACACTAGGGACAATTTACAGAGGACAATTAACCTACAAACCTGCTCAGCTCTGGAATGTGGGAGGAAATCAAAGCACAGGGAGAAAGTACAATATCCGTGCAGACAGCATCCTTAATCAAGATCGAACCCGAGTCTCTGGTGCTGCAAGGCAGCAACTCTACCATTGCGTCACTGTGCCACCGTTGCAGGGGAGTTGGAGATTGATAAGGATGGGAAGTCCTTTTGAGACAGCTGAACCTTTAACCAGATATAGATACAATCTAGTGGAATAACTCAGCGGGACAGGCAGCATCTCTGGATAGAAGGAATGGGTGACGTTTCAGGTCAAGACTCTTCTTCAGACTCGACCCGAAATGTCACCCATTCCTTCTCTCCAGCGATTCTGCCTGCTCTGCTGAGTTACTCCAGCATTTTGTGTCTAACTTCAGTGTAAACCAACATCTGCAGTTCCTTCCTACACATGAACTCTTAACCATGTCTCTCCCTCACCCTCCAGTTTAATAATGTTACCATTGGAGGATCATTATGTTTGTTACAGTCATGTAAATTTCCTTTAAGGTCACGATGAGTGCTATTTTAGTTATGTGGCTAGCACAAAAATCTGATTGGTGGGATTAAAACGTGGAACTCCAAGAAAGGTATGCATGAATTTGAAGGTTACAAATAATATTAGCTTTCATGTTTTCTCAGAATACCTTCTGTAAATTTGTAAGAAATATTGCTTTATAAGAACTTACCAAGCCATCAGATTTCACAAAAGATGTTTGTATATCAGGATAAATGTTTTCTAAATACCACTTGAAGCTCTTACATTGAAGCTTTTTCCGGAGTTCTTTTTGCTCACTTAGGTCTCCAATGTTAAATTCAACATTATTTGTATTAAGAAGATGGTGGTAACCATGACCATAGAAAACATCGACATATTCATCCAGCCAAACCTCTGCCACACGGGCCAGATTCCGCTCCACTGTCTTAATTCTATCCTTGGGGAATGTATATGGATTGCCATCTCGAAATATATGGCCCACTCTTGAACAAGGGATAATCTCAATTTCTCCTCCACACATCCAAACCTGTGCCATAAACACAATGAAAAAAAAGTCTGACAAGTCCAAGAGTGTTTAACTGTCACATGAACCAGAACACTGGAATTCTTACTTGCTGCAGCTTTAAAGACACATTAAATGTAACAACAGAACAAATAAATGTACAATTAATGATCATGTATACCAGGCATGTCAGACCATGATAGTACAAGCCAAATTACGGAGTGCAACCAGGTTCAAGAATAGTTTGTTCCCAAAATCAATCAGGTCCATGAACGTACACAACACTAACCTTAACTATGAACTATGGACTATCTTTGGTTGCACTGAGGACTTCAGCGTTTTTTTTCACTAACATTGGGGTTATTAATTTATGGATTTTTCTATCGAGGAGTGTGGGTACATAGCTCCTTGAAAATGGTGTCACAGATAGATATTGGCCTTCACTAGACAGAGTATCGAATATAGAAGTTGGGAGGTTACGCTACAGTTCTACAGGCCATTGGTTAGGCCACATTTGGAGTATTGTATTCAGTTTTGGTCACTCAAGAACGCAAGAACCCGTAGGAAAGATGTTGTTAAGCTGGAAAGGGTGCAGAGAAGATTTACGAGGATATTGCCAGGACTTGAAAGCGGAGCTATTAGGAGATGTTGAACAGGTTATGAAAGGAATCAAGAACTAGAGGTAAGATAAGATAAGAGGACATGTTTAAGATAAGAGGACCTGCCAGAGGAGGTAGTTGATGCAGGTACTGTCACAAAAGATATTGGGACAGGTACGTGGATAGGACAGGTATAGAAGGATGTGGGCCTAATGCAGGCAGATGGGACGAGTGTGGATGAGGGATGTTGGTCGGCATGGGCAAGTTGGTTCAAAGGGCCGGTTTCTATGCTCTATGACTCTATGATACATAATTTAGTTTCCAGTTTAAAGTATCAAGCTCATGTTCCTGTTGTCAAAATACTAAAAGTATAATTCTCTGAAAATTTTAGCTAACTATTTTTTAGTTCTTGACATTTTCTTTAAGTAAATAGAATATGCATATTTCCAACTCCAAGCAAAAGATCTGTGGAAATACCTTAAATGAGAGTTCCATGTTTTCTCCACCCCAGACTTCCAAGCCTCTATCATAAGTGCCCAGTTCATGAAAGTATTTCTTATCAATTGAAAATAATCCTCCTGCCATTATTGGACATCTAGGGGGAACAAAAAGTTATGGACATGAAATAATGGTAGAAAATGTTGCATCAAAAATCACTTGGAAAATGTGTAAATAGAACATTGAAAACAGTGTTCTAATCTAAAGTATGGTTTCAATGTTATTCGGCATCTTGGACCTTTCCTAAACTTAAGATTCAAATTTAATCAGAAGAAAGTAATCCTATTGCAATAAAGCATTGAAATAGGTGAGAAACTGATCACAGGAACAGGACTAACAACCTTGAAATAGAGTAAACAATAATGCTAGACTGGTAATGGAAGGTGAAACACACTGATGCTCGACAAAATTGTAACCTATTGTTTAGCTATACAACAGTGGGCGATAAATTCATATCAGATCATAAACAAGTAAAATGGACAATACTTGTTAAAGTTCTATCTATTTCTTAGCTCTGGTAACTCAGATTTGAAGCTCAGCAAAGAACTTGTAAAGGTATGTTTATTGTAAGTCAACTCACTTTATTGGGTCCATTTCTGTTAGATTGTATTTTTTTATAATTCCATCGGGTATCGTCTTCCACCCAAAATTCATGGGCCAGGTAAATACTCCTCGTAAAAAACCATTCACTCCTATATAGCTAAATTAGAAACAGACAATTTGGATAATAATAGCGAACACCAATGCATAGTGAAGAAATTCCTAGAAAATATATTAAATTATATGTTCTGAAGTTCACAAATGAAAAGAGGTGAGATAATTTAGGAGATTGGAGAAGGTCAAAGATTTTAATTCTAAATTTTGGCCTTCTCATCTTAAAGCAACACTCGCTAGTCTTTGACATTTCCACCCTGGGAAGAAGGTTCTGACTGGCTATCCTAACAATGATTCCCAAAAGTTCTTAAGATTATGTGATAGGAGCAGAATTAGGCCATTCGGGCCATGCATTCAATCATGGTCTCTCAACCCCATTCTCCTACTTTCTTACCATAACCTTTAATTTCTCCCCTTAACTCATTATTTGATATATTTCTATCAGGTCTTGGTACTGTCTCACTGCAATTTACTATTCCGACACGCTTGTACTTAAGTATTGGCTGTTGTATAGTAAATTTTTCCTGAACTGTATGCAAAAAATGTATAACGTTTAACAAGGTACATGTGACAGGAAGGTAACATTGAAACAAGGTATCAGGTTTAGCTTCTGCTGTGCCGAACTCCAAAAACCCACCAGGATTGCGCAGCAGCAGTGTGTACATACTAGTCAGGTGGGGTTAGGTAAGCATAACCTCCAAAGGTAGTCATGTATCAAGTGTGAACCATGATTAAATATAATGACTGCCTTACTCAGGTTACTACATCCAAGGGATTCCTGACAATTGTTAAGAGTCTCCAGCATTCCGAAGGAGACGTACATTTTAAGGCAGTGCTATTATCAAGAATTTGGAGCTAAGAAAACAATAATCAGCTTTAGTGCCATGGAAGACCTACATGTTGATTATGGCCAAGAAATTGATGGTGCTAATAAAGGTTATATACCCTACAAGTCAATGGTATTGAATTATCCAATTTAACATTGAATTTTCCAATTTTAGATAACTACTCACCTGTATCCACCTATTACCTGCCACACTTTATTCTGCCTCTCCTCTCTTCCAAGTTTATTTTTCCCCCCTCCCGCCCACCATAATCAGTCTGAAGAAAGGTCCTGACCTGAAACGTGACCTATCCATGATATCCAGAGATGTTTCCTGACCCACTGAGTTACTCCGGCCCTTTTAGTCTTAATTTTTTATCCAGCCAGCCTGCCTCCCTCGATGCTAAGTACTCTGCTTCTTCCTTCCTTCTGACGAGAAAATCCCATATGAAGAAGAAATTTCATATTACTCGGGTAACTATAAACTAACCCAGTCAGTGTACGAGTTAGTGCTTGGTGTTTGCATGTTCTCTGGTTGCAGGAGCATGAAAGGAAGCCGCAGAACCTCACAAATAGTCATAGCAGCAGCCCGATGAAGAAGTCCATATATCTGATCCATGCTTAGATTTTTCTAACTAATAGGATAAATGATCCTAGAAATAGGTCTCACTTAAATGAGTTTTTCTATGGGTTTTTTAATTTTATCATCTGTTTGGAAGATTGTGCTATGCCATTTTCAACATCTTTACTAAGTGACCTGCCATTTATGCTTTAATCGATGTACAAATCTACATGATATGATCTTTGCTGTACAAATCGCTTTAGATAATGATAACAAAGATTAGAGAGAAAATTTGCACTTAAATAAACATCAGTTTAACTAAACATGTCCCGTTGAGTTACTCCAGCATTTTGTGTCTACCTTCGATTTAAACCAGCATCTGCAGTTCTTTCTTACACATCATCCTCATAGACGTCCCTAGCATTCAGATATTTGTTTAGAAGTAACACAGTGGTGCAGCAGTGGAGTTGCTGCCTTATAGCATCAGAAATCTGGTTTGAACCTGACTACGGGTGCGGTCTGTACAGAGTTTGTACGTTCTCCCTGTGACCGCAAAGGTTTTTTCCGGGTGCTCTGGTTTCCTCCCACACTTCAAAGATGTATAGGTTTGTAGGCTAATTAGCTTAGGCAAAATTGTAAATTGTCCCTAGTTTGTAGAATAGTGCTGATCACTATTCTGATCACGGGGGTGATCACTGGTCGGCGCGGACTCGGTGGGCCGACGAGCCCGTTTGCTTGCTGTATTTCTAACGTCTAAAGTCTAATTCACGAGATGGTAAATGAGACTGCTTAACAAGGGAAAAAGTGTACCTTATTAATATAATGCCTTTAATGTGGACTACCCAAGATCATATCACAATTCATGACATATAATGGATGGTTCTACTAGGATATTAACCTGTATACATATGTAAGCTGTAAATCAATGTTTGTGAACAACGAAAGGGATGTCCATTAATCTAACAGAAAACTCTAACCGCTCGATCAATGCCATGCATTGAGGTCAGAAGTATATTTTCATGACAACAAGTATGGACATATTACCCCAGATTGTAGGACAAACCAGCCCATATAATATGACTTCATTTGTGGAGTTTGGGTTGACGTGGAAGCTGTGGCTTGGATGCGTTTGCTTTTTCGGCATTCTTTTGTCCCAAAGGACTAAGCTGCCCTGCCTGCTAAATAAGAACGATTTTTATTGTTTCCAAATAAATTAAAAATGTGTAAATGCTTTGAATTTTTAAAATGTCATGAGGGATTTGACAACTTTTGTTTTATATAAAGAGGGGTAGAGAGAATGTAAGTGAACCAGTGAGGCAATGAAAAGGCTGTTAGATGTTTATTCGCCTCTGTTAGGACACTTGAATGTATATTCTCTCTCAATTTATTATGTGCCAGAAAACAGGATGTTACCTATGCAAATACTACTATTGAATGCAAGGTAAAGTTGCAGAACCTGATGTTTTAAGGGCATTGCCTCTTTTAGAGGCTGCCACTGTGAAACTACTGTAAAGCTCTATCTACATTTCTTGTTTTTCTTTGCCTTTGGCATGAGCATTAGAGTTTGGTTTCAGTATGGACATTAATTATATTTACATTTCAGATATTTGCAAAAGTTTCTTTAAAAACATAAAACAAACCTAGAATTTTGCTTTTCCTCTGTTTTAAGAGTATGTTCATTTGTTTTTTTTCTTTTCCCCCTTTGTTATCTGAACAAATACAATTTGCCATAATATGAGATTCCCTTTATGTTAAAAATTGCCAATTCATGCATAATTTGAAATGGCATCTGGGATACACTTTAAGAACGATTTAGAATAATTTCAAATATTTTCTTCCTAAATGAGGATAACTTCTTAAGTTAACAATGAATTATTAATTATTGTTTCAAATGTTCTATTTGATTTCAGATCCCCAATATAAACCTTATGCGAGTGTTAAGTCAAAAATCAATGCAAACAATGGTGTATTATAACAATTCGTATTCTGAAATGCTACCAGTGTCAACATAGCTGCAAAAAGATTAATCCATTGACAGCCGTTCTGCTCATGGTGTTTAATTTTAAATGATATTTTTCTGAAAACAATTAATTTAAACTCCTGGACTCTTATGTCGAGTCGCAATGGACATGGTTATTTCTTTTGAACAGGCGACGCTGGCTTTTGAATTACAGGAAGTACATTGAAAGATCCAGGAGCTTTAAATTTTTAAGTATTGGTCTGCAAATATCCGATGTAGCAGATGAACAATTTAGACATGATTTTGGGGTACACAAAAAGCTGGAGAAACTCAGACTGAAGAAGGGTCTCGACCCGAAACGTCGCCCATCTCCTTCGCTCCTTAGATGCTGCTGCACCTGCTGAGTTTCTCCAGCTTTTTGTGTAACCCTCGATTCTCCAGCATCTGCAGTTCCTTCTTTAACACTTAGACATGATTTTGTCTGTTTGTACTTAAGATAATCAAGGATTATGCTATTTTCTGGGATAAAGTACAAGAAATTTATCTAAAGTCTAAGCTAATGATCAAGACAGACAAAAGTGCTGGACAGTAACTCAGTGGGACAGACAGCATCTCTGGAGAGAAGGTGACGTTTTGGGTCGAGACTCTTCTTCAGATCCGAAGCAGCACCCATTCCTTCTCTTCAGACATGCTGCTTGTCCTGCTGAGTTACTCCAGCATTTTGTGTCTATTTTTGGCGTATAACCAGCATCTGAGGTTCATTCCTACACACTAATGATCAAGTACTAATCTCAAAATTTTAAGAAGTGCATTCTGTGATTTTGTTACATTTCAAAGATTAATCCGTTTAACATCAATAACAACATAACATTCAAAAGACAATTGGCCATGTACAGTACATGGATAGGAAAGGTTTAGAGGGATATGGGCCAAATGAGGCAGGTGGGACTAGTGTAGATGGAGCAACTTGGTTGGCATGGACAGGTTGGGCCTAGGGTCCTGGTTCTGTGCTGTATGACTCTAAGACTATGTGTTGATTTGGGAAACAAAACAGAACTTGGACAAAATCTGCCAGAATAATAGTAGTGAACTTTTTATTTAAAGAGTAAAATGAAACATATCGGGACATTTCTGCATTAAGCAGTCAAAGAAAATCGTGTTAGTAACTACAATTTTATAGGTGTTCTGGAAATACTGCACAGGGCAATAATGATTTTCTGGAATGCTGGAATAAAGAGAAATTGTGTACCCTGAATTGAACTAACTTTATCACAATCAGAGAAGCTACTCAACTAAATGGAAAGTATTCTAAGATAGACACAAAAAATTGGGACAGGCAGCATCTCTGGAGAGAAGGAAAGGGTGACATTTTGGCTCGAGACCAGTCTTCAGACTGGTTAGGGATAAAGGAAATGAGAGATATAGACGATGATGTAGAGAGATAAAGAACAATTAATAAAATATATGCAAAAATGTAATGATGATAAAGGAAACGGGCAATTATTAGCTGTTTGTCGGGTGTTTCTGTCCTAGGTCTCCTCCATTGCCAGTGAGGCTAAACGCAAATTGGAGGAACAGCACCTCATATTTTCCTTGAGAAGATTACAGCCCAGTGGTATGAATAATGATTTCTCTCACTTCAGGTAGCCTCAGCATTCCCTCTCTCTATCCCTCCCCCACTTAGGTTGCACTAGCTTCTCGTTTTCACCCGACAAACAGCTAACAATGGCCTGTTTGCGTTATCATTGTTACTTTTTAGCATATCTTTTATTAATTGTTCTTTATCTCTCTATATCATCTATATCTCTCGTTTCCCTTATCCCTAATTAGTCTGAAGACAGGTCTCGACCCGAAACGTCACCCATTCCCTCTCTCCAGAGACGCTGCCTGTCCCGCTGAGTTACTCCAGCTTTTTGCGTCTATCTTCGGTTTAAACCAGCATCTGCAGTTTCTTCCTACACAGAAAGTATTTGAATATTGTTTCTAAGTATTAAAGGGATTTTTGATTTTCTTTCTTTGCATATGTTAGTTATAGCATTGAGACATTTAGGAAACGAGCATGTGATCCAGAAATCCAGAAAGACCGATAGAAAGGAGGTGAGTGAGAGAACATTTGACCACTGTGAGACACGAGCTGTATAAATTCAGTGAATGTTTTGAAGCAGCAAACAATGCAGGTGGCAACTGATTCTGTAAATAAGGAATCAGATTGAATATCAAAATAAAACTGCAGAAATTGGAAATCTGAAATAAAACCAGAACAGCGTTGTAAGCGCTCAAGCAGGTCAGGTGTCAATTGCGGAATAAGAGTAAAGGTTTCAGATCAAAGACCCTTTGATGTGGACTCAGTGGGAAGAAGGGCCCGTTTCCATGCTACATCTCTAAAACTAAAATGTGAAGCAATAACACAGTTTCTCTTTCCACAGGAATCTAATTTTGCTCCATCAAACCAAATATGAATGTCACAACAGATTAGGAAACAGAGGATTATAAAAAGATGTCCTATAGTGGACTTCAATCGGTATCCCGATGGTTACTCCGAATGGAATAACCCAGGTCCTGTTGCTAACACGCTCCACAACTCTGCATCAAATAAGATCACAATTAACTATTATAACAGGCTCACAGTCAAAAGGAGAAATTGAAAGCTGTTGCATTAATAGTGAAATGTTTTGAAATATGTAGGCTTAAGTAAAAGTGTTTCTGATATATTTTAGTGTTTTAATATTGTTATTTATGGAACAGTGCTTTAAAGATAATTAAAGCAACCACAACTTTTTTTGTGCAGCACAGGGTCAAGAAACAAAATGTGATGGCCTGTTAATTAAAGAAAAAACTAGTTATAACTATAAAGAATATGCTGAACCACTTCTACATTGAACTATAGTAGACTAAGGGTCAGGGAGTTAATTAAGACTAATGTTAAATGTGACAGGCAGATAACCGAGGGACAGAACAAATGCAGTGCCCTCCATAATGTTTGGGACAAAGACCCATCATTTATTTATTTGCCTTTGTACTCCACAATTTGAGATTTGTAATAGAGAAAAATCACATGTGGTTAAACATTGTCAGATTTTAATAAAGGCAATTTTATACATTTTGGTTTCACTATGTGGAAATTACAGCAGTGTTTATACATAGTCCCCCCCCCCCCCCCATTTCAGGGCACCATAATATTTGGGACACAGCAATGTCATGTAAATGAAAGTCATGTTTAGCATTTTGTTGCATATCCTTTGCATGCAATGACTGCTTGAAGTTTGCGATTCATGGACATCACCAGTTGTTGGGTGTCTTCTCTGGTGATGCTCTGCCAGCCTGCATTGCATCCACCTTTAGCATATGCTTGTTTTGGAGGCTAGTCCCCTTCAGTTTTCTCTTCAGCATATAAAAGGCATGCTCAATTGGGTTCAGATCAGGCGATTGACTTGGTTACTCAAGGATTGACAATTTTTTAGCTTTGAAAACTCCTTTGTTGCTTTAGCAGTATGTTTGGGATCATTGTCATGCTGTTGAATGAACCCCCGGCCAATGAGTTTTGAGTCATTTGTTTGAGCTTTAGCAGATAGGATGCGTCATAGGGGGGAGACTATGTATAGACACAACTGTAATTTCTACATGGTGAAACCAAAATGTATAAAAATGGCCTTTATTAAAATTTGACAATGTGCACTTTAACCACATGTGATTTTTTCTATTACAACTCTCAATTTGTGGAGAGATAACAAATTTGTGGAGTATAGAGGCAAATAAATAAATGATGGGTCTTTGTCCCAAACATTATGGAGGGCACTGTACATCAATTCAACCAGGACCATGCTAACAAAGCCTGGGATTCGAAATAAATTAGAGGCAGAAGACTATTAAGAGACAGAGAGAACAAAAGGGTTGAAGTATCTACTGAACCAATGGAATACAAGGCAATTGGTGTTTTGGTCCCAGTTGCTTAGTCTGTGAGATAGCAAACAGGGATGATACGGTATAGCTCAAGCTGCCCAAGAAGAGACATGGCTGGTAATGAATAAAACAAAATGTGTTATTGAAAACAACTAGGGGTAAGGTAACCTAGGAGACTTATACTCACTGTGCAAGATCAAATAGGAAAATTGACAAAGTATGGAGAAAGAACGCAAATCAGGAGGAAAGGAACCTGGAATCAATATGACACAACGGGAGGTAAAGAAACTGCGCTGCAGTTACTTTGGAGGCAAGCCTTTGGGATTTCAAGGAGTAGACTGAATATACTACTTTGTAGTTTTATCTGAAAATGATTTAATAACTTTGTTCTGCTTATAACTAATAAACCCGTATCCATAGGGAGTTCAATTGTAGTCACAAACAAATCCCTTGAGTTGAATTAAATTAGAAAACTTGAGAGTATGTAAAACTACAATTTGTAATTTTACTTCACTATTCACAAGGAAAAAGTCTCACTGATATATGGCACAAACTTGAGATTCACTGTTCCAAGCACAAAGTTGTACTTAATTTCTACCGCTATTTCTGCAGCTGTTAGTCTTGCAGGCTGGACAATCCCTCATTCTGGGACTGGGTTTCAGTGGAGCATGTATTTGATTTCTAAATGAGTCATGATTCTCAGAGATTATGGGCTAGATATTGAGAGGTCATCCCCACTGATGAATATCTAGAGCTAGGAGATAATATTCTTAGAATAAGGATCAGCCTCCAAGGACTGAGATGAGGAACATTTTATTCTTGTTTTTCTTTTAATCCCACAACCTGATCATTCTCACTTCTCCCCTCTCCTGTTGGGCAGCAGATATAAAAGCTTTAAAGCACGTTCCAACAGGTTCAAGAGCAGATGAAAGTACCAGTTGTTACCAGGCTATTGATGGGATCTCTCATATGCTAGGGATTCCCAATCTACCTCGTTGTGGCCCTTGCACTTTTTTACATGTACTTTCTCAATAGCTGTAACACTGCATTCTATTTATTTTCTATTTTGCACTACCTGATGTACTCATGATTTCTTTGGATAGCATGCAAAACAAGTTTTTCATTGTATATATTCGATACATGTAACAACAATAAATCAATACCAAGAAAATTAATTGTAGTTCAAACAATTATTTCATATTTTGTCATGTATGTTAACATTTGTCATGAAAACAACTGCAAATCCTCTAAGACAATATATGGCCATTAATGTGAAGCATAAAAAGCTATGCAAAGTTACAAGCATCCTCAAAACCACTAAAATACATCAAATATTATGATTAATTTAGCACTGCAATCTTGACTACTGTCAACCAAGAGTAAGACTGAAGTTGCTTAAAACAAAGTGCAAGGACCACTTCCGCAAATACATCGGGACAGAAACTGAATGTGATTTACAAGTGGACATACATGATGAACAGAAATAACTTCAGGTCCCATTTATACATCTATACAAAATTGCAGCTAACACCCTGTAAACGTTATGACAGTTGATTGGGAGAATGCTTGCAGAAATTCCCAGAGTAATATTCTAACATTGATTCCACTAATGTTACGCCACTGAATCAAGCCAAACTAAGTGTAAATATCTAGATAATGTCTAATTGTACCTCATATCTTCATCACTGATAACTTCTATCACAGGACAAGCTACTTTTGTTCGCTTTAAATGGATCCTTTCCAAAAGTGGCTCCAGCCAACCAACGTTGCATTCAACATGAGAGTCCAAAAATGTTAGGACGTCTCCTAAAAACAAGAAGAGAAGAATTTGTTTAACATAAAGTCAAAGTATCCTTTATTGTGTTAAAGAAGGAACTGCAGATGCTGGAAGGAGCGAAGGAGATAGGCGACGTTTCGGGTCGAGACCCTTCTTAAAATTTTGTGCCTTGCAGTCATACATATAATAAAAATAACAAAAACACACAATGAACACAAATTTAACATCCACCACAGTGAGTTCACCAGGCACCTCCTCACTGTGATGGAAGGCAAAAGTCTTAAACTCTCTGTCTCTTCCCTCCTCGTTCTCCCTCTGCACTGAGGCGATTCAGGCCTCCGATGTTGTGACCCCGCCGGGTGATGGTAAGTAAGTCAGTCCCGCGGCTGAATCCCAGCTCCGCGGCCCGGGGTGGTCGAAGCTGCCGCCGTTCGGTCCAGCGGACGAAGCTGTTGTTGCGGGAGCTCCGGAAAAACAGGTCACCAACCTGTGACCTGCAAGCTCCCGACGATGTCATCCACTGGGCCTGCGGCCGGGCTTCTGAAGTCGGGCCGCCGCCGGAAAGCCGCCACGGCCCTGAAGCCGCGCCGCCGCAACAGCTCCGAAGTCGGGTCCGCCGCCAGAACACCGCCACAGCTCCGAAGTCGGGCTGCCGCCGGAACGCTGCCACAACCCCGAGGCCGCCAGCTCCACCATTAGGCCTCAGCGCAGACGGAGACGGAGACTGATTCCACTGATGTGTCCAATTTCAGATTATGGCCAGGCAATTTTACAGCTGTTGTTACTTCACCTCAGGTACAGTAAATGTATATAACTTGGTTTTGCAAAGTGATTCTGATGAATTATTGGTGGTGCAATGGCCTTTCTCAGCCGTTATCATTTTGCAAAGAAAAATAAACTGCAGAAATTGGGTATACAAGTTCAAAAAATTATACAATCATGATACAGACGGTTTTAACCACAGTAACAGATGAACTCTCCATCTCTAGGATTATCTTTAGACAGGAGTAGGCTATTTGGCCCTTCGAGCCAGCATTGTAATGAAAACAATTAGTACATGTTGTTACAAAGTTTGACACAAATTCTGTTTTTGAACTTCCAAACAAAAAAATAGAATATAAAATTTATTTTATATTCTATTACTTGGAGTCTGGTTGATAAGCTGGGAACGTAGGTTAATTCTTGAATTGTCCTACTTCATAAGATTTATAAAGCAAATTAAGATGAATAAAGCAAGCTGTAAGTTTCGAGAGACGTACTGCTGAGTTATTCATCTGTCATCATGAGGAGACCATCTGCATGCTCCTTCCCTTTGAAAATGCCGACACCTATTTTATGCAATTTCCCTAGTGCCAACTTTTGCTCTCAGGGCAGTACAATCCAAAAACAGCCTTGCACAAAGCAATAACTTTGAAGGAGCAGAAATGTGGTGACTTAACGCTTTGAAGATGTGTATTACTGAAATGAGTTGCTTAACGCTTAAATAAAGTTTAAGTAAATTTGAACTTTTCATTTGCCTCACAACAATTTAAGGAACTCAATCTCAGAAATTAAGCAGTGTGACATCGAGATGGAGAAACTATTGAAACCACAACGCTTGGATCTGGATCCCAACTCACCTACTGCTGCAAAGGAATGGAAGCACTGGCTTTGCACACAAAATAACTTCTTTGATCAGTGTGGCGACAATGCACCAGACAAATTCAGGACATTAATAAGCTCTGTCTCTTATGATGTATATGATTACATAGAGGAATGTACAACATGATTCTGCTATTGATGTACTAAGCAGACTCTTCGTTATGACACCCAAAGTAATATTTGCTCAACACCTTCTTGCTACTCGTAAACAAAAACCTGGTGAGTCACTTGATGAATTTTTACTTGAAAAACTTAGTAAAGACTGTGCCTTCAAAGCAATTACAGCTGATCAATATCGACAGGAACTTATTCGAGACTCTTTTATCAATGGTTTGGCATCGAGTTTAATACGACAGAGACTATTAGAAAACAAAATCTTGGAGTTACAGTCAGCTTACAATCAAGCTTACTCATTAGACTTGGCTCAGAAAAATTCAGACGCTTATGGCTCATCTAATGTGTATTCTGCTGCAACTGCTACAAATGAATCTCACCCAAGTACTAATATAGAGCAAGCTGAAACAATTTCTACTGATAAAAGCACTTGCTGCAGCATATAATTATTCAAAAAGGAACTGTTACTTTTGCGGGGGTAATATTCATAATAGAGAGATATGTCATGCTCGAGAGGCAACTTGTAATGGTTGTGACAAGAAGGGACATTATTCTAGAATATGCAAGTCCAAAGCAACTACTAAAAGTGTGACTGCTGCCATGTATATGCCCTCTTTGTGTGCAATTACAGCTGCATTTCCTCAGAGCTTGTCTCATGCAGCTACAACAGTATCCATCAATGGCCATACACTTAATGTACCACTTGATTGTGGCAGTTCAGAAAGTTTTATAAGTGAACAAGTTGTGTCTCGAGTAAATCTAACTATAATTCCTTCAAATAGAGAAATCTCGATGGCTCTGACAACTCCCAATACTCAAATTATTGGATCTTGTATTGTAGATTTTATTCTGAACAAAACTAGTTATAAATCTGTATGACTTGGTACTTTGAGAAATTTGTGTAGCCAGGGTTCTCGCTTAACTTTTTTTCCCTGTAGCCAGCCGGGCAAAAAAATAAAATAATAAATAAATAAAATTAAAAAAATTAAAAAATAAATTAATTAATAAAATAAAATCTAATCTAATCAACCTCGGCAGCTTTTTAGGTTGTCAAATGACAGTTTAGGTGGTCTTTTAAGACGGCTTGCATGACGGGTGGGATAATGAGCTCGGACGAAGTGCATACTTACCAGTCGGAATTATGGTAAATGACGCATTCACATATTATTTCTGCTTCAAATAAAGTCACAAACTAAACATATTCACCAATCAAGACATGATATATACCACAATGACATGCAGCAAAATTACACTACAGTATTTCATCTCTTTTTACACATTGCAATGAATGCAATTTCTATTATCTCTTTCCACTTCCAAACAAAAATATGGTTATTCTGCATATGATCAACCTCGGCGAGACCAAGCACTGGCTTGGCGATTGCTTCGCACAACACCTCCACTCAGTTCGCAATAACCAATGGCTCAGTACTTCAATTCCCCCTCCCATTCCGAATCCGACCTTTTTGTCTAGGGCCTTCTTCATGGCCAGAGTGAGGCCCACCGTAAATTGGAGGAACAGCACCTCATATTTCACTTGGGTAGTTTACACCCCAGCGGTATGAATATTGGCTTCTCCAATTTCAGGTAGTCCTTGCTTTCTCCCTCCTTCCCCTCCCATTCCCAGCTCGCCTACAGCTTACTGTCTCCGCCACTTCCTTTCTTTTTCCCGCCCCCCACCCCTCCTGACATCAGTCTGAAGAAGGGTCTCGACCTGAAACGTCGCCTATTTCCTTCGCTCCATAGATGCTGCCTCACCCGCTGAGTTTCTCCAGCATTTTTGTCCACCCATTCACACAAGTTCTGTTATCCCACTTTCCTCACCCACTCCCTGCACATTAGGGGCAATTTTACAGAGACAAGTTAACCTACAAAGCCAATGTGTCTTTGGGATGTGGGAGGAAACCCACATGCTTGCAGGAAGAATGTGCAAATTCAACACAGACAGTGCCCGGGAACAGGATCGAACACAGATCTCTGGCGTGTGAGGCAGCAAGTCCACCAACTATGCCACTATATTTTATTTTCCAACAAACAAAAAATTATACGTTGAGTTATACGTTGGTTACTAAAAAAAATATCCATTTTCAGTCTTAAATCTCTAAGTGATGTTATGTCCCCCTTCACAGCTACTGTATGTTTTAATTCAGTTCAAGGCTATTGGGGCAGTACATTGGCCATAAATTTGCTGCCTAAAATTGCCAGAGACCCGGAATTGATCCTGAATATGGGTGCTGTCTGTATGGAGTTTTGTTTTCTCATTTATAACATTGTTTACAGAGTACTATGTTTACATATTCTGTTGTGCTGCTGCAAGTAAGGATTTCATTGTTCTAACTGGGACATGAGAGAATAAAATATTCTTGGCTTACATCACTGATGTGTGGGATAGTACGGGTGATCGGTGGTCGGCGTGGACTCGGTGGGCTGAAGGGCCTGTTTCCACGCTGTATCTTTAAATTAAACTAAAAACACTAAAACCACAGGAAATGTAAAGAAGGGTTTCTACCCAAAACGTCACATATGTTTTCCATTCCAGAGATGCTGGCTGCTTTATGGAGTTCCCCCGCACAATTAAAGCATGGAATCATATACTGGTTTATATGCTTTAATCTTCACCCGACCATAGGTACCAACCAGACGCAACTAAATTTAAGGTAGCTTTATCAAGAGTTTTATTGTCATATGTCCCAGATAGGACAATGAAATTCTTGCTTGCTGCAGCACAACAGAATATGTAAACATAATACAGAACAGGAGATAAAAGTTCAGTGTGTCTATATACCATAGACCATATATATACACAATAAATAAACAGATAAAATGCAATAGGCTATTATTTTCCCACAGTTTGGAGTTTGGTGGTGGTGGGTCCACCAGTTTAAATTCCATTTCGAATATTTTTGGAGGACCAGGAAACCAAGAAGAGTTACTCCAGGGAGTTACTCCAGCTCCAGGGAGTAATTCTGCGTTGTTTTTCAGCGGTCATGGTGAGGCAGCGACCGGACTTGCGCTGAGCGGAGACCTGAGAGCCGAGAGCTAGCGGCGAGCGCCGAGAGCTAGCGCCGAGTGGAGACCCGAGAGCAGAGAGCCTAGAGCCGAGAGCAGAGAGCTAGCGCAGAGAACAGAGAGCTAGCGCCGAGCCGAGACCCGGACACGGATGGCGGGCGGGTGTCCCGGTTGCTTGCCAAGCCGGGCAAAATAACATGGCTTTTAGGTTGCCCGGCAGGACTGTAGGTTGCCATTGGCACCCGGGCAACCGCTAATTTCAAGCCCTGGTAGCGATATAATTCTAGGTCAGGATTTTCACAAACAGCACAGATCACTTCAAATAATGTATGAACGAACTATGCCTGATCTTGTATTGTTAAAGACACCAATATTGTGTGTTTTTTCTGCTGCATCTGTTGAATGTCCATCACTAATTTATCCTCTAAGTGCAAGCCAATTGCTACAAAAATCAAGACATTTTAGTAAAGATGACAAAAACTTTATCAACACAGAAGTAACTAATCTTTTACGAGAAGGTATCATAGAACCCAGCTCTTCCCCTTGGAGGGCCCAAGTTGTCGTGGTTAAGGACCCCTTGGAGAGACATAGAAAGAGACTCTGCATTGATTACTCTCAAACTATAAACCAGTTCACGGAGCTTGATGCATATCCATTTCCTCGTTTTGAAGAGATTATTAATACATTAGCTAATCATTATATTAGCATAAGATATTCTCTACTTTTGACCTAAAAAGTGCTTACTACCAAATTCCTTTGAAAGAATCAGAAAAGAAATACACTGTGTTTGAAGCAAATGGGAAATTATACCTCTACTGCAGAGTTCCTTTTGGTGTAACTAATGGTGTGGCTGTTTTTCAGAGACAGATGGACAAACTTGTTGAACAGGAAAACCTTAAAGATACTTTCCCTTATCTTGATAATATAACTATTGCAGGAAAAGACCAAGCTGAACATGACGAAAATATACAACGGTTTTTAGAAGTTGTACATTCTAAAAATCTAACATTAAATGAGGCTAAGTCAATAACATCAGTCATCAATTAATATTCTTGGTTATTGGGTTGGAAATGATAGAATCAAGCCTGATCCAGAAAGACACCGGCCACTCCAAGAGATACCTGTTCCAGCTACATTAAACTCTCTACGAAGGGTTCTTGGAATGTTTGCATATTATGCAAAATGGATACCAATTTTTTCTGACAAAATTCAACCTTTGATTAGAGCAAAATCTTTTCCCCCTTGACTCTACAGTAATTGGTGCCTTTACTTCTTTAAAGAAACAATTAGAATCTGCGACATTGCATGCCACCGATGAGGATCTTCCCTTTGTTGTTGAATGTGATGCCTCTGATTTAGCAGTATCAGCAACATTAAATCAAGGAGGACGACCAGTGGCTTTCATGTCTCGTACACTCCAAGGTAGTGAATTGCATTACCCACCCGTCGAAAATGGAGCTACAGCAATTATTGAAGCAGTGAGAAAATAGAGTCATTTCCTTGCTCGCCAGCACTTCACTTTGATAACAGATCAGCATTCAGTAGCTTTTATGCTAGATAATCGGAAACGAACGAAGATTAAAAACAGTAAAATTCATGAATGGAGGATTGAATTATCTGTAGTTATTCAATTGAGTACAGTCCCTGGTAAGGATAATGTTGCTCCGGATACATTAACTCGAGCATTTTGTGCCTCTGTTCATTCTTCTGCACTCACTGATCTTCACAATGGGCCGTGTCATCCTGGAGTCACTCGTGTGTTACACTATGTTTGTTCCAAAACCTTACCTTTCTCTACAGAAGATGTGAAGATGACGTGTGCTTCATGTGGAATCTGTGCTGAATTAAAACCAAGGTTCTTCCGTCCTGAAGAAGGAAGATTGATCAAAGCTACTCAACCTATGGAATATTTGAGTATTGACTTCAAAGGGCCATTACCATCCTCCTCTCAAAATGTTTATATACTTACCATAGTTGATGAATATTCGAGGTTTCCATTTGCCTTTCCTTGTCCAAATATGTCAGCTGCTATGGTTATCAAATGTTTAGATCAACTGTTTTCATTCTGTGGATTTCCATGTTACATACATTCTGATTGGGGCAACTCATTCATGTCAAAAGATTTAAAAGACTACATTTCTAATAGAGGATTTGCAACAAGTAAAACAACATTTATTGGAAATGGTAAGGTTGAGAGGTATAACGGAATCATTTGGAAAGCAGTGAAACTGGCTTTAAAGTCAACTGACATACCAGATCAGCAATGGGAATGTGTTCTACCAGATGCATTACACTCCATCAGATCTTTACTGTCAACTGCTACCAATACTACTCCACATGAGTGGTTCTTTAACTTCAAACGGCGTTCTTCTAGTGGTACTTCTCTGCCATCATGGTTGACTAGCCATGGGCCTGTGTTGCTTCGTTGGTATGCCCGATCAAATAAGAATGAGCCCTTTGTTGATGAAGTTGAACTGACTGATGTCAACCCTTCTTATGCAACTATCAAGTATCAGGTTGGACGTCAGTCAACCATCTCACTTCGAGACCTTGCAGCGTGTCCGTCTTCTCCACCAGCTCCATCACTCCTTGATAATATTAAATCGAGAACTTCCTTCAACACTCCCATCATCCCCTATGAAAACTTCTATAAGTAATTCTAAAATTGAAAATGTAAATAACAATACGAGTGAAGTTGATGACCAAGCAATATATGTACCACCAGCTATTGAAAGACCATTATCTCCTGATGCTCCAGTGCTGCGACGGTCATCAAGACATACTAAACCTCCTGACCGTCTCAAGATAAATAGGAGGGGAGAATGAAGTGTGCGCATGTTATGGGGCCTCCAACCGGCGAGGCCTACGGAATCAGCGATATTTTCCAGGCACTTTGAAGATGTGTATTACAGAAATTAGTTGCTTAAAGCTTAAATAAAGTTTAATTAAATTAGAATTTTTCATTTGCCTCACAACAGCCTGTTGACAAAGTTATACATGGTTTACATTAAAAATATTCCAAAATTAAAAAACATCCCTCTAAAATAACTGACAATTACCATAGTCCCTTTTTAGCATTCCCCCATCCACTGAAATCAATTGAACATAATCTTGTGCAAAGTGATACTTAGCACAGGCTGTTAAAACAGATTCTCCATACGCGTTGTTGGGAATGTATATCTTAATTATTTTATAATCAAATCTATGGAATTAAGCATTAGAGCATTGCCCAAGTAATGACATTGAAGAAAATTGCTAAATTAAGTAACTTTTGCATTTGTGCATATTATGCAAAAATCCAAAATCTGCTGCCACTTTTACAGGCAATTGTCAATAGTCATGAGTAAAATTACTGGCATTTTCCAGAAAAGAATGTACAATTAATTGTACCCAGCAAAGTTCATGCCAATGAGAGAAATTGGATTAATATTGGATTGAGACTAGATCAATCCAACCTCTCTCATTGGCACGAACATTGCTGGACAAAACTTTGTTGCATTAATTTTTCATACATTCTTTGTTCCATACATTCTTGCGATCGTACAGTGGAATTAACCTTCATTTTCACAAAAAGACAGATAAATCATAAAAATGAAACAAATTAAGAAGTGAAGAGCCATCACACCATACCTGTTGCCTTTGCTGTGCCCACAAGTCTGGCTCGAATTAAACCATGCCGCTCCTGTAGGTGAATAACATGAACTTTTGGGAACCGCGACATATATTTGTCTAAATTTTCTTTCAGGTATTCTATATAATAAGGAGAAAAGTAAAGTTTGTGCATTAAATTGATTTCTTCCAAGCAGTAATTGGCTCATCTTTGCATACAGATGCACATTAAACAATGAAGCTTGAGATTCCAATTAATACCCACACTCCCTAATTTACTCAGTACGCGACTTATGTACACTTACACCTACGTAAACAATTCTGGCACTTTGTAATTTCTACAACACCGTACAATCATTCAAGTTTACATCGGAAACAAACCAGCAATGGTGGCAGTGCTTACCCAGAAGGCTGTGTGCCGCTCAAAGTGTCCCCAAAGGCGAGACATGAATCCAGCCGACAATGGTGGCGGTGCTCACCCAGAAGGCCATGCGCCACAGAAAGTGCCCAATGGAGACACATAACTCAAGGCAGCAATGCTTACCCAGAAGGTCGCTCGCCACAGAAAGTGCTCCTGAATTCTTTAATTGGAGTTTACTGGACTTGATCTTGCACTAAATGTTATTTCCTTTATAATGTATCTGTACACTATGGATGGCTCGATTGTAATCATGCCGCCTTTCCGCTGACTGGTTGGCACGCATCAAAAGCTTTTCACTGTACCCTGGTACATGTGACAATAAACTAAACAAAAAAAAGTTAAAGTGGAAAGTATTGGAGTTTACTGATGATAGCAATGTTATGAAAGCTAGATTGAATGATGAGGGGATGGGTTGTTGGTGGGGAAGTGAGCTATGAAGATGTTGCAGAGAGGTTGTGCAGACAAAAAAAAAAATTGGTAAATGGAGCTGAATTGGAGCGAAATACACTGAAGAATACTTTTTTTTAAAGGTGAGACCATAGTCAATTTAGTGTGCAGAGCGCTCTTAGCTCAGGAGTTGCAGATAGTAAATAGCACATGTAAGAAGCAATTAGGAAGGGAAATGGTGTTCAGTGTAAACTTTAGGAGCAAGCTTTGGGTGTGCAAAGAGATTTGCGAGAAAGGTATTGATGATGAACTATTTCCGGTCTACACAGATACTGGTAAAGTTGAGGTTATTTTATTTAATACTCAAAAAGGTTAATGAATTCAATAGATGTCGATAAAGCCATTTCCAGAGGCATAGAAGTTTAAGGTGACTGGCAAAAGAACCAGGGGTAAGATGTTAAAACAAATGTTTAAATGGTGAATTTCTCTGATTTGCAAAGCATTATTCCAAGTTTCCTCCCATACTCCAAAGATGTATAGGTTTGTTGGTTAATTGGCTTTGGTAAAAAAATGTAAATTGTCCTTCGAGTGTACGGTTGTGCCAGTGTATGAAGTGATTGCTGGTTGGGGCGAACTTGGTGGGCCGAAGGGCCTGCTTCCGCATCGTATCTCTAAAGTCTAAATTAAACATAAAAGTCTTTCTGAGTAGATCTCTCTAATTAGTATATTCACAGATCACTCTAATGACAGCTCCTAGTGTTAAAGGCTAGATAGCTTACAGAACTATAGTGAAGTGCAATGGTTTACAGGAAAGCACACATCCTCAAATGAAGTTCAACACTGAAAAAATATATTTTCATTCCCTCCCTTGGTATCTTGAAGTATGTATTCAGAAGCTCTCTGATCAGCCTCTGGCGCTGATCAGCCAGTGTTTTTTTTATAATATTTTTTAGTCCTTTTATCTCTTGGGAATCAAACGAAAATGTATTTTCCCTGAAG
Source organism: Raja brachyura (assembly GCA_963514005.1). The sequence goes on from OY740787.1 coordinate 60,816,183, forward strand.
ATGACTTTACATTTTCTAAAGCTATTACTTTTGTTTGACCTTGGCTGAAGAATCAGCAGCAATACCGACTAGCCATCTTGGTTTTGGCCAAGGATATTGTTATAGTCAGAGTCATACAGCATGGAAGCAGCTTGCCCATGTCAGCCAAGATGCCCCTTCTGCACTAGACCCACCTGACCACATTTGGCCCATATCTCACTAAACCTTTCCCATCCATATGTACCCTATGCTTCTAAGCTGGAAAACCAGGTAAGGAAAATTAAGATCAAATCTGGAGATGAATGGAAGTTAAACATACCACAGTTACAGACAACTCAGGTATAAGTAACTCTTGTAAACATTATTTTGGTGGCTTGGTGGGAATATAAATAATTAAATTCAGCACAGATAAAATAAGTATTTACAATTTAAAAGGTAGATCACGTAAGATTTAGAAATAGAATAGCATTTCACTCAATTTGCAGGCCTACAAAGATCTTACTTCCATTTGCATTAACTATTATAGTAGATCTCAAAAATATTTGGTTTAGTGACACTAATAAAACATCCTTTCTTACCTCTAGTGCTAAAGTCATCTACAAGAATAACTTCTTTAATGAGATGAGAAGGTGATCGGTTGAAGATGCTGTGAACAGATCTTAGGAGTGTAGACCACACTTCGTCAACGAAGCACAAGATAATACTGGTGGTTGGAAGGTTGTTGTGAATCATTTGATCAGAGCACCTGTAATAAACACACGGCCATAGATATGAAGATTAAATGCTAAAGAATCATAGCATGTGCAATGTTGTTTCAAAGGCAAATGCATCCGGCACGATCTTGGTTTATTTCTACATCCCTCATTTTCCATTGGAGATAGGAGGAAGCAGAGAAAGAGGTAACCGGAGCTAAAAAAAAACAAACCAAGAAAATGCTCCAAAAGCAAAGAACAATGCTGGAAGCGTTCAGTGGGTCAAAGAGCAGAAGAGAGAGTGCAGACCAAAGTTGATAAAGCACTAAAAGATAGACGCAAATTGTTGGAGTAACTCAACAGGTCACGCAGCATCTCTGGAGGAAGAAAGATGGGTGATATTTGGGTCAGAACTCTTCTACAGCCAATATCTCGATGAAGCAACAACTATTTAATGGGAAAAAAACAAAACAATAATAGAAAGGTGAAATTATCTAAAGGAAGAGAATAAAAAGGCGCAGCTTTACCCAAAATTGTTACATTCAGCATTGTCCTGAAAGCTAAAACATACAATTAGAAGACGAGTAGCAGTTCCTCAAGCTTACATTGGACATTGTTGGAGTCATGTAGGAGATTGAAGGCAGAGAAGGACTGGGACAGAAAATAAAAGTAACAGGACATTGAAAGCTTGATTGCTCTTGGAGCCTGAACAGTTGATCTGCAAAATGACTATCCAAGCTGCAATTTGTTTCTACATTGTAGAGGAAACCACACCATGAGTACTGCATAATATACTAGATAGGGTAGACAGTCACAACCTTTTCCCCAGGGTAGAAATGTCCAATACTATAGAGGGCATAGATATAAGTTGGGAGGCGGACAGTTTACAGTTTATTCCTTGCACTTCCACGTGCCTATCTAAAAACCTCTATCGTATCTGCCTCCAGAGGCATCCCTGGTAATTTAGGCCCCGACCACTCTCTGTGTAAATAAATTGCTCCACACATCTCCCTCTCACCTAAAAATTAAATCTTATATTTCCATCAACATAATATCTAGGTTCATCCCTCCTGTAGAATACAGACAACATTTTACGAATAACATTTTTTTCCCCAAATATATCTATTCTGCAGAAGCTGGAATAAAAAGTCGCAATAATGCTGAGTTGCAAATTCATTAAAATGAAAATAAGCATTATTCAGGCCATCTCCAAAATTCCCGTTTAAGAGAGATTTCCTTATTTCCGGCTTTTTTAGATAATTGGGCTCTCATTTATTTGGCAATATTTTATTTATGCAGCTGGAATGCAGATTCACTGATTTTTTAGGAAATCTTTCAAATAATCTTTTGTAATTATTACATTATAGCGGTGGATTCATTAAAAAAATTAACATTCCTCCACACCTCCAAATAATTTGTTTTTAATGTGACATAATTTAATGTCAGAAAATGTAATGACATTTTTTAAAATGTTTTAGTATTAATACCAAATTCTAGTCTAACTCTGGCAGTATTCAAAGTTAATGATAAATTACAAAATATTATATATAAAGACCATAATGAGTCACACACCACCAAAAAGTGATAGCAACACTATATATACAAACAATGAACTGCATATGCTGGTTTACCACAAAAGAGACACAGTGCTGGAGTAACTCAGCAGGCCAGGCATCATTTTGTGCGGACATGAATAGATGACATTTCGGGTCGGGATCCTTCTTCAGGCTTAATATATCATTATATAAACAACCACACAACATTTGAGATTACATTTAAACAATATGTACCAAAAAAAGGACACGCAGATCTTTTCTAATAGTAATCTCACCCTTTTGGTCTTGTATCTGGGACAGCTCTGTCCAGTGGGATCATGTTACTGAGATATACATTGAAGTGTCCCTCATTCCATTTTTCCTTTGCTCGTCCTTCTTGTTCCTTCGGTACAACTGCTGGTTGCCCAAACTGACCCATGGCTTCTGGGTCCCGTGGCGATATAGTCCTGTCTATCGACAAAACTCTGTGTTCCCTTAGAGCAGATCGCAAGTTAACAACTGGTCGTTTTAAAACAGCGTCGTCAATCTGCTGATCATTCATTTCATTGTTTTTGACAGCTAATTTATTATCAATAATAACTGAAAAATCTTTTTTCTCAGTCAGGTTTTTACCTTCAAACAGGTTTATTCCAGATTTGTTTGCTTTGAAATTAATCTTTGCATTTGCCACATTCGTTAGAGGTGTAATTTTCATTATGTTTTGTTTTATTCCAACATTCTTTGTGACAGCAATAAGTTGACCAGGCATTCCATTCCAAATCTTACTACCGCCAGGAATCTTACTATCCGTAAGGTTGTCAGGTTCACCTTTGACTCCATTAAAATCTTTGCCACCGACAGGAATTTTATTATCCATAAGGATCTCTTGTTCCCTTTTGACTCCATTCCTATCTTTGTTTCCAATAGAAATGTTATAATCCATGCTGTTGGCAAGTTCACCTTTGACACCACTCAAATCTTTGAAAACAACAGGAATTTTATTATCCATAAGATTTTCAGGTTCACCTTTAATTCTGTTAAAATCTTTGCCACCACCAGTAATTTTATTATCCGTAATGTTGGCAGATTCACCTCTGATTCCGTTCCAATCTTTGTTACTGACAGGTATTTTCTGATCCATAATATTGGCAGGTTCACCTTTGAATCTATTCCATGTGTCGCCACCGACAGGAATTTCATTATCTATCGGGTTGACAAGGTCAACTTTCACTTCATTCCAATTTTTGCTGCCAACAGGAATCTTATTATCAGAAATATTGGCAGCTTCACCTTGGACTCCATTCCGATCTTTGATACCAACTGGATTCTTACTATCCGTACTGTTGGCAGGTTGACCTCCGATTCCATGCCACACTTTGATTTCTGGAGGAATTTTATGATCTATAATGTGGGCAGCTTCATCTTTGGCTTCATTCATTTCTTTGCGGTCAATATTTATCTTATCTACAATGTGGATAAGTTCACCTTTGTCTTGGTCCCATGCTTTGCCGCCAACAGGGATTTTAATATCCGAGATGTTAGCAGCATCAACTTCGACTCCTATCCTACCTTTGAATCCGAAAGGGTTATGAACCTTAATGTTGCCATATTCACTTTTGACTCCATTCTGATCTTTGACATCAACAGGGATTTTATGATCCATTATATTGGCAGCTTTATCTTTGGCTCCATGCCCTGCTTTGCCATCCATGGGAAGTTTATGACCCATAATGTTGGCAGCTTCACCTTTGGCTCCATCCAGTGCTTTGCCAGCGCCAGGAACGTTATTGTCTATGGGGTTGCCAACTTTACCTTTGCCTCCAGGCTTCACTTCACCCTGGGTTTGGGTTTTGCTCTGGATCAGCACAGATTTGACCGGTGCCCCCTCCGCCCGGTCACTCGGCCCCTCTGCCCCGGCCTTTCCCCCGCCGCGCTGCGGGCTCCCCCTGCCCTCTGCCCCGGCGCCCGCCTCCACCGGGACCCTGACTTCTGGCCCGGGGCGCCCCGTGGTTGCCGGGGCCACGGCGGCGCGAGCCGGCTTCCAGACGGTTCCAGGCGCCGCCAGAAGCGGCCGGTGGTCGTCGAGGGGGGCGGCGGCCGTTCGGGCAGGGAGGTCCTGCTTGCCCGGTGGGTCGTCATGGAGAGGGGCCCGGGCACCCAGCGAGTCACCATGGAGAGGAGCCCGCTCCGCCGGGTCGCCATGGAGAGGAGCCCCGACCACCCGGACACCCGGCGGGAGAGGATCCCGAACACCCGGCTGGTCGCCAAGTAGAGGAGCCCCCACCGCCGGGTTACGCTGGAGAGGATCCCGGACACCCGGCTTGTTACCCTGGAAAGGAGCCCGCTCCGCCGGGTTAGGATCCTGGACACCCGGCGGGAGAGGAGCCCGGCCACCCGGCTTGTTACCCTGGAAAGGAGCCCGCTCCGCCGGGATACCCGGGATAGGATCCTGGACACCCGGCGGGTGAGGGGCCCGGCCACCCGGCGCGTTACCCTGGAAAGGAGCCCGCTCCGCCGGGATACCCGGGAAAGGATCCTGGACACCCGGCGGGTGAGGGGCCCGGCCACCCGGCGCGTTACCCTGCAGAGGAGCCCGCTCCGCCGGGTTACCCGGGAAAGGATCCCGGACACCCGGTGGGTCACCATGGAGACGAGCCCCCTCCGCCCGCCGCTCGTCCGGCCTTCTCCGGAACATCTTGTGCAAGCCCTGGTCCTGCAGCACTTTGGTCCGCAGCCGCTCCAACCGCAGCAACTCCTCCTTGGAAAGTTTACTGTTGATCTCGGTGAAGGAAAACCTCAGCGCTGCCATGTCGAAGATGAGCCAGGCTACGGAAGCGGCGAAAATCAAGCCGAGGATCCTGCCGCTGCCGCGGAACAGCCTCTTGACTCTGTTCATGTTCCCGCTGGACGGATCGCATGGACTTGCAGCCGCCTGTTGCAGTAACTCCTCACTCTGCCTCTCTTCCTTTCCCGCATCCAGGGAAGTTAGTCTGCCTGCGTGGCATTCCTGCAACGGCCCCGGGACAGTTTGCAAAGGGTGCAATTATCCTTCCAAACCCAATAAATCGCTGCTGACCTGCATGTGCAAATTATTGACTCTGTTTTACAAATTGCTCTGCATCAGGAGACCGGGTGTTTCCCTTTTAAGGTGCGCCCCAGAATGGTCCACGTGTCAATGCTAACGTTGCATCCTTCTTGCTCGGCGCCGGAATCTGTCCAAACTTTTGAGAGATCCAAGGAACTGCAGTTGCTGGATTCTTGTGCAAAGCACAAATGCTGGAGGAACTCAACGGGGCGGTCAGGCAGCATTTGTGGAGGGGAATGGACAGGTGACATTTCGGGTCACTTTTGTTTGGTATGAAATTATTCATACCAAACAAAATAAACACTTCAGTGTTTATTTATCAGTGACTATTTCATAAATGCCTTTGCGAGCCACAGGAATTCAAAATGGTTTAACTTAAATTCTAAAGTCCTAACGAAATCTTAATCTTAAAGTCCCAAGGAAATCTTGAGAAAACAAAGTTTTATTTACATTCCTAGTGAGTAAAGAGGAAAACAAGTAGTCGATATTCATGGTAAGTCCATAAATGTTTGCTGACAACAATGAGGCATAATGTAGAATCAGGTGTTCGATTATTGTCGCATTTGAACTATAATTTATGATTACACAGTATTAATGTAAAAGAGGGCATTCAAAGTGTGCAATTACTTTGCCATTCAAACTCAAACGTGCTGGTTGTTTGCAGCATCGGCAAATCGACCTCCGCACCTGGTCGTTACATCTCGGCATTGAGTCACACCTTGCAGTTAATGATTAGCTGGGATCAGTGTGCTGGGTGTGCACCGATCAAGTTAGTTGGAGAAGTTCCCTGTGTTAAAGAAGGAACTGCAGATGCTGGAGAATCGAGGGTTACACAAAAAGCTGGAGAAACTCAGCGGGTGCAGCAGCATCTAAGGGGCGAAGGAGATAGGCGACGTTTCGGGTCGAGACCCTTCTTCAGTCTGAAGGGTCTCGACCGAAAAGGCCGCCTATCTCCTTCGCCCCTTAGATGCTGCTGCACCCGCTGAGTTTCTCCAGCTTTTTGTGTAACCCTGGAGAAGTTCACTGATTGATTCTGACACTTTTATCCAAGGTGTCAATACAGATCTTTCCCATCTAACGAGGAGGGTAACTGTCACCTGTATCTGCATACCACCTAGCAAAACCAAGGAATTGCAGATGCTGGTTTACAAAAAAACAACACAAAGTGCTGGAGTAACTCAGCGGTTCAGGCAGCATCAGTGGAGGGAAATGGATGGACAATATTTCAGTTCAGGACCTTCAGACATTTCTGCCTGACCTGCTGAATTTCTCTAGCACTTTAATTTAGATCAAGATTCCAGCATCTGCAGTCTCATATGTCTCCATATGACTGCTCCACTGCAAAATCTCTTCAAAGTATACCTACTTTGAAGGGGTTTTTTAATTTTAGAGGTACAGTGTGGAAATAGACCCTTCGGCCCACCGATACCGCACAGACCAGCGATCACCCTGTACACTAGCACTATCTTACACACTAGGGACAATTGACTATTTTACTGAAGCAATTACCCTACAAACCCATATGTGTTTGGAATGTGGGAGGAAACCAAAGCACCCAGAGAAAACCATTGAGGTCACAGGGAGAACGTACATGGTCCATACATGTGGCAGAAATTTAGAGGGAAATTAAAGCAAAAGCGGAGACTTTGAGGTTTGCTTCAAGAGACTTTATTGCATGATATTATAGAGAGATGGCGGTAGTTAACTGTTCACCAATTCTCTGACTTTGCAGCAGATTTAGCCGACAGTTATACTGTGCAGTAAACAACTTGTTTTTGATAGTTACAATTATCCTGTTATTACTATCTACTACATGGATACCAATTATTTCATTAGTCAAAGCACACTTTTTGTTTATGTCCACCTTTTAATACAAGTCAAAAATAATAAGTGAATTCGGTATTCCGACCGCATGCCCAGGTCATAGGTCACTCACTATAAACATTCTCGGCAGCTGTGGTGCTGCATTGTGTGCAGGCCAGCATTTTGTCCGTGGTCAGGGCCGGGTCACCGGCACTGCGGGCACTGTTAAGTTACTGCTGGGCCGTCCCTATCCGGGTCCCCGTCCCTCCCGGGTGTCCCATCCCTGTCCAGATTGCGGGACGGTGGTGGCCCCGGACTTGCATCCAGTGCAGGGAAGAGGCGCTGGCTCAAGCTCGGCTCAGCCTCTCCAGCCGGGGCGCAGGCCTGGAGGGGTGGCGGCCCCAAACTTTCCGCCGGCTTGGGGGCGAGGTGCTGGCTTCAGTTGTTGGTTGGCCCGGCGGGGCAGGCGGAGTTGAGCTGGGGTTGGCGCTTCTCCGCGCTGCCTGTGAGTCTGGGGGCCGCTGCTCTGGGCCGGTGTCCCGTCGGACTGGACGTCTCTGGCCGCGTCCCTGGTGGGGATGGGACACTGGGGGGGGAACGGTCCAGTGGCAGTTTGGCAGCTCTTACTGTGCCGGGGACACGGGTTCGATCCTGGCTGTGGATGAGGAACGGGTCTGTGTGCGTGCAGCTGTTGAGAATCTCTCCTCCGGTCCAGTCTCCACCCCTCCCCCCCACTGTCTCCCACTCGCATCTGCCCCCTCTGTCTCGCTGTTACACCCAGCTCTCCCGCTACCTGGCAATCCCGTTCCTCAGATTCAATATATTGTTACACATAAATCAAAAATAAAGATAATAATTTATACACAGTGTATACAGTCAGTGCTTCACTCGCTTTTTCTTTATAGCGAGTGATCTTTGACAATTCCTTGTGTTTTTCAGAATACCAAACACGCTTATACATGGGCATCTTGACATTATTCTATCTCATCTTTCAAGCATACCCACTGCCCCATCTCCGAGCCAAACATAAGCTCCCATTTACTGCAACGTTTCTATGCTACTAGCGGTAGGGGGCGCAGCTAGTCTACCTTGCTTGATATTCCATCTACTATTGTAATCCAGCATTCTGTAACTTCACTGAGAGAACAGGCTTATCTCTCGCATTCCCAGACAAGAGAACAACAGGTATAATGTCAATTCTCGAAGGGATGATGCGTCTGAAACTTATTTTGCCAAATTCCCATGATATTCTGTACCTGGTCAACGAGAGATGCCAATTGCCATATCCGCACATTCTTTCGTTTCCTTGTTCAATTCCGACCAAAACTAAGTAAGAAAATATTTTAATTTTTTCTTCCACAGTAGACAGAACCCATGAAAGGATCGAACCCAGGTCTCTGGTGCTGTAAGGCTGCAGCTCTATCGCTTTGCTACAGTGCTGCCCCTATCTCCTCTGCCCACAGGAGTTCCATGAGACCCTCACTCACTGCTCCCCCTCTGTGATTCCTGCCGCTTGTCCATTTCCTCCACAGAGTTGGAGATCACAGGGTCTTCAGGGGCCGTGGGGGTCATCATTCTCCATATAAAAAGCAAAGATCCTATAGCAAAGCAAGATAGTGTACTCGACGAAAAAGACGTAGTAAGGTCATGGGCAGATTCATGGGTAAGCTTCGGCCCCATTTCCGTAACCGGCTTCCGTGTCCGTCATCTTTGTCCGCCATAGCTGAGCAAAGATACTAGTGCGGAGACAGAAGCCGGTTACGGAAACATCCTCGTAAAAATCAAAGATCTTTGGTGAAAATCTTCTCCTCATTTTCTCTCTGCCTCTCTGCCCCTCTGCCCCTTTAAAGAGACTCACTGACGGGGGGGTAGAGGGCGGGCATGAGATCCGAAGCTGAGAACAGATGGCCCTTCGGTTTCTTCCCCCATCACGCTCGCTGCCGAGCTCCCAAACTCCGGACCGGACTGCTCTTCACTACTCCTCTGCGTCGCTGACTGTCGGACATTTATTCCTCTTTCTGCCAAAATGGCTGAGTGCTGGAACGGCTCTTTTGTTCGGCCCGCCCCAGTGCTGCAGCAGTTGGTGGGGGTCGGGCTCGTACTCCAGTGGATTGGAAAGGTCTCCCCTTTTACACTCCCGTGTGGGCTCAGTGCCCCCTCCACCGTTGCACAGTCCGATCCCAATCTCGGGGCTTTGAATCCAAAACATTAAAAAAGAAAATTAACAGAATTATAATTTATTAACATATTAATCATTCACAAAAATTATCAGAATTATGAATCATGAATCTAACACTATATCACACACACAAACTGTTCCCCCGCAACGCTGATTACACTGCGAGAGGGATATACCAAAGATCCTATAGAATGCTATAGGATCTTTGGGATATACAAAGTCGGGTTGGGTTGGGTCGCGTTTACTGATATGGCTGACGAAAAGGCTGACGTTCTGCTCTGTTGTGACTTCCGTCTGGTTAGGGAGAGTGAGGTGGTCATAGAGAGGAGTTACAGAGAGGTGGTCATTCCAAGACCACAGGAGGCAGACAAGTGGGTCACGGTTAGGAGAGGCAAGGGGCAGAGGCAGGGGCTACAGAGTACCCCGGTGGCTGTACACCTTGGCAATAAGTACTCCTGTTTGACAGCCTACCTGGGGGTAGGGACAGCGGGCTGGCCTCCGGTACAGAGACCGGCCCTGTTGCTCAGAAGGGTAGGGAAAAGAAGGGGAGGGCAATAGTAATAGGGGACTCTATAGTTAGGGGGTCAGATAGGCGGTTCTGTGGACGCAGTCAGGAGACCCGGATGGTAGTTTGCCTCCCTGGTGCCAGGGTCTGGGATGTGGCTGAACGTGTCCAAGATATCCTGACATGGGAGCGAGAGGAGCCTGAGATCGTGGTACATATAGGTACCAGTGACATAGGTAGAAAAAGAGAAGAGGTCCTGAAAGGAGAATTTAGGGAGTTAGGAGGAGAGTTAAGGAGAAGGACCGCAAAGGTAACAATCTCAGGATTGCTGCCTGTGCCACGCGACAGTGAGAGTAGGAATGGAGCGAGGTGGAGGATAAATGTGTGGCTGAAGGACTGGTGCAGAGGGATGGGATTCAAGTTTCTGGATCATTGGGACCTCTTTTGGGGAAGGTATGACCTGTTCAAAAAGGACGGGTTGCACTTGAACCCGAGGGGGACCAATATCCTGGAGGGGAGATTTGCAAAGGCTACTGGGAAGACTTTAAACTAGAATGGTTAGGGGGAGGGACTCAAATAGAGAAAGCTAGTAAACAGTGTGTGAGGCAGGAGGCAAAGAAGGGAAGCACTCAGACCCAACATGCAGAGGAGAAAGAAGGAAAATATAATAAACATAGAATAAGAGGTGGTGGGTTTCTTAAATGTGTGAGCAGAGACAGAGGTGTAAAATGAGGGTAGAAGCAATAGGTAACAAGGTAAAAAGTAAAAGTGGCAGGCAGACAAATCCAGGGCAAAAATCAAAAAGGGCCACTTTTCAACATAATTGTGCTAGGGGTAAGAGTGTTGTAAAAACAAGCCTGAAGGCTTTATGTCTCAATGCAAGGAGCATTCGTAATAATGGATGAGCTGAATGTGCAGATAGTTATTAATGAATATGATATAGTTGGGATCACGGAGACATGGCTCCAGGGTGACCAAGGGTGGGAGCTGAACCTCCAGGGATATTCAATATTCAGGAGGGATAGAGAGAATGGGGTGGGGTAGCGTTGCTGGTTAGAGAGAAGATTAACGCAATAGAAAGGAAGGACATTAGCTTCGAGGATGTGGAATCGATATGGGTAGAGCAGCGAAACACTAAGGGGCAGAAAACGCCAGTGGGAGTTGTGTACAGGCCACCTAACAGTATTAGTGGAGTTGGGGATGGCATCAAACAGGAAATTAGAAATGCGTGCAACAAAGGTAAAACAGTTATAATGGGTGACTTCAATCTACATAAATATTGGGTGAATCAAATTGGCATGGGTGCTGAGGAAGAGGATTTCTTGGAATGTATGTGGGATAGTTTTCTTAACCAACATGTAGAGGAACCAACGAGAGAGCAGGCTATTCTAGACTGGGTATTGAGTAATGAGGAAGGGTTAGTTAGCAGTCTTGTTGTGCGTGGCCTCTTGGGCAAGGGTGACCATAATATGGTTGAGTTCTTCATGAGGATGGAGAGTGACATAATTAATTCAGAAACAAGGGTTCTGAACTTAAAGAAAGGTAACTTTGAGGGTATGAGACTTGAATTGGCCAAGATAGACTGGCAACTGATTCTTAAAGGGTTGATGGTGGATAGGCAATGGAAGGCATTTAAAGACAGCATGGATGAACTACAAAAATTGTTCATCCCAGTTTGGCAAAAGAATAAATCAGGGAAGGTAGTACACCCATGGATAACAAGGGAAATCAGGCATAATATCAAAACAAAAGATGAAGCATACAAATTAGCCAGAAAAAGCAGCCTACCAGAGGACTGGGAGAAATTCAGAGTCCAGCAGAGGAGGACAGAGGGCTTAATTAGGAAAAAGAAAATAGATTATGAAAGAAAACTGGCAGGGAACATAAAAACTGACTGCAAAGGTTTTTATAGAAACGTGAAGAGAAAAAGATTAGTTAAAACAAATGTAGGTCCCTTGCAGTCAGAAACAGGTGAATTGATCATGGGGAACAAAGACATGGCAGACCAATTGTATAACTACTTTGGTTCTGTCTTCACTAAGGAAGACATAAATAATCTGCCAGAAATAGCAGGGGACCGGGGGTCAAATGAGATGGAGGAACTGAGTGAAATCCAGGTTAGCCGAGAAGTGGTGTTAGGTTAATTGAATGGATTAAAGGCCGATAAGTCCCCAGGGCCAGATAGGCTGCATCCCTGAGTACTTAAGGAAGTAGCCCCAGAAATAGTGGATGCATTAGTGATAATTTTTCAAAACTCTTTAGATTCTGGAGTAGTTCCTGAGGATTGGAGGGTGGCTAATGTAACCCCAATTTTTAAAAGGGGAGGGAGAGAGAAAACGGGAAATTACAGACCAGTTGGTCTAACATTGGTAGTGGGGAAACTGCTAGAGTCAGTTATTAAAGATGGGATAGCAGCACATTTGGAAAGTGGTGAAATCATTGGACAAAGTCAGCATGGATTTATGAAAGGTAAATCATGTCTGACGAATCTTATAGAATTTTTCGAGGATGTAACTAGTAGAGTGGATAAGGGAGAACCAGTGGATGTGTTATATCTGGACTTTCAGAAGGCTTGCGACAAGGCCCCACATAAGAGATTAGTATGCAAACTTAAAGCACATAAGATATTATGTTATGTCTAAAAATAGGCAAAAATAGGAAAACCGACTACTATCTAAATGGTGGCCGATTAGGAAAAGGGGAGATGCAGCGCGACCTGGGTGTCATGGTGTCATGGGTGTCATTGAAAGTAGGCATGCAGGTACAGCAGGCAGTGAAGAAAGCCAATGGTATGTTAGCTTTCATAGCAAAAGGATTTGAGTATAGGAGCAGGGAGGTTCTACTTCAGTTGTATAGGGTCTTGGTGAGGTCACACCTGGAGTATTGCGTACAGTTCTGGTCTCCAAATCTGAGGAAGGACATTATTGCCATAGAGGGAGTGCAGCGAAGGTTCACCAGACTGATTCCTGGGATGTCAGGACTGTCTTATGAACAAAGACTGCATAGACTCGGTTTATACTCTCTAGAATTTAGGAGATTGAGAGGGGATCTTATAGAAACTTACAAGATTCTTAAGGGGTTGGACAGGCTAGATGCAGGAAGATTGTTCCCGATGTTGGGGAGGTCCAGGACAAGGGGTCACAGCTTAAGGATAAGGGGGAAATCCTTTAGGACCGAGATGAGAAGGAATTTTTTCACACAGAGAGTGGTGGGTCTCTGGAACTCTCTGCCACAGAGGGTAGTTGAGGCCAGTTCATTGGATATATTTAAGAGGGAGTTAGATGTGGCCCTTGTGGCTAAGGGGATCAGAGGGTATGGAGAGAAGGCAGGTACGGGATACTGAGTTGGATGATCAGCCATGATCATATTGAATGGCGGTGCAGGCTCGAAGGGCCGAATGGCCTATTCCTGCACCTAATTTCTATGTTTCTATGTTTCTATGTTTCTATATTGGCGGTTCAGTATTGATGTGGATAGAGAACTGGCTGGCAGACAGGAAGCAAAGAGTAGGAGTAAACGGGTCCTTTTCAGGATGGCAGGCAGTGAGTATTGGAAGGCTCGGTGCTGGGACCCCAGCTATTTACAATATATATTAATAATTTGGACGAGGGAATTGAATGCAACATCTCCAAGTTTGCAGATGACACAAAGCTTGGGGGCAGTGTTAGCTGTGAGGAGGTTGCTAGGAGGCTGCAAGGCGACTTGGATAGGTTGGGTAAGTGGGCAAATGCATGGCAGATGCAGTATAATGTGGATAAATGTGAGGTTATCCACTTTGGTGGCAAAAACAGGAAATAGACTATTATCTGAATGGTGGCCGATTAGGAAAAGGGGAGATGCAATGAGACCTGGGTGTCATGGTACACCAGTCATTGAAAGTAGGCATGCAGCTGCAGCAGGCTGTGAAGAAAGCGAATGGTATGTTAGCATTCATAGCAAAAGGATTTGAGTATAGGAGCAGGGAGATTCTACTGCAGTTGTACAGGGTCTTGATGAGCCCACACCTGGAGTATTGCATACAGTTTTTGGCTCCTAATCTGAGGAAAGACATTCTTGCCATAGAGGGAATACAGAGAAGGTTCACTAGACTGATTCCTGGGATGTCAGGACTTTCGTATGAAGAAAGACTTGATAGACTCGGCTTGTACTCGCTAGAATTTAGAAGATTGAGGGGGGATCTTATAGAAACGTACAAAATTCTTAAGGGGTTGAACAGACTAGATGCAGGAAGATTATTCACGATGTTGGGGAAGTCCAGAACAAGGGGTCACAGTCTAAGGATAAGGGGGAAGTTTTTTAGGACCAAGATGAGAAAATCATTTTTCACACAGAGAGTGGTGAATCTCTGGAATTCTCTGCCACAGAAGGTAGTTGAGGCAGTGCATTGGCTATATTTAAGAGGGAGTTAGATTTGGCCCTTGTGGCTAAAGGGATCAGGGGGTATGGAGAGAAGGCAGGTATGGGATACTGAGTTGGATGCTGAGCCATGATCATATTGAATGGCGATGTAGGCTGGAAGGGCCGAATGGCCTACTCCTGCACCATGTTTCTATGTTTCTAAACAAATGCATTGGTGGTTCAGTGCTACAATTCTCGCCTGCCACATGGGAGGCCTGGCCGATGCAACAGTTTTTTTGGGGGCCCAGTAGCATTGGGTTTCAGAAAATGGAGGGCAGGTCAGTTGAGCTGTCAGTGCTAGCAGTTTTGTTCGATTATCATAAAATTGTATCCTTCTCATTTCTTACTCTCTTTGTATAGCTCAGTTTATGTCAGTTTAGCCAGGGCTGCCAACATTGAATGAGAGTTGAGAGTGAGAAATTGCGAGGGAGCGTAGCGACTGAGGGGGGGGGAGGATGTGGGAGGGGGGTGTCCACCCTCCCACTGTAGGGAGCTTTCGCATTTTTCAGCTTGAAATTGTGCAATCTGGTGCATACTGTAGTGAGTCTTTTAACTTACACTTGAATGCAACATTTATGCTTTAAATTGGATTAGGTATGAATAAGGTTAGGCTAAATTACATTCCTAAATTACATTCCACAATAGAGCCAGGCTCTGATCAACAGGGGCAGCACATGAATGACTATATTCATGTATGGAAATCAGATTATGTTCATGCTGTTATGCATATATATAGAGAAAAACACAGAGAAACAAAGCAAAAGTCGGACTTCCATCACTGTTCTGCACAACTAAATCAATCAACCTTACCCTTTGAATATAGAAACTAGACAAAAATAATGCCACATATTCAATCATATATGGTTCAATGAAATTAAGACATATATGAAAAAAATGTATATGGAAACAGGCCCTTCAGCCCACCAAGTCCACACCGACCAGCAATCTACCATACACCAATTCCAACCATCAAGCCAGCGACAAGTTACAGAAGCCAAATAACGTATAAACCGGCACTCCTTTCAGATAAGGGAGAAACTGGAATATCCAGAGAAAACCCATGTGGTAGTAAGGCAACAACTCTACCGCTGCGCCACCGTGCCACCCCATTAAATTATTTTTTTTGTAATATATTTATTATGGTGTCACATCAATAAAGATGAACACATGATTCTGATTTTTGCCCTTAGTTGGATAACACACATCTCCAGCCATTGTGTTTTATGGCTGGTTTTTAACTTCTTCAGTCTGAAGGTCTCGACCCGAAACATCACCCATTCTCTCCAGAGATGCAGCCTGTCCTGCTGAGTTTTTCTAGTTTTTATTGTCTATCTTCAGTTTAAACTAGCATCTGCAATTCCTTCCTCCACTATATGTTATGCAAAACAGGTCAATAGACAATAGACAATAGGTGCAGGAGTAGGCCATTCGGCCCTTCGAGCCAGCACCGCCATTCAGTGCGATCATGGCTGATCATCCCCAATCAGTACCCCGTTCTTGCCTTCTCCGCATATCCCCTGACTCCGCTATTTTTAAGAGCCCTATTTAGCTCTCTCTTGAAAGCATCCAGATAACCCACCTCCACCAACACATACTCAGCACTCTCTGTGAGAAAAAGCGTTTCCTCGTCTCCGTTCTAAATGGCTTACTCCTTATTCTTAAACTGTGGCCCCTGGTTCTGGACTACCCCAACATCGGGAACATGTTTCCTGCTTCTAGCATGTCCAAACCCTTAACAACCTTATATGTTTCAATGAGATGCCCTCTCATCCTTCTAAACTCCAGAGTGTACAAGCCCAGCTGCTCCATTCTCTCAGCATTTGACAGTCCCGCCATCCTGGGAATTAACCTTGTAAACCTACGCTGCACTCCCTCAATAGCAAGAATGTCCTTCCTCAAATTAGGGGACCAAAACTGCACACAATACTCCAGGTGTGGTCTCACTAGAGCTCTGTACTACTGCAGAAGGACCTCTTTGCTCCTATATTTGATTCCTCTTGTTATAAAGGCCGGGGTGGAAGATTGCAACCTTCACGTGGTCCGCCCTGTTTTGACTAACGCAATCAACGCGACGTGCACAAACGGAAGATCAAATAGAACAAGTTGTCCAACAACTTTAGGCTGTGCACGCCACACGAAAGAAGAAGAAGAAGTTATAAAGGCCAACATGCCATTCGCTATCTTCACTGTCTGCTGTACCTGCATGCTTACTTTCATAGACTGATGTACAAGGACCCCCAGATCCCGTTGTACTTCCCCATTTCCCAACTTGACGCCATTTAGATAGTAATCTGCCTTCCTGTTTTTGCTACCAAAGTGGATAACCTCACATTTATCCACATTAAACTTCATCTGCCATGCATCTGCCCACTCCCCCAACCTATCCAAGTCACCCTACATTCTCATAGCATCCTCCTCACAGTTCACACTGCCACCCAGCTTTGTGTCATCTGCAAATTTGCAGAGGTTGAATAATTATATTATTCACCTCAAGTAAGTTTTTCCTTCACCTCCGTTGCTGCAGAGGATACAATCCCAGTTATCAAATCTTTCTTCAAAATGAAAAAAAAATTCCTGCCCTGCCAACATCTTCATAAATCGCCCTGGATCCTCTCCAGAGCAATTGCACCCTGTCTACAATGTGTCATAGTCTTACAGCATGGAAACAGGTCCTTCATCCCAACTTGTGCATGCAGATCAAGATGCCCCATCCGCCTATATCCCTTTATACCTTGTCTGTGCCAGTGTGTGTGTGAGTGTGTGTCAGTGAAGCAGCAACAACATCCATAGTGAGCGGAGACTTGGCAATGCCCGAGGAGCGTTTCCCTCCCCCCGGGAATGCGGGCCGGCCCAGGTGCTCCTTGTCCAGCGGGGGTCCGGCGGAGGTGAGGGTCACCTCTCCCGGACTTATTACTGCTTTATAACACTTAAGTTACTTTAAGACCATTTCAGTAATTATGGCAGTCAACTAACAAATTAAAGCAAACTAAAAAAAAATAACATGTTCCCTTTCCTGACTCTACCTCATAAGTACTTTAACGCTGTTAACAGAGCAAAGGGATATTAATCTCAAGAATCAAAATGGGGAAAGTGGGGGCAATTTTGCTTAAATGGTCATTCTAAGCCCATTCAGATCTGCATAGAGTCAGAGTTATACAACATGTACATGGCTGGCCCAATTTGTCCATAATGATCAAGTTGGCATTCTGCATGCCCCGAGACTGGCTGCCATTCCCAGATCAGCTCACGTCCCAGGGACTGGCTGCAGATCTCTGGTCGGCTCGCCTGCCCCGACCCCGCGAAAACAAATTGAAAAAGACCCCGAGGCTTTTCGGGTTACGGGCCAGATTCTGCCCGTGTGCTGTAGGTTGCCGAACCCTGTCCTAGATGTTTGGCCTCATTGTGGTCCTCCCCATGTTTTACAACCGATTCACCTGGTTAGTTCTATCTCCGGCTGCTTCATGTTGTCAGCGGCTGCACATCCAACCAAGAAAGAAGAGAAGAGAAGAAATGCGATGCCACTCACAGCTGTCAACCGACGCACTTCCCCTGAGCGTGAGAATTGGCTGAAATGCGTGACTCTCATGCTCAAAGCCCTGTCTCAGGCCAGGATGACAACACACACACAGGGAGACACATACACAACGGAAGACACACACACACACACAAGGAGACAGACCCACACACACAGGGAGACAGACACACACACACACATACAGACACACACACACACACACACAGGGAGACACACATGCACAGACACGCACACACACAAACAGGGAGGCACACACACACAGAGACACGCACACACACACACTCGCACACAGGGAGACGCACACACACACACACACACAGGGAGACACACACAGGGAGACACACACACCTTTCCATCCCCCTCCCACCCTCCCTCCCCCCCTCCCTCTTTCCTCCCTCTCCCTCCTCCCTTTACTCCCCCTCTCCTCCCCCCTCTTTCCTCCCCCTCCCTCTCTTTCCTCACCCTCACTCTTTCTCCTTCCCCCCCTTCATTGCCTTTCTACCTTCCCTCCCCTGTCTCTATTTGCCTCCATCCCTCCCTTTTTTTCTTTCTCTCTCTTTCTCTCCACCCTCTCCCTCCCGGATGCCCAATGGAGAGTCTGGCTGGCACGATGCAGCGTGGATTGGCGGCGCTGGCGTTGCCGTGTGAATTGAAGGGCAGGAGGGAGGGAGGGAGGGAGGGAGCGAGGCTGCAGTGGCGGCCGGCAGCACAGCGCTCGCAGCCGGCACACAGAGGCGCTGACACCCGCTGCCCGGGACTCACGTGCTTCCCCAGACCGTGCAGATCGCTGTCATGTGGCGCAAAGAGACAAACTGCTATAGGATCTTTGCTGTGCAACGACTGAAGACAGCGTGAGAATTCTGTTATCAGCGTGAAGGTGTGAAAATTGGTTGAAATGCGTGATTCTCACGCACAAAGCGTGAGAGTTGGCAACCCTGGTTTAGCTCCAGTGCCATTCCTCCCCCTTCATCTTCACGGACCCATCCGTCTTCGAATGTTTCAAATTCTTCTTATCTCCTTGTCCATACATAACCGTTGAGGGGTACTATCCCATAACGGTGCAGTGGTTCAGCAGTAGAGTTGTTGCATCACAGTGCCAGAGACCCAGGTTCGATTCTGACCTTGGGTGCAGTCTATGTGGAATTTGCACATTGTGACCGCTTGGGTTGCTTTGGGTGCTTCGGTTTCGTCCTACATTCCAAAGATGTGCAGATTTGTAGGTTCATTGGCTTCTGCAAAATCATCCCTATGTGTGTAGGATAGAATTAGTATATGGGTGATCGCTGATCAGTGCGGATTCGGTGGGCTGAAAGGGCCCGTTTCCATGCTGTATCTCTAAACTAAACTAAACTAAACTAAGTAAATGACTGGCTATTCGCCAGTCCTCTGGAACCTCATCTGTAGTTAGAATAGGTACAAAGATCTCTGCCAAGGTCCTGGCAATCTCTTCTCTTCCCTCTCTCAATAACATAGGATAGATCCAGCAGGCCCAAGGGGCTTGTTTTGCAAGAGACCCAACACTCCTCTTTGATAAAAATATACCCTAGAATATGACCATATCCCGCACTGATCCCATGATCCTCCATGTCCTTTTCTTTCATGAATGCTGATGTAAAGTACTTGTTTAGTATCTCGCCACTTCCTCTGGTTCCACGCGTAAATTCCCTCCATGCCCACTCAAGAACCTCTCCCTAGCCACCTTGTTGTTAATATATGCATAAAATACTTCAAGTCAAGTGTTTTATTGTCATATCTCCCAAACAGAACAATGAAACTTTGACTTGCATCAGCACAACAGAATATGTAAACATAGTACTCTGTAAACCATTTAATAAACAAAAAAAAGTTCAGTTTTTAATATACACTAGACCACATGGGACCCGTTGGGTCCCTGTCACACGGGAGGCCGGGTCCCCCAATGCAACCCGTTCCCCCAACGCAACATTTGACCACTCACCCATTGCCCCCACCAGAAGCCTGGTCCGCCAATGCAACCCGTTCCCCAACGTAATATTCCACCACTCACCCGTTCCCCAACCCCAACAATATTCCACCACTCTCCCCTTCCCCCAACGCAACCCGTTACCCCAACGTAATATTCCACCACTCACCCATAGTCCCCAACTGCGCAGGAGCTACTCATTTCCCCTTTTTTACCCTCCCTCATTTTAAACTTTATAAAAAATGCAATTGCACTTGCTTGGGCTGGCAGGATTCTGTTCTGGGATAGCAATGTTGAAGCGATGTCATAGCTGTAAGTGCCAGTGCAAAGGGAAGACAGTTTTCTCGAATTGGGGTTTTGTAAATGTGAAAATGTGAATAACTTTTAAAATATAACATCAATCTGAACAAAACTTGATACACTACACCACAGGACAATGGTGAGTACGGTGGTGCAAAAATTGTACCGCTATCGTGAACACGCTCACAAACAAACACGTAAACTCACACACAAGATGAGAGTTTTAGTAATATAGAGATAAACCACCGCCGGCCCTGTTTTCTCCAGCAGGGCAGTGATGATGTTGAACTTGAGGCAGGGGCTGTTGGGGGGGTAGGGGGGGGGGGCGGGGATGGACTTAAGGCAGGGCTGTCGGGGGGGAGGGGCAAGCGTTCTGGAGCTGGGAGAGGGGGAGGGCTTAATTGCGGAGGCTGTCGGGGGGGGGGGGGGTGCAAGCGTTCTGGAACCGGGGACGGGGGTGGGGGAGCGGCCATGGGTACCCGGCGTGGCCTCTCCCCGCCCCGTGTCCTCCCATCCGCTCCAACCCCAGCCCAGGGCCCGGGGGGGGGGCAGAAATTAAAATAGAAGGAAACTTATCCGTGGAGCTCCAACTCAAGCTGATCCTGGACGTAAGATTCCAGCACTCCCCTTGCCTTCCTCAGCAGGAATCTTAAAAAAAAAATCAAATTCCACTTGCCCTGCATGTTGCAATAGTAATTCACCCTTCCTCTGCTTGTCGAGCCATTGCGACGTCAATAAATTTCCAACTGCACTTGCCCTGCGTGTTGAGCCATTGTGACGTCATCAGTTGAAGCTGGTCGGTTGAAGAGGGGGAAAAATGTGAATCAGAATATATAAAAATCTTGTGAAAGTTGGCATTTTTAAAGCTTTAATCGCGAATAACATGTCAAATATAGGATCAAATCCTCACTGAGGCTGGTCTCTGCTAGCTGAGACATTGTGATGTCATCATTTGAAGCTGGTGGTTTTAATTTTAAAGTCTTTTTACTTTTTTAGACTTTTAATCAGTAATGAGTCGAGAATAAGTAGAAAAATAAAGCATGAAATGTTCAGATAAGGTGATCCCGGCCTCGACGGGAAATATGTCGATCGGAATATGTAAAAATGTAATTGTTACCACTTGTGTTTTCGCGAAGATGTAAACCAATGCCCCCATGTAGTTTAGAGCTTCTTTGGAGGTTGTAGTGTTTAATCAGTACCCCGTTCCTGCTTTTTCCCCATATCCCTCAATTCGTTTAACTCTAAGAGCTAAATCTAACTCTCTTGAAAACATCCAGGGAATTGGCCCCCACTGCCTTCTGTGGCATAGAATTCCACAGATTCACAACTCTCTGGGTGAAGACCTTTTTCCTCATCTCAGTCCGAAATAACCTACCCCTTATTCTTAACCTGTGACTCCCTGGTTCTGGACTCCCCCAACATCGGGAACACTTTTCCTGCATCTAGCCTGTCAAATCCTTTAAGAATTTAATACGTTTCTATAAGATTCCCTCTCATCCTTCTAAATTCCAATGAATACAAGCCCAATCGACCCATTCTTTCATTATATGTCAGTTCCGCCATCCCAGGAATTAACCTGGTGAACCTACGTTGCAGTCCGTCAATAGTAATAATGTCCTTCCTCGAATTAGGAGACCAAAATTGCACACAATACTCCAGGTGCAGTCTCACCAGGGCACTATACAACTGCAGTAGGACCTCCTTGCTCCTAAACTCAAATCCTCTTGCAATGAAGGTCAACATGCCATTAGCTTTCTTCACTGCCTGCTGCATGCTTACTTTCAGTGACTGATGTACAAACACACGCATGTCGCGTTGCACTCCCCTTTTCCTAATCTGACACTATTCAGATTTCTCCTTCATAAATCCATGCTGATTTTGACTGATCCTGTCACTGCTTTCCACATGCGCTGCTATAACATCTTGCTATAACAATCGATTCAAGCATCTTCCCCACTATCGATCTAAGGCTAACTGGCCTATAATTCCCCATTTTCTCTCTCCCTCTCTTAAAAAGTGGAGTTATGCTAGCTACCCTCCAGTCCGCGGGAACTGATCCAGTCGAGAGAACATTGGAAAATGATCACCAATGCATCCACGATATCTAGGGCCACCTCCTTGAGTACTCTGGGATGCAGACCATCAGGCCCTGGAGATTTATCTGCCTTCAGTCCAACAGTTGACCTAAGACCAATTCCTGATTCATGTGGATTTCCTTCAGTTCCTCCCTCCCACTAGATCCTCAGTCCCCTAGTATTTCTGATTGTTTGTGTCTTCCTTAGTGACGACAAAACCAAAATACTTGTTTAACTGTTCTGCCATTTCCTTGTTTCCCATTATAAATTCACCTGTCTCTGATTGTAAGATACCTACATTTGTCTTAACTACTCTTTTCCTATTTACATATCTAAAGAAGCTTTTAGAGTCAGTTTTTATATTTCCCGCAAGCTTTCATGCTCTTCCCCCCCCCCCCCCCCCCCCTTAATTAACCCTTGTGTCCTCCTCTGCTAAGTTCTACATTTCTCCCAGTCCTCCGGTTTGCTGCTTCCTCTGGCCTTGGATTTAACACTATCCTTAATTTTCCTCGTTAGCCACGGTTGAGCTGCCTTCCCCATTTTATTTTTTCGCCAGACAGGGATGAACAATTTTTAGAGTTCATCCATGCAGTCTTTAAATCTTTGCCATTGCATCTCCACCGTCAACCCTTTAAGTATAATTTGCCAGTCTATCCTAGCCAATTCCCACCTCATACCGACAAAGTGTCCTTTCTTTAAGTTCTGGACCCTAGTCTGATTTCACCGTGTCACATTCCATCCTAAAGCAGAATTCCACCATATTATGTAAGAAGGAACTGCAGATGCTGGTTTAAACTGAAGATAGACACAAAAAATTGGAGCAATTCGGTGTGACAGGCAGCATCTCAGGAGAGAAGGAATGGGTGACGTTTCGGGTCGAGACCCTTCTTCAGATTGGTTAGGGATAAGGAAACAAGATATATAGACGATGATGTAGAGAGATAAAGAACAATTAATAAAAGATATGCAAAAAAGTAATGGTGATAAAGGAAACGGGCCAATGGGAAGAAGAATTAGATATCCCGGTTGCTGGACCACTCCTTCCCTTCCTACACAGACCTTTCTGTCCTCGGTCTCCTCCATTGTCAGAGTGAGGCTAAACGCAAATTGGACGAAAAGCACCTCATATTTCACTTGGGCAGTTTACGGCCCTGTGGTATGTGTATTGATTTCTCTCACTTCAGGTAGCCCCAGCATTCCCTCTCTCTTTATCCCTCTCCCACCCAAGTCGCACTAGCTTCTCATTTTCACCCTACAAACAGCTTACAATGGCCTGTTTCCTTTATCATCGTTACTTTTCTGTATATCTTTCATTCATTGTTCTTTATCTCTGCACATCACCGTCTATATCTCTCGTTTCCCTTATCCCTAACCAGTCTGAAGAAGGATCTCCACCATCTTCTGGTCACTGTTGACCAAGGGGATTTGCATAATAAGATCGCTAACTAGAGGACCTGTCCCACTTACGTGTCCTCGGCACGCAAATTACACGACCTCGTGGTCGCGTTGAGGCGCACGGGCATCGTATGGCCGTGCGGGGCCGGTCCCACTGAGAAGGGCGGAGGAGTATGTAGTTGTGCGCGACATCGTGCGGGGCTCCGAAATTTTTGTAGCGAACGAAATCTTCGCATGCCAACGGCCTGTCGCTTAACTGACGGCCAAAGTGGGACAGGCCCAAGACCCTGGCGCGACGCAACGTCTCACCTCCAACAGCAGCAGAAGCAGGCAAATGATCGCCGAACTCAGCCTGGGGCTCACGGCTGTTGCGGTCCGGATCCGCCCCCACTTCTACTCCCAGAACGGGGCCAAGAAAATTGAAGATAGACACAAAATGCTGGAATAACTCAGCGGGACCGGCAGCATCTCTGGAGAGAAGGAATGGATGAAGTTTCGGGTCAAGACCCTTCTTTCAGATTGAAAAAGAGTCTCGACACGAAACATCACCCATTCCTTCTCTCCAGATATGCTGCCGGTCCCGCTGAGTTACTCCTGCATTTTGCGTCTGTCTTCAAATGACGTCATGCGCTCCAGACGGCTATACAGGCACATTAAATCGCGAGCGAACTTCGGGGGACCGTTGCACCTCAACGCGACCACGAGGTCGCGTAATTTGCGTGCCAAGGACACGTAAGTGGGACAGGCCCTTAATCCTTCCTCATTGCACAATACTCAGTCTAGATGGCCTGTCCACTAGTCGGTTCTCGGACATATTGGTTTAAAAAACCATCCCGTATACATTCCAGAAAATCCGCATCCTCAGCGCTGCTAACAATGTGGTCGGCTTAATCTATAGGTAGATTAAAGTCACCTCTGATAATGATGCTGGAGGCAGCAACTCTTGTAGATCCTTTCGATGGTGGGGAGGTCAGTACCCATGATGGACTGGGCAGTGTTCACCACTCTTTGCAGTCTTCTTCGTTCCTGGGGCTTCAAGTTGCTGAACAGGGTGGGAGATTGCAACCTTCACGTGGTCCGCCCTGTTTCGGCAAATGCAATCAACCCGGCGTGCACAATCAAATAAGATCAAATAAGATCAAATAGAACAAGTTGTCCGACAACTTTAGGCTGTGCACGCCATACGCAAGAAGAAGAAGAAGAAGTTGCTGAACCAGGCCATGATGTAACCAGTCAATATGCTCCTTTCTGTATACCTATACAAGTTTAAGTTCATAGTATCTGTTCACAATATACTCTCCGGTCCTAACCACATTGTAATTTGCCTTTCCCCAATTTAGCACATCCCCAAGGTCCAGATTTATTCTAACCTACAATTATCTTAAAACGTTTCTTCTAGCTCATCCATTATCTTAGAATAACGTCTTTTTTTAAAAACGAGGATGCGGCCAAAAACGTAATTCTTTACTAACTTCTGGAAGGGAAACCTAAGGATCCACAAACCCGTCATAAGGTCAGAAGTGATAAAAGTAGAATTAGGCCATTCGGCCCATCAAGCCTACTCCGCCATTCAATCATTGCTGATCTATCACCCCCCTAACCCCATTTTCCTGCCTTGTCCCCATAAATCCTGACTCCCGGGGCGGTGGTGGAGATAGACTATAGCTTTAAGTTCCAGGGCATTGCCTATCTCTGAAGATCTCTCCGACCCAACCCATCGATGTGATCACTAAGAAAGCTCATCAATGCCTCTACCTCCTTAGTAGAGTGAGAAGATTCCGTATATTGTTGATTATCGACCTGCTACAGGTATATGGTAGGGAGCATACTTAGTGGTTGCACGATGGCCTGGTTCAAGAACAAAGGAAACCGCAGAAAGTAGTACATAATGTCCAGTCAATCACGGACAGGGCCGGATTTAGATGAAGAGAGGCTCTAAGCTGTTCCACTCGTGAGGCCCCCATCAATCCCCCACCCCCACGACTAGAGGAAGATGGTCCACCAGATTGACACCGATTTGCAGCTGAGCGTGGCCAATGAGATAAGGGGCTGGAAAGCTGTGCTTTATTTATTTATTTATTTTTATTGCCAGTGCTAGTGCCGAGTTATTGGCTTAAAACACTATTATTCTGAAATGGAGGGCAAGAAAAATTACTGAAAGATTGTTTAGAGACTACAGTGTGTTGTGACAGCATATGTAAGAAAGGCCTATGACAGTGTCAAAAATATTATACACAGGCTTCCGGTGGCGCCATGTTCAAGCAACAGACGCTGCACATAGCTCCGCTGCCGAAAATTCGCGACTTAAAATCGCGTCTACTGGTCTACTGGTCGGGACCGATTTAAAAAACTCACCGGAGACTCTGGACGTCGTGCTGCTGACGTCATCAGTAAGCGCTGTGAATTTAACGGTGGTTTAAAGCACTTTAAATGCAAAATCCGTTCACTGGTCAGAGTCCTCAGAGAAGAGTCACGAAACATCACTGGGGAAGCCAGACAAAGCCTGAAGAACTTACTTTTGAAGTGGCTACTGAAGAAAAAGTGCTCTCAGAAATGACTACAAGAGCAAAGGCAGATAAGGACAAAGGAATGGAGGATTTAAAGCAATCGATAATAGAACTGAAAGATGAAAAGGTGGATGAAAAGAAGATGGAAAAGTTGATGAAAGAGATGGTGGAACAGCTGATGGTGAATATGAATGCTGGCAATCAGAAAGTTATTGATTCGGGCAGGATTTGATTGGCACCATAAATAAACGAATTGAAGATGTGAGAGATGAACTATCGGAGAGAATGGATAAGGGGGAAGAAGACACCACGAAGAAGTTTGATGCAGTGCAGGAGACTGTCTCTTCATATGTGACAACAATGCGAGACATGGAGGAAGAGATGGAACGAATGGCTGAGGAGATGAAGAAAATGAAGACATATCAAGACCTCACTGCAAAACAGATGGCGACTCAGCTGGCAAAAGTTTTGGATAAATGCCTGGATTTGGAAGCTCGTTCGAGACTCCAAAATCTAAGAATAGTTGGAGTGCCAGACGGAGCCGAGGGAGATAATCCTCGGGAGTTCGCTGTGGGCCTAATTAAAGAAGCTCTTAATCTCCCTAACCTACCGAAAATTGAAGTGGCACACCGCGTTCCGAGATTTAAACGAAAATCTCAAACAAGTTCAGAATATACACGACAGATTAGTGTGAAATTTCAGGACATTTCTGACTTGGAAGAGGTTATGAGTAACATCAAATATGGAGTGCCATTAAAGATCGGTGAAACATCTTTCAAACTATTCAGGAACTATCCTTATGAAATTCTGCAAAAGCGAAATCAGTTCTCTAAGGCAAAACAGGCTCTCCAAGGAATTAAAGATGTCAGATATGGTGTTTACTACCCAGCTAAAATGAGGATTTCTTACAAGGAACAGCAAAAATCGTTCACAAATCCGGAGAATGCATACAAATGTGCTCTAACCATCGTGGAAGAGAACAAGTAGTTGGAAGGGTTGGACGGTATGGATAAATCTTTCTTTTTACTAAGTCACCGTCAATGGCGGAGTGCTTGCTAGAAGAAGAAATTCTCCCTGCGCTTTGTCTAGACTGCTTATCGGCGGAATGTTAACTCAAGGACATACCGTGTTCCAAGTGAAGCGAAAAAAGATAAACACCGAAATGAAGAGTTCAACAACAGAATGCAGACAGAGCAATTATTGTTGTATAAGAATTTTAAATGAATAACCTAAATTGGAATGGATCTAACATTTTTAACAATAATAACATAGAATATTAACATAGAAATAGTAATGAACGATAATCAGAATGGTAGAAAGGGGATGATTTATAAACTAACATTTATAACTTAATAAATTTCATGTAGATCTATAATTAGGGCGAGAGGTGGAGACGCGGGCTCCTGGCTCAGATCCAGGAGCCTGTCTCAGGTTAACCCCTTCAACCAACAGTTGACTATTAACGAGGTAAAATTATACGTTTAACATTTAGTAGATAAAACTGTTAGTTATATTTGGGAATATAAAATGAAATGGATACATATATTGTAAATGGGTACTATACATTTGATTTTGAACCGGTCCCGTTCCATTATGTTATGGGTAACCGAGGGAGCGGAGCTAATTGTTTGTTTAATATCGACAATGGAAGTCGATACAATGTTTTCTCCCAACAACAGGTGGGTCACTTGTTACAGTGCCGACAAGTTTGGATACTGTATTTTCGCTTTTACAAGTTTTTTAAAATTATCACAATTAGTGACATGTGTGTGTTTTTTATTTAAAGAAATCGCAAAATAATCTACTAATTGAACTTTGTAGGGTAAATGCTCCCCCAATAGCTAAAGACCTGACGTACAGATGCACTGTAAGATACACAGGTACTAAATCTATTTAAAATGCAAGACGATAAACAAAATAAACTGGGAGGAATCTCATTCTGCAGTTGGAACATTAGGGGTGTTAAAAGGGGTAAGATTTTAGCTCAGCTGAAAGCATAGAACACAGATATTATCTTCCTACAAGAAACACATCTTAAATTCCAAGATCAAGCTAGATTGAGGGCGAACTGGATAGGACAAACTTTTCACTCGTCATATACGTCGAAATCTAGAGGCACGTCTATTATTATTCGAAAAGGCATACCATTTAAACCAAAAACTACCTTAACAGATAAGGACGGGAGATATTTTAAAGTTACCGGTGAGATCCATGCTACCCCAATCACCTTGGTAAATATATATGCGCCCAACTTTGACAATCCGCATTTTTTCAATAAAATCTTGAATATAATCGCAGAATATAATTACCAAAATGTCATAATCGGTGGAGATTTTAATTGTGTTTTAGACCCTTACTTAGACAAATCTAGTCAAAAACAGAGAGGTAATACGAAATCTAAAACCAGCGAACTTTTAAACACATACATAAAAAATACAAATATAACAGATGTTTGGAGGATTGCAAATCTGACCGGCAGGGAATACTCGTTTCATTCAATGGTACACAAGACATATTCACGTATAGATTATTTCCTGGTGGATACAAAATTAATTCCGTATACTTCGAAACCAAAATACCACACAAATATGATTTCAGATCACTCCCCACTAACTTTCTTTTTAAAAATGGAAGGAATGTCTAAGAATAAACCGTTTTGGAGGTACAACCCTCAAATTTTAAAAGACCCGCATATTTAAAATGGCAAATGGATCTTTTTTTTGAAATAAATGACACTCCAGACATATCACCAACATTATTATGGGAATCTTTCAAAGCATTTATTAGAGGTGTTATAATTTCATACCAAGCTTTTCAAAATAAAAAAAACAAGAATGAACAAAGATAGTTAGAAGAACAAATAAGACAACTGGATATAGATAATGCTAAAGACCCAACTATGGATAAACATAATAAAATATTAATACTGAAATTTAAATTAAATAAATTATTATCAGCGGAAGTTATAAGATTATTCCAAATCACAAGACGGGAACATTTTGAATTTGGGGATAGGCCCCATAAACTTTTGGCAGGTAAAAAAACGAGAAAAAGAAAACACGATCTCAAAGATCAAAATTCCAACTGGGAGAGAATTTTATTCTATGGATTAAATTACTATATAATAAGCCAACGGCCAGAATATTAACCAATAATATTTTATCTACGAAATTTCAATTGTCAAGGGGTAATAGACAAGGATGTTCACTATCACTGCTGTTATTTGCTCTTATAATTGAACCCCTAGCGGAAATAATTAGAACTCATCTGAATATCTATGGCTATAATACAAAATATTCAAATAATAAAATATCATTATATGCTGATGATGTATTATTGTACATCACAAAACCTCATATGACTATACCAAATATATTAAATTTAATCGAGAATTTCGGATCATTTTCAGGATACAGAATAAATTGGAATAAAAGTGAAATCATGTCAATAAAACCGAAAGATTCTACACATCTCTTACAGTTTCTTTTTAAAATAGCTATAGAAAAATTTAAATATTTGGGTATTGAAATTACCAGACGATATCAAGACATGTTTAATGCAAATTATAATCCTTAATTTAAGAAATTATATAATTTAATTAAATTCTGGAAAACGCTTTCGATGTCTTTAATTGGCCTAATAAATGCTATAAAAATGATTTTTCTACCACAAACTTTATACCTGTTCCAATTTATACCTGTATAAATCCCATAGAATACAAAGAACACACTTGAATAAACCCAAAGCAGTAGGGGGATTAGCACTCCCTAATTTTATGTATTATTATTGGTCAGTAAATATTAGAAATATGATTCAACTGCTGGATAATTCTCCCCAGCAACTGGATTGGATTATTATGGAGAAAGAGGACTGCTCCCCTTGTAATATTGGAGAGATCCTTCTTTCACCAATGAAGTTGAATAATACAAATTATAACAAAAATCCAATTATATATAGTACAATTAGGATTTGGAAACAAATAAAATACAACTTAAAATTAAGAAATGTATCTCACTTATCACCTATAGTTAAAAACCCTTTGTTTAAACCCTCAGTTATAGATGAAACATTTATACAATGGGAAAGAGCAGGAATTAAAACGTTGGGAGATTTGTATAAAACTGGAAAATTACTATCATTTAAACAATTACAACTAAAGTACAAGTTGGGAAACAATCAGTATTTTAAATATTTTCAAATATGTGACTATCTGAAAAAATATGCACAAGAATATTACAATATGCCATCAGATCTACTGGATGAGTAACCAAGAACCAAGATGAAGCAATTAATCCAAAGGCTGAATCAGCAAACTTAATATCATATATATATAATATTATTCTAAATGCAGAAATACCAACAACTGAAGGCATTAGAAGAGACTGGGAACAAGAATTAACTATCAACATTTCCAAAGAAAGGGGGGAAGAACACTTATTAAATGTGCATAAATGTTCAATTAACGTAAGACACACTTGAATACAATTTAAAATCTTACATAGATTATACTATTCAAAATCTAAAATAAGTAAACTTTTTCCCAACGTCTCACCTATCTGTGATAAATGCCAGTCTCAAGAAGCTACTACAGCGCACTCATTTGTCTTTTGTACAAAAATTCAGAAATTTTGGACTGATATTTTTGAAATCTTCACAAAATTATTTAAAATAAAACTGACACCAAAGGCAGAATGGATTATTTTTGGAATAACGGAAGTTAGCCCTGAATTTCAAAAATTCTTTTGTGTTTCAAAAGAATCTATTTGAATACGGCTTAATAACTGGAAAAAAGCTAATTTTAAAATTCTGGAAAAATGCTCCCATACCAACAGTAAATATGTGGATTTCAACTATTTTTGAAACACTACATCTGGAAGATATGAGACTCCTGCTGGCAGGAAAATCAGATCGCTTCTATAAGACGTGGTCTGCATTTATAGATCTACTACAAGGATAGGGTGCAAGAGTACCTCAAAAAGGTACCGGCGTCGGGTCTTGGTAAAGGGGGATGTAAAACCGCCGAGTTGGTAAATTCCTTTTGCGTGTTGTTTATAATAAAGTAACTGGCTTTTCCTTTTTTCTTCTTTCTTTTTTTTCCTTCTAGGGTCTATCTCTTAATCTCCTTTCTCTAACTCTTCGACCAAGGGCTCTCTTTTCTTTCCCTTCGTCACGCTTCTTCACTTTCACAATTTCATTTCGGAGTCACGTGAGTGACTTCGTGAAGAGCCCGCCGGCGCGCATGCTCGACATATCGTCGTAACGCGTTGCTGCGACGGCTGGCGGTGGAGCGCGCTCCTCGCCAGCCCTTCATAAGGGGCCACGGAGGTAAGTATTCTACCTTTAGTTGGTGGTCCTTGTTGTCTGATTATGTCTTGCAGCAAGGACATGGATGGGAGTTCGAAGGGCCGGAGGACGTCAGGACGAGTTCGCCGGTCAACAGTTCCGGGGCCTTTACCATCGGCAGTACCTGCAGCGCAGGCCGGGACTCAGGCGGAGATGTGGGTAAGCCCTGTGATTACAGGTCCAGATCCGCCAGCACACCACAGCTCAGAGGAGTTCGACGAGAAGGAGTGTGGTGTGCCGCCAGAGCAGGGGGACCCTGCCATGGCAGTCAGGTCGTCAGCGGGCTCGCTGGCGACCTCGAACAGGGCACGTGCCGTTGCACGGCCTGTTCCACTCAGCCCTCCGAGAGGGGGGAGGGCAGGAGCCCAGAAGCCTAACCCTGTTAGGGCTAAGGCATTGCCTATCGCGGAGGAGCGGTCAGGTTCCAGGGCGAGACCCGGGGCGGCTGTGAGGTCCAGCCGGCACACCCCGACTCTCGACGCCGGGACGGGTCGGTCGAGTCGGGTCTCGTCACGGTCGCCGAGCCCCCCATGGATGGGTGGGCGAGACCATGCGTCGGCAACGTCCACGATGTGGGCAGCCGGCAAGACTGCGCGGGCCCCAGGCAGCCATGCTTCGGCTGGTGCCGACACCTCGCCGCAAGTGCCCTTAGTGGCAGCGGCTTCAGCTCCCGCTAAACGGAGGTGGTTGAACACGCCCGCGCAGGAATCGCGCAGTTTCGCCTCGGCAGCTGTTAGCGACAACTACCGGCACCGGCAGGGCCTCGACGAGGTGCGGGCCGATGACAGGAGCCCGGTTTTCTTTTCAGAGCCGGAGGACTCCGACCACCTGAGTGTTCAGGGTGAAGGGCGTATTGACCGTATGGAGCGGCTGCTGGAGCTCCTGCTTCAACATCAACAACAGCAGGGCAGCAACAGGCACAGGGCGTCTTCACCAACATCTACTATCAGCCTGGAGCAGCAGGAGGAGGAGGTTCTGGTGGATCCCGTACCACCTCCGTTGGAGGTGCCAGCGGAGGAACTCTTGGATGTGGCGACCAAATTCGCGGCCCCACATACGGCTGGTCTTCCTCTAAATACAAAGCTGGCAGCCACAGTGGACTTTCTTAATAATCAGGTGCTGCAGGAAGAAGTCCTCATCCAGGCTATGAGCCGTCACAAGGCTCCATCAAACTGCAACTCCCTCAACGTGCCTGTGGTCAATACGCCAATATGGGGCAGCATCAGTGCGGCTATCCGTCAACAGGAGCTAAAATTGCAGCGGATCCTGAAACTCCTCACGGCCGGTATTACCGCCTTTGCGCGGTTGGTGGACGGGGACGAACTGAATTTGGACCAGGAAGATGCTCTGGCCTTATTGTGCGCGACCCAGCACGAAATCAACAGGTTTCGCAAAAACAGCATCCGCCCAGCACTCAACCCGAAGTTTGCAGGATTGTGCAAACCACCGCCGCCGCCGCCGCCCCGTCAGCTCTTTGGTGAGGATCTCTCGACGAGAGTCAAAGAGCTTGACGAACAAGCCAAAACGGTGGGGATCATGCGCTCTCAGAGTGCCCCCACACCGTCAGGCTCAAAAGCTCCATACATTCGCTCACGAGGGTCGGCCAGTGCCTCGACGAGGACTCGCCCTCTAGCTCCACAACGACAACAGCACCAGAACCAGCACCAAGGGTCTTTTTTAGGACAGGGTCAGCAGAGACCTTTGTGGAAATCGAAGACGCCGCGCCCTCAAGCCAACCCAGCACCTCCACGGCCACCCACACGTGTCAAGGACCGCCGGTAACCACGGAGGTGAGGGGGTCTGGTTCTCTTTTTTCTCTCTGTTTAACTTCCCATGTTGGTGGTCGTTTACGGTTGTTTTTGGATGCATGGGGTAATTTTACTGGTGATGAGTATGTGTTGCGGAATATTCAGGGGCATAAAATTGAGTTTATTAATGGCGACATTCCTCCATCCCAGCACATGCCTGGTCGTACGTTCAAATTGTCTGCTGCAGAACAGGCAGCAGGTTATAAGGAAATTTTAAGTCTGGAACAGAAGGGTGTGATTGAGAAAACGGTGCATGAGCCAATTGAATTTGTTTCGAACATATTTACTAGACCTAAGAAGGATGGAGGCTGTCGTGTCATTATTGATCTAACCCGTTTGAATACGTTTGTAACATATACTCATTTTAAAATGGATACGTTTGAAACAGCCAAATCATTGATTTCTCATGGCTGCTTTATGGCATGCATTGATTTGAGGGATGCATATTATTCAGTATCCATCCAGAAATATGATAGAAGGTTTTTGAAATTTATCTGGATGGGGCAACTTTGGCAGTATAAGGCTTTGCCTAATGGGCTCACTACAGCCCCTAGATTGTTCACTAAATTGGTGAAGCCAATCATGGCTTATTTGAGACAACGACATCATATAGTTATGGCCTATTTAGATGATGTCTTTATTGTGGGCCACACCCTGCAATTGGCTGAACAGGGGGTTGCAGCTGCTGTCAATATATTTCAACAATTAGGATTCATTGTCCATCCAGAGAAATCGAAGTTCTGCCCTGCCCAGGTAATTAATTACCTAGGGTTCACGGTGAACTCAATGAGCATGAGGATAACTATACCAATTAACAAAATTGAGGAAGTCACTAAGGTGTGCAGAGATTTAATTGGCACCAATATACCATCGATTCGGCATACAGCCACAGTAATTGGCAAGCTAGTGGCTTTGTTTCCGGCAGCACGATATGGACCTTTGCATTATCAGAATTTGCAAAGAGCTAAAATTACTGCGTTAAAACGGAACGCTGGTCATTACGATCGATCAATGCAGCTGCCGTCCGAAGCGATAACTGAGTTGCAATGGTGGGTGTGTCACATTAGCAACTCATTTAAGCCTGTTAGGGAGGCTAATCCGGTGGTATATTTACAGACTGATGCAAGCTCCAATGGCTGGGGAGCAACTGATAATTGCTCTAGTTGTGGGGGCAGATGGGACACCCTTGAGGCATCGATGTTGTTGACTCAAGGGATTAACTATTTGGAGTTGCTGGCAGCATTCCACGGACTTCGTGCATATTGTTCCAAGCTTGTTGGAGCACACGTCCGTCTCCAAATAGACAACACCACAGCTGTGGCATATTTAAACCATATGGGTGGTACCAGGTCAGTTTCGTGTGACAAATTGGCTAACTCAATTTGGCTCTGGTGTGTTCAAAGAGACATTTGGATTTCAGCTACCTATTTGCCAGGTGAGCTTAATACTGTGGCGGACACCAGGTCACGCAAATTTAATGACAACATTGAATGGATGTTGCATCCTGAGATTTTTTCTAAAGTCACAGCCAAATTTGGTAAACCGGACATTGACCTTTTTGCGTCACGGTTGAACCATCAGGTACCAGCCTACGTTTCATGGGAACCAGATCCTGGGGCAATAGCGCTAGATGCATTCTCGCTGGACTGGGGGAATTGGTTTTTCTATGCCTTCCCTCCGTTTTGCCTCATCAGTCGGGTATTGCGAAAGATTCAGGCAGATGCTGCCAAGGGCATCCTTATTATACCCGACTGGCCCACACAGCCTTGGTATCCGGTGGTCTTTGACATGCTCAACGAACCTTGGGTCCTTTTGAAGGGTTGCCCACAATTGGTTACTCACCCTGTCTCAGGGGAGCCACATCCCTGCCATGGCTATTTAAATTTGTTGGCTTGCAGGTTCTGAACAGGCCGTTAGTCCAATACGGCCTCTCGGCTCGGACCATGGATACCATCGGGGCGTCGTGTCGAGAGTCCACAAGGCGAAGATACCGCTCGCATATTAAGAAGTGGGAAGCCTACTGCAGCCGCTCTCGCATCACGTACGATGACGTGACAATAACCGACGTCCTGGAATTCCTCGCGGGGTTGCACCATGATGAACACTTAAGTTACAGTGCCATCAACAGCGCCAGAAGTGCGCTATCATTCTACCTCAAGATTGGGGTAGGATCCAACAGGCTAGTGTCCAGACTCATGCGGGGTATATTCAATATGAATCCGCCTACACCACGCTATAATATCACCTGGGATGTCAGGGACGTATTAACCCTGCTCAGGACGTGGTCTCCCATGGAAGGGCTCCAACTGGACCAACTCACCATGAAGCTGGTGATGTTACTAGCGCTGACTTCAGCTCAGAGGGTACAGACACTACACAAACTTCGTGTCGACAGAATGACATCTACCCCTACAGAAGTAGTCTTTTTCATTGACGAGCTACTAAAGCAGCATAGACCTGGGTGCACAGGGCTGCAGCTGAAGTTCCCGACATACCCCGCAGATGCTAGGCTATGTTTAGCCTCACATATCCGCCACTATGTCAAGGTGACGGCACGCATCAGAGGAATGGAGAGATACCTGCTTGTCACTCATAAGAGACCTCATCATCGAGTGACAGTCCAGACGATATCCAGGTGGCTTCGAGTCGTCTTGGGTAAGTCAGGTATCGACATTAATGTGTTCAAGTCTCATTCCACCAGGGCTGCATCGACGTCAGCGGCGAGGGTCATGGAGGTGCCCATGGACCAAATTCTCGCCACAGCAGGATGGGCGAATGAAGCTGTGTTCCAGCGTTTTTATAACAAGCCTGTTGCTGCTCCTCTACAGTTCGCAGAAGCCGTGCTGAATGCAGGTCAAGAACGTGGAGATGTCCCCGCATGAGGGGTTTTTGATTTGTTATTAATAAATATGCTCTTGTTTTGCAGTATGAACTATTGAGCAAGTTTGTTCCTCCCATCCATCCCTGGTAGTGGTGTGTCAGCATGGACGTGGTCCAGGGCGTGTAATCACAGAAGCTTTGAAGTCTTCACGAAGTCACTCACGTGACTCCGAAATGAAATAGTAAGATTGAACGAGAACTTACCAGTTCAAAGGTTGATCTTTATTTTATGAGGAGTCGAAGTGAGGGATTTCGTGCCCTCCTCGCCCAACCCTCAATCACCTTCATCTGGTAATCTTAGTCAATTCAATCATACTATGCGAAGTCATTTCTATTGTTGGTTCTGTGATTCCACGCCGCTACTTTGAAGTATGTCGAGCATGCGCGCCGGCGGGCTCTTCACGAAATCCCTCACTTTGACTCCTCATAAAATAAAGATCAACCTTCGAACTGGTAAGTTCTCGTTCAATCTTACTATTCTCTTTCACTTTCTCTACTTTCTCTGTTTCTATTCTTTTTCTTTAATAACCTTAACAAATTAAGGGGTACAATGATTGTAATAGTATATACGGGATGTACACTGATGTAATTTACTGTACCTCTAATAAATAAAAATATTAAAAATATATATATATTATACACCTTGCGCGGCTCTCACTTAATTATTTTTCCTCTGTTGTCAGCCGGGCAACCTTGGCAGCTTTTTAAGTTGCCAAATGACAGTTTAGGTGGTCATTTAAGACGGCTTGCATCATGCGTGCGATAATGTGCGCGAAGTTCACGAAGTGTGAAGTTACCAGTCGGAAATATGCTCAATGAAGCATTCACATATTATTTCTGCTTCAAATAAAGTCACAAACTAAACATATTCACCAATCAAGACATGATATATACCACAATGCAGCAAAATTATAATACAGTATCTCAACTCTTTTTACACGTTGCAATGAATGCAATTTCTATTATTTCTTTCCACTTCCAAACAAAAATGTGGTTGGATTATTCAGTGTATGATCAACCTCGGTAAGACCAAGCGCAGGCTTGCCGATTGCTTCGCACAACACCTCCACTCAGTTTTCAATAACCAACCTGATCTCCCGGTAGCTCAACACGTCAAGTCCTCTTCCCATTCCGAATCCGACCTTTCTGTCCTGGGCCACCTCCATGGCCAGAGTGAGGCCCACCGCATATTGGAGGAGCAGCACCTCATATTTGCTTGGGTAGTTTACACCCCATTGGTTTCTCTAATTTCAGGTAGTCCTTGCTTTCTCCCTCCTTCCCCTCCCATTTCCAGCTCTCCCACAGCCTACTGTCTCCGCCTGTTCCTTTCTTTTTCGTGTCCCCCCCCAACATCAATCTGAAGAAGGGTCTTGACCCGAAACGTCGTCTATCGTCGTCATCCTTCGCTCCATAAATGCTGCCTTACCCGCTGCTTTTCTCCAGCTTTTTTGTCTACCAACGGGATCCCACCACTGGCCACATCGTCCCATCTCCTGCCCTGTTGGCTTTCCGCAGAGACCGCTCCCTCCATAACTCCCTGGTCAATTCGTCCCTTCCCTCCCACCCAAACCACCCCCTCTCCTGGCACTTTCCCTTGCAACTGCAGGAAATGCTACACTTGTCGGTTTACCTCCCCCCTTGACTCCATTCAAGGACCCAAGCAGTCTTTCCAGGTGCGGCAGAGGTTCACCTGCACCTCCTCCAACCTCATCTATTGCATCCACTGCACTAGTTGTTAGCTGCTCTACACCGGTGAGACCAAGCGTAGGCTTGGCGATCGCTTCACCTAACACCTCCGCTCGGTCTGCAATAACCAACCTGAACTCCCGGTGGCTCAGCACTTCAGCACCCCCTCCCATTCCGAATCCGACCTTTCTGTGCTGGGCCTCTTCCATGGCCAGAGTGAGGCCCACCGTAAATTGGAGGAGCAGCACCTCATATTTTGTTTGGGCAGTTTACACCCCAGCGGTATGAACATTGACCGTCAATTTCAGGTAATCGCTGCTTTCTCCTCCCCTTCCCAGCTCTCCCTCAGCCCACTGTCTCTGGCTGTTCCTTTCTTCTTCCTGTCCCCTCCACCCTCACATCAGTCTGAAGAAGGGTCTCGACCCAAAACGTCGCCTATTTCCTTCGTTCCATAGATGCTGCGTCACCGCTGAGGTTATCCAGCATTTTTGTCTACCCATTCACACAAGTTCTGTTATCCCACTTTCTTCACCCACTCCCTACACATTAGGGGCAATTTTACAGAGACAAGTTAACCTACAAAGCCAATGCGTCTTTGGGATATGGGAGGAAACCCACACAATTGCAGGGAGAATGTGCAAATTCAACACAGACAGTGCCCGGGAACAGGATCGAACACAGATATCTGGCGTGTGAGGCAGCAAGTCTACCAGCTGTGCCACTATATTTTGTTTTCCAACACACAAAAAGTTATACGTTGATAACTTTTGTTACTAAAAAAATGAAAATATCCATTTTCAGTTTTAAATCTCCAAGTGACACTATGAACCCCTTTACAGCTACTGTATGTTTTAATTAAGTTCAAGACTATGGGGCAGTACATTGGCCATAAAGATGCTGCTGAAAAGTGCCAGAGACCCGGAATTGATCCTGAATATGGGCGCTGTATGTATGGAGTTTGCTCCTTTTCCCTTTGATCGCATGGGTTTTCTCCGGGTGCTCTTGTTTCCTTCCACATTCCAAAGGTGTGCAGGAACCTATTTCAGACCCAATCCAAAACGTAATATTTTCCTTTTGTCCAGAGATTCTGTCTGACCTGTTGAGTTACTCCAGCTTTTTGTGT
Organism: Raja brachyura; assembly: GCA_963514005.1. The sequence continues at coordinate 60,854,953 of OY740787.1, forward strand.
CTATCTTCCGTTTATACCAGCATCTGCAGTTCCTTCCTACACACACAATACTATACGATAGAACTTCAGCGGCGACCTGGCTTCGGAGCTGCGGTGCTCCAGTGGCGTTCCAGCGGCGACCTGGTTTTCGGGAGCTGCGGTGCTCCAGCGGCGGCCTGGGTTTCGGGAGCTGCGGTGCTCCAGCGGCGGCCTGGCTTTCGGGAGCTGCGGTGCTCCAGCAGCGACCTGGTTTTTGGGAGCTGCGGTGCTCCAGCGGCGGCCTGGGTTTCGGGAGCTGTGGTGCTCCAGCAGCGACCTGGTTTTTGGGAGCTGCGGTGCTCCAGCGGCGGCCTGGCTTTCGGGAGCTGCGGTGCTCCAGCGGCGGCCTGGTTTTCGGGAGCTGCGGTGCTCCAGCGGCGGACTGGGTTTCGGGAGCTGCGGTGCTCCAGTGGCGGCCTGGTTTTCGGGAGCTGCGGTGCTCCAGCGGCGGCCTGGTCTTCGGGAGCTGCGGTGCTCCAGCGGCGGCCTGGATTTCAGGAGCTGCGGTGCTCCAGTGGCGGCATGGCTTTCGGGAGCTGCGGCTCTCCAGCGGCGACCTGGTTTTCGGGAGCTGCGGTGCTCCAGCGACGTTCCGGCGGCGGGCCCTATGGCGGTGTTCCGGCGTTCCGGCGACAGCGGTGGCGGCGGCCCGGTTTCGGAGGCTCGGCCGCGGGCCTGGTGTGTGTGTGTGTGTGTGTGTGTGTGTGTGTGTGTGTGTGTGTGTGTGTGTGTGTGAGATATATGACTAAAAGTCTGATCTTGACCGCTTTTGGCCCACTGTGCTGCAATTTCTGAGAGAACGCCGCCACCAACGGCCGTCATTTTTGGCCACCTCACTCAGAGCCCCCATCCGCCTTCCTGGACCAGAGGATTTTTCCCATAGATGGAAAATGAGAGACATATTAATGCTTATTCTCTCTGTTCTCTCTGCTGCCCCTGCTGGTGGCAGGGAGGGGGAGGGACTATAAAACCCGGAAGTGTCGTGCATTACTCAGTCTCTGCCAGACCCAGGAAGCAAGAGGGTCACGGCTCTCTGAGCTGTGAATAACGGACATCTACTCCACAGTGAGTCCCCTCGATGTGGCTGCTGCCAAATTGTTTACCTTTTTTTTTTAAAGTTTGTGTTCACAAAATCAATTTTGGTTGTCAGGTGCCCGCTTGCTGCCCAATTGTTTGCCTCGCCTTTTGATACAAAAGTTTGCGTTCACAAAATGAATTTTGATTGTCAGGTGGCTGCGGCCCAATTGTTTGCCTCGCCTTTTTAAAGAGTTTATGTTCACAAAATGGATTTTGGTTGTCAGGTGGCTGCGGCCAAATTATTTGCCTCGCCTTCTTAAAGAGTTTGTGTTCACAAAATGGATTTTGGTTGTCAGGTGGCTGCGGCCAAATTGTTTGCCTTGGCTTGGCTTTTGAAATCGTTGCAACTGATTGGCTTGCAGCCGAAGAATCCATTCGGCCCACAATGTCTATACTAGCCCTCTGGAAACCAGTACCTTCGGCCCGCAACACCAATACTAGCGCACAGAATGCCCTGGCGCACTGGCGAGCAATATTGAATTGGTAGAGAGGTGGAATATTGCATTGGTGACCAGCCCTCCCGTGTGATGCTGGGACCCAACGGGTCCCACTTTGTCTAGTATAATAAATATATAAAACGGTGTATATTTATATATGAATATATAAATATATGTGTGTGTGTGTATATATATATATATATATATATACACACACACACACATGTATTTATATAGTTATATATACATATATAAATATACACCGTTTTGTTTTCTCGTTTATAACATTGTTTACAGAGTACAATGTATACATATTCTGTTGTGCTGCTGCAAGTAAGGATTTCATTGTTCTAACACGGACGTGAGAGAATAAAACACTCTTGACTCTTGACTTACTCCACTAATGTGTGGGATAGAACTAGTGTACGGGTGATTGGTGGTCGGCGTGGACTCGGTGGGCTGGAAGGGCCTGTTTCCACGCTGTATCTTTAAATTAAACTAAAAACACTAAAACCCGAGGGAGTCTAAAGAAGGGTCTGTACCCGAAACGTCATCCAATTTCTTCTATCCAGAGTTGCTGGCTGCTCCATGGAGTTCCCCCGCACAATTAAAGCATGGAATAGTCTTGACCCTACCATAGTTACCCAACCAGACACAACTAAATTTAAGGTACGTCTTTTTACCCCAAGAAACCTTTTTTGCTTAAGTCCAAGTCAAGTCAAGAGTTTTATTGTCATGTGTCCCAGATAGGACAATGAAATTCTTGCTTGCTGCAGCACAACAGAATATGTGAACATAATACAGAACAGGAGATAAAGGTTCAGTGTGTTTATGTACCATAGACCATATATATACACGATAAATAAACAGATAAAATGCAATAGGCTGTTATTGTTCAGCCCTCCACCACCTCCAGTTTAAATTCCATTTAGAATATTTATGGAGGACCAGGAAACCAGAAGCAAGAGTTACTTCAGGGAGTTACTCCAGATCCGGTGTCAGGGAGTGATTCTGCGTTGATTTTCATAGTTGGTCGCCGCCTCGCCGCGACCGGACAACAATGGCAGCCAGATCTCCCACAATTCAAAGCAAGGGAGAAAGTGCCCAGCGCCGACCAGTTGCCGTGGCAGTGCGCATGCGCAGGGTGGCCGATGATGTGCTGGCGGTGGTTGTGCGCATGTGCAGAGGGGAGGACGTGTTGGCCGTAGCAGTGCGCATGTGCAAGGCAGCCTGCCGTGCCGGCGGATGAGGAGCGAGCGGAGACCCAGACATGGATACGGATGGCGGGCAGAGACGGAGAGTGACAGACAGAGAGAGAGAGAGATAGAGAAGGGGCCCGCCCAGAGTTGAGCGGCAGGCGTCCTGCCTTGGCTGGAGGCCCCCTAGATCGCGACGCCCTAAGCTTGTCCAGCTTATACGTAAATCTGGCCCTGATCACAGATATTGACCTCCCCACCATTGAAGGGATATATAGGAGGTGCTGCCTCAAAAAGGCAGCCAATATCATGAAAGACCCACATCACCCTGGCTATGTTCTCATTTCACTCCTGCCATCAGGAAGAAGGTATAGTAACCTGAAAACAAATTCCCAGCTTCAAGAAAATTTCTTCCCAGCAACCATCATACTTTTGTACACTACATAACACTAACCACAACCCTACCTCAGCAACTATGATCCACTATGGACTTGGTTTTGGCCACACTATTATTATTATGTTAAAAGTCAAAACTGTTTGTTTAATGCTCATTATACCAATAACGGAACTGTAAAATTCTTACTTGCAGCACCACAACAGACCTGTCAATGCAATACTCATAGATAACATAATAATTAAAAAAATCAATAAATTAAAAATCATAATATTAGTGAAAAAAAAGCCCAAAGTCCTAGAGCAACCAAGAAGGTTCTTGCCCTGAAATAGTCACCCATCCTTTTTCTCCAGAGATGCTGCCTAACCCGCTGAATTACTCCATCACTTTATGTGTCTGTCTTTAGTAGAAACCAGCATCTGCAGTTCCTTCCTACACATGACAGTTTTAAGTGTGTTTGATGTGTGTGGTGTTCAATAGTCTGCTCAATAGTCTGCTGGTTGCTGGGAAGAAGCTGTGGGGAATTTTGGTTGTCAGGTGGTTGCTTGCTGCCCAATTGTTTGCCTCGCCTTTTTCTTTTAAAGTTTGTGTTCACAAAATGAATTTTGGTTGTCAGGTGGCTGCTTGCTGCCCAATTCTTTGCCTCGCATTTTTAAAAAAGAGTATGTGTTCTTAAATGAATTTTGGTTGTTAGGTGGCTGCTTGCTGCCCAATTCTTTGCCTCGCCTTTTTCAAAAAGAGTTTGTGTTCACAACATGAATTTTGATTGTCAGGTGGCTGCTTGCTGCCCAATTTTTTGCCTCGCCTTTTCTTTTTCATGTTTGTGTTCACAAAATGGATTTTGGTTGTCAGGTGGCTGCTTGCTGCACAATTATTTGCCTCGCCAATTAAAAAAAAAAGGTTGTGTTCACAAAATTAATTTTGGTTCTCAGGTGGCTGCTTGCTGCCCAATTCTTTGCCACGCCTTTTTTAAAATAAGTTTGTGTTCACAAAATGGATTTTGGTTGTCAGGTGGCTGCTTGCTGCCCAATTCTTTGCCATGCCTTTTTTAAAATAAGTTTTGTGTTCACAAAATGAATTTTGGTTGTCAGGTGACTGCTTGCTGCCCAATTGTTTGCATCCCCTTTAAAAAAAAAAAAGTTTGTGTTCACAAAATTGATTTTGGTTGTCAGGTGGCTGCGGCCAAATTGTTTGCCTCGCCTTTTTTAAGTTTGTGTTCACAAAACGGATTTTATTTGTCAGGCGGCTGCTTGCTGCCCAATTGTTGGCCTCGCCTTTTTAAAAAAGAGTTTGTGTTCACAACATGAATTTTGATGGTCAGGTGGCTGCTTGCTGCCCAATTGTTTGCCTTGCCTTTTTAAAGAGTTTGTGTTCACAAAATGGCTTTTGGTTGTCAGGTGGCTACAGCCCAATTGTTTGCCTCGCCTTTTTAAAAAAGAGTTTGTGTTCACAAAATGAATTTTGGTTGTCAGGTGGCTGCTTGCTGCCCAATTGTTTGCCTCACCTTTTTTTTAATGGTTGTGTTCACAAAATAAATTTTGGTTGTCAGGTGGCTGCTTGCTGCCCAATTGTTTGCCTCGCCTTTTTAAAGAGTTTGTGTTCACAAAATGGCTTTTGGTTGTCAGGTGGCTATGGCCCAGTTGTTTGCCTCACCTTTTTAAAGAGTTTGTGTTCACAAAATGGCTTTTGGTGTTAGGTGGCTATGGCCCAATTGTTTGCCTCGCCTTTTTAAAAAAGAGTTTGTGTTCACAAAATGAATTTTGGTTGTCAGGTGGCTGCTTGTGGCACAATTGTTTGCCTCGCCTTATTTTTTAAAGTTTGTGTTCACAAAATGAATTTTGGTTGTCAGGTGGCTGCTTGCTGCCCAATTGTTTGCCACACCTTTTTTATACAAAGTTTGTGTTCACAAAATGAATTTTGGTTGTCAGGTGGCTGCTTGCTGCCGAATATTTACCTCGCCTTTTTTTTAATGTTTGTGTTCACAAAATGAATTTTGGTTGTCAGGTGGCTGCTTGCTGCCCAATTGTTTGCCTCGCCTTTTTTGTTTTAAAGTTTGTGTTCACAAAATGAATTTTGGTTGTCAGGTGGCTGCTTGCTGCCCAATTGTTTGCCTCACCTTTTTTTTTTTAAAGTTTGTGTTCACAAAATGAATTTTGGTTGTCAGGTGGCTGCTTGCTGCCCAATTGTTTGCCTCGCCTTTTTTTTTTTAAGTTTGTGTTCACAAAATGAATTTTGGTAGTCAGGTGGCTGCTTGCTGCCCAATATTTACCTCGCCTTTTTTTTAATGTTTGTGTTCACAAAATGAATTTTGGTAGTCAGGTGGCTGCTTGCTGCACAATTGTTTGCCTCACCTTTAAAAAAAAAGTTTGTTTTCACAAAATGAATTTTGGTTGTCAGGTGGCTGCTTGTGGCCCAATTGTTTGCCTCGCCTTTCTTTTTTACAAGTTTGTGTCCACAAAATGAATTTTGGTTGTCAGGTGGCTGCTTGCTGCCCAATTGTTTGCCTCGCCTTTTTTTTAATAAATGTTGTGTTCACAAAATGAATTTTGGTTGTCAGGTGGCTGCTTGCTGCCCAATATTTACCTCGCCTTTTTTTTTTAATGTTTGTGTTCACAAAATGAATTTTGGTTGTCAGGTGGCTGCTTGCTGCACAATTATTTGCCTCGCCAGTTTAAAAAAATCTTTGTGTTCACAAAATGAATTTTGGTTGTCAGGTGGCTACTTGCTGCACAATTCTTTGCCAGGCCTTTTTTTTTAATAAGTTTCTGTTCACAAAATGAATTTTGGTAGTCAGGTGGCTGCTTGCTGCCCAATATTTACCTCGCCTTTTTTTTTTAATGTTTGTGTTCACAAAATGAATTTTGGTTGTCAGGTGGCTGCTTGCTGCACAATTATTTGCCTCGCCAGTTTAAAAAAATCTTTGTGTTCACAAAATGAATTTTGGTTGTCAGGTGGCTACTTGCTGCACAATTCTTTGCCAGGCCTTTTTTTTTAATAAGTTTCTGTTCACAAAATGAATTTTGGTAGTCAGGTGGCTGCTTGCTGCCCAATTGTTTGCCTCACCTTTAAAAAAAAAAGTTTGTGTTCACAAAATGAATTTTGGTTCTCAGGTGGCTGCTTGATGCCCTATTCTTTGGCTCGCCTTTTTTTTAAATAAGTTTGTGTTCACAAAATGATGTTTGGTAGTCAGGTGGCTGCTTGCTGCCCAATTGTTTGCCTCGCCTTTAAAAAAAAAAGTTTGTGTTCACAAAATGGATTTTGATTGTCGGGTGGCTGCGGCCAAATTGTTTGCCTCACTTTTTAAAGAGTTTGTGTTCACAAAATGGATTTTGGTTTTCAGGTGGCTGCTGCCCAATCGTTTGCCTCGCCTTTTTCATAAAAAGTTTGTGTTCACAAAATGAATTATGGTTGTGAGGTGGCTGCTTGCTGCCCAACTGTTTGCCTCGCCTTTTTAAAAAAATGTTTGTGTTCACAAAATGAATTTTGGTTGTCAGGTGGCTGCTGCTGCACAAATCTTTACCAGGCCTTTTTTTTAAAATACGTTTGTGGTCACAAAATGAATTTTGTTTGTCAGGTAGCTGCTTACTGCCCAATTGTTTGCCTCGCCTTTTTATTCATAGGTTTGTGTTCACACAATGAATTTTGGTTGACAGGTGGCTGCTTGCTGCCCAATTGTTTGCCTCGTCTTTAAAAACAAAATGTCTGTGTTCACAAAATGAATTTTGGTTATCAGGTGGCTGCTTGCTGCCCAATTGTTTGCCTCGTCTTTTTCAAAAAGAGTTTGTGTTCACAACATGAATTTTGATTGTCAGGTGGCTGCTTGCTGCCCAATTGTTTGCCTCGCCTTCAAAAAAAAAAGTTTGTCTTCACAAAATGAATTTGTGTTGTCTCGTGGCTGCTATCTGCCCATTTGTTTGCCTCGCCTTTCTTTTTTACAAGTTTGTGTTCGCCAAATGAATTTTGGTTGTCAGGTGGCTGCTTGCTGCCCAATTGTTTGCCTCGCCTTTTTCAAAAAGAGTTTGTATTGACAACATGAATTTTGGTAGTCAGGTGGCTGCTTGCTGCCCAATTGTTTGCCTTGCCTTTAAAAAAACTATGTCTTCACAAAATGAATTTTGGTTGTCAGGTGGCTGCTTGCTGCCCAATTGTTTGCCTCGCCTTTTTCAAAAAGAGTTTGTATTGACAACATGAATTTTGGTAGTCAGGTGGCTGCTTGCTGCCCAATTGTTTGCCTTGCCTTTAAAAAAACTATGTCTTCACAAAATGAATTTTGGTTGTCAGGTGGCTGCTTGCTGCCCAATTGTTTGCCTCGCCTTTTTTGTAATAAAAGTTTGTGTTCACAAAATGAATTTTTGTTGTCAGGTGGCTGCTTGTGGCACAATTGTTTGCCTCGCCTTTTTTTTAAAGTTTGTGTTCACAAAGTGAATTTTCGTGGTCAGGTTGCTGCTTGCTGCCCAATTGTTTGCGTCGCCTTAAAAAAAAAAAGTTGGTGTTCACAAAATGAATTTTGGTTGTCAGGTGGCTGCTTGCTACGCTATTCTTTGGCTCGCCTTTTTAAAAAAAATGTTTGTGTTCACAAAATGAATTTTGGTTGTCAGGTGGCAGCTTGCTGCCCAATTGTTTGCCTCGCCTTTTTTAATGTTTGTATTCACAAAATGAATTTTGGTTGTCAGGTGGCTGCTTGCTGTGCAATTATTTGCCTTGCCAATTTTTTAAAGGTTTGTGTTCTCAAAATGAATTTTGGTTGTCAGGTTGCTACTTGCTGCCCAATTCTTTGCCTCGCCTTTTTTTAAAAAATAAGTTTGTGTTCACAAAATGAATTTTGGTTGTCAGGTGGCTGCTTGCTGCCCAATTATTTGCCTCGCCTTTTTATTGATAAGTTTGTGTTCACAAAATGAATTTTGTGTGTCAGGTGGCTGATTGCTGCCCTATTCTTTGGCTCGCCTTTTTTTTATGTTTGTGTTCACAAACTGAGGTTTGGTAGTCATGTGGCTGCTTGCTGCCCAATTGTTTGCCTCACCTTTAACAAAAGAAGTTTGTGTTCACAAAATGAATTTTGGTTGTCAGGTGGCTGCTTGCTGCCCAATTATTTGCCTCGCCTTTTTATTGATAAGTTTGTGTTCACAAAATGAATTTTGTGTGTCAGGTGGCTGATTGCTGCCCTATTCTTTGGCTCGCCTTTTTTTTATGTTTGTGTTCACAAACTGAGGTTTGGTAGTCATGTGGCTGCTTGCTGCCCAATTGTTTGCCTCACCTTTAACAAAAGAAGTTTGTGTTCACAAAATGAATTTTGGTTGTCAGGTGGCTGCGGCCAAATTGTTTGCCTCGCCTTTTTAAAGAGTTTGTGTTCATAAAATGACTTTTGGTTGTCAGGTGGCTGCGGCCCAATTTGTTTGCCTCGTCTTTTTAAAAAAGAGTTTGTGTTCACAAAATGAATTTTGGTTGTCAGGTTGCTACTTGCTGCCCAATTCTTTGCCTCGCCTTTTTAAAAAAAATAAGTTTGTGTTCACAAAATGAATTTTGGTTGTCAGGTGGCTGCTTGCTGCCCAATTGTTTGCGTCGCCTTAAAAAAAAAAAGTTGGTGTTCACAAAATGAATTTTGGTTGTCAGGTGGCTGCTTGCTACGCTATTCTTTGGCTCGCCTTTTTAAAAAAAATGTTTGTGTTCACAAAATGAATTTTGGTTGTCAGGTGGCAGTTTGCTGCCCAATTGTTTGCCTCGCCTTTTTTAATGTTTGTATTCACAAAATGAATTTTGGTTGTCAGGTGGCTGCTTGCTGTGCAATTATTTGCCTTGCCAATTTTTTTAAAGGTTTGTGTTCTCAAAATGAATTTTGGTTGTCAGGTTGCTACTTGCTGCCCAATTCTTTGCCTCGCCTTTTTTTAAAAAATAAGTTTGTGTTCACAAAATGAATTTTGGTTGTCAGGTGGCTGCTTGCTGCCCAATTATTTGCCTCGCCTTTTTGTTGATAAGTTTGTGTTCACAAAATGAATTTTGTGTGTCAGGTGGCTGATTGCTGCCCTATTCTTTGGCTCGCCTTTTTTTTATGTTTGTGTTCACAAACTGAGGTTTGGTAGTCATGTGGCTGCTTGCTGCCCAATTGTTTGCCTCACCTTTAACAAAAAAAGTTTGTGTTCACAAAATGAATTTTGGTTGTCAGGTGGCTGCGGCCAAATTGTTTGCCTCGCCTTTTTAAAGAGTTTGTGTTCATAAAATGACTTTTGGTTGTCAGGTGGCTGCGGCCCAATTTGTTTGCCTCGTCTTTTTAAAAAAGAGTTTGTGTTCACAACATGAATTTTGATTGTCAGGTGGCTGCTTGCTGCCCAATTGTTTGCCTCTCCTTTTTAAAGAGTTTGTGTTCACAAAATGGATTTTGGTTGTCTGGTGGCTGCGGCCAATTGTTTGCCTCGCCTTTTTAAAGAGTTTGTGTTCACAAAATGGATTTTGGTTTTCAGGTGGCTGCGGCCAAATTGTTTGTCTCGCCTTTTTAAAAAGTTTGTGTTCACAAAATGAATTTTGGTTTTCATGTGGCTGCTTGCTGCCCAATTATTTGCCTCGCCTTTTTATTTATAATTTTGTGTTCACAAAATGAATTTTGTTTGTCAGGTGGCTGATTGCTGCCCTATTCTTTGGCTCGCCTTCTTTTTATGTTTGTGTTCACAAAATGAGGTTTGGTAGTCATGTGGCTGCTTGCTGCCCAATTGTTTGCCTTGCCTTTAAAAAAAAGTTTGTCTTCACAAAATGAATTTTGGTTGTCAAGTGGCTGCTTGCTGCACAATTGTTTGCCTCACCTTTTTTTTAAAGTTTGTGTTCACAAAATGAATTTTGGTAGTCAGGTGGTTGCTTGCTGCCCAATTGTTTGCCTCGCCTTCAAAAAAAAAAGTTTGGCTTCACAAAATGAATTTGTGTTGTCACGTGGCTGCTTGCTGCCCATTTGTTTGCCTCGCCTTTCTTTTTTACAAGTTTGTGTTCGCAAAATGAATTTTGGTTGTCAGGTGGCTGCTTGCTGCCATTTGTTTGCCTCGTCTTTCTTTTTTACAAGTTTGTGTTCGCAAAATGAATTTTGGTTGTCAGGTGGCTGCTTGCTGCCCGATTATTTGCCTCGCCTTTTTCAAAAAGAGTTTGTATTGACAACATGAATTTTGGTAGTCAGGTGGCTGCTTGCTGCCCAATTGTTTGCCTTGCCTTTAAAAAAACTATGTCTTCACAAAATGTATTTTGGTTGTCAGGTGGCTGCTTGCTGCACAATTGTTTGCCTCGCCTTTTTTTGTAATAAAAGTTTGTGTTCACAAAATGGTTTTTGGTTGTCAGGTGGCTGCTTGCTGTGCAATTATTTGCCTCGCCAATTTTTTTTAAAGTTTGTGTTCTCAAAATGAGTTTTGGTTGTCAGGTTGCTACTTGCTGCCCAATTTTTGCCTCGCCTTTTTTTTAAAAATAAGTTTGTGTTCACAAAATGAATTTTGGTTGTCAGGTGGCTGCTTGCTGCCCAATTATTTGCCTCGCCTTTTTCAGATTCAATTTAATTGTCATTGTCAGTGTACAGTACAGAGACAATGAAATGCATCAATATTTTTATTGATAAGTTTGTTTTCACAAAATGAATTTTGTGTGTCAGGTGGCTGATTGCTGCCCTATTCTTTGGCTCGCCTTTTTTTTATGTTTGTGTTCACAAACTGAGGTTTGGTAGTCATGTGGCTGCTTGCTGCCCAATTCTTTGCCTCGCCTTTTTATTTATAATTTGGTGTTCACAAAATGAATTTTGTTTGTCAGGTGGCTGATTGCTGCCCTATTCTTTGGCTCGCCTTTTTTTTTATGTTTGTGTTCACAAAATGAGGTTTGGTAGTCATGTGGCTGCTTGCTGCCCAATTGTTTGCCTCACCTTTAAAAAAAAAAGTTTGTGTTCACAAAATGAATTTTGGTTGTCAGGTGGCTGCGGCCAAATTGTTTGCCTCGCCTTTTTAAAGAGTTTGTGTTCACAAAGTGACTTTTGGCTGTCAGGTGGCTGCGGCCCAATTGTTTGCCTCGACGTTTTATAAAAGAGTTTGTGTTCACAACATGAATTTTGATTGTCAAGTGGCTGCTGGCTGCACAATTGTTTGCCTCGCCTTTTTAAAGTGTTTGTGTTCACAAAATGGATTTTGGTTATCTGGTGGCTGCGGCCAAATTGTTTGCCTCGCCTTTTTAAAGAGTTTGTGTTCACAAAATGGATTTTGGTTGTCAGGTGGCTGTGGCCCAATTGTTTGCCTTCCTTTTTTAAATGTTTGTGTTCACAAAATGGATTTTGGTTGTCAGGTGGCTGCGGCCAAATTGTTTGCCTTGGTTTGGCTTTTAAAATCGTTGCAACAGTTGGCTTGCAGCCCAAGAATCCATTCGGCCCACAATGTCTATACTAGCCCTCTGGAAACCAGTACCTTTGGCCCGCAACACCCATACTAGCGCACAGAAAGCCCCCCCCCCCCACTGGCGAGCAATATTGGAATTGGTGGAGAGGTGGAATATTGCGTTGGTGACCAGCCCTCCCGTGTGATGCTGGGACCCAACGGGTCCCACTTTGTCTAGTATAATATATATATACACACACACACACACACACACACACACACACACACACACACACACACACACACACACACACACACACACACACACACACATATATATTTATATAGTTATATATTCATATATAAATATACATTGTTTTGTTTTCTCATTTATAACATTGTTTACAGAGTACTATGTTTACATATTCTGTTGTGCTGCTGCAAGTAAGGATTTCATTGTTCTAACAGGGACGTGAGAGAATAAAATACTCTTGACTCTTGACTTACTCTGCTAATGTGTGGGATAGAACTAGTGTATGGGTTATCGATGGTCGGCGTGGACTCGGTGGGCTGAAGGGCCTGTTTCCACGCTGTATCTTTAAATTAAACTAAAAACACTAAAACCAGAGGGAGTCTAAACAAGCTTCTCTACCCGAACCGTCACCCAATTTCTTCAATCCAGAGTTGCTGGCTGTTCCATGGCATTCCCCCGCACAATTAAAGCATGGAACAGTCATCACCCTACCATAGTTACCCAACCAGACACAACTAAATTTAAGGTACTTCTTTTTACCCCAAGAAACCTTTTTTGCTTAATTCCAAGTCAAGTCAAGAGAGTTTTATTGTCATGTGTCCCAGATAGGACAACGAAATTCTTGCTTGCTGCAGCACAACAGAATATGTGAACATAATACAGAACAGGAGATAAAGGTTCAGTGTGTTTATGTACCATAGACCATATATATACACGATAAATAAACCCATAAAATGCAATAGGCTGTTATTGTTCAGCCCTCCACCACCTCCAGTTTAAATTCCATTTAGAATATTTATGGAGGACCAGGAAACCAGAAGCAAGAGTTACTTCAGGGAGTTACTCCAGATCCGGTGTCAGGGAGTTCTGCGTTGATTTTCATCATTGGTCGCCACCTTGCCGTGACCGGACAGCAATGGCAGCCAGATCTCCCACAATTCAAAGCGAGGGAGAAAGTGCCCAGCGCCGACCAGTTGCCGTGGCAGTGCGCATGTGCAGGGCGGCCGATGATGTGCTGGCGGTGGTTATGCGCATGTGCAGGGGGGAGGTCGGGCTGGCCGTAGCAGTGCGCATGCGCAAGGCGGCTTGTCGTGCCAGCGGATGAGGAGCAAGCGGAGACCCGGACATGGATACCGATGGCGGGCGGAGACGGAGAGTGACAGACAAAGAGAGAGAGATAGAGAGGGGGCCCGCCCAGAGTTGAACGGCAGGCGTCCTGCCTTGGCTGGAGGCCCCCTAGATTGCGAGGCCCTAAGCTTAAGCTTGTCCAGCTTATACGTAAATCCGGCCCTGATCACGGATATTGATCTCCCCACCATTGAAGGGATCTATAGGAGGTGCTGCCGCAAAAAGGCAGCCAATATCATGAAAGACCCACATCACCCTGGCTATGCTCTCATTTCACTCCTGCCATCAAGAAGAAGGTATAGGAGCCTGAAAACAAGTTCCCAGCTTCAAGAAACTTTATTCCCAGCAACCATCATACTTTTGAACACTACATAACACTAACCACAACCCTACCTCAGTAACTATGATCCACTAAGGACTTGGTTTTGGACACACTACTATTATTATGTTAAAAGTCAAAACTGTTTGTTTAATGTTCATTATACCAACAACGGAACTGTAAAATTCTTACTTGCAGCACCACAACAGGCCTGTCAACACAATACTCATAGATAACATAATAATTAAAAAAATCAATAAATTAAAAATCCCAATATTAGTGTAAAAAATTCCCAGTCCTCGAACAACCGAGTAGGTTCTTGCCCTGAAACGTCACCCATCCTTTTTCTCCAGAGATGCTGCCTAACCCGCTGAATTACTCCATCACTTTATGTTTCTGTCTTTAGTACAAACCAGCATCTGCAGTCCCTTCCTACACATGACAGTTTAAAGTGTATTTGATGTGTGTGGTGTTCAATAGTTTGCTCAATAGTCTGCTGGTTGTTTGGAAGAAGCTGTGGGGAATTTTGGTTGTCAGGTGGCTGCTTGCTGCCCAATTGTTTGCCTCGCCTTTTTTTTTTAAAGTTTGTGTTCACAAAATGAATTTTGGTTGTCAGGTGGCTGCTTGCTGCCCAATTCTTTGCCTCGCTTTTTTTTAAATGTTTGTGTTCACAAAATGAATTTTGGTTGTCAGGTGGCTGCTTGCTGCCCAATTGTTTGCCTCGCCTTTTTCAAAAAGAGTTTGTGTTCACAACAAGAATTTTGATTGTCAGGTGGCTGATTGCTGCCCTATTCTTTGGCTCGCCTTTTTTTTTATGTTTGTGTTCACAAAATGAGGTTTGGTAGTCAGGTGGCTGCTTGCTGCCCAATTGTTTGCCTCGCCTTTAAAAAAAAGTTTGTGTTCACAAAATGAATTTTGGTTGTCAGGTGGCTGCGGCCAAATTGTTTGCCTTGCCTTTTTAAAGAGTTTGTGTTCACAAAGTGGCTTTTGGTTGTCAGGTGGCTGCGGCCCAATTGTTTGCCTCGACGTTTTAAAAAAGAGTTTGTGTTCACAACATGAATTTTGATTGTCAAGTGGCTGCTGGCTGCACAATTGTTTGCCTCGCCTTTTTAAAGTGTTTGTGTTCACAAAATGGATTTTGGTTATCTGGTGGCTGCGGCCAAATTGTTTGCCTCGCCTTTTTAAAGAGTTTGTGTTCACAAAATGGATTTTGGTTGTCAGGTGGCTGTGGCCCAATTGTTTGCCTTCCTTTTTTAAATGTTTGTGTTCACAAAATGGATTTTGGTTGTCAGGTGGCTGCGGCCAAATTGTTTGCCTTGGTTTGGCTTTTAAAATCGTTGCAACAGTTGGCTTGCAGCCCAAGAATCCATTCGGCCCACAATGTCTATACTAGCCCTCTGGAAACCAGTACCTTCGGCCCGCAACACCCATACTAGCGCACAGAAATCCCCCCCTCCCCCACCGGCGAGTAATATTGGAATTGGTGGAGAGGTGGAATATTGCATTGGTGACCAGCCCTCCCGTGTGATGCTGGGACCCAACGGGTTGTCTAGGTGGCTGCGGCCACCTGTTCCTTCCTACACATGACAGTTTAAAGTGTATTTGATGTGTGTGGTGTTCAATGGTCTGCTCAATAGTCTGCTAGTTGTTGGGAAGAAGCTGTGGGGAGGTCAGTACCCGTGTTGCAGTGTCCACCTCACTTTGCAATCTCCTTCATTAATGGACCTATAACATTGCATCAAGTAAGAATTTCAATGTTCCGTTGCCGGTAGGTATGACAATTACAAACTCTTGACATTTTAGTCTTAACTCGTGGAAGATACTGTTGAAGGATATATAATGAAGGGCAGTGGCCCTGTGGCAAGCAGCATGTTAAGTGATAGGAGTGACTTTCATGTGTAGAGGTATTGAAAGCAGTCCCTCGTTTCTTCTAAATTCTGGAATAAGTGAATAGTTATCCAAATGTTACTGCGGAAATTCAGTTATTGTTTGACATGTTGGTGATTATTATGAGTTCTCAATCGAAAAACTGTACAATTTATGTTTATCTTTGTTCTCAATATCTCAAGATATTTAAAAATCTTTTGAACTATTGCCCTCTCCTCTGCTAGAAATATTGCCGTATTGAACCTAATTTGAAACTCTATGGGAAAATAGATATTTGTAATGGGGCCAAACTAGAATTGAATTGATAGGTTAAATGTGATGATGTCAATTCACATTCTGGTTTAAATTTACAATATCGGATTGAAAACTATTTCAACTGATAATCAAAATCAACAGGAAGATTTGCTATCGAACTATTTTTAATGTTGTGGAAATTTAGGGCTTTGGGAAATAACTGTTAATTGCCCATTAATGATCAGAGTGAAAACATTAAAGTTTTTCATGAGATTTCATTTATTTTTCAATAGTGATATGTATAAAGCTCATTGGAATGAACTGAACAATTGGTAAGAGAATAATATTGAACCCCATGGAATACATCATAATGAAGACTGTTTCGAGGCTGCAGGTGATGTTATGATTATTACTAGCTATATAATTTCAGGGCAATAATCTAACTTGATTCGAGAATTGATTATTTGTTTTTACTTCTGAGTGATGTTATCAAGTCATTTATTTTGTCAAACATTTCCAAATGTGTTTGGATTTTATCAAAAGAAATAAAATCTAAACACATTAATCTTTATCAGTGATATTATTGCTTTGGAATCTATTCTATTCCAAAAGTAATTAAGGTTCTATACATTTGTGATGAGGCCCACATTTTAATATCGTGCTTACAGTGTCCAATAAGTGGAGAGGGTACAAGAGGGAGTGACCGGAGTGAGCCTCGTCCTTGGTTATACTGGTGGCCTTGCCGAAGCAGCGAAAAGTGCAGATGGAGTCAATGGAAGGGAGGTTGGTTTGTATGATGGTCTGGGTTTGTCCACAAATCTCTGTGATTTTTTGCATTTCCTCAAGGAAACTTTAAGCACATCCTTGAATCGTTTCCTTTGCCTGCCTCATAATCTTCGATCACAGAGGTCAGAATAGAGATCTCTTTCGGGAGTGGACTTTTCCTCTGTAACTGTAAAAATACAAAGCTGTAACACTATATGCTGCACTATGGTATTTTTCTCTTTGCACTACCTGTTGTACTTGTCTATGGCTCAGTTGTACTCATTTATGGTATAGCTTGATTTTACGGGATAGTGCACAAACAAAAGCTTTTCACAGTACCTCAGTACACATGACAATAACAAACCAATACCATTTTTTATTGTTGCTTCCCACAACATCCTAGGATATAACCACTCAGGCCTTAGTGATTTTTGTACCTTTAAACATTTCAAATGCTCAAAAACCTCCTCTTTCAGCAGTGTTTATACATAGTCCCCCCATTTCAGGGCACCATAATGTTTGGGACACAGCAATGTCATGTAAATGAAAGTAGTCCTTTTTAGTATTTTGTTACATATCCTTTGCATGCAATGACTGCTTGAAGTCTGCAATTCATGAACATCACCAGTTGCTGGGTGTCTTCTCTGGTGATGCTCTGCCAGGCCTGTATTGCAGCCACATTTAGCTTATGCTTGTTTTGGGGGCTAGTCTCCTTCAGTTTTCTTTTCAGAATATTAAAGGCATGCTCAATTGGGTTCAAATTGGGTGATTGACTTGGCTACTCAAGAATTATTTAGCTTTGTAAAACTCCTTTGTTGCTTTAGCAGTATGTTTGGGATCATTGTCTTCCTGTAGAATGAACCGTCAGCCAATGAGTTTTGAGGCATTTGTTTAAACTTGAGCAGATAGGGTGTGCCTATACACTTCAGAATTAATTATGCTACTTCCATCAGCAGTTGTATCATTAATGAAGATAAGTGAGCCAGTACCTTCAGCAGCCATACATGCCCAGGCCATAACACCCCCACCACCATGTTTCACAGATGAGGTTGTATGCTTTGGATGTTGGGCAGTTCCTTTTCTCCTCCATACTTTGCTCTTGCCGTCACTCTGATATAAGTTAACCTTCGTGTCATCTGTCCACAAGACCTTTTTTCAGAACTGTGGTTGCTCTTTTAAGTACTTCTTGGCAAACTGTAACCTGGCCATCCTATTTTTGCGGCAAACCAGTCGTTTGCATCTTGCAGTATAGCCTCTGTATTTCTGTTCATGAAGTCTTCTGTGGACAGTAGTCATTGACAAATCCACACCTGACTCCTGAAGAGTGTTTCTGATCTGTCAGACAGGTGTTTGGGGATTTTTCTTTATTACAGAGAATTCTTCTATCATTAGCTGTGGAGGTCTTCCTTGGCCTGCCATTCCCTTTGCGATTAGTAAGCTCACCAATGCTCTCTTTCTTCTTAATGATGTTCCAAACAGTTGATTTTGGTAAGCCTAAGGTTTGGCTGATGTCTCTAACAGTTTTATTCTTTTTTCTCAGTCTCATAATGGCTTCTTTGATTTTCATTGGCACAGCTTTGGTCCTCATGTTGATAGACAGCAATAAAAGTTTCCAAAGGTGATGGAAAGACTGGAAGAAAGACTAGGTGCTGTGAGCTCTCATATACCTGCATTAAGGAGGCAATTAAACACACCTCAGCAGTTACAAACACCTGTGAAGCCATGTGTCCGGGCGGTGAGTTATAAAATTTTCCAGGCGGTGAGTTAAAATCGAACGCGGGGCTTTACTCCACAGAGGCCCAGGAGCAGTTGGAGCGAGAGGAGTACCCAATCTGTAACGTTCCATCACACTTCAAAGGAAGTGTTCTGGTGGAAGCCGCTGATTGGTGGAAGCGGACTAGAGGAAGCAGCTGATTGGGAGCAACCCCAGGTTTGCATTTCTGCTTTCTGGTTAAGGGTTCAGTGAGTTAAGGGTTCAGTGAGTTAAGGGTTCAGTATGTTAAGGGTTCAGTGAGTTAAGGGTTCAGTGAGTTAAGGGTACGGTGAGTTAAGGGTACAGTGCTTTTTAGTAAAGGTACAGTTTAAAGGATTAAGATTTTTATAGTGTGAGTGAGTTGATTTAATTTGGGGGCAAGCCATGTCAGTTGAGATCGGCCCCATGGTTTGCTCATCCTGCAACATGTGGGAGATCAGGGATATGGTTGGTGTTCCTGGTGACTACGTTTGCAGGAAGTGTGTCCAGCTGCAGCTCCTGGCAGACCGCATTGAATGATTGGAGCTGCGGTTGGATTCATACTGGATCATCCACGATGCTGAGAAAGTCGTGAATAGCACGTACAGTGAGTTGGTCACACTGCAGGTAAAAGTTAAAGGGACAGAAAGGGAACGGGTGGCCATTAGCCAGCGTAGCAGTAGGCAGGTAGTGCAGGAGTCCCCTGCGGTCATCTCCCTCCTAAACATATATACCATTTTGGATACTGTTCGGGGAGATGGCTCATCAGGGGAAGGCAGCAGCAGCCAAGTTCAGGGCACCTTGGGTGGCTGTGCGGCACAGGAGGGGAGGAAAAAGAGTGGAAGGGCTTTAATAATAGGGGATTCAATTGTAAGGGGAATAGATAGGCGTTTCTGCGGCCGCAAACGAGACTCCAGGATGGTATGTTGTCTCCCTGGTGTAAGGGTCAGGGATGTCACTGAACGGCTGCAGAACATTCTGGAGGGGGAGGGTGAACAGCCAGCTGTCGTGGTGCACATTGGCACCAACGATATAGGTAAAAAACGGGATTAGGTCCTACAAGGCGAATTTAGGGAGCTAGGAGATAAACTTAAAAGTAGGACCTCAAAGGTAATAATCTCTGGATTACTACCAGTGCCACGTGCTAGTCAGAGTAGAAATAGGAGGATATTGCAGATGAATACTTGGCTTGCAAAATGGTGCAAGGGGGAGGGATTCAAATTTCTAGGACATTGGAACCAGTTCTGGGGGAGGTGGGACCAGTACAAACAGAACGGTCTGCACCTGGGCTGGAATGGAACCAATGTCCTTGGGGGAGTGTTTGCTAGTGCTGTCGGGGAGGATTTAAACTAATGTGGCAGGGGGATGGGAGCATGAGCAGAGAGGCAGAGGGGTGTAAAATGAGGGTAGAAGCAATAGGTAGCAAGGTGAAAAGTAAAAGTGGCAGGCAGAAACATCCAGGGCAAAAATCAAAAAGGGCCAATTTTCGACATAATTGTATAAGGAGTAAGAATGTTGTAAAAACAAGCCTGAAGGCTTTGTGTCTCAATGCAAGGAGCATTCGTAATAAGGTGGATGAGTTGAATGTGCAGATAGTTATTAATGAATATGATATAGTTCGGAACACGGAGACATGGCTCCAGGGTGACCAAGGCTGGGAGCTGAACATCCAGGGATATTCAGTATTCAGGAGGGATAGACAGAAAGGAAAAGGAGGTGGCGTAGCGTTGCTGGTTAGAGAGGAGATTAACGCAATAGAAAGGAAGGACATTAGCTTGGAGGATGTGGAATCGATATGGGTAGAGCTGCGAAACACTAAGGGGCAGAAAACGCTAGTGGGAGAAAAAGATTAGTTAAAACAAATGTAGGTCCCTTGCAGTCAGAAACTGGTGAATTGATCATGGGGAACAAGGACATGGCGGACCAATTGAATAACTACTTTGGTTCTGTCTTCACTAAGGAAAACATAAATAATCTGCTGGAAATAGCAGGGGACCGGGGGTCAAATGAGATGGAGGAACTGAGTGAAATCCAGGTTAGCCGGGAAGTGGTGGTAGGTAAATTGAATGGATTAAAGGCCGATAAATCCCCAGGGCCAGATAGGCTGCATCCCAGAGTACGTAAGGAAGTAGCCCCAGAAATAGTGTATGCATTAGTGATAATTTTTCAAAACTCTTTAGATTCTGGAGTAGTTCCTGAAGATTGGAGGGTAGCTAATGTAACCCCACTTTTTAAAAAGTGAGGGAGAGAGAAAACGGGGAATTACAGACCAGTTAGTCTAACATCGGTAGTGGGGAAAATGCTAGAGTCAGTTATTAAAGATGGGATCGCAGCACATTTGGA
Organism: Raja brachyura; assembly: GCA_963514005.1. The sequence goes on from OY740787.1 coordinate 60,875,057, forward strand.
AAGTGGTGAAATCATTGGACAAAGTCAGCATGGATTTATGAAAAGTAAATCATGTCTGACGAATCTTATAGAATTTTTCGAGGATGTAACTAGTAGAGTGGATAAGGGAGAACCAGTGGATGTGTTATATCTGGACTTTCAGAAGGCTTTCGACAAGGTCCCACACAAGAGATTAGTATGCAAACTTAAAGCACACGGTATTGGCGGTTCAGTATTGATGTGGATAGAGAACTGACTGGCAGACAGGAAGCAAAGGGTAGGAGTAAACAGGTCCTTTTGAGGATGGCAGGCAGTGACTAGTGGGGTGCCGCAAGGTTCAGTGCTGGGACCCCAGCTATTTACAATATATATTAATGATCTGGATGAGGGTATTGATTGCAACATTTCCACGTTTGCAGATGACACGAAGCTGGGGGGCAGTGTTAGCTGTGAGGAGGATGCTAGGAGGCTGCAAGGTGACTTGGATAGGTTGGGTGAGTGGGCAAATGCATGGCAGATGCAGTATAATGTGGATAAATGTGAGGTTATACACTTTGGTGGCAAAAACAGGAAAGTAGACTATTATCTGAATGGTGGCCGATTTGGAAAAGGGGAGATGCAACGAGACCTAGGTGTCATGGTACACCAGTCATTGAAAGTAGGCATGCAGCTGCAGCAGGCTGTGAAGAAAGCGAATGGTATGTTAGCATTCAGAGCAAAAGGATTTGAGTATAAGAGCAGGGAGGTTCTACTGCAGTTGTACAGAGTCTTGGTGAGGCCACACCTGGAGTATTGCGTACATGTTTGGTCTCCTAATCTGAGGAAATACATTCTTGCCATAGAGGAGTACAGAGAAATGTTCACCAGACTGATTCCTGGGATGGCAGGACTTTCATATGAAGAAAGACTGGATAAACTCGGCTTGTACTCACTAGAATGTAGAAGATTGAGGGGGGATCTTATAGAAACTTACAAAATTTTTAAGGGGTTAGACAGGCTTGATGCAGGAAGATTGTTCCCGAAGTTAGGGAAGTCCAGAACAAGGGGTCACAGAGTAAGGATAAGGGGGAAGTCTTTTAGGACCGAGATGAGAAAATCATTTTTCACACAGAGAGTGGTGAATTTCTGGAATTCTCTGCCACAGAAGGTAGTTGAGGCAGTTCATTGGCTATATTTAAGAGGGAGTTAGATGTGGCCCTTGTGGCTAAAGGAATCACGGGGTATGGAGAGAAGGCAGGTACAGGATACTGAGTTGGATGATCAACCATGATCATATTGAATGGCGGTGCAGGCTCGAAGGGCCGAATGCCCTACTCCTGCACCTATTTTCTATGTTTCTATGTTTCTGTGTGTCCAAAACATCATGGTGCCCTGAAATGGGGGGACTATGTATAAACACAACTGCAATTTCTACATGGTGAAACCAAAAAGTATAAAAATACCCTTTAGTAAAGTCTGACAATGTGCACTTTAACCACATGTGAGTTTTTCTATTACAAATCTCAAATTGTACAGAGTACAGAGGCAAATAAACAAATTATGGGTCTTTGTCCCAAAATTATGGACGGAACTGTAAGTGGTAGCAGCTCCATTTTTTTTTAGTTTATCATTTCAATGGTTCATATAATAAAATCTAACGTTGAAAACATCCACACTCTATTTGCTGACAACCTTCTGATCCGAACCACCATCGTGCAGAAATTCTATAATTTACACCATAGGATTAAAATTCAATTTCCAAGCACAGTACCGTAAGTGCCTTGGAGTTTCTTGGGCTTTGCTTAACTTTTACAGTAAACGTAATAAAATATTTGTTTACATGCATGTACTCTGTTTCTGCCAGCACTTTTGGAGAATGTGTGGTATTGCAGAGACAGCTTCCATGAAATATACAATCATACAGCACCGAAACAGGCCCTTTAGCCCAACTTGTCCATGTTGACCAAGATGCCCGATCTACACTAATCCCACCTGCCTGCATGGCCCATATCCCTCTAACCTTTCTTATCCATGTACAGTACCTGCAGTGCTGTACGATTGCAGTAATTAGAAATTGCTGTACTGCGTTGCAATGTTTAGCTTAGAGATACAGCAAGGAAACACCTTGGTCAACCATAGATCACCTGTTCACACGAGTTCTGTGTTATCCCACTTTCTCATCCATTCCCTACACAATAGGGGCAATTTTACAGAGGCTAATTAACCTACAGACCCGCATGTCTTAGGAATGTGGGAGGAAACCAGTGAAATTCTACGCGATCACAAGGAGAATGTGCAAAATCCATACCAACAGGATCTGAAATCAGGATCGAACTGACTGGTGCTATGAGGCAGCAGCTTTACCAGCTGCACCACTGCCCCTATTGTGTTGCGATAGATTCTTGATCTAGTTTGAGGTTAAATGAATTGTTGCAATAAATAAAGAAATTTCAAACTGAATAATTTGCAGACATTTAAAAGACTTGCTGCTATCATTAATATCACAATCAAAAAATAGCCTTTGCAATCTTATGAATCCTGAAGGACGTTGAATAATTTCTTCTAAGTACCATCTGAGTAAAAGTATCTGAGGGATACTAATTGCAAATGACACAAAGCTGGGTGGCAGTGTGAACTGTGAGGAGGATGCTATGAGAATGCAGGGTGACTTGGACAGGTTGGGCGAGTGGGCAGAAGCATGGCAGATGCAGTTTAATGTGGATAAATGTGAGGTTATCCACTTTGGTAGAAAAAATAGGAAGTAAGATTATTATCTAAATGGTGTCAAGTTGGGAATAGGGGAAATACAACGGGATCTAGTGGTCCTTGTTCATCAGTCAATGAAAGTAAGCATGCAGGTACAGCAGGCAGTGAAGAAAGCGAATGGCATGTTGCTCTTCATAACAAGAGGAGTATAGGAGCAAAGAGGCCCTTCTGCAATTGTACAGGGCCCTAGTGAGACCACACATGAAGTCTCCAAATTTGGGGAAGGACATTCTTACTATTGAGGGAGTGCAGCGTAGGTTCGCCAGGTTAATTCCTGGGACGGCGGGTCTGTGATATGCTGAGAGAATGGAGCGGCTAGGCTTGTATACTCTGGAATTTAGAAGGATGAGAGGGGATCCTATTGAAACATATAAGATTACTAGATTACTAGATAAGATTACTTTGGGTCCCATGTTCACATGGGAGGGCTGGTCCCCCAATGCAATATTCCACCTCTCCACCAATTCCAATATTACTGGCCAGTGGGAGGGGGGGCTTTCTGGAGTACTAGAATGGGTGTTGTGGGCCGAAGGGACTGGTTTCCAGAGGGCTAATATGGACATTGTGGGCCAAATGGATTCTTGGGTTGGCTGCTCAGTCACGCAGGCCTGGTGGGCTGGCAGCTCAGTCACTCAGGCCTGGTGGGCTGGCGGCTCAATCACTCAGGCCTGGTGGGCTGGCTGCTCGGTCACTCAGGCCTGGTGGGCTGGCAGCTCAGAAACTGGCAGAAATTCTGCCCAAAACAGGTGAGAGACTCTGTGGGAGAGAGAAGGTGGAGTGGGTGGAGAATCAATTTTAGACATTTTCCATCTTTTTCTGCAGATCACAGCAATGAAGGAGGAACGTCTATCCTGGCCTGTATCTCACAGGGAGCAAATGAAGGGAGGGAGAAAAATACTGGGGTGAGGTTTAATACTTGCAGGGGGAATAGTTACTTATGGACCGAAGGGACTCCTGGGCTAGTACAGGCTTGAAAAAAAATCTCTGTGAAATTTCAATGAAAGGTACTTTTTCTGGACTTTTGCTTGTCTGGCACGGGCCTTTTGGACCAAAATGCCCCTCCTGGCCTAATACGGGCATTTGGGGCAAAAGGGGCTGGTTTCTCGGCTAATAGGGGCCATGTGGGCCGAAATTAGTGGTTTCAGGCAGACCAAACAACTCATTTCATTTCATTTCCAATTGCATTGCAGTTTCAAGCACAGGGCAGTCCGAATAGCTCATTGCATTTTCATTTCACTTCCATTGCCATTGGAGTTTCAAGCACAGGGCAGGCTGAAGCCAAACAGCTCATTGTATTTTCACTTCTTTTCCATTGCCATTGCAGTTTCAAGCACAGGGCAGGCCAAACAACCCATTTCATTTTCATTAAGGGCGAACAAATCATTTATTCAAGTACATTGCATACTCACAGTGTTCTGTAGTTTCCCAGCTCAGACAGAGAATCGTGACCTCTCCCTGTCCATCTTGCCGACAGCCTGAGCTACGCCCACACTTCCGGGTTTTATAGTACTGCCCCCTCCAACCGGAAGGGGCGTGGCCTTCGTGATAGAGGAGAGAGATTTTTTAAACACTAATAAGTCTTTTATTTTTCATCAATGGGAAAAATCCTCGGGTCATGCGCAGCGGAGGAGGCCTCTGAGTATGATGGCCAAAAAAATCACAGCCATATGTGGTAGCATTTTTTCTAAAATCAAAGCACAGTGCAAACAGGAAGTGGTCAAGATGAGACTTTTTAATTATATAGACTAAGGGTTTGGACACACTAGAGACAGGAAACATGTTCCCGATGTTGAGGGAGTCTAGAATCAGGGGCCACAGTTTAAGAATAAGGGGTAAGCCATTTAGAACGGAGATGAGGAAACATTTTTTCACACAGAGAGTTGTGAGTCTGTGGAATTCTCTGCCTCAGAGGGCGGTGGAGGTCGGCTCTCTGGATACTTTCAAGAGAGCACTAGATAGGGCAGGGGATATGAGGAGAAGGAAGGAACGGGGTACTGATTGTGGATGATCAGCCATGATCACATTGAAGGGTTGAATGGCATACTCCTGCACCTATTGTCTATTGTCTACTGATACAATAGCTAGAGAAAAGTTACAATAACAAATTGTTTTTCATTTCTGTACATTACAGAAATGTGCATCTGTTTCTATGCCATGAAAAATTCCAAAAGCCTGCCTTACCCTTGATTGCCAGATAGTGGCAGTATAGTTATGAGTTTTATTGACTGTACCAGTCAATTTTATTGACTATCAGGCTGTTTTTACTTATTTCGCTTGACTGTGGAACTAAAAATACGAAGAGCTTATTTATAGGTATTATTTAATGGCATAAATATTTCACCCAGATAAATCATCTCAATTTAAACTACAAAACAAATTAAAAAATGCAGAGAATTCTGAGATTAGGGATATAGGCAAGATGTCATATGCATTTTTTGTCAGACTTGCCCACATTTATTGACATGACTTTGGGTGTTAATTTCAAATTAAATTTGAAGATGTAAATTTATTTAAACTATATTATTTACATTGGAAATCTAACAGATCAGGCATAAATTGTCATATTTGTAAAATGGTTGTGATAAATACTTGGAATGAACATGAAGTAAGGGATAAAATAATATTTAACAACATTATTCTTGTGCTCATATTTTGTGCAGTCGTATCTAGATTATGATGATTCTTCTAAACAGCATTCCAACTGTAAAGAAATTAAGCAGTTTTTTTGTTATTGAAAGTAAGTCAGGAACTTACTTTTGATCATTTTAGTCTGAAGTGAAGGTACTTATGCATGTTCTATTAACTGGAAAAAAAAAGTAAAAATATATAGTGAAAGATATTCAAATTTAAAGCTAGCAACCAGTAGGATTATCTATCATATCTATATCTACTTTGGATGTGTGTGTGTGTTATTACATCTTCGCGAAAAATCTATGCTGTAACGATAAAATATTTACATATTCTGGTTGACATTTTTCCCGTCGAGTCACCTTATCTGAAAATTTTAATGCTTTATTTCTCGACATTACTGAAAATGTTAAAAAATATCAAAAGACTTTGAATTTAAACGAGAAGCTCTCGCTAATGACGTCACAATTGGTCTGCTCGACGCCGTCTTCCACCCGCTGCGAGTGACGTCACCCGCCTCCCCCTCCCCCCCCACCCGTTATTCAAAAGACGCTGCCGGAGATGAACTCGGGCCCTGGACTGAAGCGGCCGAACTCGCAGTCCTTTGGTCGCCTCGCTCGGGGTCCTTGGGTCGGCGCCCGGTGGAGAGGCTGCTGCTCAGGTCGACGCCTGCCCGCGGCCTCCCTCGAGTCCACATCCGCCCCCTGCCCTCTCCCTCTGTCTCTGCCCTACCCTCTGTCTCTGCCCTCTCCCTCTGTCTCTGTCCTCTCCCTGAGTCTCTGCCCTCTCTCTCTGTCTCTGCCCTCTCTCTCTGTCTCTGCCCTCTCTCTCTGTCTCTGCCCTCTCCATCTGTCTCTGCCTCTCCCTCTGTCTCTGCCCTCTCTCTGTCTCTGCCCTCTCCATCTGTCTCTGCCTCTCCCTCTGTCTCTGCCCTCTCTCTGTCTCTGCCCCTCTCTCTCTGTCTCTGCCCTCTCCCTCTGTCTCTGCCCTCTCTGTCTCTGCCCTCTCCCTCTGTCTCTGCCCTCTCCCTGTCTCTGCCCTCTCGCTGGTTCTGCCCTCTCTCTCTGTCTCTACCCTCTCCCTCTGTCTCTGCCCCCTCTCTGTCTCTGCCCTCTCTATCTGTCTCTGCACTCTCTCTCTGCCCCCTCCCTCTCTGCCCCCCTATCTCACTGCTCCCCCTCCCTCTCTGCCCCCCTCCCTCTCTGCACCTGCCTCTCTGCCTCCCATCCCTCTCTACCCCCCTCCCTCTCTGCCCCCGCCCCCTCTCTACCCCCATCCCTCTCTAGGGAGTGGTGAGTATTGGGACCTATGGGTGAGTGGTGGAGTATTGCGTTCGTGAACTAGCCCTCCCCTGTGACGCCGCGTGCCCCTCCACCCCTCAATCTCTGCCCCCCTCCCTCTCCCTTTCTACCCCCCTCCGCCTTCCTCTCTACCTCCTCACCCTCTCCCTCTCTACCCCCCCCACTCTCCCTCTCTAGCTGCGCCTGAGCAGTTGGGGGCAATGCATGAGTGGATAGGGCGGGGTATGGCGTAAAAGGAGCGGATGAATAATATTAATATAATATCAAGGGAGGGTTAGTGTGTTTGTGTGACATCGCAGGCCGCCCCCCCCGCAACCATGAGTTGAGGGGACGGGACCCAATGGGTTCCACTTGGTCTAGTATAACTCAAAAACTCTGATCTTGTATGTGTATATATATGTGTGTTTTTACATCTTCGCGAAAAAAACAACGCAGTAAAGATAACATTTTTAAATGTTCCGGTTGACATTTTTCCCATCGAGTCCAAAATCAACTTATCTAAACATTTCATGCTTTATTTCTCGACATTACTGAAAATGCTTCAAAATATCAAAAGACTTTGAATTTAAATGATGAGCTTTCGCTGATGACGTCACATTGGGTCTGCTTGGTGCCATCTCACGGAATCTTCCACGCGCTTCGAGTGACGCCATACTCCCTCCCCTCTCCCCCCCCGGTTATTCAAAAGGTGCCGCCGGCGGAAGATGAAGTTGGGCCCTGGATTGGAGACTGCTGCATTCGAACTCGCGGTCCTCGGGTTGACGCCCGCCCGCCGCCTCGCTCCTCCCTCTCTGCCCCCCTCCCACTCTGCCCACCCTCCTGCTCTGCCCCCCCTCTCTGCCTCCCCATCCCTCTCTAACCACCGTCCCTCTCTGCCCCCCCCTCTCTGCCCCCTCCCTGTCTGCCTCCCTCCCTCTCTGCCCCCTCCCTCTCTGCCCCCCCTCTCTTCCCCCCTCCCTCTCTGCCGCCCGCCTCTCTGCCCCCCCTCCCTCTCTGCTCCCCCCCCCCCTCCCTAGGGAGTGGTGAATATTGGGACCTATAGTTGAGTGGTGGAGTATTGCGTTCGGGAACCAGTCCTCCCCTGTGACACCGTGCGCGACCCCCCTACCTCTCAAACTCTACCCCCCTCCCTCTCTACCCCTCTCCCCCTCCCTCTCTACCCCCCTCCCTCTCCCTCTCACTGGGAGCTATGCGTGTGTGGATAGCGTGGGGGATGGGGTAAAAGGAGCGAATGAATAATATAATATCAAGGGGGGAGGTTAGTGTGGGGTGTGGTTAGTGTGTGTGTGTGTGTGTGTGTGTGTGTGTGTGTGTGTGTGTGTGTGTGTGTGATGCCGCAGGTCCGACCCCCCCCCCCCCCCCCGCAATGGACGGGACCCAACTGGTCCCCCTTTGGATAGTACTTATTAAAACACTGATCTTGTTAGTGTGCATATGCGTGTGTATATGTGGTTGTATTTACATCTTCGCAAAAACACTATGCTTCCATTTTTACATATTCCTGTTGTGATTTTTCCCGTCGAGGCCAGGACCACCTTATCTGAACATTTCATGCTTTATTTCTCAACTTATTCTCGACTCATTACTGATTGTCAAAAGACTTTGCCACTGGCACTGCGAGCAGAGACAAGCCTCAATGAAGATTTCATCCTATATTTGACTCGTTATTTGCGATTAAATTTTTAAAAATGCAAACTTTCACAAGATTTTTACATATTCTGATTCACGTTTTACACCTCGAGGCAGAAATCACTTTCACTGATTTATTTTTTCCCAGAATACTGATGCAATCATAAAGAAAGCACATCAGCGTCTCTACTTCCTGTGAAGATTACGGAGAGTCGGTATGTCAAGGAAAACTCTCTGGAACTTCTACGGGTGCACAGTAGAGAACATGCTGACCGGTTGCATCATGGCTTGGTACGGCAACCAGAGCGTCCAGGAGCGGAAAGGGCTGCAAAAAGTTGGAAACACTGCCCAGTCCATCATCGGCTCTGACCTCCCTACCATCGAGGGGAAGTATCGCAGGCGCTGCCTCAAAAAGGCTGCCAGCATCATCAAGAACCCACACCATCCTAGCCACACACTCATCTCTCCGCTGCCATCAAGTAGAAGGTACAGGAGCCTGAAATCTGCAACATCCAGTTTCAGGAACAGTTTCTTCCCCACAGCCATTAGACTATTAAACACAACTTCAAACAAACTATGAAGTATAACAGCATATTGCACTTTATCTGTGTTTTTTTGTGTGTATATATATATATTCTATGGTATATGGTCACACTGATCTGATCTGTATTTATGCCTAAAATATTCTGGCGTGCTGCAGCAAGCAAGAATTTCATAGTCCTATCTGGGACACATGACAATAAACTGTCTTGACTTGACTTTATTTTTTTATTTATTACTTGATTAATGATTTATTAATGATTAATTACTTTCATTTTCAAACCGACCAGCTTCAAATGATGACGTCCTTGAATTTCAAACCAATCAGCTTCAGCTGATGACGTCACAATGGCAGCGTGAACTGATGATGTCACAATGGGAGGGATAATTGCTATTGCAACAAGCAGGGCAAGTGCAATTGGAATAGCACTACTGAGGGCTGCAAGGGGAGTGCTGGAATCTTAGCTTTGGGAACGGCTTGAGTTGGAGGACAGCGCCGCCCGTGGGGGCTAGGGGTAGGGAACGGGTGTGTTGGGGGAGCAGGCCCAACGGGTCTGCACTTGGTCTAGTATAACTCTAAAACTCTCATCTTGTATGTGTGTATATGTGTGTGTCTTTACATCTTTGCAAAAACACTATGCGGTAACGATAACATTTTTACATATTCTGATTCACAATTTCCCCTCTAGGCAGAGATTATCTTCACTGAACATTTTATGCTTTATTTCTCGACTTATTACTGAAAAAGTTTAAAAAACATCAAAAGTCTTTGAATTTAAAACAACCAGCTTTCACTGATGACATCACAATGGCCGCAGGTCTCTCTCCCCCCCCCCCCCCCACCCGCAACCGTGCTTTGAGGGGATGGGACCCAACAGGTCCCCCTTGGTCTAGTATTATACTAATACTCTTCCCTTTGTTCTCAACATTCTAAATTTCCGTGTGTATGCAGGGTTGTGTTGGCTTTCTTTTAATCTCCTTAATTTGTATCTTCTTCCAAAATGCTTGGCCACCGCCTTCCCATTTTCACAAATGCTACTCACATTTTTTCCCTCAACGGGATAAACATCTTACCGTCGCATTCCATGCTATATTTCCGAAGTTTTTTAAGTTCTATCATTTATTTCAAAAAATTAACTGCTTTTCAGTGGGAGACTCTTGCAGCATTTTCCATTGATGATGTCACAGTGCCATCTCACAGACGTCCAATCACAATTGATCTCATTAACATATGACATCACAATGGGACAGGAGTGGGAGATTGCAACCTTCATGTGTTTCCACAAATTCCACAATCAAATAGGATCAAATAGAACAAGTTGACATCACCCTCCCCATCTACCCCCCTCCCCCTCTATCCCCTACCTCTTTACCCCCTCCCCCTCCCTCTCTTCCCCATCCCGCTCCATCTCTACCCCCTCCCTCTCTGCCCCCTCCCTCTCAGCCCCCCCCCCATCTCTGCCCCCCTCCATCTCTGCCCCTCCTCCATCTCTGCCCCTCCTCCCTCTCTGCCCCTCCTCCCTCTCTGCCCCCCCTCCCACTCTGTCCCCCTCTCCCTCTCTGCTCCCCCTCCCTCTCTAGGGATTGGTGAGTATTTGGTCCTATGGGTGAGTGGTGAAGTATTGCGTTCAGGGACCAGCTCTCCCCTGTGACGCCACGCGCCCCCTCCTACCCCTCAATCTCTATCCCTCTCCCCATCCCTCTACACTCCCTTTCTATCCCCCTCACCCTCTCTCCCTACTATCCTACTGGCAAATGTACAGTCCCTTGAAAATAAAGTGGAGGACTTAAGGGCAAGGCTGCTTTATCAAAGGGAGCTGAGGGAATGCTCTGTTCTGTTTCACAGAGACATGGCTCACCCCCAGCTCCCCAGACTCAGCGGTCCAGCCTGGAGGGTTCTCCATCCACCGCATGGACCGTACACTGGCATCTGGGAAAGGGAGAGGAGGGGGCGTGTGCCTCATGGTCAACTCTGCGTGGTGCTCAGACATGGCAGTCCTGTCCAACTCCTGCTCTCCACATTACTTAATTGGATTATGCAGTCATTCCTAAATAAAATAAGGTTCAAAATATGAACCTGAGGTGAAAAAACCTGTTAACAGTATTCTTGACTTAAAAAAAAAATGCAAGTAATTTATTGTCATGTGCACGTGTAATGCACCATTATACATTCTTTATACAGAAGTTCTACAAGACTAAAAAAAAGACTGCAAAAAATAAGACATTACTGCAAAAATACACAATTAGAAAACAAATTCATTGAAAGTGCAAGAAGTGGTCAGAGTGTTTCATTATTGAAGTAGGATTAGGGTTGTTCAGGTCGGTTCAAGAACATGATGGCTGTGGGAAATTGCTGTTCCTGAACCTGGCGGAGTGGGACTTCAGGCCTCTTGACCTTCTGCCCGACAGTAGCAGCGAGAAGAGGGCATGGCCTAGAGGATGCTGCTTTCTTGATGATAGATGCCATCATCTTGAGACAGCACCCCATGTAGATCTTCAGAGATGTGCACGCCCAGGAATTTGAAGCTCTTGACCCTTTCAACCATCGACCCGTTGATATAAACAGGGCTGTGGGTCCCCATCCTACTCCTTCCAAAGTCCTTCGGGAAGATGGGTTCTGACCTGAAACATCACCTATCCATGTTCTCCAGAGGTGCTGTCTGACCTGCTGAGTTACTCCAGCAATTTATGTCCATCTTTGGTATAAACTTGCATCTGCAGTTCATATTTACTACATTTTATCTCATTCTTCTACCTTCTACCCGTAACCTTTGACGCCCTTGCTAATCAAGAACTTATCTATTTCCACTTTAAAAATACTCCACAGCCGTCTGTGGAAATGAATTCCACAGATTCACCACCCTCTGGCTAAAATAATTCATCCTCTTCATTCAAAAGGTGGGTCCTGGAGAAATGCCTGTAAAAATTAGTTTCTCCTCAAGGTGGCAGTGTAATGGGAGGAGTCCCCTCAAATGAAACACTACCCGAAGACGCTGGGGTGCTCTGACCTGCTTGCATGAGAATGATGTATGCAAGGGAATACAGTTAATAATCTGCAAAGTAAAAGCACACATTTTTTTTAGGCCACTTAAAATATTCATGTTAAATCATTTAAAGTTTATCAACCATATTAACATTGAAAATCACATAA